>CP119852.1:0-657500 GCA_033953505.1 Leishmania tarentolae
CACGCACGTGCACAACCACGCAAGTGCAACACGCAATGACGCAGTCGCACAGTACAAAACCGTTACCATGACGCACAACAAGTGCACTGCAGAGTTGATCACAAGTCGGGAGTTAGTTTTGGCGTCGCAGAATGGATGTGGAAGAGTAGTTAGGCTCTTCATGGTGCAAGTGATTGTGATACTTGGAATGTTGCGGGACAAGGAGGAAGCATTAGCACAAGTCCTTCTGGAGCTTGTTGAAAACTATTACGGAGGCAAGGCAGGCAGGTGGTGCGGGAATGCGATGTATATCAGCAACACCAAGGTGTGAACGTACGTTTTCTACCGAATTGTGATCAAAACCTTTGGAAGCAGTAGCATAGCCATAGATTAGATGCAGGAGGGTTTCACTTATGCTACTTTGCTGGATGGTTGTTTCCAAAGAATGGAGGGGGGAGGAAACTGTTCAGAGGAAGGAGTATGTAGGGCCGCTGCTATTGTGTATGTAAATTGAGAGTAGTGTAATAATTGAGATTTGCTGCAAATGGAGTATGGCGCTGCCGAGTGCTTCTGTGAGAAACAGCACTCCAGCTCATTTTGTGACGGCAAAGGGGACGCACAGGGAGTTGCGCTATACGCTTTCAAGGCGGTCAAATAAAGGAGGCAAGCACCATGACGGTAAAATCGGACAGAATAAGAGGTAAAAAAGACTCTTCTATTTTGAACAGTGTGAGCGTTGGAAAACAAAATAAAAGTGCTTCAATAAGTAGGATGCACTGAGCAACACAAAAGATTTGGCGCAGCGAGAGCGTGACAAGAGCTCCTTGTGGCGAGAAGGAAGTCACTGCGGGGGGGGGGGGGTTATGTGGAATGGACGTATCCAAGTTGTTGGAGGTTGAATGTACGTAACCTGTGAGCATACGATGGAAAGAGCGATGAACCTGTCGGGATTATTACTCTGCGTGATGAGAGCGCGGCTGTCTGTGACCCTGGTGTGAAGTAAAGTGTTCGGATTTAAAGGTGAGCAACCGAGAAGTTCATGGCAGCAGCTACGTAAGGCGTACGTGGTGAGATTAACAGTAGCTTCCGGATACAGTGGTTTCCCCATGCAGAGTGGAGACGTTGCATCCTTTTGGATACCTGTTTTTTGTATCCGAAATTGTAGCGTGGCTGCTGCAGTATTCGTACATCACGCCTTCAAGGAGCATTGGTCGTACTGTACCCCGGACTTGGTGTTTCTGGTGCGCTATCAAACGTACATTACCTATGGCGCGCAAGGTATGCATGAATCGCCAGCGGGGGCTAACGTGCCGCGAACTTCGCGCTGTACTCAGCGTTGTCGAGCCCCAATATGCAGAGTAACTGCCGGTATGGACGGTAAAGCGCTTGAGGGCGTGGAGGCCGTACTATCGGGTGTCATGGTGCTGGTGGCAGTAGTCGTTTTTGAGAGACGGATGTGATGGCGACAAAAAATGTCCTAACTGCGGAGGCGTTAGTTATATTTGCACTGTGTCACGGAAGAGTTAGGGCGATTTTTGACAAGAGCAGGGCGTCGTAGGAGGGCGTCCCTCCTCCAAGGGAGACGGCGTTGATGTGATACAGTAAAGCTCCCTTTGCAAAACAGCTTGTTGTGGGAATGTTATTGGTCTGTGAGATGAACGTTGTGAATAAGATTGGTAATTTGTGACAAGAATGGCAATGTTCCCTGCCAGTAATGTGAACAAATGCGTGCCTGTAACAGCACAGGGTGTACTTGTGGAAGCTATTTGGAGCCACAGAGCTGTTAGTGGTGATAAGCACCCAAAGGGAGTTGATGATTTTGCTACCTGTATATGATTAAACACTGTGGTAGTAGCTGGAGATGCTGGTCTTAGGCATGAACGCATGTATTTGAAAGGCGTTGTGGTGGCAAATGCGTATCACGGGGAGAGGGCTTAACCGACTCACTCCCAATACTCTGCGCGACTGAAAGGCAGCGTCTTTTGTATTTCTTCATTCCGCATGCGTAGAGTGTGTGTCAACGATGGTGTGTGCTATGCGACAGCGCGTACGCAGAGTAAGAGGTGAGGTAAATCTGTTGGCGATGGTTGGAGGATATGGTTCTCGAATAAGTTTGATGACATTGTAATTTGTTTGCCGACGTCTGGAAGACATAGTCTGTGGACCATCGTTCTCGGTGGATTGAGATTTCTGTTAAGAGGAGGTCAGCTATCCTGGACATTGTAATCTCAAAGGTTCCTCTGACAATGTTCCCGGAGATGTGACGCAGCCACGTAGCCTCTCTGACTAAATGTACGGGTGTGAGAGCTTTGGCTAGTTGTGGCGTTAATGATGAGTGCACTCGCGTAGGTATGGGCTCTTGCGGTGTAGTGTCGTGTTTGAAAACACAGCCAATGCTGAGCACATCCATTGTTCGGTGCTTTAGAAGCCTTAGTGCAAATTTTAGCGGCTTCTTCTGGAACTATGTTCTGAGGAGGATAATGTGACTGTCAAGGCAAGTTTACTTTTGAATACAGCTGCTCCTGTCGGAAAGGAGAGACAATTGCTCGCTCCTGTGGCCTGTGTTCATGACACTTCACGCCTTGTTTCGCCAAAAAGCTCGTTTTCGGTTTCTAAGATTTGGCGTTCCTTCGAAGTCACTCAGGATGTCTTTTTGTTGCATGGTGGTGATGGCTGTACTTGTCTGGGTAAGTCAAAGTTACGGTTAAATGTCCGAGATGTGGAAAAGGTGGAGTGAGAGGTTCACGGTTGCTAAATGGGTGGTCGGTAACACGTTTGTGTGTGTCACCCGAAGGCTGCTTAATGTGGTGCTAAAATAGTGTGCCATATTCAGTTCATGTTGGGCAGCGTTTTCGTATTCGCTGAGTTGGCATGGGGATGGATTGATTTCTCCTTGTGTACAGATAGCTCACGCGGTTCTCTGGCAAAACTGGAGGATGCAGGGAGGAGGTTTGTTTTGTTAAAAGGACGGGGAACTGCTGTGTCTCGGTCTCGGACTTTCTTCATGAATGCCTGGAATTCTGTAGGTGGTGAATAAATCTACCGCGGCAGGTAACGGAGAGATTCACAGATCATGATCTATGCATGACACATTGGTTTCGGTGTTATGGACACCGGAAGCTTTTGTCGGCTGCAATACAACTTCTCAATGGCTGCTCTTCATTTCTTTTCCTGCTGTGTGTGCCACTGGATGCTGGGAACTCTTTCTGTTCTGCGGAATGCTCGGCGTGGGTCATGTATAGCGTTCTGTGAGCGAAAATAAGGATCTCAAGGCTGTATGTCCGCCGACCGTTAGCGGGCTGCTCAGAATGAAATAATGCGGAGATTAATTACATGGACCCTGCGCCGGAGAGAGCATAGATGGCTTAGTCTTCGACCAGAGTCGACGGTGGATCCAGCGTGTTACCCCCTAGGGTATGTGCCTGTGGACGGAAGTGAGCCCATTGATTCAGTGTATGCGCTACTCAAACGGGGGCACTTTGTGGCACCGCTGAATCGGATTGAGGTGATTCACAAAGTAAGCATGGGTGCCCGGGCGCTGTGTAGATCTGAGTACCCTATTGTGTCTGCCCAGGATGTGTTGACCGTGCACCTACGGGAAAAAGAGATTCTTGGTCGTGTTCTGATTCGTCGCGACTTTTGGACGCTGGATGACTTCAATGATGCTGAACTCAATCAGAGTTTTGGTGTGCAGAATCTATACTTTGATAACTACAAATGGTCTCAAGTGCTGTGGAGGCGCTTTCAGGCATATGTGGAGGAGTATTTCCCGGTAGCAGAGCATACGCATTTGCTCTACAGTGAGTATGTGCAACTGGTGCGTAGCTTCTCCTCCTTCGAGCAAGGAACTTTGGTGAGGCCAGTGCTGCCCAAATCTATTCGCTTGCACTTGCCTTATGGCGCGCTTCCTCCGAGCAAGTTCACCCAAGAGCCGATCTTGCTGCTGAAAAGTTGGTTGCAGAATTTTCGCGGACCCCTCATGCTTCACAAAGCCCTTGTACTGAATGCCGGGTCAGGGGTACTGGTGTTTGCGACAAGGCTTTGCCATGTGCCGATGGTGCGCGGGGTGGATTCTCGGCCTCGATTTATTGAGGCATGCCGAAAGGATGCTGCTCGATCCCCGAAGCTGTCAAACATGAGCTTTCAGGTAGCGGAAATGTTCCCTGAAGTTACCGAAGGGATGAGCGATGGACCACGCAAGGGAAAATACGACCTTGTCATTTTCTATCCGGATGAGAATATTGTGTCTGCGCTGTGGGACGGTGAGAATGATCCATTCGCGCCAACAGGACAGGGATACTCTGGAAAGCTCGAGGAGTTTTTTGAGAAGGTGACCCCGTATCTTACGGAAAATGGTGTAATTGCACTGTGCTGTACGAATATTCACGCATTGCTGTTCCCGGATGCACCTCATCCTATCGAGTATGAAGTCAAGATTAACCGACGATTTGTCATTTTGGATTATTACGACGCACCTGCACGCTACTCTGGCAACATTCGGACAAAGTTTTTGGATCCGGCTATCGAATGCCACCCAGAGTTAAAGAAGAAGTTGCGCTCTGAGCTGTGGGTTTTACACAAAACTGAGTCGATCGGACACTTTGGGTTTGTTCACGGAATCCCTGGTGCCAAGCCGCCTAATATGGAAAAGTGGCGGACGAAGAATATGGGTCTGGAGAGGCAGAAAGCGTTGAAGGATCACGTGCGCTTGATGGGTGGTGACTGCGGGGACTACAAAAGTCGCCTTGTTAGGATGCTTCAGGAGCAAGTCGATGAGCCGGAGGACGATGTGGCGGAGTCTATAAGAATGGCTTTGGATCCGACTTATCCCGCGATCCTAGCGGAGCGCGCGCGGAGGGCGGTGGAGATTCGAGAGAGGGAAAAAGAGGAATTCCACCGATCCGTAGCCTTGGAGTACCGCTACTGCTCTCCAAGAGAGGTGTTTTTGAGGAAAAATGTCCCATCGTGAAGCTGGTATGCGTGAAAGGGCGTTCGCCAGATATTCCTCACATACATTGTGTTTTCTCTATGCTCATAATTGTGCAGTGCTTTCTCTATGATGGTAGAGTTGGATGTGTTGAGGAGAAGTGAGGCCTCTGAAACCTAGTCAGAGAATGAAGAGGAAACTGTTCGGCGACTTGTGCGCAACAATATTGTCAATAGCAGTCGTCATTGCCGACGTCTTGAATCAGACTTAAGTGATGGGGTGTATATCTTAATGTCTTCGGTGCTAGCACTGATCCTGATGTTGGCTTCATAGTGTACCTGACTGCTGCGTTCCCCTCTTCTTTCTGGCACATCTCTCTAGGAACTTCTCAACTTCCTAAGACGTTAGTGGAATATAGGTCTAGCGTGTATTTGCTTTCTGTTGACTGTCAGAAAGGTCGATTGTTTTTTTTTATATTTGCAGCCTTTTCTCTTGCGCAAGCATACAAGCTGGTGTGTCGCATGCTACTTTTCACCGTAGCTTAGGGAGTGTTCGCGTTGGGTACTTCCGTCTCTAGAAGTACAGTTGGAAATTTTTTTTCTCTACACGTAGTCAACTCTTTCTCGTAGTAGCACGCGGTAGTAGGGATGGAGATCGTTGAGGAATTCTTGCGTCTGCGTCGGGAGGGCAAGGGTGAGGAGGCGTACGAGCTATTAGCGCCTGGGGCATCGATGGGCTGTCCATGGGGTGGAATGCACCATGGGTCGCGCGTCAAAGATCTGCTAAGAGATGAGACACGGTTCGGAAAAAAGGGGTATCTTGACCCTGTGGCGATCGAGAAGATTGATGAAGGGACGTACCAACGGAAGTTTCAATGGGACAGAGGAATGGCGGAATTTGGCAATAGCGGCTATAGGTTTCTTGGAGTGCTGCCGATGTGGAGGGAACTTTACTTTGTGCGTGATGGCAAAATCGGCCTAGTTACCTCTGATAAACTGCTGAAGAGACGGTCACTGATTCATGCATTGTTTGGTACTGGTAGTGCCTAAAGAGAGACGCGCAGGCGATCGGCGACGACCATCGCGTCTCTGGTATGAGGGTTGGTGGTATAGTGATAGCTGTGCCACATGTATTCGTGCTGCAATGCTTTTGTAAAAAGTTTCCACCTCGCTGCGTCTGGGTTGTGGGAGTCGTGGAGGCAACGGAGTCATACGTCTATAGGTCTGCTGTAGAGCATCTCTTTACTGTATAGGAAGAACAAAAAAAAATAAATCGCCACGTGGTCGGTACCTAAAGCCGTAGGGTCAAGGTTGCGCTCAGCTGGCTCCTTTGCGTTCTAGTGTTTGTGGGTGTCAGGTTTTGTGGACTAAAATGGCATGGCTTCGCAAGGTCTGCTGATGCTGGGGGCCGAAAGTAATCCTTTGGCTAGGAAGTGGATTTTGGCATGCTGTCACAGTCGAGGAGGAGAAGTAGAATAGCCCCGCTCCCTTGTTCATCTCTCTCTCGTCTTGTTATAGCACGATCTCTCTCGTGCTATGCGATTTTTGTGGTTTCCTGTTGCGGAGAGTTGCCTACGTGGTAAGGCGTAGATGAAGCGGAGTCGTCGAAAGGCCGAGAAGGAGGATGTAATGCGGGCACTAAAAGCAGGCGTGCAAGCTTTGAGTGTCTCGAGCACACTCTCCACAAAGGACCTTGTTTGCAGAGGTGAGCACGCCCGTGCAATACAGGAATTCCTTGAAGACCCTAATCATCACACGATGCAGATATTTGGGATGCCTGGCACTGGCAAGACGGCCACCGTGAACTTTGCGCTGGCGCAACTCGCAACGCGACAGGGTACGAAACCGACAGCCGTCTTTCTCAACGGTTTTGTCGTTCAAAAGAGCTCTGACATCTACTATACACTCCATCATCACTTAACGAAGGCAAGACTCGGTGCGGTAGAACCCTGCTCAGTAGCGCAGTGCGCGACAAACATTGAAAAACGCTTTCGGCACGGGTGGGGAAGCAAGCCTCCTGGGCTGTGTGTAGTTGTGGTCGATGAAGTGGATAAGATTTTGGAAAAGCATTCCAAAGGCCTCTTCAAAGTAGTGGATTGGCTTACTCTCCCCTACGCAAGGTGCAAGCTGATCACCATATCGAACAGTATGGAGCTTCAGCTCGATGCGAAAACGAAGAGTCGTCTCGGCGTGGTAAATCAGCTCGTCTTCTCGTCGTACGGGACCCAGGAGCTACGGGAGATCCTCTTGCATCGTGTCGCTTCTATTGAGCCGAAGCTCTTTGCGGATCAGGCAGTGAATCAGCTGTGCACGCAAACGGCATCGCACTATGGAGATGTGCGGCGGCTTTTGCAGTCCGCGTCCGCCGCGATTTGTGGTGTCTTAATGCGGATTCAGGATGACACAATGGACGTCTCCTCGTCGGATGGCATTATCACTCTGCGGGAGATCCACAGTGTTGTGCGGCAAATTTTTCACGACAGGTTTGTTGAGTTTATCACTACCATGCGAATGCCGGTTCTCTTCATCACTGTGGCTGTCCTTGGCAAAGAGACGGAGGAGCTGATCAGGAAGAAGGAGATGGACTGTCGCCTACCGCTGGAGCGCCTCCTGGCCATGACGCAGCAGGCGCAGCGGAGGTGTATGAATGTATCGAGGCCGATTTCTCGGGTGGCCTTTATGGAGGAAATCGAGCTGCTTCGACAAGTCTCTCTGATAGAGGTCTGCATCGGTGAGGATCGGATTCCAATTCGCTGTGCTGCCGATCTGCTTGACGCCAAGGAGGATGTTTTCGTTTTGCTTCTTCAACCGTATCAAATGGTAGTGGACTCGTGCCGTCTGCACGACACGTTTGGCGCCACGTATGGGGCGGCTCTGCACTTGTGAGAGCCGATTTGAGTACACCGGTGTTGTTTGAGACGTTTCACTGCTTCAATTTCCTATTCGTTTGTGTTATTGGTAGAAATCACAGAGGATAGACCGTTGATACGCAAGCTAGTGCAAAGGTCAGTAATCTTTGGCGAACTTGCGAACAACTATCCGGTGCGTAGTCGGTGCGCTGATCGTTGGAGGGCTACGCCTTGCGGTTTTCAGAAAATAGTCGCGAACATGTATTTCTGTGTGTCCTTCGGCAAGTGTCGGCGTTGGGCACCATGTATAGGGTATCTGTCGCTGCGAAAGGAGGGCCACTCCTCGCACAACATTATGAACTCTTGTCCATCTCGAGCTCATCCTTTTGCTTAACATTTGACTCGATTTGTTTTCGTTGTAGAGCTTGGTGGCCTTTCCTCTGCCAGACCCCAAGAAAATCTGTGCAGATGCCTCCTCCGCCCAAAGGACCCGTATCGGGTTTTGCAGCTGCGGCAAAGGTCCTTTTTGACTCCGCCCAGCGTGTTGGCGCAGTGGAGCCGCTGGGGCACAGCAGCAAGGAGTACGCGCAACAGCTCAAGAAAATCCAATCACATAGCAAAAGGCGAGGAGGCTCTCTCGGCGGGGTTTCGTACAAGGTTTCAGAGTTTTTAGCGGCACAGCGAGTACCTACTCCTCAGCAAGCCCCATCAGGGCCATTCAAAGAGCGGTCGATCGCGAAGAAAGTGCCCTTAATTGAGATTCCTTCTATCCAAGAAAGGGCGACTGCAGAAAAGCATCCTGCCACGGAAAGGGTGGTACGGGCACCGCTCGACTCTCCACCGAGCTTGAGGTCCTTGTTTAGCACAAGGACGGAGGCGAGCACGACGGCGGTGCCAGTACTACCACCATCGCCTACTCCTCTCGAGTCAGAGTCTGCCGCACCAGCCTCACCTCCTGTGGAGGATGTGCTTATTACTGAAGACAAACCTATTTTCGAGTTCCGCCAGCAAGTGGCGCAACAACCAGCACCGGAGGCTGTCGTGCAGAGAAGTGCTGTCTCTGCAGCGAATCAGGGCTCTTCGACCCCTGCCCGTAAGTCGAAGCCCGTGATTAGTATTCCCATTGCGTCGGTGGGCGCTGCCGTGGAGGAAGCAGGGGGATATGCCGCGGCTGGTGATTCTTCACCGGACGCTGCTGGTACGCCGATGTCAGCAGGGTTTTCGGTGGATATGTGGGAACAGCAGCGCGAGCGGGAGCTGGAGAGGCTGCAGAAAAAACAGGAAGAAGAGGAGCAGCGGCGCCTCATGCTTATGCGAGAACAGGAGCATCAAACTCTGGGGAAAGAGTGGGTGATGCACCACACTTATAAAGTGTCTTTTGAGGCCGAGCTCACTGTAGGCGGCAAGCTCTTGCGAGAGTTGTTTGCTGCAGATTCCGCTTCCGCTGCGGTTTTGACGTTTCAGAAAATGATTGATGCTGGCGCTAGGGCGTCAACCCTTCTGCCCGCGGGTCTTGCGTCTGTTGCCTACAGTATTCGTTGCGCGCACCCCACCGAGCGCCAGGATCTTAGGCGCCAACTTCTTGACGTGGCGGTAAAGGCGAAGCTTCCTGACCATGTGATGCGGAAGGCACACTTGCTGCTTTCTGGTGGGACAGACTTCTTGGCGGCGTTCAGCGCGTTGACGGAAGTGGAGAAGCAACATCTGGACAGCCGGATCATTCTCAAAGCAATTCAGGTCCTCATGTGGAATGAGCGGTGGGAGGAGGCGCTCAAACTTGCGAAAGAAAGTCGCTCTAACTTCCATAGGGGGAGCGAGATGGTGGACCTTGCTTTGCTCAAAGCGAGCCAATTGTTGGAGGAAGGACCACGCAAAGAGGTTGTTGGCTACGCGAGTCAGAGTCTGACGGAAAACGGGCGCATGAGTGTGCGTGCTAAACTTCTTATTGCTAGTGCGGAAAGAGGTGCGTATCGCCGTACATTGTTAAAGCAACTGACAGTCTCGTCGGATGTCGATGAGAGCATCTACGCCGAGCTTATTTTGCGCTCGGACAAGAGCCAGACGGAGGCTCTCTTGGCTGAGATGGCTGCCAGGGGACTGAACAACGAAGATCCTGTGGTGCTCGGCGCTGTCGCGATGAAGACACTCGGCGGCGAGGTACCTGGTGACGTCTTTAAGGAGATCTATAGACAAATTGATAAAGTTGGTCTTCTGCCAATTCACATTCGTGTTGCTACGATGACAGCTGCTCGGAACCCGACAGAGGAGGTGCTACAAAAGGCGATTGAGATAGTGCGGATGGCCCCTCCAGCGTCTCGGGGCCTGGGCCTTCGCAAGCTTTTGCCTATTCTCTTTCAGCAGAACATGCTGAAGGAGATCGTCCAGCTGTCGGATTACACGAACGAGTCAGTGCCCGTGGTGAAGCTGATTCCACGGGCTGTAGCTTTTGTGAATGAAGCACTTTTGAAGGTAGGGAGGGAGCCGCTCAGCGATGTGCGTGCGAGCGACATCGGAGTATCGTGCATGAGCGGAGGCTTAGCGTCCAGTGCGTCCAATGAATTAGACGAGCCGACCGCAAGGGTGATTACTAACATTTCCGGTCTGACGGAGAAGATGCTTCTCTATGCGAAGGAGCGGCAGTGGTCTAAAGCACTAGGGGTTGTTGAGGAGCTTCCAACAAGCATCAAGGCTGAGCCCTCTGCGGTGACTTTGCTTTATAACTGCGCCATGGGTGCTGCTGTTGAACACCCGGAAATCGTAAAGGACATCCACGCCTTGATGGTCACTCGTAAGGTGAAAGTGAATGCGACTACAGTGAATACGGTTCTCAGTAGCCTAAGCAAGTCATCGCTGTGGAGGGAGGCTCTCGATTTCTTCGATACCACATCTCTTGAGCAGCGAGACAACAATACGTATCTCGTCCGTTTTGCCCTTCTAGGAAAGCAGAGTCTGTGGAAGCAGGCGATTGAGGCCTACGATGAGACGCGGATGACCATTCCGAAGCTCCCTGCTGCTGTGTTTTCTCTCATCATCACGACTACAAGCGGGCACGATTGGCAGTCTACTTTACGAATATTCCAGGAGATGTTGAAGCTGTACGGATCTGGTGTGAAAGACAGCGTCGTGACACAAGTGATTCGCTGCTTGGAGAAGAACGGCAGAACAGTTGAGCTTGCAAAGCTGGAAAAGGAATTGGCTAAGCGGAAGAAGAAGAAGTAACTCTTCCCACCGTGATGGAGGCCCGACTTGATTTCGGAGCGCTAAAGGGTCATGAAGCTGATTACATGCGCTTTAGTGTTTTTGTGTGCGTGAATTCTGAATGACCGTTTCTCTCGCTGGAGGTATATGCATGTATCTATCTATATGTATAGATAGATATATATTCTTCGCTGCATTGATGTGAATGCCATTCTCCTTTTCTTCTTTGACACATATTGGGATTCGCTCATCCCCTCTTTTGATGTGGGAGGTGGGGGGAACAAAGAGATTATAAGTGACGCATAGGTGATGTGCGGTCGTCGAGGATTTCAGCACAGCAGTGGGTTGAATGTTGTATTATGAAGTGATGGGTGACCTCCTCTTCCAAAAGAGAAGAAGTGGTGCTCTGGGTAGCAGAAGCGATGGAGATCGTGTCCCCTCGCGCTTTTCCACCCACTGCCAGACAAAGTTATCCGTGCTGTGTGAATTCCTGCGCCTGCGTATCTGTGTCAAGGAGGCGGACGGTTTCGCATGATTGTATTCCCAGCGGCACACTTTCGTTTGACATCCAATGGTAAATGTTTCCATTCTCCATCTTCAGCTTTGTTTTTCTCATACTGCTTGCCTCTATCGCGTATTTTGTGTTCTTGAACGGCTCCCATGTCAGTACGTTCTTGGCTTGTCTGTGTGTGCGTACACCGACTCAGCGCGGAAGGATTACTGGGAAAATCAAGGAGGGGCCCTCAAAGGGTGTTATATAGTTTGGACAGTGTCCCTAGTCTTGAAAATGCCTGCCGTCAAGAAACGTTCCAAGAGAGGCGGCCGGAAGAAGGTTCTTAGCGGCGTGGAGCTCGAGCGGATGCGTGCGGAGGAGTCGGAGAAACGTTGTCGGCAGCTAATGCTGTTGCAGAGTCGCCTGCGCGAGATTGTCTCGGAAGAGAAGGAGATGTCCAACGCTGTCTCGGGCGCCATCGATGCCCGTTGGATGCGCTTCCTGCGTGAGTGCAAGCAACGGGAGCTGGTTGCTGAAATCGAAGTACTGCGACGGACGTTTGAGGCGACGCTGGACAGAAAGGAGGGCTTCGCTGTGACGCTTCGAGAGGAGCTGAATGTTGCTGAGGAGCAGTGCAGACACGCGTTTCGTTCTCATATGGACGTTTTGAGTTCTCTGCTGGAGCTACACTCGGCTCGCACGAAAGACCTGGAAGCAGAGCTCGACGCCAATGTCACCGAAATGCAGCAGGACTTTGAGTATGAGAGGGCCGAACTAGAGCTGAAGCACATGATTGAGATGGATGACCTACGGCTCATTCTCGAGAACATGGCTACCGAGGCAGAAATGTTAGAGAAGAAGCTACAGGAGGAAACATCTGAGGGTTATGAAACGGCTGCCGAAAAGATGGATGAGGCGATGAGGGAGATGGAAGCAGACCTTAACAAGGTAGAGGAGGGTCTCCGTGGGGAGCTGGACTCACGCTACAAGAACTTCATGTCCACCGCACAAGCAAACATGAAGGAATACACCGAGAAGTGTAAAGAGGATCAAGAGACGACTGAGCGAATTGCCGCCCAGCTGCGGAAGATTGAAAAACTTCAAACCAGTGTCGCCTCGTGGCGCACCAACATCGCGCGTAACGCGAAAGAGTGGGAAAGTCGAAATTCAGGTATCGAGGCAGAGCGAGATGCCACACTGGCTCACTTGAAGCGGCTGAAGGGTAAGATGCAGCGGTGGAGAGAACTACAGTCTAAAGCACTCGTCGAGCTTGTGAAGGAGGCGAACGCCACGGAGGAGGCACTGCAGGAGACCTCAAAGCGAGCTTCGCGTATTCTGCGGCTCGTGGAGCTATGTAAGCCGATGGAAACGGAACGGGAACAAGTGCTTTTTCATGAGGCGAACATTTCTTCTGCTGCAGTCGAAGCAGAAACAAAGCGGCGCATTGCTGCCCATGGATCTGGAAACGAGCCGGATGACGTCTTGTCAGGCGGCGACGCCGCACCAGCTGCGAATGAGCAGTGGCTTTCGCTGGACCGCTTCTGGGTGAAGCACAACAAGGTGGTGCTGGACAATGCTGCGTTGACGCAGGAGCGCTTTCTTTTGGAAGAAGAAAACCGAATGCTGCAGGAGGTTCTCAAACAGTACTTAGATGACGTGTCTATCAGCGATGAGGTAATGCGCCAGAGCAACACCCTTCTTCGCACACAGGCAGCTAACCCCAACGTGGTCCAGGCCGCCAACGCACGCGACAGTAGTGGTGTGAGGGGCTACAATGTTGTGGAAGGAAACAAATTTGTAAATGACCAGACTCGTCAAGCTATTGGTCACTAGCTCCTAGTGAGGGCCTTTGGCAGGGTGAAAGGGCGACGGTGGAGGAAATCGAGACAGTGTTTCTTTTTCGGGCCCTTTTATCGGAGGGGTCAACATGGAAGTGCGATCGATCCTGTTCCCCCTTGCAAAAAATTTGTTTTCGTGTGAGAGTCAGGCTCATCGTTTCGAGCCCTGACGGTCAGTCTGTGCGATGTAGAGTGTGAAATACACTGAAGTTGTGTGTGCAATATTCTCTATTGTGGGGCGTGTTTCTTTAGATGTATAGCATTACTGTTAGCTTTAGTTTCGTGGTACGAGCCAGCAACCCACAGAAAGAAACAGTACATATGCGTGAAAGGAATTGCTGTGGATTCTCACGTCCTTCGTAGCTGACAGTCTTGGACATCTTGCTATAACACAGTATTCCATTTAAATCGCATATTTAGTACCCAAGACAGCTATAAAAGGGTGCTTGCGCGATGTGTGTGACGTTGCGGTTCCCTCGGAATGTATGACGAGCTCTTTTTTGACACTTCAATTGCTTCCTCCTTCTCCTTACTCCTTGGGCACTTCAGCTGTGCTTGCTTCGGCTGGATGTTTGTCTTTCTAGCCTTAATTCCTCCACTGTTTCAGTGCCTTTGTATTCGCCGCACAACCTTCATTTTTGGCGCTCACTGCCACAGCTACTCTTGAGAATTTTTTTTTTCGCGTCTGCGTCTGTGTCCATGCGGAGAGGGACTGTGAAGCACTGAAGTTTATCGCTAGATTCCTGTGAGCTCTCTGTGGCTCTTTGACGCCTCAATGCGTCACTTTGGGCGACGAACACTCACGCCGCTGGTGCCGACTACTGCTAGACGGTGGATTGAATCTCAGGAGCCATGCTCACCGGAGGCAATTCGCGATCTTCTGCAGCGTGCAGAGAAGGAGCAGGAGAAGCGTGAGCTGGCTGTTGATCAGCGAAAGGTGGTGTTTACCGCTGCCAGCAGCGGGGACCACCGTCCACGCGTTGCTGCTGCGGAGGCGTTCGATGTGGCGGCAGCTGGACTTCCGGGACCGCCAAACTTTTGCTACATGAATGTTTCGGTTGACTACACTGGTATGGTGGATGCACCGGAGGTCGTATGGTTCAACATGTGCAAAGCGAATGGATTCACTCCCTCTGTAGTGAAGGCTGGCTCTGTGCACATGCTTGGTGGAGTGGTGTGCCATCAGCGTCTGGGCGGGGGGTATATTCAAGTGATTCTTGGCTGCATTCCTGACTTGGAAACGGTGTCGTTCACGTTTGATGCTGTTCCAGGAAAGGAGGAGATCGCAGCTGCAGGCGGACCACCACCTGCTTTGGCATTTGCTATGCTGGATACCGGCCTTGCACTGCAGTACGAGCAGGTTCTCTCGACGCGCCTCAGCAGCCTTAGCAGGTCACTCGGCAAGGATTGCCCTTTGGTGGGTGGACTCTACCCTCCTGTCGGCAGTGTAACCGGAGGAAAAGATGAGAATTGTAAGCTTGAGGACTCGCTTTTCTTCATCAATGACCGGGTTTACAGAGGCAGTGCGGCTGCGGTTGTGCTGCGCAGCAAGCTGTTGAAGGCACACGCAGTGAGTGTGGTTCCGTCGATTTCACTGGGCAGCGCCATTGTTACTGATGTAGTGTGCGACGGTGGTGTGGCGACCGTACGGGCACTGAACAACAGACCTGCCACAGAGGTTGTGAAACAGCTATACGCGCTTCCTGAGATTGCGGAGAAGCCGAGTAAGGTATTCCTCGGCATGAAGTATGGGGACGTGCGTGTGCCGGTTTCGTTTGTGGGGCATCCAGATAGCGGGGAACTCATCTGTACGCTTCCTCCAGGAATCTCTCTGGGACAAAGCGACACTGTGGATTTCCTCGTAGATGATGCAGAGCTGGACACGGAAATGGCTGCAAGCCTTTTGATCGGGATGGAGAAACGCATTGCACCGATATTTGTCGAGAAGGACATTAATATTGCGCGAGAAGCGCGTTGTAATATTGTTGCCTCCTCCACAGCGGCGTTTCACTTCTCCCACGGCGGCCTGAATACCATCGCCAAACCGGAGGTCCCCGTCGTTACTTTGGGCAACAGTGGTGTGACGTTTGCGCCGTCAATTTTGCAACGCTGCGTGGGCCGCTCGTGCCCGAACACTGGCTTCTTCTCGCCAGGCCAGGTAGCCACGGTGGCGGATCTCACCTCCATCTTCCCACGCTCTAGCACCTACTGCTTTATGCAGGGGACAGAATAGGGCAGGCTCTGTCGTGTGTGTGTATGTGCTGACTTGCGAAGCAGTCGCTTCTCGAGGAGGCACGATAGTGGGCTCTTGCTGACCTCTCAGGAGGCGCTTTTTCGGGTGATTTGCGCCCGTCTCCCTACTGGTGCACGTCTGTCCTCACATGTGCTCAATGACCTCGAAGTTAATTGTGGGTCAACGAGATGAGAAATGATCCATGAAGATGGAATAAAAGCGAACAGTTGTTTCTCATCCAGGTGCTCTTTGAGAGGTAGGGGCGACCGCTATAGTGTCTCGCTTCGTTTAGTCAAGGACGAACCGATCTTTCTCTTCATATAATGCTGCGAAGAGGCTATGTGTGGTGAACGTTTGAGGAACTGGTGATGCTTCATGCCTTTTGTGTCTCTCTGTGCCGGATGTTTGGACACGTTTGCATGCTTTGTGCTATTCTAACTGCTGCAGGCATCTTGTATTCTATGTTTCCCCTACACTCTTACTTTGTTGCAGCGCACAGCTGTGGTAACAACAGAGAAGAAATAGGATCCACGTGCTGCTCTTCAATGCAGCTTGCATAGCACACAAGCATAGTAGGTATGTCTTGTGAAAGACGTGAGTTGAGGAGATCGGCCTCTAGCATAGCGACCGAGCTCTGGTCTCCAGATGAATTGTACAAAGCCGATCCACAAGGCGATATTTTGCAGCCGATTTTGAAAACGATCGATGTGGAGTCTGGATGGTTTTACGGGTTTCGTCTGTCGCTTCTACTGGCGCCATTTGAGGCTCTCGAGAGGTACCAGGTACCACAGAGCGAGAACAACTATTCTCTCGTCAATGACGGCGTTTTCGAGGTGACATGCACGGAGATGCGGTGGGACGGGAGACCAGACGCGAGTACAATGGGCATCATCGCTGAGCAGTGCAAGTCAACGCAGTGGCTCCGGTTCTCGAGTACACTCTCTGGGCGATTGTTTGTCGTGGATCGCTCTGTCGCGCACGTGCAGACTCTTGTTTCAGCTCTGCGGTACTCGTTCTCCCATCTGTTCTTTCCAGTGGACTTGGAGATGTGCGAGAGGACGTGCTCTGTGCTGTTCGAGTTCATTGTGCACCACTGGTCGCGGCTCTCTGGATTTCTTCCTTTGCTATACTTTGTTTTTGAAATGCAAGAGCGGGCCTTCTTGTCGTTTTACAAGCACCTTGCTAACGTGATTCAGATAAGGATGAACAACGATGTCGCTGCATGTGACGCCCTGAAACCTAAGAAGAGTGGAAAGATGTTTTCGTGGTTCTCATCCAAACCAAAGGAGGCTGAGTTGGGCGTAAACGACAAGTTGGAGATTATAGACAACCTCAAGGGGATGCTACCTCCGAATTTTGAAAAACGGTACATGCTTGCGCTCGTGAACCATGAGCACTTTGGAAAGATGCAGTTATTTTGTCGCGAATATATGGGCTCCCTGATGACAGAGACATCTACGTATCAGACGCTTGCGGAGGGCTTCGCGACTTACCCGCTCCACTCGAGCCCTGTCAAGGGGTGGTACCAAACGAGCGCTCTGGAAGCTTTGACAAAAGAAAACACGGCCGCAAGCAAAGTGGCGACATCGGTGCAGCGTTTCGCATTGCGCAAGGGGTCTCTCGTTAGAGAGCTTGTTGTTCCGTATCTAAAGGCTGTATCGCAATGCGAGTGGGAAATCGGCGTTATTGCACAGTCACTCGTGGCTTTCTACGAGGCTTTGATGATGCGTGCAAAGAGGGTGAAGGAAAACACGATGCTCTTGACCGGAGAGGTACCCATGCCGCCTGGGTGTGAGGCTTCCATGCAGACAGAGAGTCTAAAATATGTCCGCGTGGTAAATGAGAGGTTCAGATTGGAGTTAGCCAGTGCAAATGAGCAGTTTGACGCCGAGGTAGCATACGCAGAGGCGGCGATCAAGACACGAATGAGGCGTCTCTGCATTCTTCTGGGGGGTGTTGTGAAAGCGGTAGTGTGTTGCACAAGCGCAGAGTACTATGAAGAGTACTTGTTGTCACCTACCTTACCGAAGTCTGACGACGTCACCAAGGACTGCTTCCGGTCCCACCCACTAAAGGAGTGCCTTGGTGTGAAGGAGGGACAGGAGGAATCCATTTATACCATAGACCGTGAGGGTGTCTAGACACGGAGAACCACTAGCTAGGAAAAGACGCCAAGCAATGCAACCCGTGCCACTTTTTTTCCACTGGATGATGGAACGCTCCGTCTGCTAGTTTATGCTATCCTGATTGTTTTTCTCTCTTTACATGTTATACATTCTGTTGTGTTTTGGGGGCATTTACGTAGTCAACGTATCTTGTCGAAGGGTGCACTACACAATTTCTATGTGGCTCCAGGATTTTGCTGTTGGTCATACCGTTCGCCAACGCTTTATGCTTGTAGCGGTTCTCTGCTGCATTAGACCTCAGACTTCAGTAGGTGCGGAACTCGTCGGGTTATGAAGTAGCTGTCCACCTCTTTCTCTATCTGTTTCCTCATCTGCTGATTGATGATAGTGAGCGTACAGATACGACTCACATGCACGCCTTTCATAGTCATCAAAGCTTCTTATACTACTGGGATACTCTTTTTGGGTGCCTGTTCACTGGTTCTCCGGCAATCGAGGGGTTACACGCAGCGAGCAACGCTGGATGAACCCACATAGATTTCAGTACTGGGAGTGTCTCTCAGACGGATGCGCACATGCCTATATATGTGCAATAGATATTTAAGGTAGAGCGTATATTCCCTCTCGTCATGAGCCAACTGCCGCTCTCATCTGCGGGTAGCTGTCCTTCTCGAGGAAACGTCAACTCCTCTGGCGCTCCTTGCTTTTATCCGACTTCGCAACTGTTGGAGGCTGTGGGCCACTCGAATGCAGCGGCGGTGCGAAGTTCGCTGGGGCCTTCTGCCGCTGGGCTGTGCACCTGGTGTGATATGGAGCAAAACGGCCTTTTGCACAGGGCTGCGGCGCTGGCCTCTCCAGATTGCCTGATAGAACTACTCCTGTCCGAGGTGAGGTTTATCTTTTCACAGAACTTGAAAGGAGAAACGCCGCTTCACGTTGCTGCCCGATGCGCGCGAACAATCGTCTCGATTTTGCTTCTTGTAGCCAAGTACGGCGCCGCCTGTATTCTTGAGTGCAACGGAGATACTTTTCTGCACTGCTTGCTGAGCAACCAGAGGATCAGTCATCGCCAGCTACTGCTGCTCATGGAGTCATTGCTTGACAGAGTCGATGTGAGGAATCAGATTAATGTTGTCAACAATAGAGGGATGACGCTCTACGACGTAGCACTTCGATGGCACCACGATAGTCCTGCATTGCTGGAGCTTCTTTTACGAAACGGAGCCATCTCTGGCGCTCTGGTCTTACACGACGAAGTGGTTTCTCTTCTAATCACGGAGAAAGAGGAACGTGAGAAAGTGAGTGTATGTGAACAATCTTTCTTTGCGTGTCTGCACGAAAGTGAAAGAAAAGAACATGCACGGGTCCAACGTCAGGAGGACGAGCGGCGAAGGCTGTTCGAGAAGGAGAGGCGAATACGTCTGATGCATTTTGACAAGGAGATGTCGATGTGGATGTCGCTCATGGAAAAGGAGAAAAAGTACGCGAAACGCGTCGCCAGATACCGCGCGGAGCGAGAGTGTTGTGCTGCTGAATTGCAGCGCATCGGGAAGGGCTTTCAGGGACGTAGAGCCGTCCACACGCTACTGCTAAGAAGTAGAGAAAAACATCTGGCTGAAAAGGAAAATGAAGGTACTGTTGGAGCGGCGCTCACCATGCCAGCGGGAGACAAAGCTGAGGAGAACGCATCTTTCGGTGTGGAATCGGATGAGGAGCTGCCGGTGCTGGTAGTATCTCCTGCTGCTCAAGAGGTCCCTCCTCGTCAGATTCCTGAGGCGGCTCTTGTGCATCTTCAGTCCATTGCGAGAATGCGTCGAGCGAGGCGCCATTTCCTACACGTACGACGGATGACGATAACTATACAGAGGGCATGGCGGTGCCACCAAGCCCGTGTTGCACGCCGGCGGCAGAAGGCTACCGACTTGATACTGAGTGTGGTTCAGAGATATCAATTCCGCAGGGATTGCGCCACTTTGTTGGCGAAACTGATGCGGATGCGCATTACGGTGATGCTGAGAGAGGTGACGCGGCTGGTGACTCAACTGGTGTGGCGGGAAAACTTTTGCAGCGTGTTCCGCGAAATTGTCTTCATGCAGAGGCGCCGGGTGCCACCTGCACCACCTCGGCTCTCACGTTTGCGCCGGCTACAACTGCTCACTGTCAAGTTCGAGCGGTTCGTTTTGCTGGCACAGTTTGCGCTCAGTGTTGTTCTCCTTATTTATATGGGGTGCGCTCCGCGTACTACTGCTTCGCAGGTGCACAACAAGGTGGACATTGCCTTTATTTGCGTGGAGGTTGTGCTTATAGGCTGTTTACCTTTGTGCTGGTGGCGTCTATGGGATGTTGCAGTTGTCCTCACCGCGCTGATATGCGCTGCTGCAGGGTGCTACAGCGGCTCGATTGTGATCACACTCTTCACGCTGAAGCTCCCATTTGTGGTACGTCAGTTTGTGCCTCGCCACCCAGGCACGTGCACATATTGTCGTTCTATCGAATACTCGGCGGTGCATCTGTTGATGCTCTTGCCGTTTGCTGTTGCAGGCATCGGCGCCACTGTGCGTGGCACCACCTTAAATCACCTGCTGCTAACGAATGAAGGCAATTGGGGCCGTGTTTTCCTCGATCTCCTTAGCACAATTAGCCCGCAGTACACTGCGCTGCTTTTGATGCCCCAAGCGAACGCGACTATGAACACCGATTCTGTATTACCTTTGCGTGCGCAACGGAGCCGCTACGTCCTTCCAGACGGCAATGTCCTATTGCGGCTGCAAATGCCGCTGCTGCAGCTCATTTTTTTTCGAGCTGTCATGTGTATTTATTCTTGGTCGGCAGTGATTGCTGGTACCCACAACGCGATTCGGCACCACTACGATATTAGCGACGAGACAAAGCTCAAGTTAAACAAACACCGCTTTCGAAACGAGGGGAAGGAGGAACTCTTTGACGCTCATCGCGCGACCACCATTGAGGCCCTTGGGGAACAGCTCGACGGTGTGATGTGGGAGGACGACGTGCGCGCTGCCAAGGAAGCCATCGAAGCCTCTCATTACGACCACAACACTAATATGACGGTGCACCGGTTTGTGCGCCGTGTCCAAGACACGCTGGACAGCCACGGAGCCGCTATACTGAGCGGTCAGGTGTCGCAACGGTCTGCGTCGTCGACGAAGCCGGCGACAAAGGACGCTTCGAGGTGGGACTGCCGCAATGAGGATCCGCATTCACGCGGCACGTACGATATTGCGGTGGTGGAGACGGCCCTTGGTATGATTGAGCGGAAGGGTCTGGGCGAGCGGTTCATTGAACGACAGTGGACTGGTGCTGTGCTTCGAAAGGAGATGAACTGGGTGCTCATCGGCATGCTTGTCATGGCGTCTGTCAAACCCAACCTGTATGAAATGGAGGCGGGGTTCAGCGCCGTCTTTGTGGTGGAATTGGCGGTCTCGCTTTACTTTCTCAGGCTAGAGTTCATCTTGTCCCATTACGTGAGGCTCATGCTTCGGGTGTTTTGCGTGGTTATCGGATTCGTACCCCCTGGCATCCCGTTTGTTGCCTTTCGGAGCCTTCGACTTGCAGAGGGGTGGTCGCTTCTCTTCAGCGTTCCGGGCATGGTGCGCTGGGGCATGGTGTACCTTGTTGCCTCGTTCGTGACGATATGGATGATCTCGTACGTGGCCGCCCTGCAGTTCCTCGCGGCAGCAGAGCTGGAGAGGCGGCCTTCCATGTGCTCGAGCAAACGTGAATGTCTAGAAGTCTCGCTACGGGAGCTTGTTCTGCCCGCCTTTACACCAGAGCATATCGACCCAGTCTCAGAGGCACCTGTCATGGCGATTCTTGTGTTGTTCACGCACTTCTGCTTTGTGCCGTTCCTTCTCGCCATTGCGCTGTACCCCCTTTTGCGCCTGTCCAATTTTATTGGGCGCTTCCTGCGTCTCGTGGTGCAGAGTCTTCACAAAGATGTCTTGGACTATGTGGAAAACACTACCTCGAGGGCGCGTCGTGGTACACCCACTGGGGTCTGAAGATCAACATCTCTGTGAACATTATTGTACGAATGAAAATGTGGATTAATGATTTGAGACGTCGTCGAATCGTTGCCTTCTGGTGCTCGGCGCACAGCAGCGGCACGACCTCAAATGTGCCCACATTGCAGAGGGTGTCTAGGAAGGGATACGACCCAGAAGCGGAGGAGGAGCTCACAGCGCTGACGGAGATCATCTGCCGTGGTGAGTTTGCCTCTTTAAAGGAGAACAACGCACATGACCGCCTCAGCGGCAACCCGTTTGAACGGTTTCTGAGTCGGGTTGTCGTCCGGAACGTGTACGTGCACTACTTGAATGTGGCTCTCACCTTTGCTTCCATAGGATTTCTGTGGATTGCCGACGCGTCGTTTGACCGCGGCAGTGCTGTCATTGTCACGTCTTGTGTGGTTCACTTGCTCAGCATGACGATGTCGATGGTGGTGATCCCGCACGATTTGACTGCGATCATGACACTGGTGTCTGTGTGCGCACTTCTGTGTGCAGTCATCTTTGTGCTGGTTCCCGACGGGAAATTCCGTAGCTACTACTGTGTTCGATTCCTATCGCTTCTACGAATTGGACAGCTGCAGGTGGCTCCTTTTCGGGAGTTGAAGCGGGTGATGAAGATGTACATTGACTCAGCCGTGAAGATCGTCTTTCCAGTTGCAGTGATGGGCGGCGCTGCATACATGGCAGAGCTGATTCGAGCGCAGGTGTTTATGGTCCGATTCAAACCTCCTGCGTGGATGAACATTAACTGGAGCAGTCCAGCCGAGGTGGAGGCTTTGAGGTCCAACGTGTCCTACCCGGAGTTCCTGGCAGCCGTGCCTCGTACTCACGCTTCTTATCCGAACGTTGAGGAGACGTCTTCGCTGTTCGGTGCGTACTTCAGGGATGATGCGTACATCTTTTACTCCATCTACTGTTTTTGGGTACTCCCTGGCATCTGCATCTCGACATGCCTGTCATATCTTTTTTGGGTAGGCACCAACCTGAGAGACACGAACCGCCTCTTGGTGGACATGATCCCTTCACTAGAGGATCCGATTACGATTTCTGGCTTCAGCTGGTATCAGTGGTGCTACCGCTACGTAGGTAATGTGATCCTGGTGGCGAGCCTCACCTTTGGCTGCATCTTTAGCCCCAGTACTTCAGCCAGCTCGGATGACCTTATCTTCTTCTTGGGGTTCGAGGTCGCTTTCACCTTATGCGGGCTAGCCGAGGCGATCATATCGTGCTCCTTTGCGGTTCACCGCTGTGCGCGCTCTAGCGTTATTTGGCGTACATGCCAGGATAACGGGAAACGCACGTACGTGCTCTACGGCGACTGCGCTTTTCTGCTGTGTGAGGTGATTCAGCTGCTTTACTACTGCGCCGCTGTGGTGCTATGCTCGACGCTTATGTTAGAGCGCCACGGCTGCCTCATATCCCCCGACGAGTATGCCACCTTCTTTGTCACAGTTCGCTTTGTGTTTGTGCTTCGTCTTTTGAGCCGAGAGTTTCTGCTGCCGCTGATGCGTTACTTTTTCTCGATATTGAGCAGCGTCGCAGGCATCGTCATTTACTTTGTTGCCTGTGCCAGCGCATTGGCAGATGTGTACGCGGCGGAAACACGCACTCGGAACACACCTGCGACGTGGCGCGCCGCTTTCGACGCGATACTGCGGCTCTCCTTCACGTCGGCTATCCCTGGGACATTTGAAGGCTACTGGCAACCTTTCAACAGCACCGCCGTCGCGTCGGCGATGAAGAACTCGACCGTGCTCTATGTTAAGGAGGACTACACGACGTCACGTCTAGCCTTTGTGTTGGCCGTCATTGGGAAGTCAATAATGGCTAGCATCGTAGGGCTTTTCATGGGCTCTCTAACGATAACAGTGCACACTGCTTTCCTGCATGTGCTGCCGGCAAAGAGTTTGTTGCTCTACAGGACGTTGTGTGGGGGTCTGAGAGAGCTGGTGAGGTTCGGCATGCAAAATCATGACGACATGCGGCCCCAGACACGCCGCCTCATTCAGTCTCGGAAGTTCAGGCGTATACTCATGCCTGAGGGAATCCCGTCATGGTCAGTACCACATCTGCTGGAGGAGTTGGGCATTTGCCGGCCTGCTCGGCAGCGGCGCTTCATGTACGCTTTGATGAGGCTTCTCGAGTATATGCCAACGAGTGAGAAACGTCAGGAGCGGGTGCGGGAGTACATGCATGCGTGGGACACCTACCGCTGTGGCGGGCCGGCTCACCTGCACTTCTCTGAGCTGCCTATTTATCCTCCCCCTGTTGAGTCGCAGGGAAGTCGGAACCCATACTACGCTTCCTCTTCACCTTCAACGATGCGGCGTGATTGCCACATTCCGCCTCTTCGGCTTGTGCAGGCCCTGGCGATCTTTGAGCTTGGGTTTCCGGCAGACTCATCTGTGGGCTCAAAGCTGTGGATGGATTTTTTCTCGGTGGTGCAAAAAATGCGCGGAGCGACGTTGCTGCAGTCACTCTGGAGAATGTACCGCGAGGAGAAAGCGTTTGACACAGATATAAGCCGATCTTCGTACGAGCGGGCGCTTATTGCCCATCTGCGCCGCGGGTTCAGGAAGCAGAAATTGCGCAACAGTACCCGCTTTTTGAGCTTCGCCTCCTTTCAGGAGGCGATGCATTACGAACACGAGGCGTTCAACCCAAGCACGGCTCATTTCGATTTGTTGAATCGGTTACGCGGTCATTTCAGTGGACTCGGTGCTTCGCCAGATTTTTGGAAAACAGTTCTTTGTGCTGAGAGTACGAAGACTGCGTAGCCTTCTAGCCGCGCGCCGTTGCATCTCCGCAGGTGTGGATTTTCGTGGTACGTGGTGACCTTTTGGGTAACTGCTTTCACAAAGTACAGGTAGGTAATTGTAGTTTTCGAGGGATGGGTCTTTTCCTTCTCAGTCCCGAATGAGTTCTGCCACTGAACTGCAACTCTTACTGGGCTGCGTTTTCGCGTCTTCTAAACACTACTTTCTTGGTTGGACCTTTAGATCTCTTTCTTTTCTTTTCATTCGTCTTTCCATGGAACACGTGCGTGAATGGTTCTTACCAGTGCTGCCTTCTACACAGATTATATACTCGTTACTATTGACCACTGTCCCTGCTCTCCCCGCTCAAAAAAAAAAAATCTTGTGCGTTATGATTCCTTCCCCGTGGCATGAGGATGGGGAGTTGATGATGGGGTCAGGCCTTGAGTTTGAGTATCGTGTTTCCCGTGCAGCCACGCCTGAATATTGCATGCTTCTCGCAGAGACACACACACTAACCGTGTACATCTTCGTTGAGGCACGGTTGTGTTTATTTTTTTTATGTGGTCTGTACTGCCTACGGTAAATTCGTGCACTGGTGCTGCTGTCGTGGTGGTTATGTGCTGCTGGGTGCCTCGTCGCCAGCTTATTGAATCATCTTCATACGGTGTCTTTTTGGACATGTCACGGGTTTATGGGCCTCAAGAGAGGCGCGACGTGTACCGTGCCGTCGCCGGAGGTCATTGCCTTCAGTATTTGATGGCTGAGCAGTTGCTCAGCAAATCCTTCAGCGCTGTTGTGAAACGAGTGAATCCACTGGCTCTAGGGGCGCAGAGGTACTGCACAGCTTATGAGGCGACGCCGTAGTCGTGATTTCGTGCTCTTCGTGGGCTCGTCAAAACGTTGTGTGAAAAGGAAGAGCTTTCTAACAAATGAAACAGTTGAACTCACACGAAAGAAACGAAAATATCCACCTGAGTTGAATGGATTGCAGCTACGTGGGTAGTACGAGATTAGCAGAGCCGCTAACCCGATATTGGCGTCAGATGCAGCCGTCGCCACTTCGGCATCTGTGCTGACAGTTTTGTGTTGGCCAGCTCCTCTGCCATGGCTGATTTGAGTATACGGTCCTTCAACACCGGCGAGTTGGAGACCCTGCTGTGTGACAACGCTGAAGTATGTGATTGAGTGCTTCCACAACTTCGCCGGTGTACAGTTCATATATAGCTCGTTAGACCCTGGATGGCGTGTGGCAGCTAAGTTTGCAAGTTTTCAACGACGTTGTGAACCGTTTAGGGTAGGAGATGGGAACACTAGCTCTGGAAAGTGAATAGCTGACGGTGCCGTCCGACTCTTTCTTCCTTTCCGGTGTGTAGGTATGGAAGGAAAATGCGTATTGGGCGATGTACTTCAGAAACGTGAGTGTCACTGACATGAAACAGGCTTGTCCGTTAATCCAGTGGAGCCGGGCGGTTTGCCGGAGGAAGAGGGTGCGGTTAGCACATAAGAAATATGTGGATGAGTTTTACAGGCACATTTGTGTGTGTGTGTGTGGCTCTGACATCACACAGACCTGCAGCAGAGGGCACTTGTGCGACGATCTCAAACGGCGTTGATGGACGGCATGGCTGCGTGCTTGTGAACTCCGACACTTTGGACATTTGGTAGGCGTCTGTGGGATTGTTATGTTGATTACAAGAGGCACAGCGTCTGTGTATGGGAACATGACAACATTTCAAGGTGATGCCATTGTATTTTCTGTGCGCATGCTGCAGCGCTCTGGGTAGCACTCCCATATCTCGTTCTGCGATTTTATTGGCTCTGTATGGTCTTGATGAATGCCGCTCGTTGTATTCTGCTTGTTTGTGTCTACACTCCTGTGGCTTTACGGATCACCAGCTTGTACCTGCGTCACGACAGACTTGATGTCAAAGCTTATATATTTTTATTTGTGGTGAAAATCGAAACCGTGCTGCGCATGTACCTAGAGTGCGAATGACGCATTACTCATGGCATGAGTGTTTCGAAGATGGATAGGTAATCGTGAGAAAGCGAACACGATGGCAGTTCTCAAGCCTCGAGGATTGTGACAATGATGCCATCAGTAAGGATCCTTCTTGGAGCAGGTGGGAGGATGGCATGCGCTGACCTCCACTGCATGGATCTGCGGTGGATAAAGAACTGCTAAATGTTATATTGTCCATCTTTGCGTCTGTTCTCTTGTGCGCGTTTCTCTGTGTGTATGCACGATGTTTCTTGTCTTTCAAGCCGCACTCTGCTCTGTCCCCTCGAACTGTTTCACACGCAAGTGCTCAAGCACTCGCTGCAGTGGCGCACAAAGAAAAAGGCAATTCACACTGCTTCCATCCTTTGCGCTTTTGATAAACCGTCGTGCCGCAACCTCAGGAGTGGCTGGTCGTAGTTGCTGACCATACAGGGCGTGCACTTCAAAGGTGTGTGTTTTCTGTCACCTTTTCCCACGCTCTCAAAGTTATTGTCTTGTGTGTTTCCGTAGTCGCAGTTTTATCGTAGCTGCCCTACTGTCTGTTATCCGGTTGCTGTACTGTGGCTTCTCGCAAACAAAATACGATTGTTCTGCTCAGCTACCAAGGTGTTGGGGCATGATGACACTGCGGACACACAGCCACTTATAGTGACAAATGTACCCTGAGTGGTGCAGAAGATCGCTTTCCCTTTCTTAGCCATAAACAAGAAGCGCACTTAGACCTCTACGGTGTCTTTGAGGGTGGCTGCTTACTTGTATTCCTTTTTTCGTTTCTCTCTCCGCCGTTGCCCCGTCGCTCTTCTTAGAGATCGCTGGCAAGCGTGTTGGGGCACCTCCCAGGGGCGTTAGGTTGGTGCCACAGCCGAGACCTTTTATTCAGTCTTGCGGTCCCCTTCGTAAACTTCAGTGCCGTGGGAGAGCAACCATGGGAGCGGGTGCCTCTCGCCAACGGCGTTTGAAGATAAAGTCCTCGATAGGGGAAGGCGCTACATCCTCTAACTCACTTCCTGCTGAGGTCTTGGCTTCTGGTGAGGTGTGCGAGAGTGTGGGGCACAGTGGGGATGCCTCTCTGACTAGCGAAGCAACGTTGAACTCGCGCAGGCGAGAGCTGGGCTGCTGGAGCACGCAAAGAAGCGCGACGGAGGTGCAAGATGAAGTGGTGGTGAGCAGCCTTCAGGGAGACGGCGATCAGTTGAATGAGAAAGTTTTTCATGACACACTGGTGAGTGCTGCCTACCAACTGCGCGCCCGCCAGCGCAATACAAACGTGAGCATCTCGAAGGTGGAGATGGAGGGGCTGGTTGTGCTTTCCCGAGAACTGGAGAACCTCAAGGCAATCATGAAGCGCTCGGAGTTCACGGTAGAGGGAACGTGGAGGATTTTGGAGGATGAAGGAACGCTGGAGCGTTTCGGTGAGCAACTGTACGAGGCGCTTCTCGCCCGAAATCCGCACATGCGCGTGCACTTTCACGGCGTTGACATCAAAGAACAGGCAAGGTCATTGCTACGCATGATTGGTACGGCAGTCCACTTCTACGAGAAGTTGCAGTTGACGGTCGAAATGTTCAGCAAAGCTGGCGCAAGGCACCGTGGCTATGGGGTGAACGAGGAGGACTTCGTAGAAATGAGCAACGCCTTCATGAGTGTTTTCCCCAAGTTTGTGGGCACCGACGTCTTCCAAGCAGCGGAGGGGGAGTGGAAAAAGTTTTGGAAGTATATTGTAGATCTGCTCGTGCACGGGAGTGAGAGCCCGGAGGGCGAACGGTATGGGAAGATGTACGAAGAGAAGACGCTCACAAGGTTGCAGGCCGACTTCAAGCTCATCGTCGAGCGGCAGAGCAAATACGATATGAGGCAACAATTTGTGGGTATTATGTACGGCAAAGCCATTGAGATGCATGAGGAGCTGTCAAAGTTCGAAGCACTAAAGGATCTGCGTGCTAGTGCACGTGTTTTGCAGTCATATATCGACATTGTCAATAATATTCACGACAGAAAGCTTTTGGATGAGTACATGCGCGAGCTTGGGGGGCGCCACACAGCCTACAATGTCACGGTGGAGAACCTACGTGCCTTTACTGAGCCATTCCTATTCACTTGCCAACACTTTTTTGGGGAGGAGTGGAATATCGTGGTTGAGTCCCGTTTTCGGTGGCTGTTTGAGTACATGATTGACGGTATTTCGGCTGGTATGGTGAGGGATATGAACAGTATCGTAAACGTGCGCGCTCCCAGAAACAACGGTTCCTTTGGGTTAATCTTCACCGATATTGAGTCAAGTACGAAGTTGTGGAGCAAGGACTCGGAGTCGATGAGCCTTGCAGTGAAGAAACATCATGCCATGATCCGGCGCCTTATCGCTGACTACAGCGCTTATGAGGTGAAGACGGTTGGCGACTCCTTCATCATTGCCACAAAGGATGTGCTGGTCGCTGTGAAGCTGTCGCTCTCCATCCAGCTAGAGTTGATGCGCATGGCGCCAATTGCACCAGGATTTGCGATGGTTGACAGCCGCGAGGGCCATGGCGATCCACAAGCTTGGGATGACCGCACGCTGCGCGTGCGTATCGGCGTTGAGCACTGCACGAATGCCACGGCCACTTATGATACTATCCACCGGCGCTACGATTACTACGGGGAAAGCGTGAATCGCTGCGCGCGGATTGAGTCTGTCGCGTGTGGAGGGCAGATTTTACTCTCTCGTGACAGTTTTGAGCATCTCAAGTCTATCCCAGAATTCCACGACGAGCCTTGCCCGCACCTCCTCCGTAGCATTGATATTGCAACTCCACTTCCAAATGAGGATAGTCGTGGTTTAGATGACTTCGTGGTAGTGAGCGATGTAGGGTTAGCCTCCTTTAAGGGCATAACCGAGCCAGTGCACCTTGTGTCGCTGTTGCCGCGCTGTCTCGTCGGGCGGCTTTTTAGGGAAAAATTTTCCAAGGTATTGAATTAGATTCGTATCCGCATCACGAGGTACGCTACTATGGGTTCCCTCGAAATCTAGCGGATAGGCACCTGTCTCTTACCTATGATGCTTTTCCATTATTCTTGATGATACGGGAGGCGGCTCCATCAGGGAGTGATATGAAGGCCCACTACCCGTACTATGGGGAAGCCATAGAGCCTCCCTACCTTCCCCAACCCCCAACCACTTATGGTGATGACAGGGCCATGTGCCTACGATGTAGGGAGGTCAGACCGATGTATCGATTTTTTTTTTTTTATATACTGACGATCAAGCCCAGAGTGGCACTGTGTCGAAGAGAGCGGTGACGGTGGACGGAAATCTTTTATTTATATGTTTGCTTAGAGGGTCAGCGTGACTCGAGGCTATTGTGCCAGGTCCTCACTTCCTACTGGTGCGGGGGAGCCTGAGCGTCACCCCGATGGGTGCACTAAGTGGCGACCCGCCAGGCGGGGGTAAGGTAGCGTTTGAGGCGGGGACTTTGCTCTTCGATTACTGAGTCGGTGCATTTGTGGAACACGTGTGTCCACTGCTGCTTCGCACGACGCGATGAGGCTTGTGACACGTGCCTGGGCGGAGTCCAGTTGAGCTGATGCTGTATAGCAGAGAGTACCTGTGCTGGATAAAAGACACATTGCATCTGTTGATACGGTTTGAGGCCTTACTCTGCACTGGAGAACAATAATACTATAAGAGCAACTAAGGCGTGCTGCTTTATGTTTGTTGGGGGCAAGTGAAGTGCTGTCTGTAGCATTTTTCACATTGAGTGGCACTGAGGCTGTACACCCACAGGGTAGGAGTTTCCTACACCATTGGTATCTGTGTGTGGGGGGGGGTGGAGGGGGCATCCGCCTTCCCCACCCCCTATATCCACGTTTGTACTCGCTGATAGAGTGGGCAACGGTCTCGGACTCGCGTGCGTATCGACTTATCCAATCTTTATGCTCTCTGTGCACGTCTCCTTATCTTCCCCAATCACTCTTACTCGACATGTTGTATTGAGGGAACCGGTGTGACTGTGTGGGCCTTGTTTGCGTACTATCACATACCCCTACTTGAAGCAAATTATTTGAGGTCAGTCTAGTGCTAGAAGAGAACATGAAGCAGCCGTACCGATCAACATGGCGGGTGTATCTTCCGGGGTTGTTTGTGATGTCGATGTTTAGTATTGTGGTTTATTTTAGCCGGACGCGCTCCGATGTGGTGAAGTACGGGTACGATTTTGTACCGATCTACTCTGAAGACGGCAAGCTAGAGGGCTTCACACATCCTGTGCTCGTGAAAGCGGGCAACCAGTACCGTGAGAGGGCGGAGGAGCGGAGAGTGCAGTAACGGCTTCGACTAGTGTGTAGCGCATGTTTTACTTCCTTCTCGTGAGCGTGGACCTATTGAAGGTGAGGAGGAGATGACGTTTTCACACTTGGACTAAGCGTGGTCTATCTTGTACGCCTTCACATGGGTTTACGTGTCTTTCGGGGGAAGGAGCGTGTTTTTGGTGGATATGTTTCTCGCACTCTGCTCGGCTATCACCGACTCTCGTGGGCAGGTCAGTGACGATCTACTTCTTCTGTGCCTTTCGCACACACGGGGGTTTAGTTTCTGCAGATGTCTGCAAGTGCGTACACGAGTTTCACGGACGCACGCCCTACGTTCAAGAGCCGTGAATCTAAAAGAGCCTTCTCCTTGCACAATCTCGTGTCGTGGGCCATGTGGACGACATGTAACGACGACGTGAAAAAAAAAAAAATCAAGCAACGAGCCGTAACTCCTGTGGTGGGCGGACGATGAGGGAGAACTCCTCCATTGACGTTTTGTATTCTCGGTGCCGCATCGAATTGTCTGTCACATTCTGGAAGGAAGGGAAAGGTAGAACCCACGAGTTTTCCCTCTTGCACTGCTTTTTCTCCACATACTTATTTCCTTTGCTTACGCTGTCATTTTCGTCTGTGTGCGTCCGTGATATCTTTACCTGCAACCGGCTGTCACTCGCCCGTGCGTGCTGGAACGAGGGGTAGCTGAACACACGTGTCAGGAGCTGAAATTCTCCCCTTTCTGTTCTTCTTTCAAAGATACATTCACCACTTCCTGCGCTTGGGTACGTCTCGTGCGTGTGTCCCCGGCTATTCTGACATCCCTCATCTGACGGCCTTACTGCGCGCCTTCATTAGTCCCATTTTCTTTCGGTGCTGCCACTTTTGTGCCCTTTAGGTGTGGCTCTTCCCTTCCTTCTCTAAGTGAGCTATCCAAGATGTCTATTATGGCGTACAGCGGTGGGTCAGTGATGGCCATGGCAGGAAAGGAGTGCTTTGTCATCATCTCCGATAACCGCCTCGGCGAGCAGCTGAAGACTATCTCGACGGAGGTGCCGAAACTGCATGTTGTTAACGACAGCATTGTGTATGGCCTTACTGGTCTGCGCACGGACCAGCAAACGTTTGCGAACAAAGTTCAGTTTCGCACTGAGATGTACAAGCTGCGAGAGGAGCGCGACATTACTGGAAAGGCGTTCGCTGCGATGATCACGTCTATGCTGTACGAGGCACGTTTTGGACCATGGTTTGTGGAACCGGTGATCGGCAGCATAGATAAGTCGACGGGCGAGGTGTACCTGTGCGCCACCGACCTCATCGGCGCCCCGTGCGAGCCAGAGGACTATGTCTGCGCCGGCACTGCTGCTGAGAGCTTACACGGTATGTGCGAGGCGCTCTGGCGCCCGGGCATGTCTCCGGAGGAACTCTTCGAAATTGCCGCGCAGGCGATGCTGTCTGCATGCGATCGCGACAGTCTCTCCGGCTATGGTGCGGTGGCCATGATTGTAACGAAAGACAAGGTCACGACGCGCCTCATCAAGGGCCGAAAGGATTAGCCATGTAGCCAGGCAGTGCCTCCTCTGTTTGTGTCTCCACTTTTTTTTTGTTTTGCGTGCCCTTGATAGAAACGCATCTAGGACACCCTATTTTCTCCCTTCTTTTGTTCTTGTGCATGGCTGGGCGGGATGTGCGTCTGGTGAGTTGCTCGGGTTCGAGTTCATCGGTGTGGGCATGTAATGCGCTTGCGTCTTTTACGGCTGCGTGTGCGATCTTATACACCACTGCCAGATGTCTCACGGTAGAGGTGGAAGGGAGTGCGGGATAGGTGCTTCGCCAAGAAGCAGGGTGGCGTCCCCATCGCAATTGTGAGCAGTTTTGCGCGCCTCCCCAAAGAGACCTCTGCGCGGGGGTGCCTGTGCCACTCTCTCTCTCGTCTTTGTATGCTCGTGTTGGTGTTCTACGCTGTACTTTGCGTGGCCGTATGTGAAGTAAGCGAGAAAACAAAAGGAACGCGAAGGCGAAGCTATTAGACGCAGTCACTTGCTTTGCGGAGTACTGTCCGAGGTGGAGCGTGTGGCTGTGCGAGCACGCTGTTACCCATTCCATCAAGCCGAGTTCTCAGCACTTGCTCACGCTGTGCTTTCTGATGTGACATGCCGCTGCAGAAACATTCGCCCCGTTGGCATTTCGGTCTTCGCTCAACAGAGAATACGGGAGATGTTCATGGACGACCTTCCCTATTCTCCTTCCTTCACGGGGCTGAGAAGTCGTTGAATTGCGTCTCTTCGCTTTGGTTGCGCGCATTTTACTGCATCTGATTTACTTTCTGTTACGGAGCTTGTACCCCATTTCTCTTCCGTCTCTTCTCTGGCGATTGTTCTTTTTTTTTTTCTGCATACGTACCGCTCAGAGCGCATCGCACGTGCGCGTATGCGTCATTTTCTTTGCGTCACAAACACACAAAGATTTTCTTTTGGCCAACGCGTAACCGGTGGCGTAAGAAGAAAAAAAGAGAGAGGCCGTCTCTGTACACCTCCCCGACGACATTGATTGTGGCCGTACCTTGCTGTTCCTCGCCGCTTTGCCTCTGGTAACGTGTGTGTCTTCTGGATATCTCCTGTCCCTCAAGCATGATGGAAGCGGAGGAGATCACCCAGGTGAGCATCGGCAATGCCACCACTGCACCGATGCTTTTTTGCTCACGCTGCAACAACCTTCTTTACCCTGAGTGCGACGATGACAACTATAGCATGACTTGGCGCTGCAACTACTGCAAAACCACCGAGCAGCATGATGACTGCAAGCTCGTCCACGTTATTAACCTGAAAATGAAGGCGGATGCGATTGGTGGCATGGATCTCATTGCCGAGTTTGCTAGCGACCCAACTGCGCAGCGTGATCCTGACAAGCCGTGCCCCAAGTGTGGCAAAAAGGGTGTTGCTTGCTTCGTGAACCCGCTGGGCCAACCGCAAGAGGACATGACACTTTACTTTGCTTGCTCTGATACGATGTGCCGCCATGTTTGGAAGGGGGCTGCCGTCGAGGACCAGAATTAGCGCACCGTGCCTCGGCTCAGAATGGGAAAGGGACCATGCTGGCTAAGCTGTGCCTCTGTCTTTTGGATCACGGCACACCCGTGCTTTTTTTTTTTCCTGTTTAAGAGTGAGAGAATGCATCGAACAAATGACGGAATTATGCTCTCTTCTGGGGTTGAGCTTCCCCCTTATTACAAGATTGAAAGGACGCGAGTGTGCCGCGCTATCCCTCTCGCATTGCCGTCGACGGCTTATATGGTGTATCCGCGGAGGTATCAGAATATGGAAAGGATATTCTGTGAGATGACCCACACGGGCACTGACGTTATGAAGGGACTGACTCTTACAGAGCAGTTCGAAGATGACCTGCTTTGAGCGGTGTCTCTATGGCTGCTCACTTGCCCCGTCTCTCGATCTTCTCGTCTCCTGGAATTTTATTTGTGATTTCACATTTTTTCTTGTGACGGGGCTGCCCTCTTCGATATCAGCAGAAGCGATAGGCGCTGAAAGGTGCTGAAGAGTGCAGCGACGCGCTGCTTGTGCTCGATACGGTGGTGGCGTCGCGGCTGCCTGTGAGCAGCGTAGGGAGGAGAAGTGGTCGAGCAAGGACAGGGCAGTTGATGCTTTTCACTCCCTGTATGAGTGCCTGAGTTGCTGTTCTTCTTTGTTGCCCCCCTGCCCAAGTAATCACGTCTGTGTGTTTCACGTGAGTCCCGTATGAGGCACCATGCACATTTTTCGTATATCGGTGCCACTCATGTGCCTATTCTACCACTTTATCTTAGTGATCATCTCCTTTGTGAACTATGTCATCTTTGTACGACGACAGGACACTTCACAAGCTCTGCGTGATGCCTATCTCGCCTTTTGCGTGGTTGAGACGGTAGCCTATGGCACCTGTGCTGGGCCGCTGTTTGTATACGCGTACAAGTACGGGAAGACCTCTACCACCCGCCTCGGTCGCCTTCTCTTGGGCATCGCCGTTATGTTTCTGCTGTCTTCACTCCCCATGATGTGTATTGAGATGGCTCAGTTCTTGTCGTTTGATTCAGAAATTCGTCATGTGTTGGATGGAACCGTTTTCTTCTTGCATGCCATCGCAGCAGTCTGTGGGGGCGTCACCTCTTGGTTTGCCTACATGCGTGTTGTGGCACGCTCCCTTCAACGTTGGCGGGGACCGGAGCGGCAGATCCTCGATGATTCAGAGATCCCACCTACCATAAATGCTCAGCTGCATCTAGTCAAGCGGTCACAGTGGCAGCCGGAAACTATCTAGCTGTACGGAACAAGTAGGTGAGGTGGAGGTGTGGGGATGGATGACGCTGCTTGCTTTCTGGTGCACGCTTCTATGACGGACCGCTCGAGGCACTAGATTTCTCCGTGGGTGCGTAAAAGGGACGTGGCGGTGTACATCGTAGATGCTGCTGGAGGTACAGAGTGCCTGTGCAGTCTGTACCACATCCAAACAAAGTGCTTTCCTCAGGTGCACATGTATAGAAATAGACAGCGTTTTCTCTTGTGTGCATCGCACACTTCCATTCACATGCACGAGCACACACAAACACAAACGGGTGTGGGCCATTCAAATCCGTGGCTACCTGCCCAACCGGATTTTCTTCGCGGCTTGTTTCTTCGTTCTTATTTTCGCTCTGTAGACGGTTAGAGCCCTATGGCAATGCTGTAGAAACAAAGTCAAAAAAGTCACCTGTTCCTTGAACGCGGCCATATCAGCAGTCGTTGATGTGCCGGCTGGGTGCTCTCTGGGCTGCAGGTGTGCATCCTCATAGTGGCCTCCCCCGAGTGATGACCTGCGTTTTTGGCTTCTGCTTCATGCGTCCTTTGTCCTCTCTGTCGATGGATTCGGCGCTCGAGTTGTACATGGGGCTATCATTCTGCGCAGGGATTCTCTCGCTCTCTCTGTCTACTCTTTGCCCTGTACTTGTGCTTCTTCGAAGTTGATACCGCAGATTTTCGTATTTCGGGGTGGCTTGATATGAGTGACAGGTCCAGTCGGCCAGGGAACTTCAGCGCATATTTCACTAATTACAAGAGATCGTATCATAATGCCAGAGAGCGGCGTTGGCTGTGCCTCAGCGCGGGTACTCAGTTATAATTTCAACATCCTTCCTCGAGGGAGCGGTGGGTATCAGCATGAACGTATTGAATCTTTTCTCGCTAGCGTGGACGCGTACGATGTAGTGCTACTGCAGGAGGTGTACGCGACAAGCTACTTCCCGTACATCATGCAGAAGCAGTTGTGCTATCAAAAGATGCTTCTGGATGGACTAAAGGCGAAGGGGTTTCACCACTATGTGATTTCTCGACAGCCATCCTACCTAACAATGCTTCGGTACAACGTCTGCTCCGACAACGGCCTTATCATTGCCTCGCGCTTTCCAGTGTGGCACCGCGGCTCTTACACGTTTCGCAGCCACGAACGCGGCGAGGCAACTGTCAGTAAAGGGTGCTTGTTTGCCGAGGTCGAGGTACCCGCTACGGACGGTAAGGGTAGCCAGCGTATCGTCTTCTTCAATGTGCATCTGCGCCCAGAGGACAACCTGCCGTCCGAATCGTCGCAAATGCAGCAGGTTCATCGATTTCTGGAGGCGGCTCTTGCCCAGGTCCGGGAGCAGCGCTCAGAGAGCGAGGGACTGGCGCCACCGCAGGAGAAGGGGGCGGAAGTGCCGTTTATCATCGCTGGTGACTTTAATATTCACGGCATAGACCCGCTGACAGGGCATCCTTCAAAGAGGTTCCAGGAGATGCTGAACCAGTTTCAGGACATTGGGTCTGTGCGAGACATCATTTATGAGGAGACAGGGCAGAACCCACCAACCCGCCCGCCAATTCTGTTCTTTCCAGAGTTGTCAAAGCTACAGCACTGCGAATCGACTCCGCAACGGCAAGACTACTTCCTGGCAACGAGGTGCATCCAGGCTGAGAAGCCGCGCCTGGAGAAGTACGTGGTAAGCAGCCGCCGACCGTACACGTACTTGTCGGATCACTTTGGTATTACGTGCCGTGTGACATTGCCAATAAACCCGAGTGTCAGCTTTGAAAAACGCTCACCTGAGCGTCTAAACGTTTCTTCTCTCGTCGAGGCAGCCAACCATGAGCACTCAAATCCGTCGTCGGATGCGCGTCTTGAGGCCGTCCTCATCGTTGCGCTCGCGTGGTGGCTCTTTCCCTTCAGTTTCATGTCACTGGTGCTGTGCGCTGCACTTGTTTGGTTGGTGCGCTGGGCCCAGAACTACAGCGCGTCACCGGTACTGAGTGAGCCGCCTCTGATGACGATGGAGGCTCTTAAGGAGCAAGGGGACATGTGCTTCGCGAAGAAGGCGGCCAACCCACTCGCGGGAGTGCGGACGCTGGGGGAAATGTGGGAGTGCAGTGTGACCCGCTTCCGAACATTCAAGTGCCTCGGCGCCACCAGCGAGCTAGGAGAGCCGGAATGGATGACGTACGGCACGGTAGACATACGTGCGCGGGAGCTTGGTGCTGGCCTCTTGGAAATGGGTTTTCGCGCTGGTGACCTGATCGGTGTGGCGTGCGAGCCGTGCCGCAATATCGTAATTCTGGAAGTGGCGTGCGCCTTGTACGGGTTCACTACCGTGCCCCTGGCGGGTAAGCGCAGTACGATGAGTGCTCTGCTGGACCGCCACAAGATTCGTGTCGCTGTCGCGGATCGCAGCTCCGTAGCAATGCTGCTCACGTGTCGCTCCACCAAGCTCGAGGCTGTCATGTACACGAGTGCCTTTGCGGATGATGCCGATCATGCGACGGCAAAGGATCTGAACATCCGGCTCATTCCTTTTGAGTTCGTCGAGCAGAAGGGGCGACTGTGCCCGGCCGCCCCACCGAAAGAGCACGTGACGGCAGACTCTGTGTTCACGTACACAATGGACAACACAAACAGTGTGTGTGCCGATGGGAGTACGCTACTGCCGGTGCGTCACTCCACCGTCCTGTACGATCTGAGTTTGCTGTTGATGACGGGTGTGCTTCCTTCGTCCTTCAAGGGAGAGTCGATGGTTTGGTTTAGCCCCATGGCGCTACTCTTTCATCGCGTGTGCGTGCTTGGGATGCTGAGCCAAGGCAATGCCATCGCCACTGTGGATGCAGCGCACCTGCAGGAAGCCTTCGTTAAGTTTCAGCCCACTCTCTTGGTCACCTCCCCGACTCTTTTCAGCACGAGCCGCTTACAGCTTAGCCGCGCGCAACGCCGGCACAGCGCTGTGTATAACTGGCTTTTCAACCGTGCCTTTCAGCTGCGCTCATGCCTCATTCACCTTAAGCGGCACGACAGCTCCCTCCTCCGCTTCATATTTTTCCGCGCCTTCCAGGAACAGCTAGGGGGGCGAGTGCGAAAGATAATTTTGAGCGTTTCGCAGGAGAGCACCGCGTTCAGTTTACTGGAGCACGTCAGTGTGTGTTATGTACCGCTGGTATGTGAGGTGAGCTACTTAAACTGTTTCGGTGTGTGTGCGATTGATGGCATTCCAGTACCCTCGATGCACGTCGAACTGGAGCCGATCAGCGATCTCTCGGACAGCGCTGGAATCGGCCAACTGGTCGTGACGAAGAAAGGAGAAGCGCGCAGATGCCTCCAGATTGCGGCGCAGTGGAAGCGTGATGGGACGGCTACGTTTCTTGGTGAACCACTGGGAATTCTCTGGCCAGTTGCCTATCAGTACGCTGTTGCGGCAGAGCTGGAACGCATTTTTTCTGTCTCACGGTACATCAACGCCATCTTTGTCTACTGTGACCCCATGAAGCCGATCATCGCTGTTGTGTACCCTAACCGTGACACGATCGAGTTTGAATGGCGCCAATCCCACCGCTGCGATGACCCAGGACATCAGCTGAGCTGGAGGGATTTGGTTGCGTACGCTACAGAAATAATCATGACTGACCTTGCTAGCGTTGCCAGAGAGGAGAAGCTGCACCCGTCGCAGTTTCCCGAGTTTGTTCATCTCCATCCGCATGCCTTCAGCGACCACAGCACCTTTTTAACCCCCTTTGGCAAGATTCGTCGCGATGCCGTGCATAAGTACTTCAGTTCTGTATTCGAAAGGCTCTACAGTGGTGTTGCCACCTCGCCCCTTGCCTCGCTCAGCGTGGACTTGCAGGATGATGTGAGTGACGTTGAGAGCAGTGATACAAAGCTAGACTCCATATGCGACTTTGATCTTCGAGTGCCGATCACGATTGATATTGGCGGGACATTTGCGAAGATCGCGTTTATTATGCCGCCCACGACAGACGCGCTTCCGACGTTCCCATCCATTATTCATGAGGCGTCGTCGCTATCGGAAAAATTGGGGCTGCGAACTTTTCATTTCTTTGCGGATGAAGAAGCAGCCGAGAGCGAGTTGCGTACGTGGCCCCACTCCCGCGTTGGCACACTTCGTTTCTTGAAGATCCCTTCTCAGCAGATCCCACGCTTTGCTGAGTACCTTGCCGGTTTCCGTGCTATCAATAACTTCAAGCCTCAGTACACTACGAAAGTGCGTGCTACCGGCGGCGGCGCGTTCAAGTACGCTTCGCTGGCTCAAAGTGTGTTGGGCACTGAGTTCGATGTTGTGAAGGAGATGGACGCTGTGGTGAAGGGTCTCAACCTGGTTCTGCGCGTTGCCCCCGAGTCAGTATTCACGGTGGATCCGACGACAGGTGTCCACCACCCGCATCGGCTAGTGAGTAGCGGGGATGGCTTCTCACCGTTTCCATATCTGCTCATCAACATTGGGTCGGGTATCTCTTTCATCAAGTGCACGGGCGCCGACGGCTCGCATGTGCGCGTGGGCGGATCCCCCATAGGTGGTGCTACATTTTGGGGCCTTATTCGCACGATGACAAATCTGACATCGTGGGAGGAAGTGATGGAAATTATGCGCCTGGATGGCCCGGGTGACAACAAGAACGTCGACTTGCTTGTCGGTGACATCTATGGATACAATGCGAAGGACTTACCCGCCATGCTGTCTAGTGAGACCGTGGCGAGCACCTTCGGAAAACTGGGAACAGAGCGGTTTTATGATATGAAGCGTAGCGTCTGTACCGCGCATTTTGCCGACGACGACGCAGCAGGCGAAATTCTGTCGCCGAAAGCGTCGAAGACGTCATATGCCATCTCCGAGCGTTCTGTGCGGAACGGGACCAAGGCGGAATCGGCCATCGATATTGTGCGGTCCCTTCTGAACATGATTTCAAGTAACATCACGCAGTTGGCGTATCTGCATGCCCGTCTGCACGGGGTCCCGAACATCTTCTTCGCGGGCGGCTTTGTGCGCGACAACGCGATGATCTGGAGCTTGATAAGCACCACGATGAAGTACTGGTCCTCTGGGGAGTGCCATGCTCACTTCCTGGAGCATGACGGCTACCTCGGAGCACTCGGGTGCGCCATTCTCGACCCTCACGAGGATGCAGCAAAGGGAGAGCAATAGAACAGTGGCTGATGTGTGGGAGCAGATAAATTGGAGTGCAGTGGTGGGAGGTGGTAGTGCGGATGGAGAACGCTCATGGGATGCGTTTTGCCGGAGCGATTTCCGCACGCGTTCGCTGCTTCTCTTTGTGTATCCCCCTCCCGTGCCCGCTGTGGTCTTGGCCTCTTCACTGGAATGACTTTGTTAGTTGCACGGCAGTGATACCGCCTACGTGGATGCCAGGGCAAGAAGCGCAGTAACACCACAGCACATGTTCGTTTTCTACCCATTCATTTTTTTTTTTTTCGATCGGGGTGAGTTTTCCTATTTCTCTTCTGCCGATGCGCATGGCCCCTGTCGCCGGAGTGTATCCCACCACGAGACATCAGAGAGCCATGCGCATACCATGAATAAACCCACGTGGACAAAACGCCGCACGCGCCCCTGTCAGGGGCTGCTTTTCCACGCCTCGTTTGACATTGGTCAGTAATGTGCTTTTTCTTTTTCTTTTTCTTTTTTCGAAATTATCTTGTGCGCGTGAAGGAGCATCACAAGGGAAAGGAAACGGATGATGCACTGATCAGCGGGTTGTATAAATGCAGACCAACTTTGAGGGATTTAAGCCAATCTCCCAATGTTTCAACCTGTGGCGTGGTGCCGTTGGGGAGCCCTCTGACGTCGTTCTCCTTTCTTCTCGCGGTGCGTTCGTTCGCCGAAGCATTTTTTTTTTTTTTGGTTTCTTTTACCTTGACACCTTTCTTTGTGTCCTCTTTTCGGCTTGCATTCGTGGACGCGTTGTTGTTCAGCACGACTGAATAGCAAAGACGGCAACTGAGTGCGACGTAACGAATGCCGCCCAAGTCCTCTTTTTGTGTGTACACGTGACACGATCAACAGGTACACATGAACCCGGTTCACCTCAGGAGGGCTGTGCAACTCTTCTCACTTCGCAGTCGAAGGTGGATCCCCTGGGCGTGATTAAAGTGGGTGTCAAAAAGGGGAGCGGGTGTGTGATAAAAGAACAAAATGCCGCCTAGTCGAGGGGCCACAAACACTGGCGGAGCAGCTAGGACGTTGGCTGCCTCAGGATCTGCTTAGAAGGTTTGCGGATGTGCAAGCATTCGTTGGTGCACTTCTTGCTTCGATTTTCGAAGGATATGCGTTGACAGGTGTAATGTTGGACGATTTCGGGGAAGAACTTGTTTTGAAACTCCCCGTACACGGAAGTGCGTGGATGTCTCCTGTCACTTTGGTTTTGTCTTCTGTGACCTGGATCTTCCGTACGAGATACCTTCATGCCCTTGTTTCTGCATTCCTGTCTTGTCTGGCTTTTCCTCGTCGCTCTGTGTTATTTTTTATTATTATTATGTATGATGATGCTACTGCCGGGTGATCAGGTGAAGGTGCCTATCCTGCGTGTTCTCTACGTACACGAAATCCTCCTTGCACTAGGCAATGGTGCGCTTAGTCGTCTCATCGTACTTAATTTCGACAATCTTCAGCTCTAGCTTACCTCTGGTGCTCTTCAGCTAGGTGTAAGCCCTTTTGAGCAATATGCAAGCATCGGGCTCTGCTCAAGCCCCTTTCTCTCCCCCATCCTACTCCGTGTACATGCGAGCCTAACAAAAGCATCGGCGCTGCTTACTGTGTCATTTTGAAAAGGCCAGAAACATGCGACTCTCTCCCGCTTCTTTTCCTCGTCTCGTCTCTGCTCCTGTCTTTGTAGTATGGGACCCGGCTCTTCCCCGTCCTCACTAGACTTCATTTGGCGCCTCGCTGTTCTCTCTTCTGTATTCATGAGTGGTACGTAACAAAGTGTATCAGTCAGGGGAAGAAGCTCCAAGACTTTTGTGGGAACACGCGCAGTCACATACGCACACGTTTTTTTTTTTCGTTACATTTTTGAGGCGCGCAAGAGGCCGGTGACTGCTGTGGCCTCTGTCTTGTCGCAGCAGTGTATCAAGAGGAATCGAGCACCTCTGGCGTGCCGGGCCTTTCTCTGCCTTTTCCAATCCACTCCGCTTATCCGTGTAAGCTGTTCCTACAGACAGCTATGTCGATATCGTTCTTGATCAGTCATGATCTGTGTGGTTCGATCTTCGAGAAGAGTCATGTGAGCTTCGTTGGAGCGCTCTAATGATCGGGTGCTTCCACACATTTGGCAGCAACCATATGTACGATTTCTCTGGCTCGATGTGCAGCGGCAGAGGAAGCACTATCGATAACCACTTCAAAGGACATACAAAGAAGTACAGGGAGGGCATGAACCGCTTACCATTATGGTGTGTGCATGTGACTCATTACTGCCCTCTCCGTTGTGGGCGTCTCCCTCATCGACGAGTATGCCGGAGCCTGCAGGGCGATACTGCTCTTCGCTATACTCATTCTCACTGAGTCTGCGCTCTTTTCCATCGAAGTGCATTCGGCGACGTGTTGGATCATGCTTGTCGGTCGCATCGTGGTTACCCTGGGCAGGGGAGCCGCTTGGCGTCACGCGGTCCGCTTTTGTAACGCGCGATGATTCAAGGTCATTCGCACCATGGCGCTTGTTTTCAGGATCACCGTCGGCTTCTCGCACATCGGCTCATCGTTTAACTTTTTGTTCGCACCTGCGATCGTGAGTAAGAGGGGTGTCGACGCAGCTGTGGTTTCTTGGATTCCCGTCTGTCTCCTCTCAAGGCTTGGGTGTGCGGTACTCGTGATGGGTTTGACCGCTATGCTGAGCGTACTGTCTACGTATCCATTGCTGAAGAGGACGAGAGCGACTTCACGAAGGAGGATGTGGGGATGTGTTCAGAGGTCTTGCAGATGCCTTTGGCGTACTGGCTGCTCTGCGCTGTCTGTATATATTTCCTTACGTCCATAATTCCTTTCTTGGGTGTGTGCAAGCACTTTTTTCAGGTCAAGTACGGCTGTACCGGCGACGCAGGAGCCCCTTGCCTTTCCTTTCATCAGATTACCTCTGCCGTGGCAAACCTGGTTACTGGATTGGCGGTGGACTCCGTGGGCTGCAACACATTTTGGCTCATCCTCGACTTCTTGGTCTTCGTTGTTCTCCACGAGTTAGTTTTGGCGACAAGGATCCATGGCGCTGTTCTTATGGTGCTTATGAGGTGCTTCTGCACCTCTCTGGTGTCGGGACTTTGGTCTTCCTCGCAATGGGCCGTGCCGGGTACTGTTCTGGGGGTAGCATATGGCGCGATGACGTCTATCTAGAACATGGCCCGGGTATTGTTTCCCATGCTTGGGGAGGGGCGTGGGCGAAACGAGAACAACACGGTGGGGATAACGCAGGGCTGTCACCGTGGGTGGCTTACATGTGCACCGTGGTGCTGTTTCTTTGGGTTCGGCTCCGATTGCCTTTGTGGTGAGCGTAGACTTGCTGGCAGGGGACTGGCGAACAGGAGGAGTGTGCGGTGCTACGAGCGACAATCGGCGCAATGTCGTCGATGTCCTGAATCGGCTGCAGAATGACGTTGAGGGTATTGTGCTAGATGTCGAAGCCGTGGAAACGGATGAAGAGGAATCGCAGCGCCAGACGACAGAGCCCATCAGAGGCACTGCGCACGTCGACTCTGTGCCCTCCACCCAGAAGTGGCCACGCTAGTGCACTGCATGAAGTGATGTGTGTCTAGAGTGACATGTCTTGCGCTTTCTGTGAGAACGCGGTTGCGAGGATTGAATGACAAGTGCTGTTAGCGGGTGAGTTGTACTGCAGCCTGTCTTGTTGTGACCACGTTAGTAGTCCTTGACTACAGCTCCGCTACCGCCCCTCTCGTGACGCCGAGGGTATCAGAAGAGCCACGACTTTTGATGATCCGCGTATCCTTTTGGGCAATTGTCTCCTATGCCGGGCACTGATGGCCTCTTGTGTCAGGCAAGCTGTTGAGGGCGCTGATGCGCTGAAGTGCTTTGCCCGTCAAGCTTCTCCGCTCTATTTACTTGCTTTTTGCCTTGTGAATGCTGTTTGTTGATGTCTACTTCTTTCCATGGCTTCGTTGCTTGCTGCACGCTGTGGCGGTCACCGCCGCTTTGTCCCCTCGCTTACATGCCTTCGTCTGTACTCGTATGTGTCATACCATGCGCTCTGCTTTTTTTTTTTTTTCGATGTGCGGCACCACTCCACATTAGCGCTTTTGCTCATTCGAAGTCTTAGGAAGCGCTTCCGTTCGACGTGCCAGCTTGCGCATGGGAAACTCTTCTTGCACGCGTGGAGGGTGCAGGTTGTGCCACTGATCCGACTGGTACTTGCTCAGATCTTTACCACTTCTCGAAGCGACCGGCGTGTCTCCACGGGTGCGCGGCCTTCTTTGTTTTCCTGCTTGCTGTTCTGCTCAAAGGCGGGCGTAGTGATGCTTCGCAGATCTCGTACACTGGCTCACAAACGGAGCTCCTGCCGCCTCCGCGGGAGCCTCTACACGCTAGCGTGATGCTAGATCAGTACCGGGGTGTCCACCTGTGCTGGTATTGTATTGGGGTGGCGGATATGTTGTTTCTGGAGACATCGTCATCCCTGTTCCCGAGATCGTTGTCTTGCCAGGTGTCCCCGCTGCTACTTCCACATGTTCTCTCTTCCTTTTGCATACTCCCGATTCCTTTTTTACTTATGCCTTTCTTTCGGTGGCCAGCCGTTGACTGAGGGACACAATGCCTAGCAGAGCCGTAGTGCGCAAGAAGCAACGGCGTGATGCGAAGCGCAGAAAAGCGCACGAGGGTGGCCGCACTCCCTCCCAGCTCCTCGCGCCAGACACCCTAGGAACAAGTGAATCCGCCGTGTCTCTTTCACCGTCGCAGGTACAGGTGCCGCGCTCCGAGACGAAAACGGAGCCACTAATGCCACGCAAGCGGGCCTCGCAGTTGCCGCCTACCGACCAGCCTTCGCCGACAAGCTCTGCATCTGCCGCTCCTGAGCATTTAGCACACCCACTGAAGCGTCGGCGGGGGGAGATGTCGACACCGGAGCCGATGCCGGAGGGTCTGACGCGCAAGGAACGCCGGCGCTTGGAAACGAGCCAGCGGCTGGAATGGCAGATGTTGCGACTCAGCTCGACCGCTAAGGCCGCAAGGGAGATGACCGAGGAGGCGGCTGCTCAACAGCAGGGTACGCCAGGTGATGTTGCTGATGGTGGCACGGTCGCCGTGTCAGAGCCGCAATTGCGGCACGACCCCAAGTTCAAGCATGGTACATTTTGGCGTGATCGGAAGGAGAAGAGGGCGAGGACGCTCTTCCTCGGCGGCATTCCCTCCTCATTCTCAGTCAAGCAGGTGAAAGACTTCATCAGTACCGTGATAGACCTTGACCCTGACGCCACGGAGTACGCGGATCAGATTGGCGAGAACAAAGAGGTCGTGGAGGAGGTGGACATGCTACCAGTGAAGCACCATAGCAAGGTCAAGCACATGTACGTGACCATGGCATCTGTTCCACTTGCCGGTTGCGCCGCAGCGGCGCTGAATGGATACAAGGTGGAAGGAAAGGAGCTACGGTGTAACTTTGCAGCAGATAAGGTTCAGCGGGAAGAGGCGATCCGGCGACGGAATGCCGCCCAGCGGTGAGGTCCCCTGTGCCGTCACGTAAGGGAGTGCGTAGGTGCACCAGTCTCCCGCGTACCACAGCAGCACAGGGAGCAGCCTTCAGGATCCTCTCGGGCTTGGAGAGTTTTGGAGCATTTGTCGCCTTTTTGCTGGTGGTAGAGGAGTGTAAGACGATAAGTGTGCATGTGCAGAACAGCCCCAAGGTTGATCCGCGGCCTTGGAGGCGCTGACAATACGAGAATAAAGATAGATGCATTACCACACGACGTTTTCTCACACATGGATGGTAGTTCGAGCGATACCTAATCTCGCCGCCATAGTTTTCTTCAGTGCCAACTTCTTTCCTCGTCACCACTGGGACGCTGGAATCTGTTGCTGAGCGCGAAAACGGCAGCGTTATTTATCCGCCTGTGCTTGGGCGGGAGTACTGGGTCGCTTTCTCCAGTCCACTCTCCTACCCTTGACTCGATCGGTTCTTGGATCCCACTCGCTCTCACACTTTCTCTTGCTTTCCCTTGTGTTTCGCAGTGACTCGTCTTGGTGAGGTTCCCACAAATGGAATGGGACTCCATGGTACATCTCTATGAGTGCACGTGGCGCATCTACACACCTTCCCCGCACCGCTTGTCCGCGCTGGCGGGCTCACTAGTGCCATTTGGTTCTTTTTTTCTGCCCCTCTTTTCTGCTCTCTATGTCGACCTTGTTCGCCATTACTTCTATCGACGCTCCCATGGCGCCTCCATTAGGCTTCCTTAGCAATTGTGAGCCTCCACTATGACTCCGTTGCCGGCTGCGAACAGGCTTGCATACGTGGGTGTGCTTCTTTGTATCCTAACAATGTGGTTGAGTGTCTGCCAGGGCACTGCAGCGGCTGCGGATGCTAAGTTGAAAGGGATTGCGCACGCGTCTTGTCTGGATTCTTGGGAAGATATGACTGTTTTCTATCTCTGTCCATCCCGGCTGCTCTGTGCTGCTTTCACTCTCTCATGCTTGGCCTGCACTCGTGCGTCTGCAGAAGAAGATTTTCTAGTTTACACCTCTGCGTTATTATTATCAATTACTCGGTGTCGCCTCTTTTCCCCGACGCTGTACCTGCCTTAGATCTCTTGCCGTCTTCAGGACTTTAACGCTGCTTCATTTCTGCTTCCTTTTCACTGCGTATGTGTGCCGTCAGCTGCGCACCAGAGCACTCACTCCTACCGCTGCCACTTCCTTTTCTGTGTCCCTTAGCGTTCGTCTGTATTGTCGTTAATGCTATTGCGCCCAAAGATGCGGACAAAGGTAATATATGTTTTTACTGATACCGCTATCCATCAGTTCTTGCAATTCGTTGTGCTTTCATGTTATCTCCTCATCGGTATTCGCTTGCCCCGCATAACAGATGAGAGGCCTCAGCGGTTCTTCATCTGTTCTTACCCCCCACCCGCGCTCTGCTGCAAGGGCGCTCATCGGTGATGTGAGCAAACCCCGCAGCTCAATCCCGTGTGTACTACTTCGCTGTGTAGGACGTGTGCAGACGGGCAGGGAGCTTCCTCTCCGAACCGAGATTACGTCGTGGGGACTTTAATGGGTGGCGGATGATGATGGGACCGGCTTCCGTTGTACTCCCGCTTCTCTACCGACGCCGACGAGATCATCTTAAGCCCTCTCTGCCTCCGTTACCCATATACTCCACTGCGCTGAAATCAAGAACAAGTGGAAAGGAAAATATTGGCTGATTTTCTGATGCGTTAGTTTTCGATTTCGGGGTCGCATATTGTCTTGTTTCCTGCATCCTTTCCAGCTTCACGAACACTTTAGCTATGATGCTTCACGCATACATATCCATGTGTGTGTGTGTGGGGGGGGGTATGTATGCTTGCTGGATTGGTGTCTTTCCACCCATGCCTTTAAGTGAGCGAGGATTTGAATTGTCTCTCTTGTCTCATCCTTGAGTTCAAGTCATGGTCCTTTCGACCAGACCTCCCCCCCCCCAAAGACACCCACCAACGAGTCTGAGACACGAGCGATAGTGAAGGGTGGCTCCTTTCTTTCGATAGCAGTCATCGAGACGACAGTCCACAACTCTGTAAGGGAAGATTACAGAACGCTTTTTTTCGCCTACCAGGCGTCGTTCGCCACGGCGGGCCGTATTGCCGATAACAAGCGGGAAAAAGGAAGGGAACCCATGAACCCAATAAAATGCCCTCCTCTCTTCTCCTCTCCTCTCCTCTCTTTTTCTGATCTCCTACAAATCAGGACAGTGTACATTCGCACGGCGAGGAGGATACACGCGATGAGTAAGGGCCCTCCCGCGTCCAGCTTTTGCGACTTTGGGGAGTGGAAGTCGGAGGCGGACAACTCAGAGGACTCGTGTTCCTCGGATTCCCCTCCTTTCTTGAGCGCACCTTACCTCGTCTCTAAGGCATCGAACTCCTTCACAGCTGGTATAATCAGCAAGGCGCAGCGGAAACTCAGCGCCGTGTCGCTTTCTGACGCAGAAGAGGAACTACGCGCTGAAATTGAGCAAAGCAAGGTGTCACTCGAATGCAACCTGTCGGCACTGAAGCTCTCAGAAGTGCCCTCTGATGTGCCGCTGAACATCTTGCGTAAGATTTCTTTGTCGGAGAACCAATTAGTCTCTTTGCCAGAAACACTCTTCTTAAGCGGATCCTGCGGTGCGCTGGTGGAGTTGGTCCTGAACACCAATCTGCTCACCTCCCTTCCGCTCTCTCTTTTCTACCTCCCACATCTACAGGTGCTTTCCGTGAACGACAACTCGCTGACAACGCTGCCTTTTGAGAATGTGACAGGAGCAGAACGCAACGCGGCGGGCTCACCGTTTCTACCCTCGGTGCGACGGATTGGGATGGAGTCGAATCAGCTGAAGCTCCTGCCGTTGTCCTTGCTGGAGTGGTGCCCCTTATTGGAGGAGTTGCTCTTGGCCATGAATGAGGCAATGCTGAATGATCCCGTGCCGTATGAACGTCTCCAGAGGATACATCGCCTTTCCGGCAAGCGTGTCGTGCTCAGAGTTGATAATCGCCCTCGTTTTGTGAAACAGATCGAGGAGGAGTGCTGGGCGGATACTCTTCCATGGCTGCACATGGAGCTCAACAAGATCTACCCTGACAAGGTACTGGATTATCTCTTTTTAGGATCCCTGCGCACCGCGCAGACGGTGACTGTGTACCACGATCTAGACATCTGCTATGTCCTTACTGTGGGACGCGACTTGGAGGCAGTAATAGAGCCGTGGATGAAGCAGCTGGTCCTCCCTGTCGATGACTTCCCAGAACAGAGCATGGTTCCCGTCTTCGAGGAAGCCTTTAGATTCATCGATGAGGCGAGGTCGCACAAAAAGGGGGTACTCATTCACTGCTTTGCCGGTCTTTCCCGGTCCGTGACGATAGCAGTGGCCTATCTCATGAATCTTAAGGGCATCACGCGCGATGAGGCTCTTTCCTTGGTACGACTGGCAAGACCGGCAGCAAGGCCCAATGACGGTTTTCTCCAAGAGCTTGGTGTCTACGAGGAGATGCTGCGCAGTCGTTGCATCATTCACAACTAAGGCGAGGAGAGGGAACAGGCGGCGCCGACCATCCAGGCGACGTTTTTTTTTTTTTTTGCTTCCTTGCTTGCTTTGGAGGCGCGTGTCTCTTGTCTGTAGCCGTGTTTGTTTCCCTTCCGATGTGCGCATGTGTGTGTTTCTCTCTCCTCTTCCCCCTTGCATGAGTACACGAAAGTGAGAGGGCTTGCGTGCATGATCGACGTCGACAGTCCCCCCACCCCCTCTCCTTTTTGGATAGGTGTGTAAAGGTTGTTATCTGTCTCCCTTATCGTGTTCGTAGCCACCACCATAGCGTGTCTGCTCGCCAACAGGAGGGTCGTTTTCTTCTCTTTCCGTTTTTTTTTTTGCCCCCCCCCCTCCCTCTCTCCCTCGGCTCCTGTCCCCCTGAACGGTCCCCTGATTAGCCAACTTTGTGTCCGCTCATTGGGTTGTTAGCTAAAATGTACGGGGATGGAAGAGAGTCAGAGGGAAGGATGTGACACGGAATTATACCTTTAGATGAGCATTACAGACACGAGGTGGGGCAGGGCACGGCGCACGTTCAGTAGGCGATAGGTGAACCCGCAATATTTCTACTCGAGAGGGAATGGATCGCAGGACGTCCAGGTCTGTGCATAAAGGAATGGGTGAGCGTGTGCCCAGGCGCTCGCGCATGTGCGTGCGCGAAGCCACTGCGTACCGTAGAGACGCCGCATTCAGTTTTTTGTCGCTCATTTTTGCTGTCGACATAGTGTGAAGATGACCTACGAGGACACACAAAAAACGTGAAAATGTGAACTGCGCTGTGCCTTCGATTCGTACCAGAATCGATCCTGTGCCTTGTATCTGCTGTTTATCGTTGCGCCGCAGAGCGGCACAGCTTCGGGTTTTCGTTGAGCGAGCTTCCCGAATTTGGCTCCCTCGGCGCTCCCCCAATTTTTTTATTTTTGGAAGGACGAGAAGAACTACAGTTGGGTTGCGGGGGGCCAAGCACACTACATCATCAATGAAAATAAGACTGCACTGGTGTGTCTCCCCTGGGCAGGGCGTGCCGCCATCTCTACGGATGTCACTTTCCTTCTTCCTTTCTCTTCCCCTGTCTTCTTTTTATGACGCTGTGGATGGTTGGGGCCTCTCTGAGGTGACCAAAAAAGAGGAAAACAGTACGCCGTACGTGCCCAGACGTGACGAGGCCGAAACCGGCGAGGGGTCGAAAGGCGGCTGCTTTTTGGTCGCTTTGTGTGGTTGTGTGACTTGATCATCTGCTGTCTTCTTGACCATATCAACCACCTCCCGCCCTTCACACACACACACACACACACACGCATCACATAAGTGTACCGCATCACATGTCCTTCTATGCGTGGCGGGCCGTCTTTTACGGCTCCGTCTGGACGGCGGGTGATTTCCTTGCGCAGTTCTACGCCGCCCACAAGGAGGCGGCGGCGCGGCGTGCCACCGGCGAGAAGCGGAAAGGCCCTCGTCCAAGTGGAGCACAGATGTTGGCGATGCTCGACAAGGAGCGCCTTGGGCAAAACACGCTTTTCGGACTTTTTGCGGGCGGATTTATTGGTCAGTACGAGCGCTTCCTTCCTCGTATATTCGGCACACTAGCCCGGAACCCCACACCTTGCCTATGCGCTCTCGGGCTGCAGCAGCTGATAGTGACGCCTCTTATCCTCTGGTCCTACTTCAACGCCATGACCGCAGCCCGTGGAGGTCTAAGCAACCCAAGTTTCATGAGTGCACACAGCTTCGGGGCGCATCAGCGCCACGACATTTCCAGCGTGGAGTCCCATATTCTTCATGATGTAATGCCGTATCCACTTCTGGTTTCATGGGGCGTGTACACGCCGCTCTTTATTCTGGCGTACATTGGCCCACTCCGTGCTTCCACCTTTCTCTCCAGTTGTGTCTTCGTGCCATGGTGTGGTCTCCTGTCCCACACGCAGACGGAAGACCTCCTCTAGGCTCGAGCTCTTCGTGCATTGTACCAAGTGCTGCGAAAACAAGATATCGTTATATTATGTTGAATGTGTGCATTTTCCTAGGCTGCGGCGATGGCAGCTCGCGAGGATGCAGCTCACTCGCAGTCGTCACATGGCAGAGGGCAGATTCCCTCTCTGCCATGCCGACTGTGGTATCGAGTGCCGCTGTTTTGTTGGTTGGAGCTGTTTTTGATTCTCGTGTGAATTTTTTTTATCGATCCAGTCCCATGCCTCCGTGCAGAATATGTGTGAAGGCGTGTGTGAGTCAATGTGGATTGGGGCCACCCGACTAACAGCAACAAGTATGATGAGCCCATAGAAAGAGAGAGTGACTATCTCTTGTCATGCGCTCTCCCGCAGCGAGTGTTTGGGCATGATGCGAATGCATCGCGCCCGTTCCCCAATGAACGGATATTTTTTTTATTAGCCGTCCACGCTCGTGGTTGACTTTAACATGCAGAGGAACTTGGCTCTCTGCTGCTCTGGTGATGACTGGGCGAGGCGCGAGCGAGATTAGATAACGTGCATTAGAAAGGGACTACGTTCCTGTGTGTGGGACTGTGGTGGAGACACGTACTCACACTGCTGCTCGACAAGCGTATGATTTTGCCCAAAGAAAAATCATGATGCCCCCACATGGTCACTTTCTACTTTCCCTCCTCTGCGCCTTGCTGCTCTCTTGCCCCTGTTTTGGATCGTGCTTTTTGTGGCGCTTTCCCCCTGCGGCATCTCTCATGCTTCCGCCTGTGTGGCACCTCACGCCTTCTCCCCCTCACTCGCGTCCAGTAATGGTCCCACACTATCTTCACTCGTCTTGCTGCTCTAGTCCTCTTACTACTCGATTTTAGAGTCGTGTACTAACAACGACTTCGCCCAGTCACTATTCTCCCCCTAAGTTTGTTCGTGTTTTGGTTTTGCGCATATTTTCTTCTTCTCACGTGTCGTTGCGCTTTACGTGGTATTGTTGTGTTGCGTCGTCGGTTGCTGCCGACTTGTTTGTGCGCTCTTCTTTTTAATTTTTGTTTTATTTTCGTTTTGTTTTGCTTTTGCGTTCGGTGTGGATTGCATACTGTTTTATTGGTGACCGATTTGTGTGCACCGCTTCCCTGTTTCCGATTTCGCATCTCTCTTCGTGCGTTCTATACGTGTGTCTGTCTCTGTCGGGTCGCTCGCATGTTCTTGTTTGTGTTGCCTTAGGCGCTCCTGTGCTTTTGTCATACCTGTTACTCCTTTCATTTTTTTGCTAGCTTCTTGCTCTTCTCTTTCTGCTCTTCGTTGTGGCACGGTGCATGTGCATGCCAGGCGAACTCATCAACTTTTATTTTGTCTTTATTACATTTCTTCGAAAAGTATCACAGGCAGCATATCCTTACCCGCACAAAGGCTTTCTCGAATCCCTTGACGTATCTCGTCTAGCTTTCAAAGATCAGTGAACACAGGAAGAAGGACACAGACGCGGTGACTTTGACATCACCGCTACTGCCCATCCTCTCTGCATGTCCCTTCTGGAGGAAACTGTGTGTGGATAAGCGCACGGGGCGAGGGGAAAATTAGCGTAGCGTTTTCTACTGTTACAGGTACGCCTTGTGAACCGGTGCATCCCATATAAGGAGTGCGCGCGCTTTTTTCTTTGCTGTATTTTGAGTGCACGGATAGACCTTCCTGTTTTCTGCAGAGCGTCATAACATGGGCGCGTTGTGGGGTGTGGAAGCTTCTGACAGTATCGCCTTACTAGTCGCTCGTCTCTCCCCACAAGCATACAGTAGACCGAAGCGCTAGAGAGCTTTGCTGTTCCGTGAAGCAGCAGCGCTGTTCGATCACCAGCAAGGATCCTTCCTTTTCTTCCCTCATTTTCGATCGATCGTTCTGAACTGCAGAGCCGTGAATGCGTTGTCGCGCAGATTTCTCAGTAATAAGTAGCACGCGCAACAGTTGTGAGCTGCACGGCGTGCGTGCCGGCGGTTTCTTTTGGTGGTGGTGAGGGGACGGTCAAAGAAGACCCTATCGAAGGACTTGCAATGATCCGCGAGAAGATTGACTATACAGAGGCGGTGGACTCGGCCAAGTTGCTACTGGCAAGCCCGTTGGAGTCACCGCAGGAGGCGGCTCTGGAGGGCAGCTGCGGGCTCTCTACCGCAACAAGTGAATGCTCATCACGGTCCGACTCCCATAGTCACCGACGTGAAGTAACAGACGGGGCCCACATCCCTGCCGGGGAGTGCGACTCTATCAACTCATGGATGCTCGTCATCGATGAGGAGGATCGGCAAACGCGCATGGTGTGTGACAGGCTCTCATTTCCTGAAGATGAGCAGCAGGTGCCACAGCTGATGTGCAACGATGAGTTCCGCAAGTCTGCTTACCAACGTCAGGTGTTGCGGTGGCAGCAGGAGGAGTCGGCGTACTTGAAGCACGAGGGCTGGTGTGAGCACCGCCTTATCATTCTCATGCAAGAGGCCTTCCGATGCAGCAGAGAAAACCTGAGGCATGCGTTCGGTTCCGGTGCCATGCCGGCAGAAGTGTACGCCACTCGTCTGGCGGGACTCAAAAACGCGCTGCTGCAAATCAAGACAGAATATCGCAGAACGCTTCAGCGCACGCGAGATCGCAAGGGGGACTTGTCCAGCATTGCAAGTAAGGCTGTCACGTGCGTCGCCTCTGTTTACCCATGGAGCAGCAGCGGCTTTGTAATGGGATTTGAAGAGAACATCAGGTTTGGTCAGACGGCGGATGTGATAGGTAGCGGGTGGCGCCGTGGCTCTCTACTGGAGTCCTCACTATCGCTGCAGACCACTAACGTCTCGCTGGATCCATGCGTTGGCATGTTCTCAATGTCAAAGGCAATCTACCCTGGTATGTATTCCGAGCACCTTGATGCAGTGGCACCGGCGAGGGACGATATGGCGTTGTGTTACGAGGGACGGCGTGTCGTCACGCCCCGCGTCAGTCTCCGTCCTCGACCGCCTCGACATCAACTTTTCCGGAAGAGGATGGCTTCAGACAGTTTTCTGCCCCGGTCGGCAGCGCACTCGGGCACACCGGCGGACAGCGTCGCATTTACGATGGGACCTCTACCGGGGGAGACCTTGAACCGCAGCCTCTTTGGGGTCTCTCCAAACTGCCTGTCGCTCAACTCGCCGGTGCTGGTTCCACCAACGTCGATTGGTGGCCCCTTTCATAACGACGAGCGGCGATTTCTCGAAAAACGCCAGCTTCTTGTGCAGGGGATGTCTTTCATCTCGTGTTCATTGGCGTCGAGCACATTCATTTCGAGCCGTCGCGCTACCATTGCGTCGGCTATGATGCGAAAGAGGCTTGAGTTCGCGAAGGGTCAGGCGCCGCCTCTGGAGTTGTATCCCCTTTCCTGCTCCACGGTGCTGGACACACAAATTTACCGGCCCACATCCGCCTCCTCAACAAGCCACTCTCTCCCAACGACGAGTCTGATAACGCAGGACAGTGGTATTGTAGGCCCCAGCACGGCCAGTGGTAACTGGGGCATTAGTCAAGTAATGTCCTGCTTGTCGCCGTTACTCGCTCCTGCCAACGACTCCTTCCACGTCGATTCCTCTCCGAGCGCTTCTGTGGAACGTAGTCCGCCGGCGTACGAGCAAGCTGTCTCGATATCGAGTGAGTATACACCTGTACACCTTATGTGTCCTCCTTCTTGCTACCCTAGCCACTTTTCAGGGGATAGGATATGCCTCGACCGCAGGGGCCGCCTCTCGCTTTGCTCTGAGATGCCTCCAGTGTCTCTGGAGGAGGAAAAGCACCTCAAGGAGCTATGGTGATGTAGATACCCGAGCTCAGAAGGGGCCGTGATTCTTATAGCCTGCCTTGTTTAGCAATGATTCGGCTGCCTCTGGCGAGGGAGGGGAGGCTCCGCCACGTAGGAAACCGAAACACTTTCTGGGGCAGTGTCGCAGCACATGTTTGTATGACTCTGAGCTGTATGCATGTCAGAGCCTTTCAAATTTTTACTTAGCCTTTCGAGATGCAGAGTGTGGTTGTCGGCCACTGTCGTCATAGCAAAGCTGCGTCACGGTGATGCCAGCTTCATTGCCGAGACGGTATCGTGTCCCCTTTTCACTGCATCGGTTGAAGCCTATAGGCTCACGTTTCCGTAACTTCCTTTTTCACATCGTTTTACGCGTGGACTGGGCGGCCTGCACTCTGCTCCTCCCCCCTCCTCCCGCTCCCCGCACTTCTGCCCATCAGAAAACGGCGCTTCTCCTTGCACTGTCCAGCTCCGTTACAGCCGTCATTCTCCACGGTATCTACGTTTGTTTTGGCGTTAACTTGCCGTGCTTGTGATCCTTCGTGTTTCTTTCGTTTTTTTACTTTTGTGTTTTCTCTTCTTTCATTTGTATCTTTTTTTTCCAGCCTTTGGCTTGCATGCCTTGCGCTCCTACACGATATGTGCTTGTGTGCGTGCGTCGGGACGAGGGCGAATGAGGCACGCCTACCCCCCCCCCTCACACACACACACACTTTCATACCTTTTTTTTTCCTTCACTTGCTATGTCCATTGGATGTGCTTTCTTGGTGATGTATCTCAAATACCTGTCCTCTCCATCTCTTTGCATACCCTTTCCCTTTCTCCCTTGTGCCTGAGGCTGCTAGAGGAGGTGTCTATGCGTGTTCATATGCATGGGCGTGGATGCGTAGGTGTGCGTGCACGCGTGCACTTGCAGTAATGACGGTATCGAATAGACCGTGAACGGGGCGAAGAAGCACGCGTATGTGATCCGGTAAAGGGAGCGGCTTCCTGCTCGGTCGCTTAGGGTGTAAGCAGTGTGCGCATTTTTTAATTGATGGTATCTAGCGCCCTCTGTCATGGGCTGTTATCTGTGATGCTCTGCGCTTTTTTTTTCCACGGCGCTGCGGCTCTTGCTTCGCCTCGTTCCTATTCCCTTCTGGCCGCTGTATTTCCCAACGTCTCCCGAAGTCACCAATGAGCATCTTATATATATATATATATTTTTTCATCTTCACTCTTTTGTGCTCCTATTTCGTTATCTGTTGTCGTTGCTGCTCGTGTGTATGTGTTTGTGTGCTGAGTGTCCTCTTTTCCCTCTTCTTTGGTTTTCCCTCTCTCTCGTGACCCCCCTCTTGGCGTGTGCGCACGCATACGTTCATGTGAGTGCTTCCCTCCCCTTCCCGCTGAACCCTACTTGCTTTCCCCGTCCTCTCGCTACGCTCTTGCCCCCTTTCTATTGATTGGTCTGTACAGTGTCACAGGTCGCTTTCCCAGCGTTTGTGCTTTCCTATGTGCGTGACTCTGCAGAGGATGGGCACTCTATTCACTCGTCTATTTCGTTTCCATCGATCCTTTCCTCGCCCGACGTGATTTCGCTTCTCTTTCGACTTGCAGAGGTGGCTTCATGTGTGGTGTTTGGTTGATTGCCGTTGTGTGCTCTCAACCCACGCCAATGAGATGATCGGTGATGGGTGCTGGGTGGGCAGACGAAGACAAGAAATGTGTCGGCACACAGCAACGTTTTCCTCAGCATGTTGAAGCGCGTTCTCATTCCATGTCTTGTCTCGTCCTTCAACTTCATTTGAGTTCGCAGGAACGACGCTCGTCGGTGAAAAGGGTCTGTGCGCGAGATGGCGAGAGGAGGGGTGGCGGTGGGGGGATGGAGTAAAGTTTCTGCACACGGGGAGGGGGCTCCAGCTCCCACACATACGCACAGGGGGGGGGGAGTGCCCCGGTGGAGATCTTTTTTCCCCGTAGAGTGATGGCGTTAAAATTTGATTCGCCCTTCTTCCCTGTCTTCATCAAGCGTGCCGCCGCGGGGGTTTATGAAAACAGTGGGAAAGGGCAAAAGTGTTTGGAAGACAGGCGGCCTCGTTGCATTACCTCCAATGGCCCAGAACAAAAGATAGCTCATAGTTTCTATAAAAAAGTCGGAAAAGTCGATTGTTTTCAAGGTTGGTGCTATGTTCTCAGACCATGAAGTGTGTGTGGCGCAGATGGACCATTGTGGTTGGAACGTTATACTTTCTTTTGCTGCCAATTGCAAGAAGGGCAAGGGTGGGCGGCAAGAAACCGGAAAGGTCACGACTCGAGCGCATGTGTACACCGAAGAGCTGAAATGAAGACCGACTTGCTGTGAAGCGATGTGCGCCCCACATATAAAGAGTAGAGGGGGGGGGTCAGACGAGAACTGAATGGCATATAGAGAGTGGAGGAAAAAGCATCAGGAGGAGTGCTGAGCAGCGGTATGGAAGCACGTGTGGCGTTGCGCACAAGCGAGGGACTGCCTTAACCTTCATACGTACGCTCTCGTTTCCCTTCCTTCCTTGCTGTGTTGCTTTCTTTCGCCTCTTTTCTCTGCCGCCACCGACACGCCCTTACGCGTTCACAGTTTTCGCTTCTTTTTTGTGCGTGTGTGTGTGCGTGTTGCGCTAGAGGATGTACTCCTTGTACCTTCTTGTGCCTCCGTTCCTTCCGCCGTGGGGACATCAGTGCTTCACAGCGAAGGAGTGAAGCCGAGCAACTCGACAGTCGAATGCTTCAAGCAGCGTCGGGGTAGTCCTGGAGACGAGGGCACACCAAACGTCTTGTATTGCGGACGGAGACACGCACGGGAATCTCCCCAGAAAAATCAAAACGTTCAGTGCTGTAGCTCCTGGTACTGATTCGCTTCCCACCGAGCGGTGTAGTTGTTGGCGTGTTCCGTGTGTGTGTGTGTGGATGGGGGAGGAGGAGGATCCTATCACCAGAGGACTTTGCACGTTTCTTGTTTTCCCTTTAGGTTAGATTGTAGTTTTATTGAGACTATTTTTTGCTGCATCTTTGCCTCCCGCACCCTCCTTCTTCATGATGTTTTCGAGGGTACATCTCTTCCTCTCACTCCCCATCGGGGCCATCTCAGTTTCCTTCTCTCCATTTCCTTTGCTCTAATGACAAAGATGTGCACTGCAATGCACGGTATCAGAAAAATTAAAATGCAACAGGGAGAGAGGCGATCCCGTGTCTGTCTTCCCACACTCACACACATACACACGCACACACGCGCACGCACACACTTTGCTCGTCTTCAGTGTTGTCCTCGCGTGAGTGCACGCGCGTGTATTTGTGAGCATATGCCTTGTATAGCACCTCTGCTCGAGGTTAAAGCATGTTGCGAAAGGTGGAAGGGGAACTCAAGAGAAGATTCCCAGAAAGGGCGCAACATGAATGTCATGCACATGAAGGAGGTTGGCGGTGCTGCGCGGAAGTTGTGGGAACGCCTGCGTGCATGGAGCCGTATGCTGTGAAAACGAATGCAAATGAAATGTTTTCCATTCAACCACTCTTTCTTCCTTTCTTTCTGCCAGCAATGCAGGTGCAACTAAGGGGTCCAGTCCTGTTGCTCCCGCACAAACCCTTCTCTTCACACTTCTTAAAAATGTGTCTCTAACATTTTGCGGATGGACATCTCTTCACCAGTTTACAATGACGCCTAGACGCTACGAGGTCGGGGCGAAGAAACCCGGGGTGAGGCGCATTGAGTTCCCCGACAGCAACGGAGAGAAGGACGTAATCGACGAGGAGACCTTCCACATACAGGAGCACTCAGCTGCTGACAAGCCCAGAGAGAAAAAAAAACAGTCTTCCATGCCACGTCAAAAAAGGGCTGCAATAAGTGACAACGCCGAGGGAATCCGCAACTTTGTGCAGTTTGAGACCGAGAGCATGATGTATGGTCGATATGTAACCGCGCAGCAGGCGAAGCAACGGAGGGAGTCGCTCTTCACGGAACTCTGAGAGGACTATCAAAAAAAAAAAGCAGCGCCTGAAATCTTTCATGCCTCATCCAAGGTCTACACGCTCATCCCAGTGGATACATCGGTTGTGACCTATAGCAGCTACACAGAAAACGGGCAGGAGCTCGCAGTCGACCTTACTGCAGCGACAAGGAGTGTTTCAGCCGACGAGGAACCCCCCGTCGCCACAACTGGACTTCGGTGCAACATCTGTTTGGCGAGGGCGTGATATACTACCACGCAAGCATCGCGCGACTGGAATACCCACATTTTCCCAAAAGGGTACTTGGTCAGTTGAACTACCTCATTTTTCGAAGAGGCGCCACTAAGTATGGCTGGCACTCGAAAGCCACAAGGAGACTGTCATGCGCTGCACATCAAACCGCTTCTGTACCAGGCGCATAGTCCACAAGCTCGGGGGGGGGGCGAGCTCGCCTCCACCCACGACAGCAGAAGTGTAGAAGATCGCGGTAGAAGACGTGCGCGCCGTCGGGAAAGAAATGGCTCAAATCGAACCTGATGTGGAAGTCATCGTAAAGCACTGAACACTACACCATCTCACCACAATCATAGCAGCAACACCAATCAAAGTGGAACACAGGAACTGAAATACAGGCGAACACGAGCAATAGCAGCAGCTTCCTCTTTCTGCATGGCGCCCTTCGTGGGCAGGTCTGCCGCTGTACTTCAACGCAGGCCAGGTGCTCCCCGCTGGAAGGGTTAGGGGAGTTGTGGAGGTCAGAGCCAGGCATATTGGGCATGTAGGAAAGCACGACAACAGAGTGACCTTGAAACTTGTTGTGGCTATGCGGAGGGTGTGCGCACACGGCCATAGCCCAGCAGCCGACTTGACGGAGAAGCAGGATGTCGCCTTGAGAGCCACGGTGGATTAAGCACAGGGACTGGCAGCAGCTGCGCTCAGAAAGACGCAGCCACTTCTGCGGTGCCGGAGAGACCTGCTGGCTTCCCGCTGTGGATAAAAACGCACCGCCCACTGGAGTGTCTGTGGCGCCGATTGCGCCGCATGCAACGAAGGGACGGGGAAGGACATGAAGAGCTTGCCTGATAGAGGGGCCGATGCCACGGCAGGACGGTTGCTGCCGGACACAACGAGTATGTAGCGGTGATGCGGCGGGGCTTTGTGGACTGTGGTTGCGTAGGCGTGCGTGCTTATTCACTTGCTCGTGATAGAATAGCCTCATGGAGGAAAAACACAACTTTCTGGTGGCGTCTCTGGCCTATCCAATTTCTCTGAGTTCATTGGAGGTAGTGAGGTGTGTGCGGCTGGGTGCTATCCTGCTGAGAGGCGTTCGGAGGGTCTTTCCTGGCTCTTTTAGTCTCCGTTTTTGCCACCGTGATGCTCTTACCTTCCGAGTAGACGAAGGACTCATGAATGATGGCCGCAAATGTAGTGCACACTCGCCTATATGGAACTGCGTGTGAGCTGCCCATGCCACACACGGAGGAGGGTTCCTTGCTACTCCCACAGGGAAGGCCCGAGCAGTGGTATCGTAAGCAGACACCCGTGTCGACTGAAACTTTGCTGATTTTTTTTTTTTTCGTCGCATCACCGTTTGAATATCGAAACCGTTCGCCCCACATACAACAGGTCAGGACATCCGTGCGCACTACCTCAGCTCGTCACTGCCGTCTGCCGTCGAGGGAGGTGGAATGGCGCACGCACCGGTGCTGCAGAATAAGGGAATTTGTCCCCCCGTGCGGTGGGACTCTATTCGTCTGCCAGAGAACTTGCAGGCGATGCTCGCGTCGAGCAAGGAGCGCACACTCGCTGCGGATGTGTCCGTTTTTGAGGGGTTCGGCTCTTTTCACTCGGAGAATGTTGAGGACCTCATGGCGGTGGGCGAAGGAGGCTACAAGGTCCCTGCGCATATTCCAGCATTTGCAATCCGGATTCTCTCCAAGGTGGAGATTGCCCGTATCTTGAGGCTGCCTCCGGAAGACGCAGCTCACTCGACGTTGCTCGGTAGGAGCCTCGGTCGAAAGCGAGGCCGCAGTGAAGAGATGCGTTGCGGCGGTGCAGTTTCCGCGTTCGAACTCAAGAACCGAGAGGAGTCAGGGACGGAGGACAGCGCGTATTCGGGGGTGGACCACAACAGCACAGACGACGGGAAGGATGGCGATGGGGATGTGCGGATTGATGAAAGCCACTTGTCATCTGTTTCGTTGGTCGGTGCGTCGAACGCCTCTGTGAAGTACCAGGTAACCGAGATGGCCAGCCAAGCAGTGGACCTGTGCGAGTTTGGCAAACCGTTTCGTTGTGCTCACTTCAGCATCACCCCTGATATGGTGTTTATCAATCATGGCGCGTTTGGCGGCACCTTGGCCGGGGCCATGCTGATCAAGTGGCTCTACGAGGAGCACATGGAGGCAGAGGTGGTGCAGTTTGTAGACCGGGAGCTGCTCCCACTAATCGTATACAGCATCCGAGGTCTGAGCCGCTTCCTGCACGCCGATCCACACCAGGTAGTGCTGCTGCAAAACGCCACCTTCGGCCTCAACTGTGCGATGCGCATGATTGACAAGGATGACGTGGTTGCGTTCTTCGATACAGAGTACTTGGCGGTGTACAAGATGATGTATTTTCGCTGTAAGGAAGTCGGCAGCGCCTTGCATGAGGTCTACCTGAACAGATTTTTGCACGACGAGGAGGTGATGGGTGACGACACCGCTCTAACGGCGGAGATATGCCGTCAGCTACCCACCAACTGCACGACGGTTGTACTGGACTATGTGACGTCCACGAGTGCGCTCTGCTTCCCTGTCTTCACACACATCATTCCGGCTCTGAGGCAACGCGGGGTGCGCAAGATCATTGTCGACGGTGCTCACGCACCGTTACAGGTTGAGCTGGACTTCAACTCATTGCCGCCCGAGTCACAGCCCACTGTCTTTGTGGGTAACTTGCACAAGTGGTTCTCGTCGCCCAAGTCAGCGGGGTTTTTCTGGGTGCGGGCGGAGGACGTAGAGCGGATGCACAGTGTGGTGCTCTCGCATGGGGCTGGAGAGGGTCTCCTCTCAGAGTTCATCTGGGATGGCACACGTGACTACGGCACCTACCTGTCGATCCCCGCGATTGTAGACTTCTGGGAGAAGCAGGGACACCACCGGGTTCGAGAGTATTGCTCTCACCTCTTGTCATCGGCAGCAGAGATGCTTACGACCGCCTTTCAGTCACGCAAGGTGGCTCGCCACGCCCCTTTCATGTCGCTAGTGGAGCTTCCTGAGCAACTGCAGGACAGTGTAATCACAGCAAAATATATCCAAGATAGCCTCCACGATATTGCCCGTGTCGAGGTGCCGGTGAAACAAATCGAGGGCCGCTACTACCTGCGCATCAGTGCCTTTGTTTACAACACTCCCGATGAGTACATCTACCTGCGCGAGGCGGTCTTGGTCGTTGCGGACAAGTGGGCGAAGTCTCCGCAACGCAAGCATCTGCGTGCTCAGCGGCTTTCCTCTCACACGACCGCCACCGCCGCTAATGACCAGCTCGCTGCTGTGCTGTGAAACGAGTGCATTAATGCGAAGGTGCTGGTAGCGACTCCTCTACCACGCGCAGCAAGGCGTCTCACTTTGCGTGGGTCATTCTACGGCGATACGCAGAAGATGGGAGAAAAGGGCACGATGTGTGGGCAACGAGGTGTCGTGTCACTGCAGGACCGATGTGTGGGCGCATTGACCCCTTTTACGCAGCGATGCAAAAGCCTCTTCTCGCCACCTGCCCTCTTTGTTCATGACCGTTGAACCTTTGCCGTATGTTGAGGCTGCGAGGCTGTTGACGACTTTGTTTTTGTGGCCGTGCGGGTTTGATGGGATTAGTTGTCCTGCAAAGACTTCGTATGGCTGATGCATGGAGCTGAGCTCTTTCTAATGTGTGTGTCGGTATGTGTATGTCTGTGTGCGTGTGTGTGTGTACTTGCCTACCACATCGACTCCTTCAACGTCTCTTTTTTTTTTTGTGTCTCCACACACCTTCTCGTTGCCTGCGCGATGTGAGAGTTCACGGTGAAGGGAAGGACACGACTCGCTCTGGGATGCTTTTCTATCTTCGTATGGCTCACAAAACTATCTTGTAGTCTACGTGTTTTTCTCACTGCTTCTCTCGCCGTGAGCCCCCGGCGGGAGTGCAGGTGATGGGGGCGGGCGTATCTGCTGTAAGCCGCCGTTGCCCACCCTTCACCACTTGTACGTCTTCGTCTTGTCGTAGTATCGCAGCGTAAAGGGGATCCCCCCTCTAAGCTCATGCACGTGCACTTCTGTGTGTGCGCCCGTGTGGGTCACAAACATGTACCCGTGAACTCTGAATGAATGAAGCAGAGGTGTGCCTGTGTAAATGGCGATGACATGCCTATCTGTGTGGTATGTGTGAAGGTGGATATCGATATGAGAAGGCCGATGAACGCATTTGAATCCTTGATGGGTGCGCTTTGGCAGAAATGGGGAGCCTTTCTTGTGCGAGAGTGAGTCCATACTTTCTTCTATTGTTTCGCATTGCTGCATCACTGCCGCTTGAGTCACGGGCCAGAACTGAGCGAGTTCACGAGTGGTGCACATCGTCATGCATTCGTACGAGTAAGAACGCACATACGTGAGCACACGATGTCACGGTGTACGGAGCGGTGATGACGCACACGCGCAGCTCAATCTTCTGATTGAAAACTTCGCAGGTCAAGTGCTTGACAACTCACAGGCGCGGTCACCATTGAAATAGGGGGACGCCGGAAGGCGCACCTGCTTATTCGTGTGTCGGGTTGGCTTTCTACCCAGCTCACCTATCTCTGTCCTTATTTGTGTTTTCGCTGTTCTCGCTACTGTCGAAGGGAAGACCGGGCGTTTCCTCGTGTGTGTTGCGTTCAATTTTGTTATGTGTGTTCTTCTCCCCCACGTTTTGGTGCTGTGCCCCTCCCCCTGAACGTCATTATCACTTGCCTGTCTACTCCGACACGGAGAGCTGACCTGCGCCCATGCCCCTGCGTATCCGGGTGAAAGGGCGGAGGTCGGATTGCATGACAGGGACAGGCAGAGGGAAGAGAGAAAGAGAGAAGGCGATTGGTCGGGTGTTGAGGTTTGGAGGACCCTTGACATTCTTCTTCAGGAGAAGAAAATGTGGCCTGCACCGCCTAATGTGTACACGGAGGTCTGCAAAGAATGAAGAGACGGTGGTGAAAAGTGGCAGCTCAATCATGAATACGCACATCTGTATCACCGCCCACACTGGGGAAGAGTGGACAAGACAGCGGATGTCGTGTTTACACTTGACCATCCGCTTCACGGGAAAACGGTCCCATGGGCAAGTGAATGTTATGCTGCCGTCCGATGCGCGTTGCCTCGTCTCAACCCGTCCTCTTGTTCCTATGCCGACGTGCTACGGCATTAGCAAGTTTCTCGGTGCGTAGGTGCTGTGTTTTGGGTTCCCTATGCTTGGAACCACAAGATAGTTTCTGGAAAGCATACAGTGGACGGCGAGGCATATCTGCTGCCCGTTCCTCACACTGCGCAAATCTGCCTTTCCACTACCCATGGGGCACGCACTGGACCTTTTGGAAAGCCGCAGGCGTGGAGAAGGCCGTTCTTGCACACCACAGCGCTCTTGGAACACTTCTGCTTCTGTGCAACTTAGAGTTCCACAGAAACGCAGCCGTTTTCTCGTTATTTTGTTTTTACTCTGCGTGCGTGTGGGGTGTGGGAGAGCCTCCCCGCTTGTTCTCTTCCCTAACGAATGATCCTCCCCTCAGTCTCTCCCCTGCCGCTCCCCCTTTTTTTTTTTTTCGGACGTCTGCTATACACTTTTCCCATCTCCACCGCGTCGTACGCCAATTGCCATCGCTGCCTTCCTTCTTACTATTCTGTTTGCCCGCGTCACATCGTTCGGCGCACACATTTTAAATCAGCCAGTGCTCGTGAGCTCGTTGCTTAGTGCTGCATCTGCCATACGTCTCTACATCCGGGTATACATACATATATGTATATTTGACCTCTGCTTCAGCTGAGGCAACATTTCACACTCCTTCCCTGTCTTGTCTCTGCCTGCTCAGCATGCCTCCGACCAAGGGTGGAAAGCGTCCGATCCCGCTCGGGGGTAAGGGCAAGGGAAAGCGTTCGATGGGCAAGGCTCCCAAAGCGGGCAATGACCACAAGCGGCGCCACAACCAAAAACGCAGCCAGCACTGGGATCTGTACATCCACCGTGCTCTGCGTCGCTTCTTTAAGCGCGGCACGCTGAGCAAGGCGGCGGTGCGCGTTCTTTCATCGTTTATTGAGGACATGTTCAACCGCATTCAGACCGAGGCCGTCTTTGTTGCCAAGATTAACAAGGTGAAGACGCTGACCGCGCGCGAAATCCAGACATCGGCCCGTCTGTTGCTTCCGCCTGAGTTGGCGAAGCACGCCATGAGCGAGGGCACCAAGGCTGTTGCCAAGTACAACGCTTCCCGTGGTGAGGCGTATGCTCAGAGTGGAATTTAGAGCGAAGCGTCGCTGCAAGCGATGCAAACACTTTTTGTCCTGGTCTCGGTCACTCTTGCCCTTGCTATACGCTGTGTATGTAGGCAACACTCCTCTGTGTGCACGCAAGACTGCCGATGGCTGGCGCGCACTCCTTCTCCGTCTCTCGTTTTTTCTGTCGCTCCCTCTCTTTCCCAAACACAACATAGAGCTGTTTTTTACTTTTCTTCGTCCTTTTCCGTTTTGTTTCGAGTGTGTATTGCCATCGGTGATGGGTGCGCATCTGGCAGGGAGTGACAAGGGCGAGAAGAGCGCGCGCGCTTTTCAGTGAGACATGTGCGTGTTTGTGTGTGTCATCGTTTATTTCTCTTTCTAGGTCTTCTCGATTGTGGCGTTTGGGAGTGTAGGTCCTTGGGAGTGTGTGCATTTGTGTGCATGTGTGTGTGTGTGTGTTTCAATTTGCCTTTGTTTCCTGCCGTGTCAGGGAACACGCATGCGCTTGCACAGGTGTGCCTCGGATTCTCTTCCCTTCTGTTTGCGTTGTGATCGCTTGCTCTCTCTCTCTCTCCCCCTTTTTCCGTTTCTTGCTTGCGATGGGTTTTTCATAGCCCACCACTGGATACGTTAGTGCAGAGCCATACACTCACAGATACACACACGCCAACGTGCACAAGCACAGATTTCCGCCTCTCTCCAGATAATCTTTTTTTTCCAGCACGTGCCATATACAGGAGAGCTTCCGTGCGCAGCAGATCAACGTCGAGCTCCTCAACTCAATCGGCATAGCTCTTCTTATACATATGCATGCTGTTGTGTGTGTATGTGTGTTGTTGTTGTTGCCGCTGCTGTTGTTGCTGTGCTCATGTGCTGACAGTGAAGGACGCGGTGCCACGGTGAGGCGCAGGAGACATAGATGCTTTCTGGAGAGCCCCAATCGGACAAGAAACACACACAGAAAAAAAACGTTACTTTTTTTTTTTTACCGCCTCCCTCCGAAGCATATTTGTGGGCGACTGATGTGACTCCAGGGTGGCGCACTTGAATTATGCCCCGAACTTCCGGCAAGAGGGGGTGGGGTGGGAGTGCGTTTCTAAGAGCTGCATTGGTGTGCTGAGGTTAGGGGTAGTGCGTTCTCAATGAGCGTGCACTTCTTAGCGAGGGAATATCGCTACCATGCCGCACGTTCACTGCCCGCACCATCGAAACCAGGTCATGTGCTGATGGGCAGAGAACCCCACAACAGGCAACCTGTACATACAAGGAAGCGTCGCGCTGGGCATTTGTTTTTCTACAGCTTCCCCGTGTGTATGTCGTGCTCGTGTCACCCCTTCGCTGACTTCTCTGCCTTTTCCCCTTTGCTATCTGACGCACCGCCACCGTGCTGCATATGTGAGGTTGTATGAAAGCGGTCGCGACGGAGGTATTCGCCGATACGGGTCGAAAGATACTGTTCTCACTGTCCTCCGTGTTGGCTGTTAGGTTCACGTGTGCAGCGTAGGAAAGCATTGCACACCTCTCAGATACTGATCAGTCCTCATGCGAGATTTTGGCAACTGCCAGCTGCTTCTCCGCGTCCATCTCACGGGTGCCCCTAACTCATACGTAGGCATGTTTTGGGGGTACAATTTGGTGACTAGTGCAGGTGCATCCGTGATGCTACTCTAGCGGGAATGGTGGTAGCCCAACGACACCATCTTGGCGAACGCGTTGCTGCTGTGCACCCCAGTCATCCTTTTATGCAATGCTCCTGTCGGACCTCCCCGTGTATCCGAAGTTACGGGGAGGAAGCGAGCGACTTTGTCAGAGGCAGAACAGAAGCACACCGCGAAGCCAGGACACCCGGCTTGCCATCGTAGTTGAGTAACGATGCCTTTCTTATCCCGGCGCTATCGACTGCAGCGACGACACCGCATGTCGAACTGCTATAGCTGCGATGTGTGCGTCCTCAAGCTTGATGACCTCCATGCCCTGCACGGCGTCCGGCATGCGTGATTAGCACTCACTCCTGCTGTATCTGCTGCCCGCCCCTGCAATTTTGTACACTGGCCTGGGCTACATGGCACTGCCAGTTTGCCGTGCTACGATGGAAAGGGACTGCAGATGACTTGTTTCTCCTGACAGACCCGATGCGTGGGGCACCAAGGAGGGGATGAGCGACGTGCAAAGCAGCGCCACGCTGCGCATTCAGATTCACTTGGCTGTGCGGTGAGGGTCATAGAGACATTCATGACACCTGTGAGGACTGGTACAGGCACCTACGTGCTGCTACTGCTGATGAGGAGGGCACTGGAGGAGACACAAGGGCGAGATTGCGCCTCGGAAACCTATGGTGAGGATACAGCGCATGTGGGTGGTGCAGGTGCTCCCAAGCATCTCTGAGATACTCTGTGCTGCTTGCTCCTTCTTGCCGCGAAGAGGAAAGCTGAAGTTCTCAGTAATGCTAGAGAGGGTACTGTTAGCCCGAAAAGGTCTGGTGTGGAGGAGGTCGATGACGCTTATGTGTGTGTGTGTGCGTGTGTGTCTGTTTCTTTGTGTGTGAGAGCCTTTCTTTTTCTCTGACAGCTTACCTCTCGTGGTGGAGAGAACTGAGAGGCCTAGCAACGCGTCAGGTGCTGTGTAGGCACCTGCAAGACCCCCCTATGGTATCGACGTGCAGTTTCTCACGGCGGTGGAAGTTCATTGCGTAGGCTGCGCATTATGACGGGCTGAGGGATCGAATGCAGACGTGAAGGTTACTATTTCCGCTTCTCTTCCTGGTGGATCTCTTCGGCTGACAGTGCCCCCCCCCCCCCCGTGCCCACATCTGTGCTTGTTTGTACTTGCACTTGGCTGCCTCAGCGAATGGTCCGCGTGCCCCCTCCCCTTTCACCGGCCTTCGTCTCTTGGTGGTTGCTGATGCTGCTTCGTTTTCTTTTTCTGCGGTGCACCGCGTCATGCTAACAGCACCACCTTCACCCTCTACTCTGCCCCTGTGTGTTTCTTAGCAGATCCTTCGCAGATTGCTGATCAGCCTGCCAAGGGCGTAGGTGGACAGCGAACACCTCACCCCTGCATTGCAGCGCGGAAGATGGGAAGACAGCCACAGACAGGTGTGCCCTTCTATTCTCTTGCTGCTGATTTCATTATGCGTGTGCGTGTGTGCCTGCTCTGCGTGCTACTTCTTTGACGGTCTCGTCTGCTTGAATTGTGCAGCCATGAGCGGGTTTAGTGCTGAGGCGCCGATGATGCTGTACTATCAGCGGCACGATGCACCGGGGGCTCACAACAACTCTAACGTCTCCACGCGTGATCTTGCCGTGAAGGTTCCACCAGGGCTGACTCCCAAGCCGACGCCAAAGGAACTGCACATCCCTATGGTGGATGCCGCCCTGTACATGCGCCGCCGCAACCCCTCCAGCAAGGCGCTTGGCACCTTTAGGCGGCTGCAGTTGCCTTGCCTCCAGTTTTACTTTACCAGCGACTTCCTTAATGGTGCCATTCCCATGGTTATCACTATCATCTTGATCATCTCGAACATGGCGCTTGTGTGGCATCAGGTTGGCTGGTGCGAGTACATTTTTACACTCTGTATGCTGGCAACTACCTTCACGATGCACTTCCTGACCATGTCGATTGACCCTGGCATCTATCCGCGCTTGTGTAGCGGGGAAAAGGACCCGCTTGAGGGCCACACGCAGCTCGTCTTTTGCAAAGAGTGCCAGTTGCGTCGTCCTCCTAGGTGCGCGCACTGCTACCAATGCAACGTGTGTGTGTTGGAGCACGACCATCACTGCAGTATTCTTGGTGGCTGCGTCGGGATACGCAATCTGCGCTGGTTTACCTTGTATCTCCTCTTCTGCTGCTCGTCTACAATGATCGGCGTTGTCTGGCTAGCGCGTTATCTTTTTAACGACCTGTTCATAAATGATGAGGAAAACCAGACACGTCTAAACGAGCCGCTGACTCCATACCCCACCATGCAAGGCGGACGAAGGAGCTTCGCAACGAGCGACCACAGTGGCTCTCATCTGGCTGCCATCGTTGTGCTGCTGCTGGATGGTATCGTCGTGATGTTGGTAGGGCTGATGCTGTGCATCTACGTTTACCTCACGCTGTCTTCCACTACGCGACGGGAGTCAATGCGAAAACAAAACTCTCTCAAGGTGTTGCTGAATCCGCAAAAGGTGTGGCAAAACTTGAAAAAGGTGCTCAGCCCTCCTCCGTCGTTGCTCGACTCCAACGACCATGCAGATGAAGAGGTGACAAATCTTGTCTGATCAGGAGATTCTTTGCGGTGGGAACAGTCAGAGTATCCCCCCTCCCTCTCTCTGGTGGTGTCTAGTCGCGGCACCCCTGCAGTGAAGCTGCGAGCTGCGTAAAGGCAGATTCGCCGAAAAAAACGCGCTCATGAAGGGATACCCTTGCCCGCACTCTCATGAACGCTTTTCTGGTGGTATCCGGTAGTGAAGTAGGCGTTGGTAGAGTCCCTAGGCCTTTAGCAGGCGCTCCCCCTCACATGTGTCTCGTTCAAGCAGTCAGCAACTATCGTGCTAGGGGAAGGTTGGGTACGCATGCCTTCCTCCCACGACTTCTTTCTTCCGTTTCGGTTTTGTCATAGGGAGAAAGGGAGCAGAGAAGTACATGGAACGTCTGCGTGAAGCACGGACACCTCTTTCTTGAAAAACAGAAAAAAAATAGAGGGCGTGCTGACCTCCCCGGGGCTCTGACGCTGCACAAGGATCTTGACGGGGCTGCCTTTTGCTCGTTGTATCTTGCTCCTTCCCTTCCACACGCGTACCCTTTGTCCACCCTTCCGTATCTTCATGCTGTATGTCCACGTCCCTTGTCTCGAAGCCTTTCTTCCTTTCTTCCGCATCATCTCTGCTCCTGTGTTTTGCCCTTTCGCTCTTTGGTCGGGCACCGCGGACTTCTTCATGCGTCCCATCTACCCCTGACACAACTCTCTTCACCACCAATGCACGTGTGCACAATGCCAACAATCGGAAAGCGAGAATACAACTTCTCGCTGCTGTCTCTGCTATTACTGCTGTCTCAACATCACTCTTTGCTCTTCTTTCTCCCGATATTCGATTTTATTTGGTCGTCGTGTTGCTCTTCCTCCCTTGTCCCTCGTTGCTTAGCGTCACTGTCTCCCGCTCGTGACGTCTTCGGCAGCGCTTGCCATCCTTGGTGCTCCGTGACTCGCTGGGCAGACTGGTTGCTGTGTTTTACTGGCGGTCTGTTGCTTGTGAACACATCCATAGAGATCCCTCCTAAGCTGCCTCCTTCCGCCGCTCACCTGCAGCTTCGGCCGTTTCACTGCACCTCTCTTCTCTCCAGAGAGTCAGTGCTGCTTCTCTCTCTCTCTCTTCGCCTCCCTGTACGTGCACGAGTATGTCTGCGCCATATCACTGCCTCTCGACCGCGAGCTCGTGGGCCGTAATGGCCCCAGACGCACTGGACTCAATGACGAAGGCCAGTACTCTCGCCCCCTTTCAGGGAAAGGGAGCCGACAATCACTTGGATTATGCGACGCCGCAGCTGCATGATCCCGACGAGGCTTTGCTCGCCGAAGATGTCACGGTCAGAGATCTGCTTGGCGAGAGGAACGAGACCCTGTGTCTTCACAACGATGATGGCGAGCGCGTTTTGAAGAGCTCCGCAGAGTCATGGGAGGAGTTGAACATGGCAGAGTGTAATGAAAATTGTGAAACAGAAAAGATTCCAAAGCACGCGCCCTCAACGACGGAGGTGACGGATACAGCACAATCGGTCGCATCCTTCGGTGGTGCATCGGGGGTCTTAGAGCAGGAGCGTTCACTTGGTGTCTGTGTGGCGCAAGAAGAGGTAGAACCGTCTCCACTGCTCCACCAAGAGCCTTCGAACACCCAGCTGACGGCCAGCGAGGAGGGAAGTGTCTCAGCGCCCATTACTCTTCTGATGGGCGATGACCTCTCCACAGGGTTGGGCGAGATCAAAGGCGCCGTTCAGGAGACAGAGCCAGAGCAGTGTTCTTCGTTTTGGTCCAGAAGGTCGCGCAACAGCGACGGTCTTGACTACATGTGCTACGACGAAACGGAGAGAAGTCAGACGGTGAATGTGGACCCTGACAGCGTGATATCCGCCTCGGCGCCGAGCGTTGCTGCGAGCCGTGCACCGAAGGAAGACAGCACGGAGGTGCTGCGTCGTCGGGTCATTCACGAAGACTTCATGCGAGCCGAGCTAGAGTCATCGAATGTGTCTCCGGAAGAGCGCGTGGCCATCTTTCACGCTCTCTTCGGCGACGCTGCTGACACGCCCATTTCCGAAGAGAAATTCCGTGAAATCATGGCCCCGTATAAACGCCACTGCGAGTGCCTCGGTGCTTCCTACGGGTTCCATCACCAAAGCTGCTGGCTCTCGTCCGAATTCTCCGTCTCCTTCTAGACCACCGCGCTGATTCAAGAGGGCACACATCCGCCCCCATGAGCGGATCACAGCCACGATTCCACGCCGGTGAAACATTTGCTTTTTTCATCTCTGCTCGCTTCTTCTTGCCCCTGCGGTGATTACCGTCCTTCTCCAGATGCCTTGGCTGTGTACACAATAGAAGGACACCGTTTACATGCAAGCGATAACCCCACGAGGGGGTGTGACTTGGTGGGCTCTCGACTACTCCGTTGCCTAGGCTCCATGCTTTGCTTGTGTTGCGCATTTTGTTTCGTTTTCCCTTTCCCGCGTTTTTCATTTTCGACAGTTTCCTTTTCATTCTCTGTCGGTGGCATGCTGATCGACGTTTTTATGGGTGTGTCGCAGTAAAGATGCTTTGGATTGCTCCCCGGTGTTGCCACTCGCCGCTCTCTAGTTGCCCTCTCGCTGCCATTTGTTGCCCCCTGTGGCACCGGTGCTATGGCCGGCTGCCACTCTCTCTCTGTTTCTGGTTGGACATGCGAGAGGCTCTCTGGTAGCGCACGTGTCTCCGTTCGTGTCGATCTGCTTTTTCTTGCTTGCCGTGCTGCTAGTCGAGGGTGGGTGGGGGCGTGTGCTTTGTGAAGAGGCGCGCACGCGTATTTCCTTCTTACATGCCTTTGGGCACTTCCTCACCTCACTTCCTCCGCCGAATCTCCACCAGAGTTGTTCTGGTGCGCAAGAGGTGCAGCAGAATAACTCTCCTCCGAATTGCTGTTCTCGTTTTTTTTCTTTGCTCTCTTGCGCACCTCTTTCTACTTTCTCCACGTCTCACACCCCCTGTGGACGCGCACGGGAGTCCATATTTTACCGCCCTCCCCCTTCTGTTTCCTTTGTGCTCGCTGTGCGTCACCATTGCAACCTTAGAGGAGCCGAGGACGCGTGTTTATGCGTATGGTTGTTTACTCGCATGTGCTCTTCATTAGACATGATTTGCACGAGCGTGTCAACCGCAACAAAAACGAAGCACGATACTGCGGAGGGCGCCTGAGAGGGCGCACTTCCTTTTTTCCTTGTTCTTCCTGGCCATATATACATTTGTTAGCTTGCGCGTTTTGCGACAGCCGTGCAAGCGCTCGTGAGTGGCTGATGCGTGCCTTCAAGGCACATAGCTACGGCTTTCTTGAATAAGCGGAGAGACAGCTGGCACGAAAGTTAAAGAGGATGTGTCGCCTTACAGAGCTGCGCCGTGGTGTTAGCCTGTCAGGGTGCGAAGATGGGTCTTCCTGAGGGGAAGCTGCTGGCCATGCAGGCCGCCGTGTACCTGAGTAGTGGCCAAACATGCTCTTGCTCATACCTCTCCGTCCATCCCCTGCTTGCGTGGAACATCGATGCAATCGACCCAAAGCATGGGCAAAACGGCGCGAGTGGTCGGCATCCTTTACCGCGGAGGCCCTGCGCTTATCTGCGGCTACTTCCCCACATCGTCTTATTTTCTTTAGCCCGGCTCCGTTTGTTCCTTTTTACAGCACATCATCGCTTGAGCGGCATGTGAAGGATGCATACGTACAGGCTTGTGCAACAGAAAGAGGATTGGGCAGGACGACTGTGGATGAGGTGTGCAGGACACACGACGGCTTTGCTGGATCAAACCTCCCGGCAGGGGAGTACTGCTGCAACGGTGACACGGGTGCCTCACTGAAAGTTCTCATTCCACGCCCGTGCCCGACGCGTCAAACGCACGTCGCTGATGGAACGTTCGAGCTTTCGTGCTCTCTCTCTCTCTCTCTGCGCAGTCCACGAAGAGCACTCGGCGTTTCTTGAATAGTGAAGAGGTGTTGTAGAGGGACGGGGTACCTCTTACTACTGAGCATGAAGGCACTATACTCGTTTTTTTTCTCAAGGAACATTCCTTGATTGTGCCTCGCTTCCGCGCACGCCGCTGCACTCCGTTGTCTTCTGTTTTTTTGCCGAACGAAACTACGCACCTCTTCCCACTCGCGCACCCTCACGCATGCACACATCTTTGACGTTGTCAATGCCCATCCAGTAACCCATCCCTGCGAAACACTAGTGCTCGCTGACCTGTAGGTGACCTTTCCGACTTTGATGCTCCACCTTCTCTTTACTCAGTAGCTGTTGCTATCTTCCCCTATTGTGCGACGTAGTGGTGGTAGTTGCGCGTCAATGAGCATCTGCGTGATTCACGACGCAGCTCCACGGCTGTTTTTCAAAGTCAGTGGAGGCTTTCCCACAGTACCTCTCTCCCTACAAATGTATACATTCAAAATCTGGTTCCTCCTGCTCTCCCCCATCTTGCGTACACCTGAAAAACTCTCCTCACTTGAATCTTCTTGTCCTGCTTGCCTTTGGCCTACTTTATCTCCCAGTCGTCGCGTACTTCGGATCGTACTTCATACTTCTCTCGCATCCGGCCCTCTTCTCCTTGTCCTGCGCCCCGTCCGAAGTGAAGCTTCCCTCTCTTCTCTGCCCTTCCTCTCCTACGCATACAAGCGTACGCAGCCTCACTTGCACAGTCGCAGAAGGTATCTTCTTCACAGTCGCGCAATTTGTTTTGCTGTGCATCACCAACCTCCTCACCCCATCAGAAGACGAGAAGGGAAAAAGGGAGGGGCAGAAGGACATCTTTTTGGTTGCTTCTCCGTTTCCAAGCCCCAACCCTTTCTTTATATTCGCACCGGTCGAAGACTGGTGCACAGTAGAAGGCGCGCCTTTCCTCTGTCTAACGTCGCAGGGCTCCTGCTCATCACTTGCGTCTCTACAAGTCCCTGTGTCTCCACTGGAGCGGAACTCCCGAACACGTCTACTCAATCGAATAACAGGACAGCGAAGCCATGACCTCTAGCGCTGTAAAATACCTTTTGGGCACCGGTGTGGCTGCCTTCGGTGGGATGGTAGGCTTCAGCTACACGAACCCCGCCTGGACACAGCGCAAGTTTGACACAAGTAAGTGCCCGCCGCTCAAGTATGAGACTGTGCCGACGCGCGAGATGTGCGTGCAGGCGCTGAAGGCGCACAACTCAGTGGAAAACCCACTGGACGTGCTGATCATCGGTGGCGGATGCGTTGGCGCTGCCACTGCCCTGGACACCGTCACGCGAGGGTTATCTGTTGGCATGGTAGACATGGGCGACTACGCCGGTGAGACCAGCAGTCGTAGCACGAAGCTCATTCATGGCGGTATCCGCTACTTGCAGAAGGCCGTTTTTCAGGTGGACCCGATGCAGCTGAAGCTTGTGGCCGAGGCCCTGCGCGAACGCACCATCATGATCCACCAGGCTCCACACTTGTGCCACAGCCTGCCGACGCTGGTGCCGTGCTATAACCCGATCGATATTGGCATGTATTGGTGTGGTGCGAAGATATACGACTTCATGGCCGCTCTCTATGGTGGTACCCTGGAATACTCTGGCTTCCTCTTTCCCTACGAGGCAATGAAGGCCTATCCTAAACTAAGAAAGACGGACCAGGACAACCACGCCCTTCTCGGGGCTGTGCGTTACTATGACGGGCAAATGAATGACGCCCGGCTCTGTTACTCGGTGGCCATGACGGCAGCGTGCTACGGCGCCGCCACAGTGAACTACGCTAAGGTCAAGGAGATGGAGGTGGTAAAGGACAACAAGGGCGATGAACTGGTGCGCACCATCATCGAGGATACCATCTCGAGGAAGACACTGGAGGTGTACAGCAAGTCTGTTGTCAACGCCGGTGGCCCTTTTAGCGGCGAGATCGAGAAGCTTGCAAAGAGTGCAGAGATGCAGCTCGACATGTTCCCCGCTTCCGGCACGCATATTGTGATCGATCGCGCGTATTGCCCACAGGAGCGCGAGGCGATGGTGGTTCCATCGAACGACGGCCGCGTTGTGTTTGCCATTCCGTGGCTCGGTGGCTGTCTGCTGGGTACCACCGATCACAAGTGCGAAGTGCAGTCGAACCCGCCGACGCCACAAGCGGACGTGGACTTCCTTCTTGAAAACATCCGACCCTTCGTTGGAGACGTGCCTCCGGAGGCAGTGAAGTCGGCGTGGACTGGTATTCGCCCGCTCGCGATCCCCAAGGCACAGAAGTTGAAGAGCGGCGGCACTCAGAATATTGTGCGTGAGCATGTCATCGCGGTTAATCCCGAGGCGCATGTGCTGAACATCACTGGTGGGAAGTGGACCACCTACCGTAAGATGGCTGAGGAGGCGGTGGACGAGTTGCAGAGGACTCTCATGAAAGGTAAGGCCGACTTTAAGCCCTGCTGCACCACGAATTTGGTACTGGTGGGCGCGCGGAATCTCGACAAAGTCGCGCCCACTGCCCCATTGGACATCCCAGAGGATGTGCATAAGCACTGGATCTCGAACTACGGGGACCGATACGGCGAGGTGATGGACGTTGTCGCGAAGAATTCTAAGTTAATGACGCGCCTGGCGAAGGACTTGCCAGTGGTAGAGGCTGAGGTTGTCTATGCAGCGCAGAGAGAACACTGTGAGCACGTGATGGATTTCATTGCTCGCCGCACCCGGATAGCCTTTGTGAACGTCGCGCAGGCGGAGCAGGTGGTACCACGTGTGGCTGAGCTGATGGGGCAAGTGAAGGGCTGGGGAAGATCAGAGCGCAATGCGGAGAAGGCGGCTGCCTACGCCGCCCTCACCTCCTTCAAAGGGATGTAGGGTCACGCCAGCTGGGGTTGATGCTGCCGCGCTTGAGGAGGAGAAGGTGGCGAGGGCAAATGTTTGACGCGGAGCGAACTCACAACGCTGTAGGTGGTACAGGAAGGCATCAGAGCCATCGCTTATCTTTTGCTGTCCCCCACTTCCCTCACGGACACAGCGCAAAGACTTCTGACACTTTTACCTCGCTGCTCTCTCTCCGAACTTCCGTATTCTGCATAATCAAGACTCCTCTGACATGCGGGGGAGGGTGTCACCGCAGCGTGGCATCGCGGGGCGCAGGGCCTCACTCGGTGCGAGGGGGCGTGAAACAGCCCCGTTCCCCCTACGCCTGTGAGTGCCAGGCCACCTCTGGAGGCAGAAAGGTCAAGCACCTATCACGCACGAGGCGGCAGCCGGCATAGCGCGCGCGTCTGTGAGGTGCGACCTGCTCAGCGGTGGGGAGGGGCGCAGAAGGCAGGGCAGGTGCCGCGTGGAGAAGGCGCTTCGCTCATGGTGTGTCTGAGAATGGACGCGTGGAAGAAAGAGAGGGCAGCGGCTGCTGTGAGGCTTTTTGTCTCTCTCATGAGGGATAAGCCCTTTCCTAGGGGTGTGGGGCGTACTCCTTAGCCCCCCTCCCCTCTTCGGAGACTGTTTTCGTGCTAATTTATGCTCCTGGGTGGTCTCCCGCTGGACGTGTGATGCGCTGAGCACACTCAGCGACCTATCAGGGGTATGCTTGTGTAAAGGCTCCCGAGCCAACTAAACTGGTTTTCATTTTTTTGCTTGCAAACAACCGCAGTGCGTGCAGCAGTGTGTGTGCTCCATCATTTTTTGTCGTATCTCGCCCTTGATGCTGTGCAGAGGCACATCTCAGAGGCCACGTATTAGCGGCAGTGCGCGGTTACTATTTCTCCTCATCTTTCATTTCTTTTAAATATTTCTGTGTGGATGCTTGTGAGTGGACCGTGTCATTGTTGACTGTGTGGTGCTTTTGCTCTCTATTTATTCGTTCGGGTCTGGTGCTACCCACCTCACTTCAATGTCCAGGGTCTAGTACCCACTCTGTGTGGTGAGGCCCCAGAGTCTGCAGGCTGACCTCGAGGACACGTGCAGACTCTGGCGTCGGTGAACGGGTCTGTGATGGAGCTTTGCCCAGGAGACCTGCAGTCACGTATGTAGCAGCTCGGCAGGGTTGTGCTCGACGATTTACCACGCATATACACCCTCCTCCTGTGTTGCTCCTGATATTGCTGCGCTACAGTGATTCTGAGCATGATCGACGGACTAGCTTCCGCTGGTTAGCCCGGCTCCTTCCTGAAGCCTTGACACGCGTTTTCATCTGGCAAAAGATGTGTCTGACCCCGAGAGGCCTGGAGGTCCTTCGCTTTCTCAGGTTTCCAGCACACCGGTGCAGCAAGAGCAAAAAAGACACACGGCGGCGGCGTCTCTGTGCTCACGCAAGCGGACATGCGTGCAGGTCTGCACCCCTTCTTGTGTTCTCAAGGAGAGAGTTGCAGCAGTGACTGGCGAGCTTTTCTGCGGCCATATCACTCGATGCTCACACTTTGCTCCCTTCTAGACGCTAAAGAGTGGCCTGGGTAGCATGGAAGCTCTCTCCATCAGGTGCCCAGCGACGTCGCACCCCAGTTCTTGCATGACTGCGAAAGGGGCGCCGGCTCGCACCTCCCTGTGTTGGACACGAGATGCCGGTCTGCCCGAGCAAGGGGCCGTTCCGCACGAGTCTCCGCATGACGAACACCCGACGCGTGAAAGCAATAACATCACGACGGCATGGCACCGCCGCCGACGCCGCCACGCACACATCACCATGATGTTGTGCGACCACTGCGCCATCCTGTCAGCTGGCTACTGAGCGGCGGCACGTGATCCGGCGCCGCCAGCGCGATGCTTGCGTCTCAGTGATGCTCTTTCTCCAAACTAAAAACTGCGTCGTGGCGCGACTAGTAAAGGAGCCCGATAAACTCAGGCCTTCTGTGGCTGCACAGAAACAAGGATGCGCAGGAATGCGAGTACCTTGTGCGGAGACCCCGATCACCACTGCAGCCCGAAAGTGCACCATGTAGGGAGAGCGAATTTCCCATATCCTCACATTGATGGAAAACGCCACTACACAGTCACGCAAGGTAAAGTGCTCCACAAGGACACGTCAACATGAGCGTCTACGACTGACAACAACTAAGAAGCTGGGGTCCTTCTGGTGATGCTGCCTACGAAACGCTCTTGACGCCCGGGCTGAGCTGATTGGAAGGAGCCCTATCCGAGATGCGTATCAATGAGCCAGCCTGGGAGGGGGGTGGGGTGGATGCAGTCCTGCTGCGCCCTCACCGTGCCCTGCCCTGTGACATTGACTAGCAGTTGGTGCAGAAGCTTCTCGGGCGAATTGCCTTACGATGCCTGCGCGACCATCCACAACACAGGACCCACCCGCACCAGTACGGCTCCCTTCGTCCTCGCTGCTCCTCTGTGAGCTCCCTTGGCTTGCCCCCTGCCCAAACGAAGCAGTGCGGCGCCAGCGAATTACAAAGACAGCCGCAGTGTTTGTCGACCCTATACTCGCACACAGGGCTTCCCGTACATCACGGTACGTCGGAGGTTCAAGCGAGGCCCGCACCACATTCGCTGCATCATGACTTTCCCAGACAGTCGCCTATGCTCACTCCCATGAGGCGAAATCAAAGATGGCCAAGCGTGCGTACTGAATCGCACAGTCATCTGTCTAGCGTCCTTCTTTTATGATTCTGGGAAGCCCTCTGAGTGCGGAGCGCCGGAGCGCGTGAGCAGTGCACAACGCCCTCTGTGCTTATCGCATCGCATTCTTCACATCCTCTGTGGACAGGGATGTCATGTGGTCCACACTCAAATTCGACCTCTGCGAGGTCGCGCGCCGGACACTGGAGCACGCCATGGAGCTGGGTGAGCATCGTTCCGAACAAGGTGTACAGTCGCTCGTACGCAGTACCGTAATGGGCAGCGGCTCTCCACTACACGCACGTACCTGCACGAGCGTCGCCACCTCCGTCTTCTCCCCGTGGACACCCAGCCCACGTGCTGCATTGGTCCACACCCTGCAGATGCTATCAAAGCATTCACGACTCGACCTACTGAGCTCACGGATGTCCGCCTGGACAAACAGGCGCAGTGAAGAATGCCCTCCACTCTTGCTGCAGGGAGCGGGGGAGTCAATGCTGTTTCACGGTGCCACCGTGTGATCCGATAGTGTTGGTTGGAAACGGTAGGGAGGCATGTGGGCGCCTCCACTGCAAGGCAGTCGCAGTCGCAGTGGCTACCCCGAAGCGCGCTGACAGCGGGCCCTCACCCCAAGAGGCCAACCTCCTGCGTCACGACCCCATAAGACTGCGGCGCTGTTCACGTCTGTAACACTCTGCAGCCACACCGGCAGGCCGGCTTGCACACTTGGTGCGGCGGCGGTGTGGTGAGGGGGAGGAGGGGTGTACACGCCGCATGGCGGTGCCTTCACAAGGCTCCGGCAGCTCTCGCGCTGGTGTGCAAGCAGCGACTCTCCCGTTGGGAGACGTTCCCATTACGCGCGAAGAGTGGATAAGGCGGAGCAGAAATGCTGCGTGCTGGGAGCTGCCGAACTGCTTTGTAACGATAATACACAAGTCAGCTGCACCATCAAGGGATTGGGGGCCCCTCACTTGCAGTGATCGCACTCAGTGCAAAGCAACGGGACTGTGCCATGAGCTTCTACGAGGAGAGATTTTTCGAATACATGGAAGATCATGTGCGGCTGCTGTTCCCGTCTCGCTTTTCTTCCTCGTGCCACCTGATAGGATCCCCGCAATCGTGGGGGATGCAATGTTGCGACGCAGGTGTGCATATGCACTGGCACTGCTTTGACCCGTCGTGTGCGCCTCTCCCTGCAGTTTGCCTACACGGGCATTGCAAATGGATGCACAAGGACACAGTAGGCAAGCTTCCTGAGTTGGAAACGACAGAAGCGGAGGACGGCAAGTGCATGACTTCCAGTCCCCGCTGCCAGTCTCAGAAGCCAGACCGCCATCTCCTGTCGCCCTCACGACAGACGCAGCCACTTCTGCGGTGCCGGAGAGACCTGCTGGCTTCCCGCTGTGGATAAAAACGCACCGCCCACTGGAGTGTCTGTGGCGCCGATTGCGCCGCATGCAACGAAGGGACGGGGAAGGACATGAAGAGCTTGCCTGATAGAGGGGCCGATGCCACGGCAGGACGGTTGCTGCCGGACACAACGAGTATGTAGCGGTGATGCGGTGGGGCTTTGTGGACTGTGGTTGCGTAGGCGTGCGTGCTTATTCACTTGCTCGTGGTAGAATGGCCTTACGGAGGAAAAAAAAGTCATGGCTTCGGTAGGGCAGCCCACACAGTGCCCCTCAATACAATCACATGCATCAGAGGTGCTCATGACCTTCCGCACACAGGGCGCAAAATGGAAGCAGGGGTGACTGCCGTGTTGTTTCCCTGGTGGGCCTCGGCTTTTCTGTCACGAAAGCAGAGCGTACGCCTGTGGCTAGTCTCCCTCTCGCATTGCGTGCGTGTATAGTGTCAACTGTTTATACCTCACCAGGGGGATGGTCACCGTCCGATCCACACTGAAGCTGTCGTTGGTAATGTGGGCACGGCTAACGAGGCGGTGTAGGGCAGAGAGGAGGTCGCGTCGCGATCCGGCAGATGACGAGAGAGCGCGATAGCTCAACGTATTTTCATGCCATGCCGAGCGAACCAGGCTTATTTTCTTTCAACTGGTGCCACATAGATTGTGGGCAGATCAGCTTTCTCTTCATTTTTTCTTTACACCTTGCAACACGAGCTACCTTTTTTGTTGTGCCTGATGCGGTTGGGTGACGCAGAAGCTACCGGTGACAGTCCACTTGGGCAGCTTTGTGCTTCTCGCTATTCGCTCTGTGGTTTCTCTGCGTGTCAGTGGGAAGGCGCACGCCCCATCTAAAGAAAAGAAGAGCGAAAAGGCTTTCACTGGTGGTGAGAGGCACGTTCGTCTTCCTCATACTTTCTCTGCGAAAGGTGACATGGCTCCCACATGTGGGTAGTCCCGAGACCTGGCGCTGCGTGAGGCGGCTGTGCAGAGCCCATCACGATCTGGAAACTCTGCGCCGTTGCTCTCTTTCTTTCTAGAGTGAGTGCACATCGCTTGCACTCTGCACGAAAGGGAGACCTTTATCAGCTCACTCACCAGCGTGCATACATATATATATATCTGTGTGTGTGTATGTGTGTGTGTGTGTGTGTGTTCACTACTCAGTTTTCCCACGCAGCCCTTCCCTCTAACGAAAAGAAAAGAGGTTGAGGAGAGGGCCAGCGCCAGGCTTATCGATGTGGAGCGCCCTCATGCCGTGGTGCCTCCTCATTGGTCTTCATCTGCTCTGTACACACCCCGTCCCACTTTCATTTTTTGTGCACCTTCCCTACCACATGAGGAGCACGCACGTGCACACCTTGTTTGTTTTTCCTCCGTGCGGCAGACAGTGCGTGAGTCTCTGGTGCGTCTTGCTCCTCAGTTGGAATCTCACGTATGTGTTTGTGTGTGTGTGTGTGCAGGCACAACGACAACAGAAGGAAATAGTGGCCTTACACCAAAAATAGCGGTCCGGGCGCATCAACATTCTTAGCAGAAGAGGGCGACACTCAACCACCAAGGAGACACACGATTTAGTCACGTCATCATCGTTGTTTGTGCAGAGACAAGGCTGCGCAGAAACCCACAACCCTGTCCGCGGAAAGTGTCCCCCGTAGGAAGTTGGCCTGCACACCTTTTCCCTTCACTTGTCTGCCTTTTCCTCCCATGAGGTGCAGGGCGAGAGAACAGCTTTGGCATCTTTTCATGTAGCTCCGCCCAGACTGAACGGGAAAGTATCGTAGAATGGCGACAGCGGCAGAACTCGGCGCCGGAGGCGTAGATGCGACCGGAAAGCCTATCTTTGTGGCGACTGAGCATACCCGCTATGCCCCTAGCACCGAACGCGAGCTCTCCGACCAGGAGCAGTTAGCATGGAAGTCGTTTCAGCTCTGGCGCACGTCACTTTCTATTGAGCGTCGTGACCTCGTATACCGGACCATCACGAACGCCGACTACACCAACTTCAACCTCACACGCCATATCATGGGCACGCCATTTCCAGTAATCGAGTGCACCCCCTCTATGATCGACACGGCCGCCGGTGTTCGCATGTACGAGCATGGCATCTCTGCTTTTCTAGGATTCAGCTACAGCATGTGGGTGCGCTCGAAGGCGTCGCTGCGCCACACTCGCTTGCACCCATCCACCCGATTCTTCGTTTCCTTCGGCACATTCGTCTTTGCTGACATGTGCTTTTGGTACCGTAGCATGTTTCGCCTCTCCGGCTTCCTGCCGAACGACTACGAGTGTCGAAAGTTCGGCGTGATGGAGTCGAAGGAGCGACTGGAGCGAAAAAAGGAGTTGTGGGCCAAGTATACGGCGTATAAGCGTGAGTGGTGCCGTCGCTTTGACTACCATGTGTACGGCATCCGACCTGGTGAGACGTTTAGCCTCTTCTCTGCCTGTTGGTTCCCGGCGTGGTCTACGCCGTACGGTACCATCACCGACTACCCGCTGCGCAAGAATCCGTACTTCCTTAGCGCCACCCCCTTACGAGAAATGTACGGGGAGTATGCGTGTACAATGGAGCTGCCTAAATCTGAGTACTCGCCACTGTCGAAGGCAAGGCCGGAGGTCGCCTACACATACCGGGGCCCGTTTGCGGCGTCGGGGAGCGATAAGTCGTCCCAGGAGTGATGAGTGTGCGAACGAAATTGGGTAACATCCACAGTGTAGGGGAGCGGGGATAGGAGAGGAGGGCACCACAATAGAAAAGGAAAGCACCGCGTTGCTGCTACTAGAGAACCTATAGGGAGACACATGGAGAAGGCGGACTGGCGGTGCCTTCCGTGTGCGCAGTTGAGTACGTATTTCTAAAGTGTTCGTATCTGCTTGGTGCATTGCGAGCGCGGCGGAGCCCTTTTCCACTTATCATCCTAACCGCTTTTATTTTATTTTATTTTTGCATGTATGCGTGTGGGTTGTGCGTTGCTTGTAGAGAGAGACAAGGAGCGCTACACGACGGGCTCTGGGTCCCTTTGCTCGCTCGCCACTCATAAACTCACCCGACACGTGCCTGGACTGCTGGGCGAAAAAGCCGTGTACGGGGATGTGCTGATAGCCATGTGACTGTTGTTCTTTTTCTTTTTTTTTTCGGTAGTGAGGACGCGTGATGTGTAGTAGTTTAGTTTTTACTTGTAGGTGGTGCAGTCAAGGATGGACATGCACCTGATGCTTGCGGGCAAGTGCATTACCAGTGCGTCGACCCACCCAACCCCTGTCCTTTGCAAAGAAGCATCGCCTCTCTCTGAGTTGTTTGTATGCGTGCGCGTGCGTGTGAGGGCAAAACAACGTCGACAAAGGGCAAAGTTAGGGTCTGTGGGAGAATAGAACACTCGACTGGGCCCGTCGTTGGATGTGTGAGGAAGAGAGACTTTCATTTCGACACACGGCGGTTGTGTCGGTGGAAGAACTGCACGGCTCCTCCGTGTCGCAAAGCAGTTGGGCATCCTTTTCCTTGAGCTCTCACATGATGGGTCCCCTCATTCTCTGTGTATGCCTTGCGTGTTTGCGTGGCACATAGACATGTTTGCGGCCCAGGCAGTTGAGCGTTGTTAGCTGCTTCGTTCACCTCTCTTCTACCCCGTCTTCTCACCGCCCACCTCCAACGCTGCCTCCGCGTCTTCTTGTCAGAGAGACCTCGTACGGGCAACTGACAACTATTGAGCGCGCCGACCTCCAACGGCGGCCTCACCTCACCGTGTATTTTCACCGCACTGCCACCACTGCTGCGATCTTTTTTTCTTTCTTGAGATTCAGCCTGTATTGACTCGGGATAGTGAGATCGGAGTCTACGCAGAATAAGGAACCGCAACACCTTTCTCCTCTATACACGCAACACACACACACACACACACACACACACACACACACGTTTGCAGGCTTACATGCACTCTTCAGCTGGCTCCTTACTCACTGGCGCGTGTACAAGTACAAGCCTCCTCCGTTACTAGCCGAATGCATCGACCCCTGTTACCAACCCAATCGGCTAGCCTGGATGAGATTGTTCGACACGCCGCAGGTGGCCACAGCAATAACCGCAAAGACAGCGGCGGTGTGGACACCGGTGCGTCCATGTCGATTCTTTCCTACTCCGCGCCCAATGGCGTGTCCACCGCGGCTGTAGTCTCGCGCCTGGCGGTTGAGAGCGGCTCATCTGTGTTGCTTGCTCAAACGCCAACTGCACAGGCGATGCACGTCCTGTGCCGGGGCTTCATCGAGACCTACGAAACACCAGAGGCGCTGGCGCAAGACACGGCATGGTGGTCAGGAGAGGTTGCCTGCCTGCACGCTGCGCACACAGAAGGCAAATACCTCACTCGCGTGCCTGCCGAAGTGCCTTCTGGGATGGTGGGATGGGGCGAGTTCTTGAGGCATATGACTGAAGTGGTGGAATCGACTCACCATATCACCTCTGCGCAACGGCAGGAGGACGCCATGCCAGCGCTGCCACTCTCACCAATGCGAAAGCCGGATGCATCAGGCGAATTGAACGTCCTGAAGTTTGGAAGCGAAGGGCAGAATGGCGGATGGGAGAGTCTCGATATTCTCGATAGTTCACCTCACGGAGGTGGGGCCGCCGCTGCCATGCACCGTGACGAAGAGTGCCTGCGTGTGCTGGAGGCTGCTATGCAGAGGCCCACCCATCACGATGAGGAGGAGGCGGAGCTGATTGATAGCTTGCGTTACTTGCTGAAGCACCGCCCGGAGCTCATTGCCCAGCACGAGAACTTTGCCGATCTCCAACAGGCGGTGATTGACCGCGCATGCTTGCACGAGGGGTCCGGCTGGACGGAGGCGGCGTTGTCGTTCTTCGAGGCCCTTCCTCCCCGTGCTCAGCTCGATTTTGTGCATGCCACAATCTCCGCAGTGGGTTCTCCGGGCCGCACAGGAAAGCCAGCGGGTCTGTCCCTGGTAGGCTTCTTGCGCCGTCTTCTTATGGAGCTCCCACAGGGATGGCTGCCCCTTCTAGACTATGAGGTGACTGAAGTGTTCACGCGCGTGCTTAGGGACGTGGTTGTTCCATATGGAAGGCTCCTCAGCGACGTAGACCCTCGAGCTGCGTGGCTGGAGAAGTGGGCATGCCGACCCTCATTTGCTCTCTCATTGAATGCTGTTCTCCACTCGCATCAGTGTCTCCTAGACGATCTAGTTGCGCAGCTGCCCTCTCCCCATGCGGCGTGCGTGCTCTTGTACTTGCTCCCACAGCTAAGCGAGTGCACCGAGCCACATGGTCCCTCTACATCTTTGCCACAAAAACGTTGGCCGGCGCTGTTTCGCACTCTTCTCGAGCTGCTGTGCGGTGAGGTTTGGCCAGACACGAGCTTTTACGAATTGGGGGCTCATGCTCTGTGTCGCTGTGCTGGGTCTTTGCCGCCGGCAGAGAAGGAGGCCTCCTTCGACGTGGCCTCGAAGGTGGTGCTCGGCTGGGCGCCAGCGATGGCCGCTCCTTCTTACGAGGCACAGCTCGTCTTCACTCTGCGCCTTCTGGCAACGTTGCTCGCAGACGCCGACGAGAAGGCTCTCTGGTGCTGTCCACGAGCATGGAAGCTCTTGGACGGTCCGCTCTTTTCCCAGTCTCGCGCGTTGCTGCTTACCCAACTGGGGCGGCGTCCGTCAGCGCATTCGCTGTTACCCGCCCCCCTATTCGACATCACAAACGCCGTGCATGAGTGCTGGACACGGCTGCTTCAGGTGCAACCCCGGAAGCTGCCGACCGCCCTCGCAGCAGTTGCACATGACGTGTGCGGCGGCGGGAGTGCTTTTCGCTGGACCGAGCTGGTTTGGGTGTCCACAACGCTAGCCGGGTGGACCGCTCTCCAGCCGTACATGCAGAGCCTGAAGGAGGGAGTCACCCGCCAGTCGGCATGCTGGGGGGAACTTCTGGACGCGATTGTAGAGGTTGGTGGAGGAGCTTTCGACAGCACATCGGAGATGTGGGCGGCCTCGGCCACGTCGATCAGTACATCAACCAAGAAAAAGCTGCACTCACCTGGTTGTCTTCGCTCCCTCACTCCATACAGTGTGGCACTGCTGCTCCGCTGGTCTACCTGCGCGGTGGCTCGCGATGGTTTAGCGGGGGCTGCGCGTGATGCCTCACTTGCCATTCTTCGAGGCAGCCCACATGCCGAGAGCCAGCGCATGCGATGGCCGCTTCTCTTGCCCGTGGAAGCGTATCCGCAAGCTGGCTGGTCAGACTTGTCCTTTGGTGAAGATGCGTTCGGAGCCGCCCGTGCCGCCCGCGCCGGCGCTTGCTACCAGTCCATTTACCTTCTCCTTGGATCGATAGCGTTGCCCGGTGACGACGGCGGTGGCGGCGGCGGCCAATCAGGTCGAGAGCTTCTTGAAGAGATTTGGGGGCAACTCGTAGACCTGTGGCTTGAGCCGGCGCAGCTCACTTCAGACCTGTCCAGCAGCGCTGTTTCGTGCACGGTGCCGACGAACCGCCCGCCCTTCGGAGAAGACTCGCTTTTAACATTGCTTTCTGGAATGGCCCTTTGTGTGCTCGTGCGGCCATCGGCAGAGTTCCGAGCGTGGTTTGACCTAGCCGTGGCACAGAAGCGCATACGCCAACTGCGCCGTCTCTGCGAGGAGCGCAACGGGGTGGACCCTGTATACTTCCTGGTGCGCTTCCTCACCTCCGGCAAGGGTCGCAAGCGGCTGCCAGCGATTTTACTGGACGGCTTCGAGGCGGAGCTGACAGTGGACACGGTGTGCGACGTTGACAGTTTCACCGAAGGCGAGGCTTTGCCGACGGGCGAAATCGCTTCCGCCGTCACAGAGGAAGAGACGCAGCAGTTGCAGGCGATGATTCGCCGCTTGCTGTCGAGCCACAGCATGCCACCATCCAAAGAAAAGACTTCTGTAGTACCACATCCACACTACTCTGAGGCGGTAGCGGCGGTCGCTAGAAGCTTGCTGGTGAACCGGACGGCACTTCGTGTCAGTTGGCATGACATAGAGCTGTGCCTGGCGCGACGTAGCCCCGAGGAGTGGGCGTCATTTGTCAACACTGAGGCTCGTGTGCTGTCAGTGTGTGCACAACTGGAGAAGGAGCACTCTGCGAGCACCGCGCTTCTATCCAGCGCCCAGGTGGACACAGTGTTTCTCGTGTCGCTTTGCCTGCGCAGCTGGTTGGGCCTCCCGACGACACACACTACGCCTTCGCGGCGCAAGCTCTACTGGACAGCTCTACAGTGCTTTGTCGAACGCGGCATAGCTGCTTATGATGTGTTGGTGGCGCGCAGCATCGCCTTGCATGTGGAACGGGCCCTTCGGGAGAGTTCCGCCGTCGTGAAGGAGGCCGTCTTGTTTCCTGTTTCGCGCCCAGTGCCACTTCCTTCCGCTCTCTTCACACACTTGGTGGTGCGCCCCTTTGCGCTGGTGATGAGCTGAGCAGTCCTCACGCGTAGAAATACAGTGCGACGTCGCACGATGATGAGGGTGCCGAAGACGGTGCTGATCTCCGCTCTGCACTTGCACACGTGACAGAGGAGCAAAATTAAAAATAGAAAAATGAGTGGTGTACGGTGGCTTCGACTGGGACGGTAATAATATTGACGCTATTCATCTTGTTATGTACACTTCACAGCTCTAGCAACTCTTTGCCAGTACTAGAAACGACGAAGCCGCGATGATAACTGCCGCAGAGCATTGATCCTGTGCGTGACACGTTCTCAAGGTTTTCCCACCGGTGCCCCTTGTCGTTCGAGAAACCCTCAATCGCACGTTTTTGCTCTTCAGTGTGCACCCGCTTGTGTAGGAAAGTGGAGGGAAGGAGGTGCGCTGTGCATGCCTTGACGAGCCTTTGTGTTTCATGGCTGCACACGCGCATTCGAGGAGGCGCCACATCCGCTCTGAAGCACCCTCTCCTCTATCTGCAAGTGCGCTTCTTGTTTTATTTTCCACGACCCGCCACCGATCTCTCTCACTCTCTCTCTCCCTCTCACACGCTTGCTCTCTTCCTTTCCTGTGCGGCCTCTACGGCGCGTCCTTCTTCAGTCCAACTTCCACATTGTGCGTGTTGTGCCAGGTGTGCCGACTCCCTCTCTTTTCAGAGCAGCGTTTTGCCCCCCTCCCCCTCCCCCCCCACACACACACCGGCGTCAGCTCATTGCCGCATTGTAACTTCTCGATTGTTTTTTGGTTGTCTGTGCTCCGCTCATAAGTTTTTCACAGCACCACATTGGCCTGTCGAACGTCCATCACACAGTACACGGACGCATAACTGCTGAAGGGAGCCACGGCGCTCCGGCCACCACTTCACAGAGCACTTAAGTACTTATACAGACAGAGTGTGAACTGACTTGTTCCCTCAACAACTTGCTTTGCACACACACGCGGGCCGCCTCGAGTGCTGTCTGACACGAGGAGGCGATTGTTGCGGAGGGGCTGTTCTCCACTCCGTTGGCGCACGCTGTTCTTCACTCAATCCGTTTTGTGCTTTCCTCTTTGTCCTTTTGTACTTCATCGCGTGTGCCGTTGTGCAGGGGTTCTCCACGCCTCGGTTGCCGCTGCCTTGCCATCCTGTGTGTGTGTGTGTGTGCGCTTCTCGAGTGAGTCTCCACCCTGACATTGTTGCTGCTCCCACGGAGAGTTTCTTGAGTGTGCAGGCGACCATAGCCTCCCGAGATCGATCCGCTTTAACTGTTGCACCGCTTCTTTTCTTCATGTACTCTCTCTTTGTTTTCTACGGCCCCTACCCAATTACACTAATTTGGCACCACACGCTCTGCCCGTTTCTCTGGCTTCGTTGGCACTCATGCTGCAGGACGCGCCCGCAGTGCACGCGTCGGCAGGCAAGAGCGAATGCCATGGTGAGGAGTGTTCTAGTCAGGGCACAACTCCCTGTGTCGTGCCTGCCATGCCACCAGAGCTGACAGAATGCGTCAGAGCCTCCGAGTGCCTCATCCACGACATATTCAACCGCTACTCGCCTTCTCAGATTGGAGTTGCGTTTAATGGTGGAAAGGACAGTGTGGTAATGTTCGAGTTGCTCCGCAGAGCTGTGACAGCGCCGGTGCTGGCGCAGTGCTGCATCTTTGTGGTCGAATACAATGACGAGTTTGAGGAGCTGCGCAAGTTTCGAACGTGGTACATGCAAGAGGTTGCGCAAGGTATTCCACTAGTGCACCAGGTTTTGGCGCAGGATATGCGACTCAGCCTGTGGGAGCTCGCGGAGGAACACCCACTTAAGGTCGTGTTTATGGGCACGCGCAAGACGGACCCGCACGGCCGCTATCAAAAAGAGGCCATAGAGAAAACGACACCTGGATGGCCAGACTTCTTGCGCGCATGCCCCCTCTTTCACTGGTCCGTGAACGATGTGTGGGTGTACACTAGGCTCCTGTGTATCCCGCAATGTAGCCTGTACGAGTGCGGCTACACGTCAATGGGCCGGAGTGCCAACACCAGCCGCAACCCACGCCTGAAACGAGACGACGGGAGCTACCGGCCAGCGTGGGAGCTGACGTGCGACAGCGCGGAAAGAGAAGGGCGTCAAACGGAATGAGAAGGGCGGTAAGGGCATCGAGCAATGATCGATTCCTCTCATCAGATTGTACGGTTGTGGCAGGGTTCGGGCGAGCTCCCCTGCGTGCCCACCATGTGTTGCGTGTATACTGCTCCTTTTATGACTTTGTAGACGTTACGCGGTGGCTGCCTTTTTTCCCCTTTCCCCTTTCCGCTTTCTGCGCCGCCGTCACGTTTATGGAGAGAACCACAGATGCGTCCGTCGCCGCGGTGCTGAAGTAGGGATGCTATGCTGACCCCAGGCAGGAGCGCTGGCGAACTGTCGTTGGGGCGGTGTACCTTATCTGCTCTGTCCCTGCCTCTATCTTTCTCCCTTTGTGGCGTGTGGAGCGCATCTGTTGTCGGTGTCGCTGTCGTATCGACCTGAGCAACGGTGCTCTGCGGGGGCGCATTGCCTGGCTCTGATCCTGCGGGAAAGCAGGTTCCGGGGTTACCTTGAGGAAGGGAAGCCGCATCACCCTGAATGACGCCTCCCGTGTACCCATTTTGCACCTTCATAGTTCGCTTCAGCATCAGGAATAGCGCACAGCGCGGGAGAACTCAGTGAGGGCTTGGTGTACGTTGATGTAAGTGCCTCCCACAGGCTCTCTCGCGTGTTGCGCTTGCCACGAAGGGCTCTACGGAGCTCCTATTCTGCTCTCTTCTTTTGTGCGGTCTTCATGTGGTCGCCTTGTTTTGGTGTGGTCTTGCTGGCACTGTGGTTGTGTGGAGTGTGACGGTGGGACCACCCACATGTAGACGCTCGGCTCATGTTCAGGTCTCAAGGACGTTCACCGCACAACCACATGCGGAGGTATGTGGTGGCGTAAAGCGGGCGCCCCTTCCTCTTTCTCGCTCTCCCAATCTGTGCTCGATTCAGCCATGTAATGCTGAGAATCTTGTTCCTCCTCCTCAGATGTTTTTGCCTGTCGAGGTTGGTTCCCTCTACACCCTTCCGTCTTCCTCTCTCCTGCTCTCCCCAGTCATGTGTTGGCCGGGATAGTGGTCAAGGGTGCCGGAAAGTGTACGCATGCTACTCCAATACGCGTGTGCTCACTTTTAGCGCGTTAGAAGCATGCGAATGATGTCGGTAGATAATGGACAGTGGTGAACTACGGCACTAAATAAGCATGGAGGTGCAGAATAAATCGGGCAGCCATGCTGCTGGTTGCACGGGTTTCTCCGTTGCGCAACTGTGCGCCGCCTCTGAGTTCTCATACTTGTGCGTTTGTGTGTGTAGAGGGGGTGGGGTGGGGACGCAGACTGATGTACTGTACACGTCACTGCTACCTCTCTTTCGCCCTCTCTCATCTCTCGTGAACAGAAAGATAGCGATGCAGCGGTACTCACCACTTCACGCACGGGCTTGTTTTCGCCTTGCTTCTACTTTGTAGTTTCCCTTTTGGGGTGCACCCTTTTGCTGTCTCCCTCCCCCCTCTCCCTACCACCGCTGTGCCACACTCTGCAGTTTGTTCTAGGACGGCGCTTTGGAAAATACACCCCCCTCCCTCCCCCCACACGTATATATACATCTATATATATATATGGGATTGGGAGGTGCTCAATACGCACGTCCGCAGTGTCAGAAAAAAGGCATCAGATACACACAATTCCTTGAGATCGGAGGCTCTGCAATCCCACCAACAAGGGAAAGATGAGTGGGCAGCCCTTTGATGCAATGTGGACGGCTCCGCCGCCGCCCTCGTACATCGATACTGTGTACATGAACCCACAGGACTACGTTGTACTGGCCACGAGTAGCGGCGAGGAGGCGCTTGTGCACCGGGACTGCCTGATGGAGTCGCCTGTGTTGCGGCTTGCGCTTCGCAAGCGCGTCCCCTTATGCACGGAAAACTTTCTGGTGGTGTTTACAAAGGAGGCGGAGCTGTCTAGTACGGGTGTCTTGTCGTCGATAGAAAATTCTGTGAACAGGACCCCTGCACACGGGAGGCCTATGGCTGAGGCAGCGGATCCGGCGACTCATAACGAAGGGGCTGAGGGCAAGGGGAATGAGGGCGACATCGTGCCACAAGGCGCCGCTGCAGCACCAGTAGAGACAGTGGTCGAGAATGCGATAGCTCCGGAGCCGCAGTACCCAGTCACCCTCAAAGAGACGCTGCGGACGGACAACTCGGTGCGCGTATTATTTCCTCGGCTCGACGGCGATAAGCTGAATGCTCTTGTATCGTACCTCTACTTCAAGCACCGCTACAATCGCCACCCATCGGAGGAGCGGCCAGCATTTGAGGTGCTCCCCACTGCCGCGCTGGAGGTGATGCGTGTTGCGCAGGCGCTGGAGTGCTAAACATTACACATACGCAGCGATGTACAGTGGCGTAGCTGTGTGACTTGGGCCGTCGAGTGCGTCGATACGGCTGCTCCACACTACTCGTCTTTCCATCTATCTTGGATATATGTACGCACATCGGCGATTGGCTGATGAGGCGACGACGGATGCACTTCAGCGGTTGTACGGACATGCACACACAAGGCAATAAATTGAAGCCAACACAGCCGCGCCGCCGTGTGTCTGTGTGTGTGTGTGTGCGTTCATGCCGAGAAGCTGGCCGAAAAGGACGCTTTACGGGCGTAGAAGAGAAGTATCTGTGCAGCGTGGGACTTTCGAAGTTCTCCGCCGCATCCTCGTCGATACCCACGAGGGTAACTTTAAGCCGATAGATCCATGACGCGTCTCACCGGCAGTGCGCTCGCTTGCTCCTTGATGCTGTCTGAGGTGCCAATGACGTATCCGTAGCATGGACTATCGGCTTTCACTGCTCTCTTCCTCTTCCGTACGCATGTGCGTTCCCTCGTGCAAAAACAGTTGATTGCATCTCGAGAGCTATTTGCCCATCGTTCTTGTCGTGTTTACCCGCGTTGCACACTGCCCGCTACACACACACACACACACAGACAGACACACACACCCATACATACATACACACACACAGCGACACAGACAGGTGCATTGCGCACTGGCTAATGAAGCGGAAAGCAAATCCAGTAGAGGCGGTGCCGCTGCCGACCTGCACAGCGGTGGGCCCCGAGGACATGGTGCTGATCGCGTGCACCTCGGGCGAGACTTTCCTGGTGGAGCGTAACTGCGCCATCGTTAGTGGATACTGTCGTGACTTGCTGCAAGTCTGGGAAGGTGCTGTGCGTCGCGTAGTGATGCAAAATCGAAACGAAGAGAGCACCCTGTGTGAGGGCGCGACAGCGGAGATCACGATAATCCCCTGTATGGAACCAAACCCACACTTCCAAGACACTGGCGCCTCGCTTGTGACTGGCCCAACCGTGATCACTTTCATGCCGTTTACGGATGCTAATGATGCCTCGCCCCTCGAGGCGATTCGGCACATACCAGTCACTGCAGTCGCCGAGCACTTCCAGAAGCGCCTGAGGACGGCGGAGGGCACATCGCCAAACAAGGGAGACCGTCCGTCGTCGAAGCAGATACCTCCCTATAGTGACCGCAAGGGAGCGCCAGTTATTGTTCCAAAGCCCATTAGTCCGCTGGCGCCCATGGAGTGTGATGATGGGTCACTGATGTACCCAGTCGTGGTGATACCCTACATGACCCCGGAACTCATGGAGGCGGCGCTGTCGTACGCGCACAGAAAGTACAGAATTGAGATGGATGGTGAGAAGCCGAGTGCGGAGTCGGCTACACCGCTGACCGTTGCTTCAGCAGAGGACCGCTGGCGACTGATAGCTGCCTCTGTGCTCACTGGGATGTGAAGGGGCTGTGTAGAATGCACACGTTCGACGGCATGCGGCTACGGTCTCCATCACCGCTGCATCCACAAGCATGTACATTAGCAGAAAACCTTTCTCCACGTGTGGATGTCACTAGACGAAGCCACCGCACAAGTTGTCCTCTGTTTCTTCGAACACCACACAACATACCGAACTGTAGATCGAGGAAAATGGTGCTTACTGTGCCACGCTTTGTGCCGACCCGCCTCGTCTTAGCGGGTGTACCTGGTATTGTTCCTCGGCGTCAAGAGCGGAGGGCGTTGCAGTATACGGGGCATAGCGATCACAAGTATCTGCCACTCCCTTCTTCAACCCTTATTCCCCGCTCGTCGATTCTCGCCTCCGGGAGCTGCGCTTTTGCTCCGCATTCTCTTTGCACCCTTTCATGCCGCCTTTGCAGTGGTTGTATGCGCGGATATGGCCTTACTTCTGTTCCGAACTGTTCCCCTCTCTCTCTCTCGTGTCGGCTCCCCTACTCCTCAATTTGAGCACGTGCACACATGTAATCGCTTCTGCTTATTAGCTTAGGTGCGTAGACTGCCTAAAGATCCACTGTCGGCAGAGAAGCGCAAGACTGACCAGAGCTGCTGCCAGTCATCTGCAAAGGTGGTGAATCTCTGCCCACACCACACCTTCCTGTTCCCGCGCACGTGCTCGCTCCGCGCAGGCCCCCCCCCCTCCTGCCCTTTAACACCCCCAGCGAACTTTCCAGGGACGTGCTGCTCGCCGTGGGAGAAGCAGCAACAGCACCATCAAAGCTTCACCTGTCATATCTCTGCGTTCGTGTTTTCGGCGTCCCTATTTTTCTCTTCCCTCTTCGTGGCGTCCGAACGAGAGTCGTGATGAGTCGACCGATAGTGTTGACAACAATGCCAGGGAGCTCGTCACCCCAACACCTCGATGATGGGAGAGCGGGGTGTAAGGCACCGCACGAGTACATGCAGGACTCTGAAGACACTTGCAGCTCGCAGCTTGGCGGTGCACCAGAGAGTGACGACGGTTTCCTGCATGGTGGCAGTGACGACAGCGCCATTGACAGCAACGACTGGAACTGCGACAGCGACAAGGACGACGGTGGCGGCGATGGAAAAGATGAATCACACGATCCACTTTATTTGCGAGCTTCCGGTGGTATGCATGAGCTCTCCACAGTCACACTGAAATCTGCTGTTTTCAATCACCTTGAGGCCACGCACACCTCTCAAACGCTTGATGCGGAGAAGGGGACGCAGAGCAAGGCAACCGAGTGTTGCGTCTGCGGGACGCATGCGATATATTCGTGCCCCGGCTGTGGGCGTCGCACGTGCAGCATGATATGCGTGCGGGTTCATAAAAAAGACTTCGAATGTACCGGCATGCGCGATATAGCAGTAAAAATGCCGCTCAGCGAATTCACGGATCGTCAACTGCAGCGCGACTACCACTTCCTAGAGAACTGCCGTCGTGTTCTCGACAACATTGAGCGCTGCTTTCCTCGTACGTCGTGGCGGTACAACTACAAGGCGCTTCCTCCTCCCCTGCACGCCTTGCGTGAAGCGGCACGGCGCCGCGGCGTCATCTGCCAGATCACTTCTGAGGGAATGCGCAAGCGAGACGAGAACACCAGCCGCCTCGACCGCAAGACGAACACGATTGTGTGGCGCTGCGAGTTTGAGTTTCACAGCGCTGACGACGGAGCGGAAGTGACAACCATTTGCACAGACTGGGGCAGTGAGCGCCACCGGCTTGGGGACATCCTCAAGTACTGCTGGGCCACGAACCCACCACTTCTCTGCTATCACATCAACCGACGGTACAACCGAGTCTCCAAGTATGTAGGTGAACCGCCGACCAACGCTGCGAAGCCTATTGAGGGAGAGTTGTGCGACGAAACGGACCCGACGCAGCACGACTGTGCCGCAGCACCGCTGACAACTGCAGTGTACGACTGCTCGGCAGAGGCACCCCCTACAGGTGTAGATGTCTTGCCCACCTCAGAGGTGGTGAGAGTGGCGAGCGACGAGGAAGAGAACAGTGCAGCACCGTGTACAGTCACTGCTGTAGAGCCTGAGCCCGCAGCAAGTACAGTAGAGCTCCCAGTGAGAGCCACGGAAGAGTTGCTACCACTACGTGCCTACGAAGTGGTGCTGCCAACACCGCCGATCGAGCCAGTGACCCCACGCGAGGCGCAGCAGCAAGCTTTCGTGCAGGCCTTCCTGGCCCAGGAGAAGTACGTGATTTTATCAAAGGCTGAACGGCTGGGCAACGACGCGCGTTATTTTCTGCTGGACCCTTACGATACCCTCAATGAGAACTTGCGCCGACTTTTCTTTGTGAATGAGTTTCCCGTCTTCGTCGTCGCGCATAAGTCTCAGCTGCACCGTTTTGTCCTCGTCACGGAGGAAGACAAAGAGGCGATTCGGAACAGTTTCCGCTCAAAAAAGACCCACGAGCCGCGCGAGCGGCCGCCGATGCGCAAGCGTAGCGAGATGGAGCCTGAGGAACTGGAGCGTCTGAGCCGCGTGCCGTGCCGGCGGTTCCTTCAGGGGCGATGCCGGAACGCCGACGACTGCCCCTACTGGCACTGCACCCCAGACGAGATTCCTGTGTGCCGCACGTTTCTCCGGTTTGGGGAGTGCGATAAGGGGGCACGGTGCAGTTTTCGTCACGACGCCGATGCGGTGCGGATCGCCCGCAAGCGTCAGCGCAACGGCCTCAACGAAGACGGTAGCCCGATGCGTGGGCGTGGGATGGGCCGCGGCCGCGGCTTTGGCCGGTGGGGTGATGGTGTCCGAGGGCGCGGTGGCATGGGCAGTGGCTCAAACGCACCACGCCGCCGAACCGAGTAAGAGTGGTAATTGAGACGCCACCAGCAGCGCAGGCCTTCTTCACCTCTCTCCATTCATGCAGACACACGCGCACGTGCTGGTGCTGTTCTCTTCTCCCAGACCGCGTTGTCTACAAGAACGCCCCCATCCCCTATCTACGTAGCGTGGGGGAGATGACATGACGCCGTGAAGAAAGAGAAAGTGGGGTCTCCCTAGCGATGGCACTGAGAGTGGTGTACCAGAGTGTGAGTTAGTGACTGCTGCTAACATTTACTTTGAACTAGCTTCTACGTGTAACACGTGCGTGTGAGCGCCGACTTTTAAACCACCGCAAAAGAAGAGGTAAAAGAGTGCAACTCGTTCCTTGCCGGGTCTCCTCGACCCAACCGTCCACCCATGCCCCAGCTTCGCGTAACGCAGCTCGCGATTAAACGCTCAGAAGCACACCGGCTCCAGTATCGCACAGACCCAGACACACCCGCATCTTGTGTGTGGGTGCCCGCATGCGAGCTGCTCTGCATGTCCTTCCGTGGCTCATATCTACCTCGGGCTCCGTGCGTGAGGTTGAGGAGGGGACAGTGACGGCAGCGTCATCCTCCGCCGCTTTCGCACCCCCCCCTTCTTTCTGGACAGCGTGAGGCGTTTTGCCCACAGCTGTGTGCACGCACCTCTGCATCTCCCCTTCGCAGCTCCACGGGAAGATGGACGCTTTGGAGCGCGTATCCACAAGCCCACGCACCCCTTCACCTACCAGGGCAGCCACCACGTCTTTGAGTGTCCCCCTCTCCTTCTCTGTCCTTTTCTCCCTGGTGAACGCCTCCACCACCTCCCCCCCTCTCGCGTGTGTCCAGCGCATGCAAACCGACGCAAAAAGAAAATTACGACCTGCGCTGTTTGTCGTACACGAGTACACACATTTCTTTATTATACACACACACACATATTATATTATATATATATATATATATATATATATAGTATTGGGGGTGAGCGTGTAAGAGGTTTTCTCACGACCTGCCCCACGCTTGCCAAACAATACGCGAGGTTGATTTAGATACGTAGATGAGACCAACAGCTGTCCTCCTCGGCCGTCTGCCCCGTCTCGCTTTCACTATCCCCATCACACCAATTTTTTTTTGGTGATTGTGTCTTCCTCGTTCTGATAAGGAACAGCGAACATCAATCGTTTTGGGTGCGATTCGCTCGCTTTTTATCCGCTGTGCTATCGTCGCTTTTTCTCTCATACACTCGTCAACGGACATCGCAACGCAGCAATCCAAAATATCTGCCTTCTACATATCCCCTTGGCTATTCCACAAGCCCCCTCTTTCTTTCTCTCTTCATTGGTCACCGCCCGCTTTCTTGGTTCTGTTTCTTGAATGCGTGCCAGCGCCTGTGTGCTCTCGCGCTGCGCTCTTGTTCGTCTGCTGTCTTTTGTGGTCGACAGGCATCGCTGACCACTGATCGAAGAATGAGCTCCGACACATCGTCACCACCGTGCTTGTCAGTGCCACTTGAGGGCCAAGTGACAGCAACCGCATCGAAGCCGGTGTATACCGCTCGACCGCGGTGGTCGCACGATGATGATGATAGCGTGAGGGTTGTGCAGAACACACACGACTACACGCAACGCATCTTCAAGACTAAACCTCAAAGTGCGCGGTGGGTGCGCGGGTTGACAGAAGATGGCGAGGACGACGACCAAACGGTTGGCTTCCGGAGACGCCGAACCAATATGAACAGGTGGGAGGAGCTCGTCGACACTGCCGACGAGGTGTTGCAAGGAACTGTGTGCAGGGAAACATGGCGTAGCGACTGGTTGTTTTACCCGAATGTACTTTCGATCATCTATCTGGGATTGATCGTCGTGCGTGTGGTGGAGGGGCTCCATAGTTCTTACACGCTCGATTACCCCACCACGTTGCGGCAGCTCGAGCGGTACGGGCGCCGCTACGGTGAGAACGGCGTCTCCTTTCTAATGCGCGTCTGCGTACCACTGGCTGTCCCGCATGCCGTTGGGGCAGCTTACACGCTAATTTTGACCTACACCATTGGCGAAGTATCGCGCCAATTTATTGCGCTGTGCGGCGTCGGCTTGTCACTGCTGTCCGTAGGCGCACTATTCACACAGAGCTCTTTGCTGTTCGCCTGCTGCGGCTTCTCTTCATCTAGTCACACGTGGGAGTGCGACGTGCCATTTGCCCTCCACCACGTATGCAGCGTCATTAGGGTGCTGTGCCCGCTGCTTGCGGTGTGGTGCGTGTCTCCAGTGCTGGATCAGCTGTGGGGCTGCGGCTACCGATGGCGGTGCGTGCTCGCCCTGCCATGTGTGATGGCCTCAGTGTGTCTCGGTATTTCGGTGTATGATGAGGCTCCCTCGCACACGATGCTGGATTTGACACACCTGTCAGTACTACTCTCCTGGCCTCTGTTTGTGAAATCATGCTGGAGGCAAAAGCGCTTTTCTGCCGTTCCGATGACGGAGAAGATGCACGAGAAGTAAGAACCGAAAACAAAAAGAGTATTGTGTGTGCTAGCGAGAGAGAAGAGAACGCCGATGCGAAGGCTCAAAGGTAAATGTAATGCGACTGAAAGCAGATAAGGAGGTGTGTGCCTGTGTGTAGAGGAAGAGGCCCACCGCTGGAGTGTGGGAACGTGTGACTCTCACTCGCCTCATCAGTGGCCAGCAATCCTCTTTTTCCCTCACCCCCTCTCCCGTTACTCTGCGCGTGACTGTGCTGGTGTGTTCGGCTGACCTCTCTCTCTCCCTTGCCTTCGATGTTGTGTGTTAATTCGGCCACCACCCATCCACACACCCCTCCTCACCGGTCTACTTATCGTGTTGGTGGTGGTGTGTCTCCACACCCACCAGGCACTTTGTCTGAGTAAGTGGAAAAGGAGGAGAAACATGCACGCACACACGCACACACGACGGTGCAGCCGTCTAGGATGCGTTGAATTGAGTGTGTCTCCCAGCGGATTGTGTGCATGCGCACATCTCCTCTCCTATCCGCGTTCGTTGAGCGAAGATCGACGAAGACGACGAGGATACGAGAGGGGAGGAGGAGGAGGAGCACATCTCTTCTGATTCACTTTCATTCGTACGGCGCATCACCGCTGAGCGCCTCTGCGATGTGCCTGAACGCAGAAGCGAGACTGGTGGTGATCTACAGTCTCCGATTCAAGCACGTTTTCGTTGCAGGAACACACATGTGCAGCCACTCCTCTGTCCTATGGTGTTCTCTTTCCTGCATCGCTTCTTCTTCACCACCACCGCCACTATACTTCATGAACTTCTCGCGCGTATGAAGGAGTCGCTGCGAACAAGGACGGCGGCGACTTCTCAAGTACAGTGCACACACAAAATACATCGCTTGGGAGGCCTTGGTAAACATCTACGCACCTTCTCTCTCCTTGCACACACTCCAGCGCTTCCCCCGCCCCCCCCCCACCCGTCATGTCGTCCTACATGATTCCACTAAGCACGACGACGCAGCGCGTAAAAATCCTTGAGTGCGGCCCGTGTGCACTCCGCTCAGCGATGCGGAGGGCCAATCGAGAAGGCTGGACGCCGCCCTTGGCTGACGTCGCCGTGGACATTGTGGCCGGTGCCCTGACGCTCACTTGTGCCAACGAGGTTCTCGTGCCTGCCTCACTCGTGCACTATGTGGAGTCCTACAGGGCAGAGGCAAAGCGAACTTCTAGTGGCGCGCTGACGCAGTGGCCATGGCCAGCCTGGGACGTGGCACTCAAGGAGCAGCGCCTTGTTACCCTGGTCACGTCCCGGGACGTTGCACATCTCGCGAACAGCGACTTCTATGGCGGCGCATACCGCAACTTGTGCATTCCCGTTCCGGCTGGACCTCTTGTTGCACAGCTCGATTTCGGCATCACGGTGGACACATTTTATGCGGCGGTCCTGCCAAGGGTGTTGGACGCGGTTGGATCAAATGGTAATGTTCGATGGCGCGCTTGGATGCGATCGGCGCTGACATGTGCGTACGAAGGCACGCATGTGCCACCGATTCGCGTCGCGGAGTACACGAGTCAACTTCTTCGGCAGACGGGCGGGTGCGAAAGCGTGATGTGGGAAGCTGCCATCACAGGCCTGACTCCTCGCTGGCTGGAGACAGCCTCCAAGACGGCTTTAGCAGTAGGCGTGCCAGCAGGGTTGCTAGCACTGGCACTGCCGGAGGAGTCCACCTGCACAGCGCGACTCCTGGCCAAGTCCGTAGAAGTTGGCGTCACTTCGTGGGCAACGTGTGCGGTCGCCAACAGCCCTCTGTACCCTCACACTTCTGCCGTTTCCTCTCCGCAGACAGTGCAGCTCTTCACGACAGGCTGGAACGACGTGTCTGCATCTGCGGCACCACCGTGCGATGGCGACAACACCGTCGACGCTTCGGAGGAGAGCCTGGGGCAGTGCCTCGACTTTGTGGACGCCGTCGCAGAACGCGTGAAAGCTGTCCTGTGCTCCGGTGCGGGAGAGAAAGACTCTATGAATTCGGCAGGTCGCATGAACACAGGGATGGACAAGTCAATGCAAGAGGAGAGGTGAAGACAGAGGCGTTGAGCGCAGTGGATGAAAAGCGGCATGTGAGGAGGCCCTGCCTTCCACGGGAGCAGCACCTACATTGCACACTCGACCTTCTTCCAGCTGCGTTGTCTCCCCGCCCACTTTACCCCGACAAGTAGCGTTGGTGAGCATAATTTGCGGCCTTCCTGACCGCTCCGTCTTACAACTGTGAGCGTGACTGAGAATGCGTGGCACGTTTTTTCATTGAGATGCCTGCCGCATTCTTACTGGTCCAGGAAATGGCACCAGCGGATGGACCAGAGCACAAGGAGGTGCGCAGGTAGGCGGCGCCAGAGACCACTGACAAGCATGGTCCCATTCTTTCTTCCCAATGCGCTTATGTGATATCTCGTGGGAGGTGGCCGAAAAGAGTGTGGAAAGCAAGAAGCAGAGGGCTCTGGGTGCCTGGGCCTACGAGCTGGCCTCCCTACCTTGCCCACCCCCACACCTCCACCACCAGCTGCTTGATGCGGTACAGCACGTAGCGACGGTGGCATGCGCCACGTTCCGAGGACCACCTACCCTCTTCTCTCTCGTTTGCTTTGCACGGTGTCATCCTTTCCTGCCATTCGTTCCCCTGCGACACTCCTGCCCCCCCCCCCCCCACCACCTGCCTGCCTCTCGCTCTCTTCGTCCCATTGGCGAACACCTCTGTCCTCACCACGCGAAAACAGTAGAACACTCTGTGAGGGAAGAGTGCGCAACTGCGTCTGTGGAGTTGTGCGTTTTCGGAGGCCTCCGTGTCTGAGTCTGTACGCCTCTTGGGTAGCAACTGCGTGAGGACGGCAACTTTCTCTTTGAGGTCATCGCTCTCGCTCTTCCTCTGCCCTTCACAGGAGCGTGCAGGCGTAGGCGACCCTCTTTCGCCCTGTTTCTATAAAAAGGCTACTGGATCTTCAGTCCCCCGCTCCAGTAGCTTACACGAGTAAGGAAAGGATGTTCACCAAGAAGCGCGCAGCCATTCACAATGTGCGGAACAATGTCGACACGTCGAGCCGCGCCGGCGGCGGCGTTCTCACACGCCGAGACATTGGCTGCGGCCTTGTGGACTGCCCTCTCTGCACCACGACCGCGGTCGCAGGAGTCAGGGCTCCGTGTATTTCCCCTGCGGCTGCCATTATAATACCCGACACGAACGTTGTTCTGCATAATATGAACGCCATAGAGGATTCCCGCGTGCAGAACATTATTCTCCTCACTACCGTCATGCGCGAGGTGCAGAATCGAAACAAGGCTATGTATGCGAGGCTGCAACGCCTCCTCGGGGACGACACAAAGCAATGCTTTGTCTTTGCGAACGACCGGCACGAGCAGACGCACTGCATGCGCAAGAAGGAGGAGTCGCCGAACGACTTCAATGATCGGGCGATTCGAGTAGCAGCCCAGTGGTACGCTCGACATGTGGCGGTCTCCTTCCCGGGCATGGCAGACTCATCCACGTTCAGTGTCATTGTCGTCTCGCACGATCGCGCCTTCAAGCAGGCTATGGATGCGTCAGAGGAGGCACAGCGGGTGAGAAACCTGCGCTGCCTATCACTCCGTGACTACATCAAGCTGGTGATCGCTAGCGATTCTGACTTGCTGGAAAAGATTCAATACGAGGAGCCGGAAGGGATGAAAGAGTCGCCGTCTACGCGGCAGCTTTTCACGCCGTATCTCAGTATGACTGCCATGGACGCCGGCGTGAACGATGGAAGCCTGTATAAAGGAAAACTGCGCGTCAGTGAGACCAGCTGCTTCTTTGGCGAGATACGCGGCAAGTTTGAAGGCCACACCTTTCAGCGCATTCTCATACAGGGCCGGACCAATATGAACCGCTCGATTCACGACGACGTCGTGGCGGTGGAATTGCTGCCCGTGTCGAACTGGCGTGGCCCGAAAGGCTCAGCGCCCCTTTCCGAGTCTTCGAGGGAAGAAGACGCCATCACAGCGGGCTTCGTCCCTACCGGCAAGGTGGTGGGCGTACTCTCCTCCAACCGCCGGCCGTTCTGCGGCAGTCTGGATGAGCGTGAGCTGGAGCACATCAAGGCAAACACGTCGGATAACGTCTCCATTCTGTTTCAGCCCAAGAATAATCGAATCCCGCGCATTCGCATCAGCACCCGCCACGTGCAGGACTTGATGGACAAGCGACTTAGCGTTGTGATTGATGATTGGCCCTTGTACAGCAGTTTTCCAGTTGGACACTATGTTGAGGTGCTGGGCAAGATCGGCGATCGAGACACGGAGGCGACGGTCATTTTGCTAGAGAACGACGTCCCGCACTACGACTTCAGCGAGGCCGTCCACGACTGCCTTCCAAAGGGGCAATGGTCCGTGACCAAGGAGGAAGAAGCGAAGCGACTGGACTTGCGCGACCTGTGCATCGTCAGCGTCGACCCACTGGGGTGCCGCGATATCGATGATGCGCTGCATTGCCGCGTTGTGAACGGCAACCACATCGAGGTGGGTGTGCACATTGCCGACGTCACGCACTTTTTGCACGAGGGCACAGCCATGGACGAGGAGGCGGCGAAACGCAGCACGAGCGTGTACTTGGTGGATCGGCGCATTAACATGCTTCCACAGCTTCTGACGGAGAACCTCTGCTCGCTCGTGGAAGCTGAGGACCGCTACGCCTTTTCAATTCTGTGGGAGTTCGATGAGAACTTGAACGTGGTGCGCGACTGGTTTGGAAAGACGATTATCCGCTCTCGCGGCGCTCTCTACTACGGCGACGCGCAGCGCATGATCGACGACCCGGCTGACACCTCTGACATTGCCGTGTCGCTGCGCGAGCTGATGCGGCTCAGCAAGCACTTCAAGGTGCAGCGAGAAAAGGACGGTGCCCTTTTTTTGGCGTCGCAGGAGTTCAAGTTCTCGGTGGACAATGAGCATGTTAACCCAACTGACATGCAAGCCTATCAGACTTTCGAGGCAAACTCAATGATCGAAGAGTGGATGTTGTACGCCAACGCGGCGGTCGCGACAAAGGTGTACGAGTCCTATCCTCAGTGGACGCTGCTGCGCCGCCACGAGAGACCTGCTGAAGGCGCATTTGACACGCTGAATGACGCTTTGTACGAGAAGCTGCACATGCGTCTCGACGACACGACCTCTCTGACGCTGAATAAGTCTCTCGATAAGTGTGAGGACCCGCAGGACTCGTACTTCAACAAGCTCATTCGAATCCTCACAACTCGATGTCTGCGGCAGGCGCAGTACTTCTCCAGCGGTGGCATCCCTAAGGACGAGTTTTACCACTTTGGTCTCGCAATGCCCATCTACACCCACTTCACGTCGCCGATCCGCCGCTACGCCGACGTCATTGCTCATCGTCAGCTGGCAGCTGCCATAGGCATCGAAAGCGTGAGTGAACAGCACATGAACACCGAGAGGATGGAGGCCGTAGCGGAAAACCTCAACTACCGCCATGAACAAGCACAGCGGGCGGGCCGGGACTCACAGAATCTCTTCACCGGCTTCTACCTGCGCAACTTTGACGACGGAAAGATCCCTGACGAGGAGGGTTACGTCGTGCGCGTGTCGGAGACGCACGTCTTTGTGCTTGTGCCGAAGTACGGCCAGGAGAGCCGCATCCCGCGGGAGCAGCTCGAGACAGTCCCCTGCCTGTTGGACAAAGTAAAAGTTGGCATCGAGCTCAAGCGTCAGGGCGACGTTCTGCGTACAAAACTCGTGTTTCGTCTGATTGGCATGATGCGTGATGGCGAAGAGGGCGGTGTGCTCGTCGCAGACGATGAGACATACGACGCCATTGAGGATGGCGAGGAAGTATTGGAGGATGCACCCAAGGCGGCACAGTGTGCCCCGGCAACACCTGTAGGGACGGGTGATAACGATACTAAGGGGATGGAGCCGGAACTAAAACGAGCTCGGGCAGGCGAAGTGGAAAGGCTCCCTACCACCTCCGTGTAGCCCATAATGCTCATGTGGGTACATGCCGGACGAAGAGGCAGTGGTGCAGCTGGCGGACGGACATGGTCGACAACGCTGTCGTCCGCCACCTCCACCAATCACACACATTCCCAACTTCCGCTCCCGCACCACTTTAATTCCATGTGCTCTCGCTCTCCTTTTTTATCGTCTGTGCTCATGATGTGTGAGGAGATATGAAGCAGCGTTGCTGATGACGGCGGCCAGGTACTGAATCGTGGTTGTGCCGTAGCAACCTGCGACCGTGAACAGCACGCCTGCGCCATCCTTATGGCGGGCTGAGCGCCAACCCGAGTCCAGCGAACCCCACCCAGCCCTCGTCCTGCCCAGTGGGGGTGGGGAGCCTGAGTACGGTCCCTTCCCTCCTCGCCACCGGGAGGGGGGAGGAACGCACGAGGCGGCGGCCAGCATAGCGGGCGCGGCTGTGAGGTGCGACCTGCTCAGCGGCGGGGGAGGGCCGCAGAGTGCAGGGCAGGTGCCGCGTGGAGAGGAGCGTGGTTCCTGGTGGTGTATGGCAGAGAACTGACATGTTGGACAAAGGGACATCAGTAATGCTGTGAGGGTGCATCATCTCTGTGCGAGCGCGTCTCGATCATCCTCTCCGTGCAATCGAGTAACTGCAGAGTGTGTAAAGGCCGTGAAACAGAAACACATAAAAAATGAAGAAGCTAGCGGTGCAGTAAGGAGGACGCGTTGTTGCTCCGCCTCTCTTTCGAGCGTCTCTCTGCTTATTCAGGTTGTGTACATGTGGCCCCTTCGTGTGGGTGTGAGAGCAGGACGTATGCGAGGTGGAGCGAACGTGCAGACGTGTAAGACATTGGTGGAAAGGGTCTTAGGCCGCGTTGTCCCTCTTCTTCTTGTTCTTCCCCCAAGGCTGTCTCGAAGATTCACTCTACTCGGCGATGTGTAGTGCGTGGCACTCTGCGCTGCTTCGACGCCTCTGCACATCTTCGCCTCTTTTTCGTTAGTCGGCACCCTACTCCTCGTTGTTGCCGACAGTAATGTCTACCCCTCTCCAATCTGGTCTCTCTTTGCTTTCCCATTTCTGGCTGTCATCGGCGCCTTCACTGAGTGCCCCCGCTGTCTGCACAATCTGCTGCGTGCTCGTAGCGTATCACAGCAGGGTGCGCGCAGGGCGAACGCTCCACTGTTGTTGCGCTCTCGTGCGTGTTCTTGACTTCCTCTCGCTGTCGACACAGCCTCCTTCATTTCTCGGCTCCATCACCATCGTCATCGGCCCACCCTCTCCTCCAAATCTGCTCTGGTCGAAGTACCTTTGCGAGGTATCACGCGCCGTTCCCTCGCTCTGTGCGTGTGCGCGCCGCCACTTGTGACCATCAGCAAGACTAAATTGCGATGTCTGCAGTTGTCACGCAGCTGGTGCGGCGTCTTACCGTGCCGGCGGTGGCCGCTTCACTCATGAAAGAGGAACTGTGTTTGGCCCTCGCTGCCGTCGCCCAACTGCGGCCGAGCCTCTCTACCGCGACGGGTGGAGGAACCAGCGCCTCGCCGCTCTCTACCGAGACCCTCGCACGTCGTAGTTTGCGGTTGCTGCCTCGCTGCACCCCGCAAGAAGTGCGAATGATAGCCAATGGCGCCCACGCCTTGGAGTGGTTTTCGAGCCCCTCGCTGCTCGTGACGGAGGCGCTTGCACGAACGCTCTACAGGCACACTGTGAATGCGGGTCAGTCGGCAATAGAAGCGAAGAGCGCAGCAACGCACAAAGTGCGTCTGGGTGACATACTCGCCGTGGTCCAGCTGGCGTCAGAGGCGCAGCGCTACTTCGACGCCACTATCTTTCTGTTGGCCACGCAACATGCAGTGAAGGTCGGCGCTCAGTCCACCAGCATGTCGGCGGCGGTCGCCGAAGAGTTTGTTGCCGTTATATGTGGGTATGCTGGTGAGGCGGATGGTGCGGCGGCGGTGGAGCGGTTGGCTGCGCTCCTAGAGGCATCGCCCACTTTCGCCTCCAACTCCCCTGGCCTCGCCGTGCTGAAAGCGTGCATGCGTGACCGGCCACTAAAGGTTGCTGACAAGTGGGCGGTCTCGTATGCGCGGTGGGCGCAACGGCGCCGAAGCATTCTCGAGCATGTCCGCACCACAGGGGACGCTGCAGCGCCAACGGATGCTGCAGAAGGAGTCGCTCGCACCCCGATCCAACTCCTAAAGGCGCGTTACGATGCCTGGCAAGTGGTCCTCGCACTTCTCGCGGAAGAGGAAGAGGTGTCGGACCATCGTTTGCAGCGGGCACTCGAGGCGGCAGGGGTGTGCCACATTCAGGATCCGGTGACGCTCTCGACGCTCGACAGAACGGTGGCTCTCCGGGTGGCGTCTTCGACTTTGCCGAACGCCGTGCTCATCAGCTATGAAAATCGCGTGTACGCACAGGCGCATTACTACCCACAGGCGCTGGCTGCCTTGAAGCAGAGGGATGCGGACACGTCTTCTGCTGTGGCAGGCGCATCAGCAGTAGCATCTTTCTCTTCTCAACCGACTGCTGAGGCGCTGCAGCGTGTGCCAGTGATTCGTCGCGTGTACAAGGATACTGTTGCCGGTGCTGTCGTTGCAGAAAAGGACTTGTTCCAGATCACCACCGTGATCGACATGTCATCGGCGGACGAGGTCGCCATGGCCGCTTGTGTGTTTGCACGTGTAAAGGAGGTACCGACAAGTCTTCTGATACTGCTGCCAAGGCAGTTGATGTCGCTGACAGTAGAGGGTGTTGTGGCACTCGTCCGTGCAAGTCGCCACGATCGTCGGGGAGCACTGTCGACAGTGCTGCAGGAGTGTCTACGCACTTCTGCACACCTTCAAGAATGCATCTTGTCCGCTCCCACAGAGCTGTTGGTGGAACTGGCTGAGGCCCTTAGCCGTCCAGTCTCCCGATGGACGTCACCAAGCGACGAGATGCGTGCCTTGGAAGAACAAGTGGTGGACATGGTGATCGCACACGTCTTACCTCAAGCGGAGCAGATGCCGCTGTCTACGCTTCTGTTGGTGATGACAATCGGGGGCTTCCACCTCGCTCGAACAGATGACTTAGTGCAGGCGGTGTGCAACCGCCTCGCCGACCACTTGGTGGCAGCAGTGACTCCACCATCCATCATTCTCTGCGTGGAAGTTCTGGCGGCGCTACACTCCGGCGACTCGCGGCAAGAGCGACTGTTGGATGTTCTTGGTGATGCCACTGCAGCGCATTTTTCTCCCCTGCTAGAGTCCACCATCAGCGCAGACGCGTCGTGCCTAGCAGGCCTGGTGCGCTTTGCGACGACTCAGGTGAAGTATGGGTCGCCGGAGATGGCGGCGGTAGGCACAGGCCTGGTGCAAAGAGTGCGTCAGGGGGGATGGGACGCACTGCCACCGGAGATGCTGGTGGCAGCCGCACTCTTTGCTCTCGACAGCAGCGCCCTCATTTCCTCCACGGCATCGCTGGAACTGCCACACGCGGTGGTGGTACACTTGGTGGAAGCGCAGCGCCTGCCGAGCATGATGACAGTCGACTTGGCCATCGCCCTCGTCCAGCTAATGGAGCTTATGCCCACAGTCGATGCCGAAAATGCCCAGGCGCTCGTGTCACACGTGTTACGGGTTGCTTCGGGACTGTCCCCAGTAGAGGTAGCTCGCCTGCTGGCTTTACGACATCGAAGCTCCACAGCAGCAGCAACGCCTTCGGTAGAGGTCGAAGCAGTGCACTACAGCACTGTCAGCAGGCACGTGCTGGCCCTTCCTCCTGACACCTTCACCTCCCTGTGCCTCGTCGCTGCACAACCCGCATTCGACACAGTGCTAGCCAACCTTCTCGTTGACATGTTGCCACTCATGGCTGACAGCCTTTCGGCGCATCAGCTGAGTCAATGCGTGTTTGGACTGGGGGAGATGGCGGATGCAGGGCAGCGCCTCTCACATCAAGTCATGACGGAGGCTCTCTCGGACTACGTTGTCGATAACATTGAGCTCTTCACTAGTGGCCGCGACATTGCCGCGCTTTTGCACGGCTTTGCCAAGCTGCAGTGCACGAAGCGGAACCTCTACAGTGTCTTCTCTACCCAACTTTTGCGTCGTCCCATCATCGCGACTCTCGAGTTCCGCTCGATCAGCCTCCTGTTCTTTGCGTTCGGGAGTGCGCGGTTTGTGAACAAGGACCTCATGGACATCCTCTCTCGCACCTTCGTTGTCCACGTCGACAGTCTTGCCGCCCCTGACGTACTCATGTCGCTCCGTGGGCTCAGCCGTATGAATCTACTGAACGCTACCTTCTACCGAAAAGTAGGAAGGAGGGCGATTGAGCTTATAGACGAGTTCCCGCTTCAGGCGCAGTGCGACCTTCTCCACGCGTACGGTGCTGTTGAGGAGGCTCACCCTAAGTTGGCTGCCACACTCTCTAAGCGCATAGCCGCGGCGGTGGAGTCGTTGCCCTCTGTCTCCGTCGCCACCGACGTGCTGACCTCGCTGTGGCTCATGGGCGCTGATATGGTGATGGACGAGGACATACGAACGATTATCGACTACGTGGTGCAGCACGCGAGCCAGCTGACCGGGCCGGATATTATGAAGCTGTGCTCCATCGCTCTCAATCAAAACTGGAAGCAGCCCCAGCTTCTACATGGCATGGCAGCACGTGCCATCGAGTTGCAGGAGAAGCAGCAGCTAGAGCCGACCGCAGCACGTGCAGTGCTGGACACACTGAGCTCGCAACTTGTCTTCCACCATGCAGCACGTGTTCACCTGTCGCAGTTGGCTCGCACCGTGAGCAAAGAGATGGTGCTGCTCTCCGGTGAGGAGCAGGAGCAGCTGAATCTGATCACGAGCCACTAAACGACGGCGGCAATCTGTGAGGCATGGGCGTGTGTGGACGCCCAAAAGTGAGCGCGCGTCTGCATGCGTGAGTTGGTAAGTGCGTTGGGGCCTTTTACTTGTTTTTTTTTGTCTTTGGGTCTGAGGTGAACACAGTGCTTGTCAGCGGTAACACGAGCGTCGGCGCTCTTCACCTATTCGGCACTAGAACGCATCACGTGGAGCCAGCACTCCGTGTGTCCGGGGTGTTGTGTGCATCACCGCTCGGTGGCACACACTCTTTGTACTTTCCGCCCTCTTCTCTGTGTCATTGGTGATGGGGGACCCCCTCACTTCCCTATCGGATTTCTCACACCTCTCTCTCTGCACCGCACACACGCACCGGAGCATCCAGCCAAAGGGCCTTGATGGGTTTCCACTCGCCGCACTTATTACCGCCCGCCTTTCCTGCACACCTTCGTATCACCAGTCAGGAGTTCTCCCAATGTTTCACGGCACGACATCATCTCATCCCCGCTTCACGGAGACACCACATGACGTGGAGAGGTGAGGGGGTGGAGCACTCAAAATCGTCTCCCCCAATGTTGTCTTCTGCTTCATCTCTGCGTGGATGGCACACGTTCTCCCGATGGCGTTGGGGGTGGCGCCGCAGCGTGGCATCGCGGGGTGCAGGGCCTTACTCAGTGCGGGTGGGGGGCGTGAAACAGCCCCGCTCCCCCTATGCCTGTGAGTGCCAGGCCACCTCTGGCGGCAGCAAGGTGAAGCACTTACGACGCACGGGGCGTCAGGGCGACGCGCCGCGGCTGATGGCGGCGGCCAGGTACTGAATCGTGGTTGTGCCGTAGCAACCTGCGACCGTGAACAGCACGCCTGCGTCATCCATATGGCGAGCTGAGCGCCAACCCGAGTCCAGCGAACCCCACCCAGCCCTCGTCCTGCCCAGTGGGGGTGGGGAGCCTGAGTACGGTCCCTTCCCTCCTCGCCACCGGGAGGGGGGAGGAACGCACGAGGCGGCGGCCAGCATAGCGGGCGCGGCTGTGAGGTGCGACCTGCTCAGCGGCGGGGGAGGGCCGCAGAGTGCAGGGCAGGTGCCGCGTGGAGAGGAGCGTGGTTCCTGGTGGTGTATGGCAGAGAACTGACATGTTGGACAAGCAGCATGGATGTGCACTGACCCCTCTTTGGTTTCCCCACCTGACTATCATTCCTCATCTCACCAGCACACAAACACGGGCGGTGGGCTGCACGCACACACGCACACACACGGCCGTCCCTCTTCCTCATCTTGGGTTGCTGGCACAGTGAGCGCTTTTTAAAGTTTCCTTTCCACACGTGACGCACACTGATCAGGCGGGCAGGCTCAACTGGGCACCGTCTCTATTCTTGCTTGCTTTGATTTTGGCATTGTGGATTTCCGTAGCGTTCGTGTCGGCTCTGCGACGTGCCTCGGCGCTCTTTTTTTGTGTACTCCCAGAACGACCAGTGAAGTACAGTTGACCAAGAAGGATGGCGGCAAAACTGGACCTTATTGTTTTCGGCGCCACAGGCTTTACTGGGCGACTCACATGTCGCTACCTCGCGCGAAAGACGGCGTTAAAGGGGCGCTGGGGTATCGCTGGCCGTAGTCATGCCAAGTTGATGGCTCTCAAGGGCGACCTGGATATCAATGTGCCCACGTTTGTGGTGGATGCCAACCAGCCAGCGACTGTGGATGCAGCGTGCGCGCAGACGACATGCGTGATCTCGTGCATGGGCCCCTTTACGCTAGTTGGCATGCCAGTGGTCGATGCGTGCGTCCGCAACGGCACTCACTACATTGACTGCACTGGCGAAACTCCTTTTGTACGCCGCGCGATCGCCGCCTACCACGAGACGGCGAAGAGGAAGGGTCTTGCGATCGTGCCATGTTGCGGCTTTGACTGTGTGCCTGCGGACCTGGGCAACTACGTTGTTCACCGCGAAGCTGGGGGGCCAGTGACAGTGGTGCAGGGATACTTGGAAGGCACTCCTGTTGGTGTATCGAACGGCACAATTAACTCGATAGGGTGCGTTCTGGAGAGCATGACAGGGGAGGATATGAGCCCCCTGGCGCTGGTGTCGAAGGCGGATGTGCAGCCCAGGGATACACCTACGCGCTATGGCGTGTGGTACGAAAACGGACGCTTCACTGGCTTCTCCGTCACTGCCATGTGTGATGAGAAAGTGGTGCGCCGCACCAACAGCCTCATGGGCTCCTCGGCGACGTACGTGGAGGCCACGCAGGGCTCCCTTGTTCGTGTAGTGTGCCTCACGCTAACGACCTACGTAGCGCTTATGGCGGGGTTGATTGCACCACTCCGCCGCTGGATACTCGGCAGATACTTCAGCGGCACCAGCATTGGACCATCCGACGAGAGCATGACCAACTCCAGCTTTCGCTTCCATTTTGTGGGCAAAACAGCGTCCGGCAAGCGTGTTGAGACAACGATGGCCGCCAAAGAAGATGCCTACACCGCTACAGCGCTGTTTCTTGGTGAGTGTGCCATGAGTGTGCTGAATTTGGCGAGCAAGCGGAAGCTCAAGGGCGGTGTCCTGACACCAGCCTACGCCTTTGGCGATGAGCTGGTGCCTCGATGCCGGGATGCTGGGATCAAGATCAACACGGTAGTCATCGACTGCGCTGCAGAGCCGAAGAAAGCGCGGTAGCTTGCTCCGCCCCGGCCCATAGAAGCGCTTCGTGACTGATGGTTGTGTGTGGTCGTCTTATTAGTGTCTCTTCTCCGCCCCCCCCCCCCCCCCTCCAACCCGAACGCCGTTCTTTGGGCAGCCGCTTCTGGGACGCGTCAAGCTTGTGGGCATCCATATTCCATCTAGGATGCACTCCCTTGCCCTTCCGCCGCCGCCACCACCCACTCCTTTCTTTTTGTGCCTCCCTCCGGAATCTTGCCACTCTTGCGTATGCGATGGGGCTCCGTCCCTACAAGGTGACGTGTGGGGGAGGAAGAGGGGGGGAGGTTTCCAGTGAAGTTGAGAGGCAAAATGATCAGCTCAACGCTAAAAGCTTACCTGTGCTCTCCTTAGACAGTCGTACGTGGAGCCTGAGCTATGGTCTTCGGCACACGAGCCGATGCGAGAATCTGCAACGCGTACCAGCGGGAAGGGAGAGAGGGGTCGCTGCAGTGTGCATTGGCTGCTCCCCCACCTCACCCTGACCCCCGTTCTCTGCTCCTTTTGTCGTGAACGTTACCTTCTCTTGCTGTCTGTTCTCTCCGCCTGTCACTGTAGTCTGCGTCACACGCGGTCCGGCACGTCCTTTGGAGATATCGGCTGAAAGCGAACAAACATTTTTCATGATCACCTGTCGTGGAGCCGCGCCGCGCGCAGTGCTCTCGGCCATACTTCTCTGCGGCCTTGTTGCGGAGGTGGCCTTCACTACCCCTCTCCGCAGCACCGAGTATGCTGACCGCATTGCAGCCGTCACCTGCTGCGAGCGCATCGAAACTGCATGGCCCATCCTGCGGTCTTGGAGCCGCACATGTGCCAATGAACAAGCACGTGGTGATGCCACTGTAAAGCGGTTTGCCACGATGCTGGCCGCGCATTCGCGTTCCTCTGCGCCCGCGCTAACCTTCACAAAAGTTTGCCGCGGTAAGCACCTCAGCCGTGAGGCAGTGCAGGCGTTTTTTGAGCACGCGTTCTGCAGTTCTCTCCCTATAACGCACACCGACCTCGTCTACAGTGCCTACAGCACATTGATGGATGATGCTCCTCACGACGAGGACGCGCTAACATCCAGTGTTGCCGTAGCGTGCCAGCGACTGCAACAGAGGTGGACGGTGCACGCGCAGCAATGGGAAGAACTCCTCGTCGGCCGGTACGATCTCGCAGATGCCCAGTCCGGCCTCTGCCCGCGTTCGTGCACGTGGACAACGGACAAGTTTGCAGGCGACGTCTACGACCTATGAAGAGGAGGCCCTCCCGCAACGAACCTCTTTTTGTTGATTATCCGCTCTCATGACGTTGTGGTGGCACCGCAGCCCGATATCTCGGGGCGCAGGGCCTCACTCGGTGCGGGGGGGGGGGCGTGAAACAGCCCCGCTCCCCCTATGCCTGTGAGTGCCAAGCCACCTCTGGCGGCAGCAAGGTCAAGCACCTATCACGCACGAGGCGGCAGCCGGCATAGCGGGTGCGGCTGTGAGGTGCGACCTGCTCAGCGGCGGGGAGGGCCGCAGAGTGCAGGGCAGGTGCCGCGTGGAGAGGAGCGTGGCCCACACTTTGTGCTATAATGGGTGCGTAGAATCCGCAACACTTCATCGGCTGCTCATTAGCCGGGAGTGTGGACGCCAGGCAACAACCACTGAAACGAATTGAGGACAGAAAACCTCTGAGATGGTGGAGGGCGCAGTCCCTCCACCTTGCTTCACATTGTATGATTCCTGTGCCAGAGTGGTCGAGTCAGTCGCAGAGGGAAGCGCGCATGCACAGTGTGCCGGCTTCCAGCTTCCACCCCTGCTTGAACGCCACATTTTTTTCCTTAAATCTCTCATGTTTGCCTCTGGCATATTCCCCTTTCTTTTACTCTTTCACGCGGTCTGGTTGTCACGTGTCACGCATTCAACGCGCAGCTGCTTTAGACGCTAACTGTCTGCGGACCTCTTTATTTTCCTTTTGAGGTCTTTGCACTTTCCCCCCGGCGGCCCTCGCTACTATCATGAAGGACGCAGAGGCGGTGCGGTACGACCGCCAAATTCGGCTCTGGGGCAAATCGACCCAGCAGCAGCTAATGCATACAGGCGTTGCGCTGCACGGTGTTGCCGGTGCCGCTGCAGAGGCAGCAAAAAATCTGGTGCTGGCAGGGGTGCGCGCGGTGGCCATCGTCGATGAAGGCCTTGTCACAGATGCTGATGCGAGCACTAATTATTTGATGCAGGGAGAGACGGGAGGCACGCGCGGCGCTCGCGCGCTTGGCGCATTGCAGCGATTGAACCCATACGTGTCGGTGTACGATGCAGTCACCAAACTGGATGGTTCTTCGGGAATACGGGTGACGATGGCTGCTGTCAACACCGTCAAGGACGCCGTACCGCACGTACACGCTTCTCCGAGATGTGCTGACATCGTCGCACTGCATGTCACGTGTGGCCCCACTGTTCTGGGTCTCTTTCTCTATCGGCGACTGTCGATGCACTCGTTGGCGGAGCAGTGGCGTTGCCTCGTGGCGGAACCGAGTCTTCTGGCAGAGAAGCCACGCGGCTACCAGAGAGCCGTTTTGGCGCTACACGTGCGTGCAGAAGCGTTGTCACTTGGGTTTGCCGCTGCCGCCCCAAAGGCATACGAGGTGGTGAACCGGTTGCAACTGCAGCAGCTGGCCGCCGCCGACGTGCAGGAAGTACTGCAGGACTGTGTCCACGGCACCAACGAGGCAGACTGCGTTAGCGACACAATTGCTGGGGCGTGCATCGCCCAGCACCTGATCCGCCAAATCGGAGCCCTCAACGAGCCGCCGGACGCAGAGTCGTATAGCTGGTTGCTCTGCGAGAGCGGCGCGGAGGTGGAGTGCCTCGTCGGGTTGTAGCAAAGACGTAAGTGACGGTGGGCGGCGGCTGCCACTGTGTGTGTGTGTGTGTGTGACTGAGGTAAACTGCACTGATTTCAGAGGGAAAGAAACAATCCCGCGTATTCGTGTGTGTGTGTGTGGGGGGGGGTTGCCTACCCCGAGGCCTTCAAAACGAGAGCACCATCCATGTCCATGCCCAAGCTTCCAAAACCATGCCGATGCCCGCCCCACACCTGAACGCGGAGGCCGGCGCCCCGGCCCCTTACCCCGCCGCGGAGCGGCCCCGTAATAAAGAGGCCAGGGCGGCCATGAGGGGTGGGGAGGGGAGGGTGGCGCCGGTGGGAGGTGGGGGGCTGGCGGGGTGCTCCGCGGGCCGCCAGGCGCCGGGGGCCACGTCCTGCCCTGCAAGCCGGCGGTTGGAATGGGCGACGGTGTGCGCCGCGGCCTTTTCTGCAGTGTTCCCTGCATTATTGGGGTTGCGCATCCGCACGTTGTGGAGTTGGACAGGTGCAGCCAAGAAGACACATGCAATCAGTTGTGTGCAGGGACACCGTCACACATACAGGGATAACAAGTCTGAGCGCCACACATGTGCGCTACAAAATAAAACTCAAGAAGCACCGCGAGCGCGGTCCTGTCTTGCCGTCCGCTAGTCAAACGGGATGGAGGCGATGCCCTCATTGATTTCCATCGGCGCCGCCGGCTTCCTCCCGTAGATCATCAAGAGGGCCACCTGCGCGCAACACGCAAGGAAGCACAGGAAGTTGGGGACGGCGATGAACATGTCGTTAGTCATACAGCCCGCGATGACCCAGAAGAGTGTGTTTAACAGGGCACAACTAACCATGACAGGGGCGAGAACCTCGGCGTTCTTCGTGGCGACGATGTGCTTGAAGGCGAGAAGGGGGGCGCTCAGCATCACAATGCACGCCACGCTACCTTCGTAGCCTGTAATCGTCTTTGCTGTCTCCGGCTGACCAGACATGGTGAGGATGACGCTCAGCAACACATGTGCCACGCTGAGCACAAAGAAGAAGGTGTACGTAACGACACTCTTGGAGTAGGTTGTGGACTGCAGCGTGCGCCCCGACTTCTCCTCTCGCCGTGCTACTGTGAGAAATACGAGGCTACAATAGGTTGAGACGGCGTTGCCGAGGATGTTCGAGATCAGCAGTGGGTAAGAGACAGCGAAGATACCGTACGAGGTCCACGTAATAGCGTTGTACATTTGGGCGCCGTAAAAAGTGACAGTGGATGCTCCCACAGTACCCGCTTGCTCCAGCCGACGAATGGTGATTACTGGCGATGCGTTCATTATCACAGAGAACAAACTTGCTGTGTAGGCCAAGAGGTTGTAGATGATAGTAAAGGCGGTCATGAGTGCCCGAGTGGAAATTTCCCTTTCGTTTTTCGATAAGCCCCAAGAGCAGCATCAGCCACCGCACAGGACGGTGGGATGGTGGTGGCGATATATGCAGGTTGTTGCTTCGGGTGTAAGTGCAACTGAAGAGGTAGGCACGGAAAATGGTACAGCAGAGGAGCGTGTGCACACATACAGAAACACAGAGGACGAGAATGGCCTGGGTCGATGCAGATAAAAAAAAGACAGACGCCATCACGCACTCCAGGGAAAGTGACGAGGGAGAGGGCATAGCGAACAGCAAGCGCTGAACCGCCGAATAGGACACATCGGAGAGCGCTTCTCGTGCAGTCGGCTCCATCCATTACATGCGCATGAGCAGAGGAAACCTAAAAAAAAAAAGAAAGAGTCTGAGCAACCTGTGCAAGGCTACTACGGAGACAGTGGGTGCAGGTTAGCAGGGGAGAGCAAGAATCCGGAGGGAGGCACCCAGTACTAACACACACACACACACACACACACACACACACAGGAAGCACTGAGACAGTAAGCTTTTCGAGTCCCTTCTCACATACACCACCAGGAACCACGCTCCTCTCCACGCGGCACCTGCCCTGCACTCTGCGGCCCTCCCCGCCGCTGAGCAGGTCGCACCTCACAGCCGCGCCCGCTATGCTGGCCGCCGCCTCGTGCGTTCCTCCCCCCTCCCGGTGGCGAGGAGGGAAGGGACCGTACTCAGGCTCCCCACCCCCACTGGGCAGGACGAGGGCTGGGTGGGGTTCGCTGGACTCGGGTTGGCGCTCAGCTCGCCATATGGATGACGCAGGCGTGCTGTTCACGGTCGCAGGTTGCTACGGCACAACCACGATTCAGTACCTGGCCGCCGCCATCAGCCGCGGCGCGTCGCCCTGACGCCCCGTGCGTCGTAAGTGCTTCACCTTGCTGCCGCCAGAGGTGGCCTGGCACTCACAGGCGTAGGGGGAGCGGGGCTGTTTCACGCCCCCCCCCCCGCACCGAGTGAGGCCCTGCGCCCCGCGATGCCACGCTGCGGTACCACCCCAACGTCATCGAGGGAGAGACAGGAGTTGCGTTGACTACTGGTACCGTGTTGCGCGGTGCAGTCTGTATAGGGGGCAGGGTTACCACGAGCAATGCAGCAGACCACAGACAAGGAGCAGAAACGTCGTTAGTGAGTGCTAGAAGAGCGCGGAGTAAGGGAAACAAGTAGAAGGTGGGAGGGAGGGGCGCGAAGCGCCAGATGCGTTCGCTCAGAGTCCGTGATTATGGAGAGGGTGAGAGACCTGGCGTGATGAACACGAGAAAGGCAGCAGAAGAGAGTTGGGGTACCAGGAGCGCTTCTGCGGTGCTGGGGAAGGGAGGCGCGCAGGAGCGGGGACGGAGGAGGAACGAGTGACGCGTTACTATAACCCTCAGAAGTGAACGCAGGGAGAGAGAGCGTGAACGAGGATGTGAAGGCTGTGGAAAACCGTTAGGGGAAGACGAAGCGGCAGAGAAGGGCGAAGGCGCCCAAACAGATGTGCGCACTCCTTCGGTTGTCTGCACGGGTGTGTGCAAGAGAGGGAGGGGGCGACACAAGAGGAGGCCATGCGTTTGTTGGAATTCTTCCCTCTGCTAGGGAAGAGAGAGAGAAAAAAAAACGGAGGAGAGCAAGTGGGAGAAAGTACAAGCATGTCGGGAAGTCTAGGAGAAGCGGAGTAAATACAGGGGCCGCGCTGGCTGCGAGGATTCTCTGGTCGCCAAGTTCTGAGCCGAGGGAGGGGACGGGAGGAATCCCCTCTGCACGGACGCCGCAAAGATGGTGTCGCAGTGAGCTATATCGGACACAGAGAGAGAAGGCGCGGAAACCCCCAAAGGAGCCGTGCACCAACTCCCTCTCTGTGTCTGTGCATGCGTGCCTCCCTGTACGGCACCTCTCTCCTGTGTCTCCTCCACTCCGAGTGTGGATTATAGAGGGTGAAAAAGCAACACGAGAGACAGTGCAACACGTGATTCACGCGGGGGCGTGGCGAGAGGGGGTATGCGGGGGAACGAAGCAGAGAAGTATCCATGCGCAATGCACCCAAGGAACCATAGGCAACCGTTGCAGTCGGCACAGTAGTCAGGAATTCCCCTTGAGGAGCCGCTCGAATTCCGTTGAATCAGCGCGCGCGAGACACACAAACACAATGCAAGTTCGGCGGGTGGGGGGACACGCTGGGCTGTACGCAGTAGTCAGAGGGAGGAGTAGAATCAAGACAACATCTAAGGTATCTAGAACAAAACAGCAAAGTAAAATGCGCTGGCAATGGTAACATACTCACCCGTGGGTGGGGTCTCGTGAAGCGCTCGGTGGCCCTTTCGTCTCCACACTCCTTTGTGTGCATCCACCCGAACCCTTCAGCGTCAACGAACTCGTCATCGTTGGGGAGGCGTGAGCAAACAGAAGAAGATATGAAGAGGTGCAGAATAGAGGAAGGCGGCATGAGGGGAAGAGAGGGAAGGGACAGGCCGGCGCGTGCAATCTGAAAAAGAAAGAACATCAAGAAGGGTGGAACCACAACACGCGAAAAGCACAAGACCTGCTACGATGACTCTATTCTGAGCAATATCACACCCATTACAACACCATCACCAAACACACCGCGTACAACAGACGCATATACGTGGCACGACACTGAGAGCGCAGCAGCTCGACTGAGAGGACTGCTGTTATCTATGGTACTGCTTGCTGATGCTTCCCTTCAGCGCGTCTAGCTTCTTCTGCTCCTGCAGCAGCTCCGCCTGCACTTCAGCAAGACGGCGTTTCTCCGCGGCAATGGTTTGCTGACGGCGCGCTTTATCCAGTGTTTCCTGCTGCATTCGCCGCTGACGCTCCTCTGTCTCGCGGCGGGAGGACAACTCGTACATCTCCTCCTTTTCCTTCTCAGCCGCATACAGGCGCTCGTGCTGCAGCACCTTTTTGGAGGCTTCCCTCGCGTTTCGCTCAGCTGCGTCAAAGCGCTCCTGAGCAGTGTCGCGGCGCTGCCCGACGCGATCAATGACAGCGACTAAGAAGTTCACGGCGGCGGCTGAGAGTGGGACATCGCAGACTGGATTGCCCAAAGTTTGCAGCACGAGCTCGCAGCGCAAGTCGTGACTGTGCCCTGCCTTCAGGTCTGCCGCCTCCCCACCACCTCCCGCTCTCTGACAACCGTCCGCAGCGCCGCTGCGCGCGAACACGAGAGATTCCCTTGGGTCGTACAAGCGCCCGTCCTCTTGCATATACTCTTGGCGAGTCCGCAGCTCCTCCTGGATGCGTCGCTCTAGTTCCTCTATAAGCCGCAGCTCTTCTTCACGCTGCTGGTGCGCTAACCAGTCGTACCACTCACCAACGTGCTCGTAGAGACACGCACGCGCACTATCCTCCGACGCCACCACCTCGCACAGCTGCGTTTGGAAGGCGGCGGCCGCAGCCTCTGCTGCGTAGCGCGCAAACAGTGCCATCTTTGCCCGCACAGCTGCCCTGTCCGCGAGCTCATCACGAACAAGGAACGCACGCCGTTGCGTCTCTTCGTGCAGAAGCTCAACTTGGCAGCGGTAGTGGAAGGCGTCAATTGCGCGGCAGCACTGCTCCGTCTCCTCCGTGCACAAGTTTTGCCACTCCTGCGCCTCTTCCCAGACAACCTGCTCGAGAACGTCAAGAGCGCTGCGCGTTGCCTTGGCGCGAGCCTGGTGTTCCTGCGCAGTCCGCTCCTCCACTGTCTTGCAAGCGCGATCAAATGCGATGCAGAGTTGCTGTCGTTCGTGCTGCTCCTGCCGGTAAATGGCGCTGCGAAGGGGCGCTTCGCTATCCACAAAGGCCAGTCGTTCAAGACGCTTCGTTTCACACCAGCGTACCACTAATTCCTCATGCGCTGACATCTCTGATAACAAGTGAACACGGGCACAATGCTCCTCGTTCATTAGATTCTCAACGGCACTCTCGGCGCAAGTACGCAACTCGGCCTGCGCACGTGCTTTCGAGGCAATCCACTCCGCCACCGCAACCTCAGCACTCGCAGCAGCTTTGCGCAGGGCTTCGCGTGCAAGAGACTCATCAGCGACCAGAAAAGACTCTTTCTCGTGCATGCAGCGCTGTAACAGAGCCGCCCTTGCCTCGGCCTTCTGTGCCATCCACACTCTGCGACCGGCAGCCTCGTCACGTTCCCGGCTCATCAGAGCAGTGAAGGCCGCGTCCTCTTCTCGCTGGATGTTGCAGAGACTCCCAACTGCGAGGAGGAGCTGAGAATGACGGCGATCCGCCCGCTCCACCTCGGCGGCGTAGATGACATCTTCGTTCTCCCTCATGTCAAGAAACAGGGTTTGGTAGCCGTGCTCAGCGGCTTCGCGGATTCCCTGCCGCTGCAACACCTCTGCTTTGCAGAGGGTGGCTCGCTGGCGCGCGAAGATGCGGTGGCGCTCTTCAATATAGTCCACCTCCTCCACCATCTCTTCACGAAGTCGCATACGAGTAGCTGCCTCTTCGGCTAAAACATCACGTTTTCCCTGCTCGGCTGAGGCGAGCAACATGCACCGTTGTTGGACGTGTTGGTGGAGCAGTTCACGGTGGGCAGCAGCCAGCGCAGCCAAGCTCTCCAGCCCAGTGGCGCGCTGGCGGCAGAGCTCCTCTCGGCTCTCCCAACATCTCTCGCAGAGCTGGTGCTGCTCGGCTGCGTGCTCACCCATGATGTCGCGGCATTGAACCTCCTGTGCCTGAAGGCGATACCATTGCGAGGACTCGTTGTACCGTAACGCCTCACGCGTTGTGGTTTCTCGTTGGCGCAGCCGCACTACCTGCATTGCGTAGGCGTAGTAGCGGCATAACCTGGCGAATTCCTCGCGCTCTTGCGCCACCATCGCATGACGAGCAGCGACCTCGCTTGATTGGAGAGCAAGTAGGAGTAAGTGTTGATCGGCAACACTTACATACGTCGCACGCTGCGCCTGCTCCTCCTTACAAAGCTGTCTCCTGTACGCGGACTCCTGCGCTACGACGCGCACGGTGTGCCGTTCAATCATCTCCACCATGCGGAGGTCCTCTAGCGACGATTCGTACCGGCCTGCCAGACGCGCTCGCTGACGGGTCTCTTCACTGCGCAGTTCATCGGTGCTGCGGGCAAGCTTTGCGCGCTCGTACGGCGTATTGAGGCGAAGGCTTTCCAGCTTCTGCTTGGTAGCGGCTGGGTCTACTTTGACGCTGCATGTGGCACACCCAAGCTGTCCGCAGACGAGGCAACGACTGCACGAGGGGTACTGCCACCCCACCGGCGGTGGCGTGTTGGAGCAGCGCTCCCGCACCGCGGCTACCACCGGTGTGGGAGGTGGCGACACAGTTGGCGACACCAGTGGTGGCGCATTTTCTGAGACCTCCGTGCGCGGCCGTGATGACGGTCTCGCACTACTGCTGATGCTCTGTGACCCTGTCGATGGGAGGCGGGGGCGTCGCCGAACGCGATAGCCGTCATGCGGCGGCATTTGAGACATGCTAGTCAGGGCCTCCCTAACCGGCTTTTCCTCTATATCCCTGTTAACCCACAACCCCCTCCAAAAAAGGGCGCAGAGAAGGGGAGGGGAAAAGGTGTGCGGCCTGCACCCCACCCAACCCCTTTTCTGATCGGGGAGCTGCGCAATTCGGTGCGTGAGTGTGTCGGATGGATACCCAATAGATTCAACAAAGCGCACGAACACACAGGCACTGGCACACGCTTTCAACCACTGCCGCGACGGCAGTGGAAGCAGAACGACAAAAGCGATGAGAGCACGATGGGAAGAGAGGAGGAGGAGTAAGTCAACGGATCATCGCAAGGTTTCCAACAAAGCCTAGTGTAGTGGGTCGGCAGGGAGGAGGGGGAGGGGGCGGGTTCAGAGAAAATAGTTTCCCCTCCCAGTAAATCTCGTGCACGGCACGTGCGCAGAACGTTTGCCACAACACATCCTTGCTGTGCAACACTAAAACAGGTGCAGACCCCACGCGCATGTGTGCAGTCGTTGAAGGAGGCAGCAAGTCAGGGCACCATACCGTACCTTGTACAGTCATACCTTTTGCGCCCATGTGTACTTCTTCCTTGTTTGCACGCGATGAGAAGGCCCGAGTACACACATGTAGAAAAATAGACGCAACCTCTAGTCCGCGAGACACGTACGCACCTTGCGAGGAGGAAAAAAAAGAGGTAAAAGAACACAATACATGAGACGAGGCGGAACCACCTAAGATGACAGAGGGCAAAAGGGAGGAGAGGAACGAGTTCAAGGTAAACGAATGCCAAGCCACCGCAGTCATCTCTCTACTCATCTGCGCTTCTAGCAGCCCGCCATGGCACGCGCGGTCCTCCTCCTCCACCCCCCCCCCGTCTCCGCAGATTTCTCCTCTGACTCAGTACGGGCAGGCCCCCTTTCCACACATTCGACCTTGACCCTCGTCAGCGTCTGTGCAGGGAAGACGAGAAGCGACGGAGCAGAGCATGAAGAGACGGGGCACGGCCAACACAACCGCAGCAGAAAGGGTGCCCCTACGCTTACCCCGCTACCTTTTAAATGTTCACTTCAAACTCCTTCTTCCATGCTTCAAACTTCTTGATGTTGGCGGCGTTAATGCTACTCGGGACCTTCTTTATGGCTGCCAGAAAGTCATTCATGTTGATGGGCTGCTCCGCCACCTGCCGGCCAATCTCCGCCGCATTTGTTTTTAGCGTTGTCTTGTCCGCTTCCTGCATAAAGCGCCGCATCGTCATCATAGCCGCATCTCGAACCAAATTTGTGATGTCGGCGCCGCTGTAGTGGCGACCCTCTAGCATGTGGGAGAGTTTCACGAAATCCACATCACTGCCCAGTTTGATAGACTTTGTGTTGATCTTGAACAGCTCCACACGATCGGCCGCATCAGGCAAAGAAATGTAGATGCGCTTTTCAAGGCGGCGGCGCATCGCTTCATCGATGTCCCAGGGGTGATTTGTGGCGCCGAGTACCATGACAATCTTGTCGGAATCCACACCGACACCGTCCATCTGCGCAAGCAGCGTGCCCTTTGCTCGCCGCGAGGCCTCGTGTTCGCTGCTGCCGCCTCGCTGCCCGCACAGGGAGTCGATCTCGTCGATGAAAATAGTGCTCGGGGCGTAATGGCGCGCCATCTCAAAAAGCACGCGGATAAGCTTTTCACTGTCGCCACGCCACTTGCTCGTGAGCGTCGCGGGAGATATATTGAAGAATGTCGTGTTGCACTCCGAGGCGACTGCCTTGGCCAGCATCGTCTTGCCGGTGCCCGGCGGACCGTACATGAGCACGCCTTTCCACGGCCGGCGGATACCTTGATAGTAATCAGGCATGAGCACCGGGTACACCACCGCTTCCTCCAGCAGTCGTTTTGCTTCCTCAAGGCCTGCGATATCGTCCCACGTGACCGGCAGCTTACCGACGTGCATGTCGGCCTCAATGAGCTGAACAAGCTCCTCCTCGCCGGGCCGGCCGACGAAGCGGGGAGCCGCATTCTTGGTCTTCACTTTTCCCCTTGCAGGGGCCCCAGTACCACTCGACACGCCAACACCTTGGCGGAAGCCAGCACCGCTCGAAGCCACGGGCCGACCAGAAGCGCCCACCCCGTTGTTTGAGAAGGTGCGGCTCACGCGAGGCGGCACAGGTGACGCAGAGCTGCCGCTCGGGAAGGGTGGCGATAACGCTGAGTAGGAGGAGGCCGCGTTGCGCGCTGGCGGACGTAGTGCTTGTGTGATCTGCGGGCCCTCGGTGGGGCCGAAGCGGTCCTTGTCGCCGTAGAGTTTCGCATTCTGTACACCGACATTGGACCCGCCTCCGCGGACGGGAGAAGCACAAATTCGTGGCTTCTTCTTGATCCCCATCTTCGCCACGGCAGTTCTCTCAGAGCTTCTACTGACGTGATTCTCATCGCACTCAGTAGGGCCCTGCCGATTTACAGCGTTGGGATCCATGTACAATTCCAACTCTGCCTGTGTATCGCGGATGATGTGCGCCTCGCTCTCCAGTTCCCCAAGCAGACGCATCCACTGGTTGCCTAGAGCGTCGTCCATGCTTCGGGTATGCGAGTTGATTTCATTCCGGATGCTGTTGTAATACCGAAGAGCAGTGTTGTAGTCACAGTAGAGGGCGCAGTTGCGGGCTTTGTGGACCGCCTTGGCGATCTCATTCGCCACAGTGGCTGACATGGCACTGAACGCACGCAAAACGGCGCAGGAAAGATAGGGAAATGGACGAATGAGCTGCGTCACACTGACGAGGAAAGCACACAAAGGAATATGTGATCCGATGTTGTACGACGAAGAACTGTGTTGATGACGTGCCTGCTGCGTCCATGAAGGCGGGGGGGGGGGGGAATAAAGGAGTGAGCAGGGAAACGCAGTAGTGACAGCAGTGCATATGAGCACAGACAGATGTCCGCGTGGCCAGCACGGGCGACGAAGGTGAGGGGATCGAAGGGGTCACGACTGCCTTTTCTGCGCACTAGCGCGGGCCACATCATACGCCTTCGGGTTCCTGCTCTCCACCATCCCCATCTGTGCTAAGATATTCTCCCAAGAGTGCTGATCTCTGCCACACTCAATCGAAAAATGGAATACACGCTCTGATCCCGTTTGACGCGCGGATCCTTGTTTACGTACACCTTCTCAGCTCCCCGGTGCCATTTTTTTTTTCCTCTTCTTTTCAATTCAACTGCTGCTCTTACCGAACCTCATCATTATCAAGCATACGTCGCCTGTGAAGTAGTCAAGACTTCAGCCAAAGGAAAAACATACAGACGAGCAAGCCCGTACACGCACACACACACACACGCACATGGGCGTCCAATGCGCATCCACCCAAATTCTAGATGGGCACAAACGGTCCCGCACGCGTGCACGAAGGAAGGACACACGCGCACACACACACACAAAAAAAAAGGAAGGAAAAGACAGGAGGTGAGGGAAACAACCCAATGAGTGACTGTTCGAGTGTGAGAAAAGGAGTGGGGCAACTACACGGAGGATGCGGCACGACAACGTAAAGTAACAGAAACTAGGAATAGAGTAGGCCGAAGCCGTAGGAAGATGACCCAGAAGTGAGGGAGAGGGGGCGTGGGGAGAGAGACATCGAGGACACACGAGTGCACACACACATACAAGCTGAGAGGAGATGTGTTAAGTAGGGAGTGGCAGAGATGTAGTGCTTGTCGGGGGTAAACACATAAAAGCAAGAACGAGGGAAAAAAGAGGCGACGCAGGGTTGGGGAGTGTGAGGGAGGGAGAAGGGGGGGGGTAGAAAAAGAGTGCAGGGGGAAGATAAGGGACAGGAAAAGGCAAATAGCAAACAAAAAGTGTAAAACAGCGAGGACGAGAGGGAGAGAGAGAGACCGGGAGTGGTGGGGGGAGCTGGGAATAAGGAGCCCCCGGAAATAGAGAAGAGAAACAGGGAGAAAGAGAAATCACGCATACGCACAGGCAGGCAGGCAGGCATGCAGACGAAGAGGAAGGGGGCATTGGGGAAAAGAGAACATGAGCAATATCATCACGGAGCACAGAAAAATAGAAAAAACAAAGAGAAACGAAGAAAACCAGTGAGTGAGCGAGTGTGTGTGAGAGAGGCAAAAGTATTGGGATGGGGTGATGAAAGGAGAGGAGTGGGGGAGGGCCCTTCTCCTAAACGCACACGCACACACACTCACATATGCATGCACAAGGACAACAGAGATAACAAGCGTAGAGTGAAGAAAAAGACTCGTAAAAAAAAAAAGATGTGCGAGAGGGGTTCACAGTGAGAGACGGGGAATGGGGGGAAGGAGGAGAAGGGAGCCGGCGTACAAGACATTAAATAAGAGGAGGAACACTGTAAAGAAACGCTGGGGGAAGACGAGAACTTAAAGAGAAAGCACCAATAGTATAGAAAGATGGAGACAGGGGGAAGGGAGGGGAAGGAGGGCACATTGAGCATCAAATATGAGCGACGAGGAAAGAAGATGTGTGTGTGTGTGTAGAAGGTGATGTGAGGAAGAAAAAAAAAAAACACAATTCTGATGTGGTTTTGCTACTGTCGTATTGCACCTACGGGCAGCTCGTTCTGGTCTTTTCGTTCCGCTGCTCACGTACGTGTGTGTGCGCGTGTGTGTGTGTGTGTGAGCGGGGGAGGGTTGTGTGCACAAGATGAAAAAACGCATGAGCTTGGTCTTATCAGCAATCGGCAACACCTCCTTTTCTGCCGTTCACACATACATGAAATCAGACGAGTTCAGATACAACCTCCCCCGCTCACAACTGTAGATGTGCACAGTGCTCAAGCCATTGTCTCGCTCCTTCCCTGCCGCCGCGACCTCGCAGTACAAGAGGGATAACAGACGCGACACGAAAGGAAGAGGAGGGGGGAAGGAGTTAACAGGCAAGAGAAGACAGCGGATGCGCCGTGCACGGAAAAGGACAGCGAAACATAAATGAAAGATGGCGAAGCACAGGAACACTAATAAAAACAAGAAAACTTTGCGTGCATGTGAAGAGGGATGTGTAAGCGAGTTAGTGAGTGAGCGAGACAAGAGGGCCCTAAAGCCAAACACAAGTACCTCACCACAACGGCTGCGAACAGAACGAGAGTGGCGAGCAGTAGACGGATGCATAGAAACCGGGAGGGGCATCTGGTGCGTGCGCACAGTGCTCCGCGCCAAGTTCACGATAGGCCACTCACACTGGCAACATACGCAGACGTGCATACACACAGAGTTCTCTGCAATGCCACCGCCGTCTCCCTCTCCTTGTGCCAGCGTTCGTGCGTGTGCGCATGAAAGACGGCGGAGACAGAGCAGCGAGAAACGCCGGAAGTAAGAGAAAACGGGCTTCAAAAGAAGCACGATGAGTCTTGCAAGAGAACGACGAAGAAAAGAAAAACACAAGAGCGAGAGACCACGAAGAAATTGCCGAGCTTGACTTACAGTCCAGTGAAGGGCTGAAGTTTAGTGTTGCTTCAGATTGAGGGTCTGTATATATATATATGTATATATATACACATATATATACATATACGTGCATGTGAGGGAAAAAAGAGGAGGCGGAAAAGTGCAGTGCTTGAGAGGAACAAGAAAGCTTCGAAATGAAGCGAGAAGCACCACTCAGTACACCGTGGAAAGAGCGCACGCACTGCTGATTGGCCTTTTCCGCGCTCTACCTCTCCGATGAATGACAGGAGCAGAAAGGAGAAGAATAGAAAAGAGACGCATGGCGGGACGGGGCGGGGCGGCGAGGAGAGGCACCCGCACAGAAGGACATGGCGAAGAGATCAGCAGGGGGTGCTGCTGTAGAATATACAGAACGAGAGAGAAAGGGGGGAGAGAGAAAGAAGAACAGATGAGAAAATCGATCCCGTGCAGATGTTAATGACAACTGAAAAATACCACCGAAATAAGGCCATCAGAGAATGACGAAGAATACGAGAGGCACTCGAGCCCTGTGTGGGTGTGGACAGGGGGACCAAGACCCGGAGCGATCCAAAAGAGCGCAACTCTGTTATATGCATGTGTGAGGTGCATCCTGTTTCACTGATTAACGGCATTATAAGTAGCTCTGTGTGTGTGGGGGGTGGGGGGGGGGGCGGGGTGGTAGGGACGCAGAAAGCTCTTGTCGGGAAGGGAGAGAGAATAGCGTACCTCGCCCTGTCTTCATCGCCTTCCCGCCTTCTCCTTCACCGCTTCGTAAATTAAGAACAAGGGAATAGATAAACACACAGCGAAAGAGAAAGGGGCACATAAGCCACACCGTCCCGTAAGGACAAGCAGAAGAATGCAGGGTTGAGTTACTCAGGCCTGGTGGATCCTGATTGCTGGTCAAGCACCCCTCACAGTACAGCCCTGAAAGAGAAGAAAAAATAAAGAGTAGAAAGACTGGGACCACAAGGAAGACACCTGCTGTTTGCCCAACATTTCAGTTCTCTGCCATACACCACCAGGAACCACGCTCCTCTCCACGCGGCACCTGCCCTGCACTCTGCGGCCCTCCCCCGCCGCTGAGCAGGTCGCACCTCACAGCCGCGCCCGCTATGCTGGTCGCCGCCTCGTGCGTTCCTCCCCCCTCCCGGTGGCGAGGAGGGAAGGGACCGTACTCAGGCTCCCCACCCCCACTGGGCAGGACGAGGGCTGGGTGGGGTTCGCTGGACTCGGGTTGGCGCTCAGCTCGCCATATGGATGGCGCAGGCGTGCTGTTCACGGTCGCAGGTTGCTACGGCACAACCACGATTCAGTACCTGGCCGCCGCCATCAGCCGCGGCGCGTCGCCCTGACGCCCCGTGCGTCGTAAGTGCTTGACCTTGCTGCCGCCAGAGGTGGCCTGGCACTCACAGGCGTAGGGGGAGCGGGGCTGTTTCACGCCCCCCCCCCCCGCACCGATTGAGGCCCTGCGCCCCGCGATGCCACGCTGCGGTACCACCCCAACATCATCGGTGTGAGTGTCGAAAGATGTGAACAACAGAAAACGAAAGCAAAGGCGAAAGAAAGGAGCGGCTTCCTCGTGCAGTGATTAAGTCACCAAAGACGACAAACTAGGAGGGGGGAAGCCAAGGACGACCCAACAAAACGTTCATCCCACAGGCGCAGATATGCTCACCAAACGGCAATCACACGCGCACGTGCAAACGCCACGCGGTAAAACACGCTCGTGTGTGTACGCGCACCCACAGGAATCAAGAAATAGGAACAAACTGAGATGAACGGCCGCTAAAAATTGGATGCTCATGCACCCACACAGATAAAACATCTGCGCCGACGTACTTTGAGACGGTTGCACACTCTCACATGCAATATTTTTTCCATTTGAAGACAAAGTCTGGGTGAGCGCGCGATAGCCACTGCTTCTTGTTTTCCTTCCTCTAGACGCTGAGGTGTCGTACACCATTCCTACAGATCAGTAGATATCCACAAGCGCGTGTGTATACAAGAACAAGGACTCAAAGAGGAGAAGCACACACTCGAGGAGGAAAGAGAGAAGGGAAGTCATGAAGTCGACAGAAATCAACGCAGCTCGGGACAAGAGAGTACACACACACACACACCACGAAAAGTAAAAAATACTATGATGTACCAGTCCCACAAACGAAGAAAGAATGAAAGTGGCGAGCGCAAATACATGTACGCCATAGCGACAAGGCGTGGGAGAGAGAGACCGAGCATCAGAACGAGAGGCCACAGAGCTCCTACAGCAGGATTACAACCGCAGCAAAGACGAAGGGGGGTTCGGTGGCGTGTGTGTGTGTGTGAGAGAGAGAGAGAAAGCCACGTTGATAGGGGGCACATGAAGTGAAGAGGGAGAAGTAGCATGATGTGAAAATGGAAGTAAAAGGTAACCAAGGAGGTAAAAAAATAGTGAGTGAAGGCGAGTGCTTGCGCGTGAATGTGTGCGGCAAACTATCGTGGCATGGAGAGCGTAACGGGCAGGGAGAGGGGGGCGACGTGCACACAAGCACACCCATGCACGCATGCACAATGGTAGTAGTGGGGAAGGCGCTAAAAGAAAGTTCAGACAGGAACGTAACGTGAACACGGCAAAGCAACAAGAAAGAGATCGCTCCTCACGTAGCACGCGCGCCCTTACACAGGCGTCAGTGAACACCGTCACCTCCCACGCACACACATGCATAGGAGCAGATCGCAATAAGGCGAGAGAGAGAGAGAGAGAGAGCAGGAAAAATGGGCAACTCGGCCAGTGATGGCATCGTGCGAAATCACAGGGAATGGAGGGAGGGCTGAAAAACGAGTCTGTGAAGGCGCCAGAGGAATAAAACACGTTCATAGACGATGTGTCTACCCCGAAAAAGCTATCCCAGCGCAAGCGGTAGGCGAGCAACTAACAACGAGTCGGCGGTTGGCATAACTTGACGCCTCGGGACGTACTGAAATCCACAGAGACTCATGACCAACGCGCTTCAACAAAAAAAAAAAGCAAAGATAGAAGTTGTGCATTGAAGGAAGCTGGCTGCGCGTATCCGCCTCTCTCATCTAGCTCCACCTCCACCTCAGCCGCATCCGTGTTCTGGCTTTAAAAAAAAATATGAAAAAGCGGTGATTGCGCCGCATGGAGGGGGGCCGGGGAGAACGAGGAGTTGGGAAGGCGCAGTCAACGGGCTTTCATTTTCTTCTGAAGCCTGCAAGCCCACATCAATCCATGCGACACACACAGAGTCACACACAACGATCGCGCGCACACAGTAAGACAAAAGGGATCCGGGCAGCATCGCGTCTACAACGGGGGTGAAGAGTAGGAAGGTGAATGAGAGCAACAACAACAAAGGGCTAACCAGAGACAACAACAAAAAAAGGGTAGAGGACACCACAGGAGAGACAGCGCGTGAACAACAGAAATGAGAGGTGCTGGGGTAAACGTGACCGCGGCTAAAGAAGATGCACAGGCTGGCAGACGCACGTGCCTTGGGAGAGGAGAGGAGGGGGCGGGGGGCACACTGGCAAACGTGAACGAGAGTGCCTGCGTGTACGCACACTTGTGACCATCTCCCTCCGACTTTCCTCAGCCCCCTCCTCCGCCGCGTAGGGATACCTTCAGCAAAATAACAGGCCAAGCACGCACCGACACTTTTCGGACACATAACGGAGAAAAGTCGATACGCATCAACAGGCAATGCTGCGCGCGCGTGTGGGGGTGGGGGGTGGGGGAGACCCGCAGAGAGATAGCCCAGTGAGCACAAGACAGACGAACAGAACGGTGGAGGGAGGGGGGTCGAATAAAGATAGACGACATGGAAAAGCTCGAACAGAGAAAGAGGGGAGGGTGGAAGGGGTCGGAAGGGGGATGGCAGCGTGGGAAAATAAGTCAGGGGAAGAAGAAAAAGGAAACGGCCGCAAAGAGGGGAATGAGAAGCAGCCAAGCCAACACGCCACCATATCAAATAAAAGAAAGCAAAACGGAGCCACCACGACCGCAAGTGAGACAACAAAGGAATGAGAAAAAGAGAGAGAGAAAAGTATTTGGAGATGCCACGTGTGTGTATGTGTGCGTGTATATAAAAAAAAAGATTTTTTTTTCTTTTGTCAAGGAGAACCAGAAGCACGAGAAGGGATAACAGGAAAGAAAGGAAGGCACGCGGAGAGGGAGGGGGGAGAGACCGGCGGAAGAGGCAAAAGAAAACACTGAAGAGAGAAAATACCCCGATAAAAAAAAAAGGAAAGAAACGACAACAAAATGAAGCGTCCAAGAAGCTGCAGCAGCAACGACACAGGGAAATGGGATATGAACACCCAAACAACAACAGAAGCGCACACATGTGCCTCCCGACACACACACACACACACACACACACACACATAGCTCCCACATACTCCGTAAAGCTACTCACACAAGGCCCCACCGAAAAAAAAGAAAAACATCAACAGCGACGTTCTCTTCGTTACCTTTCTTCTCGTCCCTCCTCTGCCACCGATAGTCACACCCCACCACTCTCCACCGAACGGTTTACCACACGTATAAACATCAGTAATGTGGGAGGAGTACGAACGCCACAGCCATACAGACCAGCGCAGTCAATAAAAGGAGAGGTGGTCGATCCCTTCCCTCATACAGATGAGCGGCCCTCACTCCCCCCTCTCCTACGCCTCATACACTTGCACAGTGCGACTCCACATGCAACCAACACCCACGGGAGTCTGCCGTTGTTGGTGACATGGAGATGGCGAGACAGCACCATCCTGTCTCTCCCTCACTACCGCGAAAACACACACACACACACGAGGAGGAGAGGGGCAATGAAAAGGAGTGCGTAACGATCTGCAGTAAGAAAGTTCAGCCTGGAGGAGAAGGAGGACGTAGAGAAGATCTTCGACGTAATATGAACGGCAATATGCACGAAGACAAGATAAGAGCGCTGTGGGGGAGGGTGAAGAGGATGGGGAAGGAGGGGGAGGGGGGTGACATCTAGATAAGTGAGGATCCACCTGCCCTACCTCATCCTCTCGTACAAAATGAGACTCTAGAAAAGAGAGCACGGCGTGCTTCAAGGCGAAGATCAATTGCTCATGCCGTGAACACACACCAACAACGTAAATTATCAAGAAAAGAATAAACAAGAAAAAAGTGTCATGCATGCACAAGGAGAGAGGTGCAAGCACGCATATATGTATATATATATATATATACCTGTATACGTAGATCCACACACACGCACGCACATGGAGGAGACAATCACAGTACAAGCAAAAGAGAGAGAGAGAGATAGTCAGACGTCAGAAAGGAAAGGAAGACCCGATAAAAGAGAGCACACACACGCACGCAAATGCAACCCGCACAGTTTAAAGTAATAATAATAATAGTGAACTGGGGAGAGGGAGAAAGAAACACGCATGCGCACACACACGGAGCGAATCACTTACAGTCAACAGCACACGCACGCAGAAGCTACCCGAGGGAGGAAGAGCAGAACACTTAGGTGACAGAGAAAGATGGGTGTGGACAGTAATAAGGCTATCGTTAAATCGTGAATTACGCAAACACGGCACAGAACACGCAAAAGACACACAAACAACCACGCAAGAAAAAAAAGACTTTCACACGGAAGACAGTAGCTAATAAGGATACACGCACACACGCACTTACACACAGGTACCCATGTCGTCTATGAGCTTACACGCCCCCGCCCCCCTCCTACGAAAAAAAAGGAAGCGGAGGAAGATAAAGGGCTGTTGTTTTTTTTCCTGTGCTTCCATGTGTCCCCCTCCGCCACGCGCCGGCCAGAAAATGGACGCGTGCATAGCCGCGAGTCATCGTGTGTCTTCTGTACCACGGCTATGCCAAGGAACAGGGCCCACAAACACCGTCTGGCGTTGTTCAGCCCATTTCAATGCCACTGCCTGTAACGCAAGCTAGGCCATAGGTCATGCTCCACATCACCGCGACACAACCAATGCAAAAAAGAAATATACAGAAGTATTTGTTGAGTCGTGGATACACTTAAGAAGAGGCTGGCACAAAGGTGATCATGATCGAAAATCTCCCTGGCATACAACCAACACCGACACTTTCACCGAGCCCAAGAGCTCGCAGTCGCACACAAGGGGAAGTTGCCTGGTTTCCGCCTCCTCGCATACAGTGGGTATCGGGCCTGCCTGATGCCACGTACTGACGTCGCTGGAACCATGGGGGACCCCGAGAAAAAGATAATAAAGCAAGACAGCACACAAACACTCACACTCAGGCACCACAGCAGCGCTTCGCGCAAGCGCCTCTGATACGGCCACCCTCTAACGAGCGCTTCCTTTGAAACCGCCACGCGTGCGTAAACATGCGTCTCTCGCCACATACACACACACACACACACTTGCGCATGCGCATGCCCCACGGGACACCGCTGACCACGTCGGGGGCATATTTTTTCTGGCTCCTTCCTTTCAACCTTCACTTCTCTGCAGACATTTGCCGACTTCCCTCTCAGGTGCTGCTGAGTTCACACCGCCACCACCCCTCGTTCCTTTTCCCTCATAAGAGGTGCCTTCACAGTTTTCCTTGTGGCCTCGCACAGCTGATCTGTTACCCACGCGCCTCTTCTTAGCGTGACGCTGTGGAGCATCTACCGAACTGTCCCCTTGTTGCGGCACACCTCTTCGTGCGCTGCGGTTTCTCTCCAGAAGTGAACATCCAAATAGTTTGCACGAAAAGGAAAAAAAGTTCACGGCACTAGTGCCCCATGCGGCGGCGCATGATGCAGAGCGCCTCATGCAACTCTTCCTCCTCGCGCGGAACCGCAGATTCGCAGTAGGAACACTGTAGGAAGCCGAAATGATCGCGCAACTGCAGCACGGTGAACTTTGCCCGATAGGCCACCATCGGATAGCAGGAGGTCAGTCGCCTTGCTGCTGGAGTGTTGTCGGAGCCTTCCGCACCATCTGTGCATGGGTGTGAGCCGTGCCCTGTCGACATCAAATGCTCCACAAGATTACCGTAGTTCAGAAAGACCTCGTAGCAGCCAAGTTGCTCGGCTGGGCACTGGTACGCCATGATGACCCTATCCCCCGTAAACAAGTCCGGTGATGGGTCCAGGGAGCCCTGGTAGCACTCGGCGTTCACGTCGACAAGCACCTCAAGACTCCTCGGCGATGTGGGGAACCCGATAATATCGCCACAGCGACGCAGGTGGTCGAGGTGGTCGTTCAGTGTGGTGGAGTAAACCAATAGCGGCGCTGATGTGGTGGCACCACCATACGCTGGCAGCTGTGTGGAAGACCGTGATACGCCGCTCGTCTCATGTGGCGTTGGGTGATTCACCAGCTGCGGCAGGTCGCACCTGCACTTGCAGCAGTACGTGCTGCAGTGCCCAGTAGCATGGATGTGGTGCACCATACGCTCCCAGCTGGAGAACAGAAATAGGCACTCACGGCACTGGTACAGAACGACATATGAAGCCTTGCGACCCTCGGTGGTGGGCATGTGCGACGATGAAGACGCCGGCTGCGACGCAAGCGCGCGAAAACCGCTGATGTCGCCTGACATTGCGTACGACTCATCCATCAGTGGTACATCGTCCGTCGTCATGGGTGGCAACAGTGGACGCCACTGCAGAAATGTGGCGCCAGAAAATCCGGGCACCTCAATCACGGGCGGCGTCAGTGCAGCATTGTCAAAGCCACTTCCCCCTGCCGCACCTTGGTCCTCCTGGTCTCTTGATGGCACAGTAGGACGGCTCGGCAGTGCCATCGGCGGTAACCGCATATGGCTACCCTCCAGCGATGAGGCTGAAGTGTTGGTGAACGTGGTGCTGCTACCGTTGTTCGGAATGGTCGGCGGTACCTGCGGGCAGCCCTGTCGTAGATGCATCATTAAATCTGCTAGCGTCCCTCGTGTCTCACACCGACGACAGACAGCCTCGTTCCTAATGCATGTTGCGTGATGCACCTGGCGCAGATGCTCCGCGAGTTGAAGGGGGTGGAGAAACGAGATGCCGCAAACACACTTGTATTGGAGTGTGGAGAGCCCTGTGTAGGAGTTACCGTAGTTGTAGACGCTTCGGGGTGCCTGCACCTCACAGAGATAGTCGCGGCGAGTGTAGAAGACACCGTAGAATCCACAGTGACCAGTGCTCTCCTCGTGCTTTATTGGCCGCTGAGGGCCGAAGCAGCGTAGACGCGTCATGCACTGCACGCAGAAGGGAAGTGTGTGTCCACTCTTGTCCATGTGTTTCGTGGCTTTCGTCCAGGTGCCGCAAAGATTCAAGCACTCCATGCAGCGAAACGGTGTGCGGGAGCCTCCGGGACTGTCTGACCCACATAGAGCCAAGGTCGCGCTTGTGCCTCGTCCTTGCGCGCTGCTTGCAAATTCGCCGGTGAGATTGTACTCCTGCGCTGAGGCAGGCAGCTCAAAATCTGCCTTCTCATAAGACTTGAAGTCCGGCAGCCCGATGCAGTGGGCGTGAGTGATGGCAATCGAGGTCAAAGGTCCGGCGCTTCTGCTAGAAGTAGAGGCCACCGGACTGGTAGAGGACGATGAATGTGGTGGCGACAGGCTCGCTTCCGGTGCTGATAGCTGGCGGTCTCGATGACGCTCGATCAACTTTGTCAGGCTGGCAAAAAAGCCACGTGGCACGATGTAGGTGTCACACAAGGGGCACTTCACGGCTCCATGCCGAGTAGCGTGAATGTGGCGGCTCATCTCATTGCCAGTGTTGCATTTGAAGTCACACTCAACACAGCCAAGCGGCCGGCGGGGTTGACCGTGTGCATCGCTGTCGCCGCGAGTATGCATTCCGCCCCCTGCTGCGAGAATTCCTTCTCTTGGTGTAAGAGCCTCAGTCACCGCAATGGTGAGCGTGCGCAGGTGAGGATAGGGGCTTGAGGGGACAACAAAAAAGGGCAGAGATGGAGCGGAGTTTAATGAAGACAAAACCAAGGAGACAAAGCAAATATATATATATATATATTTATATATGCCTCAAACAGCTACTCAACACCTGCCGCGGGCAGCAAGGGAAAGTGCCCGAATAGGAAGAGGAAGATGGTTCACTTCGAAAACAAGAAAACAACGCAAAGTGAATGATCGCGCGCGCGAACAGACTAGCAGCGCGAAGACACAGAGGAAAAGGGGAAAGCGCAAGTGGTAAGTATGTGTGTGTGGGGGGGGGGGGTATCTGTGTGCAAGACAGAGAAAGGCGTAGATTCAGTGACGCGACAAGCCACTGATGGGGTAGAGGGTGAGCTTGAAGACTGCAACCCGAAAACGCAGTATATATATATAAATATATATATATATATTTATGTGTGTGTATGTGTCTGTGTCTGTGAGTGAGTGTGAGTATGTGTGATGTAGCCTGGCGATGCTTAGGACCCCCACCCCTCTACAATATATATATATATATATATATTCTCCCTTTTTTTGGCAATGGCTGAATCCCCTGGTCAAGACGCGTACACGAGAGAGGGAGGAGTGAGTACACGAAAAGGGGTGGGGGGTGAGTAAGAGAAGCGCAGAACACGTACACCCATGTAAGCACACCCAGCAGCAACGTCCTCTATCAGGGTGAGCCGTGATCCCAAAGGCAGGCACGCACCAGCTCAGGTGTCTATTTACCGTGCAGTGAGCGTGCCGGCAGAGAGTCCCCGGAGTCAGTAGGAGGCGGAGGAGAGGAGAATAGGGCAAAGACAGACGATAGAGAAACAGAGCGGAGCACGAAAAAGGCCAAAGCCACACAAAGAAAACGCGAGAAAGCACGACGGGGAGGGAGAGAGGGAGAGGGAAAGCCCTCAAGGGGAAAAAAGAATCTGAAGATTACGAATGACCGGTGTATCTTCGTGTACGTCAAAGAAAACGACATGCAATCTGGGAGAAAGGGCTATAGGGAGAGACGCAGGCAGCAGCCAGATGGCGTCGGCAACCTCGCCACTTGTTTGGTTGTGTTCTGTGAGTGTGAGTAAGTTCAACACGAAGAAGGCGAAACGAGAGAGATGCAAGGAGGAAAGAAAGAGTCAAAACGATCGATAGGGCGCGTGCGCACACACAGGCCCAAAGAGTGAGTGAGTGAGTGAGACGCACCAATATTACAAGCAGCAGCAGCAGTGGAAGGTGATCAAATTAAGCAGCGACACCAGCCCTAGCAGCACCAGCAGTAAAAGACAAGCGAAAGAGAATGCTGTCTGCCGCCCGTCTCTTCTTATTGGTTACCTCTTACAGAAACACGAACACACGGCAGACTTGCGCCAAACCTTTTTTTTTTTTTTGAGGGGGGAGGGGAGGGGGGGAGCCGCTTGTCTGTGTATCTGAGGAGTATGCCCGTGACTGGCCGTCAATGATATCACAAGCACACGAGAAAGCGAGCAAGAAAATTCGAGACAAATGCAAACAGATGAACGGAGAAGTGATTCAAACAAACAGAAACATACAGGAAAAGGGGGAGAAGACCAGAAATAGAGGAGGTGGGGTCCAATACAGCATGCACAAAACACGCCACCACACGAAACAACCATGAGAACGCAAAGACAATGAAAATGCTTGCCGGCACTGGTAGATGATGGCCGAGTAAGCGTGAAAACGGGGAACGCAAAAACAAGAAACGACGAGGAAAAGTGGTGGAGGAGGAGGGGGGTAGAGACGGGGAGGGGGAGGGGAGGGGCCAAAGAAGAGAGGGCGTGATGGACACAAGCGAGCCGAACCAAAAAGATAATTTGAAGGGAATGTAGTAGGTGAAAAATCGCAACAGAGAGAGAGAAGAGTGCGATGGACGCAAACCAACAGTGCAGTGTGACACACACACACACACACACACACACACACACACACACACGCACGCACGCACACAGACTAAGAAAAGGCAACACGGGAGAGGAGAGCGAAATGGGCAGCGTGATCAGCAACACAGATTCACAGATACACCGAAAAAAAAAAAAAACAGAAGACAAGAGATACGACAAGCGATGAGATCACACGGAAGAGAGAGGACGAGGGGAGGGAAAAGGGAATACACAAGACGGGCGGAGAGAGAGAGAGGACAGTAGAGAGAACAGCGAAAATATGTTTCTGACACAGTCAAACGTGAGCACGAGGGGGAGGAGGACGAGGACGAGGACGAGGGGTGCGGAGGGGGACATACAAAGGAATCATGCACAAACGAACGGAAGAGATAAGGCGGAGCGGCAGGTATAGAGGGGTCAGAGCACCTGAAGAAGAGTGAAGAAAGCGAGTCAGGAGGACAGACGCGGAAAGGAAAGTGGCGAGGTCGAGTTCAGAGTGCGGCAGAAGATGCCCCCAAACGGAAGAAGAGAAGCGAGAGATGGTGAAGGCAGGCCAACAAAATGGAGGAAAGAGAGGCAACACACTAAGCGCACGCAGACAACGGTAAGGCAGAGCAAAGAAAGCGGCGAAGCGTCAAGGAAGACCCCACCTGAGTCTCTGTCGTCGTCTGACGCTGCCTTTCTGGAAACTTTGCTCTGCTTGGGTTCTTCCCGTGGAGGAGAACGAAAATGAGGGCAGAGGTTACGCAGGTGACTGCTGCGTGCGCGAGTACCTTTGAGAAGAGGAGAAAAGGGTAGCACTGGAGCTGCTGTTGGTTTCTCTGGTGAGCTTTGTATATATTTCTGGCTGTGAAGGAGGGGATGAAGGAAGAGTGCCTCGCTGGTTATCTGTGTCTTTCTATTTGTACAGGGAGAAAGCTAAGGCTCTTCTCTGTGATGGGGAAGCGGTGAGAAAAGGTGTCTGTGCCGCAACGAAGCCGTGACAAGGAAGGCACAGAGAGGAATAGAGGAGGAGAGAGGCAGAGAAGCAGGGATGGCGGACTCCGCCCCTACGCTGCCTCCAACAAGAACAAAAAAAAGTTCGGTGATCAAGACGATGTTGTACCCGTGGCGCGGCGCTCTTCACGCCTACTTGTGTAGAGGTCCTCTAGGAGTGTACACACGCCACAAAGCCAAACTAAGAGGGGGGGAGAACAGACGGTAGGGGAGAGAGGAGGACAGGCAGATGGGAGAGGGAGGGCGGGTGCGGGATGGCACACACACACACAATAGGGCAAGGACAATGTCTTGCTTTTCGTCCCCCCTGTTCCCTTGTCAATTTGTTTCCCTCCTCTGTTGCACGCGGCGTGGCAAGCGAAAATGGTTCACGTGGACCTCTGGCAGGTGAGAGGGTGGAGCAGCAGCAGCGAGGTGACGCACCACGCAAGAAACAGGGGGATTGTAGAAGGGAGGAAGAAAGGTACCATTGCGGCGAAGGCGGCGGTGAGGACGAAAGGGATGGTATTCATTGAGAGTAGGGAATACGCGCAAGACGCGCTGCATTGGGGCTGTGCAACAAGCGTCAAGAGGAGACCCGTGATGCACCTCTTGTTGCGCTGCATCACGATCATTAAACGACTCGGTGTTTCGGATGACGTTTTCGAATAGCTGATGGGACAACGTGTGCATGAATCTCCTTCACTATATTGAATGTCTCCCTTACGCTGAGTGGAGAGCTGCTCTCACGCATTCGCTACACGCTTTGCGTTGCACACCCAAGGTGAACTCTTGTCTTTCAGTTTGCCTGTGTGTGTGATGCTCGCCGCCAGACACCGCGATCACTTGCAGAAAACATGAAAAGAGAAACAGAAGTCTACCAGTGACAGTGTTTCAGTCACATATCCAAGATGCTGTTGATGCGGTGCTCATACCTCTCAAGCTCGTCCTCCAGATCATTTTCGATTGCACTGGAGGTGACGTCGGTCACCATATACGCCCGCATTGCCTCCCAGAGAACGTGGTGAAAGCTCATAAGCTCTTCCGACGGTGCATCCTTCATGTATGCAAACCGATCTTCTACAGAGCTGACGACATCATCGAGGTCCATGTTCAGCACATCTGCAACGCCATTCTCATACTGATAGGCCTGAATAGCACGCTGTACCGTCTCCACTGTTTCGATTTCCATCTTCGCTGCCGTCACCATCACGTCAAACGTGAAGTTCTCCACAACAAGTCGCTTCGCGTACGCCACATCGTAGGCGCGAGCTGCTGTTGTTGAGGGTTGACGGACATGGGCGTTGAAGGCGAGGCAAATGGCGTCGTACGGTTGCAGTAAGGCCTTGATCTCCTCATCGAGCACGCTGCTACTTGCTGGCACGCGATCGAGCACGACGACGTTGTTTGTAGTGCTGCGGTCACGCAGAACGCGACGAAGAGCTTTGCCGCTGCGACTCTCGCGGCAGCGCTCCACGCCTACATGTACCGTCATGTTCCTCAGCAACGCGGTTGCCGTTGGAATGGCCTCCGTGTAGAGCTGAGGAACAAACAAAATACGAATGATTGGGAAAATCTCTTGGTCAATATAAACAGGACCCCTCAACTGAGCGCGCGACGCTGACCTGTCGTAGAGCGATAGGGGCCCACTCCGTCGCGGGATACTTGGTGCCGCTGAGGTTTCCTTCCCGACAAACTCCTCCTGCATACTCATACAGTCCGCGCTGTCGCCATTATCGATACGATGGTGGCGAGGAGTCGGGGCGAGGGTACCGTCAGTGGACTCGCTCCACTGCGGGGTGAGCAGTGGTGGCCACTCAGCATCCGCTCTGGCGTGCAGTTGCATCGACAGCCGTAACCTCGAGTCGATCACCCAAGACTGATCAATCAAGGCGTGCTCCGGTGCAGTGGCATTCGCCGCTGTAAGTTGCCGAGAGCGGTCCGGGAAGGTTGCAAGGTCTACGGTGATCTTGAGTAGGTTGTTACCGCTCATGCCCAACTGCACAGCGTCCCCGCCAGTGCCATCTTCGCGCTGGGTGTGGGCGAGCAGACAGTGGGAAGTAGAACAGGGAAGCGGTAGTGGCGTCTCACTTGCGTTTTGGACGCGACGCAGGAGGACACTCAGTGTCACAGGCAGGTCCTCGATGAAGGATCCGCTACACGTCGCCACGACCTCCGCCGGCTGGCGGAGATCAATGAAGAGGCTCAAGCTTTGTCCTGCATAAACGGCCTTGACATTGCTGGAGTTGGACAGGTGCACATTAGCCATTGTGTGGCCAAAGACAGCTCCCGCACGCCACCAGGTCACAGTAGAAAAAGATAAAGATAGGTTAAGCACCCTGACCCACCACAGCAGAGATGAGACGCATACACCGTTGCACGCGTGCGTAGGAGGCGTGATTTCGTGGCAGCAGTGATCCAGCAGAGGTGCTGGTGCCGTCTAGACGTGGCGCTGCCAAGTTTCTGGAGGTGATATCAGCTGTGTCTCGGGAAACGCAACGCCGCCGACCAGTTCAGTACAGATACTATTGAGTTTGGCTGCCAGGGCCAGAGAGAGAGGGGGGCGGACACGGCACAAGACAACACAGTACCGTGTGTCTTCGCCGCCGTGGTGGAGGCCCCTGAGGGACACGAAAAGAAAAGAGAGCGACGCAGTCGCGGAAGAGATCGCAAGAACGTAGAGAAAAAGTCTGTTATCCGTGCATCACTGCCCACGGTGTCAACGTCCACGAAGCCGCTCACCACGGAGGAGTGCATTTTTACTGCCTTCAGGCAGGCCCAGCAAACGAGAAAGCAAAGAGCCTGGCATGTGCTCCGCATTGTCGGGAAGTCGAAGGAGGAAGCGCGGAGATTGGGGTGCAGGTAGGGAGTGGAAGGAGGTGCAGAGGGTGTGTAAAATTTGACAGGACCACCCACGCGAGTGAATGTGAAAGGGGCAAAACACCTCTGCGGCGTGTCGGGGACGGCGCCACAGACGTTATCAGCTTTTCCTGGATGTGAGGAGGAGTTGAGAATCGGAAAGGCTGGCAAAAGCATCAAAGGGCCACATGAAAGCGAAGGGGGCACGTCCGTGCACGCCCACATCAAACCCTCCCCTATACACGTTCGCCACAAGCACGCACACAGACATAGACACCCCCCCACACACACACACACACGAGCATCAAGGAAACGGCACACGGGTGCACAAGCGTTCCAAGTGGCTAGCAAAACCTAGGTGGTGATTGCTTGCACAAAGGCCATAGTGGCCTCCTTAATCTTCGGCTTCACCGCTTCTTTCATGGAGTCGTTCAGACCCAGTCTGCCCATCACCTCAGTCAGCACTTCTTTGAAGGATAGGCTCGAAATCTGCGATTTTGGCTTGGCTGCCAGCACCGCCTGCACGGCCGCCGTTATTTCCGTCTCAGAGAGCTGCGGCGCAGAGCGGCCGGCGTAGAGACTCAGCCGACAGACAACCCGACCCTCTGCATCGACGACACGCTGGAAGCCTCCTGTTGAGGCCACGGTCATCCATTTACCAGATAATGACCGGCCAAAGCTCAGAGTGGGGTCAAATCGAAGATCGATCGTGCACGCTCCGCAGTGCGAGCTACGCGAGGCAGCCGCCCCATCACCCTGTGCGGGGGCCGGTGTGCATGTGATGGCGACGTTGCGCACCTTACTGTCGCTTCCCTTTTCCAGTGACAAGTCCCCGCTGCAGTTCGTTCCACCCGTTTGGTTCAAGAAATGAGTGGGGCTTGACAGTGAGGTGCCCTTCTCGTCTTCTTCGGTCGTTTTCGCGGTCGTCGTCTCTGTGCGTGCGCGGGCTGCTTTTGGTGCGCACACAAACACCGTCACCTTCAGGTCTCCCACAAAGCAGGCGGGCAGCGATGCTGTGCGGCCACTCGCCATCTCCTCCGCTCGGTAGTTGTATGTGACACGCATCTCTGTCGGCGTCGTGTAGGACACAACAAAGCCGCCCTCCATACACTGTGTCTGCCCTACTTGCAGCTCATCTTCCCCTGCGTTGCCCTCTGCCAATTGCGAAGCGTCGAAGGCTTTGTCCACCGGGTGGTAACAGTTCAGCCCGCAGTTGAGACCTGTGCCACCGATGGGCTTGTTGCCACCCGTGGTGGCGAGCAGCATCGACTTGCCGGAGGCGCCGAGCCGTTTCTGGACAGTGGCAAAGTCAATTCGAATACATAGGGTGACCCCGTCCTCCTCAATGCGCCACTGACAACCGTCCCCGACGTCCGTGAAGGCTGCTGTGCGGAGCGCTTCGATCGACTTACTGGAAAGATCACGCTTGTCAAGGGACTTCGTGAAAATGTTGAGGCCCAAAAATGCGCCCGATTTACCGAGTGGCTTGTTGCCACTGCTGGTGCTGATGAGCACCGACTTCCCCGAGGAGCTTGCCCCGCAGTCCTTGCTAAGATCACAGTAGAGAAACAGAACTGATTGCACGACCATCATACGGAGGTTCTTCGCCCCCCTCATCTCGAACCGCTCAGACATGGTCCTGCCCAAAAGCACGTGCGTGGTTAAAGAGATGCGGGAGAGCACCGTTCTGTAGCAACTGCGAAGCAAATACGACTGTCTCAGTGCGTGTCTGCGCTCTTACGTGTGCTTACGTGTGTGTGCAGGGCAAATATACAGAGCGCCTTTTTTCTTTTTCTTGCTCCTGATCCTTTTTCACGCGTCTCAAAGGCCGTGCGTTGGAGTGGTCCGCCCCGCTGCCCGCGCTCGGTGGTATGTGGGGGGGGGTGGGGAGGGGGCGTGGATTGGGTAGTCAGAGGGGGAGGGGGAAGTGACGAGAGAGGAGAGGGGACGCGTCGTGCAGGAGGAGGGGGCCTGTGTGCGATCTGCTGAGGAAGCGCACCAGAAAAAAAAAAGCCAGGAAGAAGGGAATGCGCACAGGCAGAAAGCAGAACATCACCTATTTGTGTGCGGGGAGCCGACGCGCACCTCCACACGATACACCACGATCGTGGACGTCACTCCACTGCACACCAGGCAGATGCGGACAGCGCCCTACAGAGACGGTGGGGAAGGGAAGGGCCGGGAAAATAATGTTGTGAGCAGTAATGAGGAAAAGCGCGCGGGCCCATATACAGCAACAATTACAAAAAGTGTTTGGGAGAGCCTCGTCGCCTAATGTACATGCACTCCAAGAGCGACAATGATGGAGACCGGAAGGAAAACAAGCTAGACAACCCCAAACGAGAGCAGCCACACACGGCGGCGCTACACTATCGGTCCACTGACCCACACTGTGTCTCAGACGTGGGACAACACGAGTGACGACCCCGCACACAGGAGGCCAGGGCAGCGGCAAACTCTCCCACAAGCGGCGCAGTCGCAGGCGCATCCGCACCCACGACGACGTCGACAAGGGTTGACTCGCTGGCGCGAACATGCACCTCTGCCGCGGTCTGCTGCGCTGCGCAGTTCACCAGAAGGCTGCTGGGAACGGCCAAGTCAGAGAGTAGCCGCGATACGACAGGTGCCTGCGTTGAGCCGCCGCACAGGGGCGCCGCGTGGCGCGGCAGAACAGCAAACGAAACACAGACGTCTGCACGTTTGAGCGCGCCATCAGCTGTCGCCTCGGTCCCTTCAAACCATCTCCTCGGCTTGGATTCATCCTTTAGGGGTGTGCGTACCGTGGAAGTGGTGTACCAAGCTATATTCAGGAGAGCCGCCACCTCTGACCTCGCCTCCGCCTCGACACGGTGCCTGGTGTCGACCGCGAAGAGCAGCGGCGGGGACGCCAGAACCTCGTAAAAGTGCTGTATTGACGGCATGTCCAGGGCTATCAAGGAGGGCGCTCCGCCACGTGGTGGTTGCACTGCGACCACGACGCGCGGTTGCCAACGCCTGGTTTGAGAGGTAGTAGAAAGGCGGTCATCGCGCTTCCACTCCGCTGTGAGGCGCAGAAGACACATGCAGAAATCCACCAGAGTGCAGGCGCAGCTGGAGATGTCGGAGAGCGGATGCTGCGCGTCTGCGCGGTTCCACACCGGTGCAGCGTACGGCTTCAACGGAACACGGTGCTTCTGGGGAAGCCACAACTCCAAATGCTCCACGTTTCCATATGCATCAACCCTTGTGCTCAACTCATGGGATGCGGGATTCATTTTGCGGAGTGTAGGTCCTTGGTCAGCGGGGCCTCCTGCCTCACCGCCGGTATCGAGAGTTATGAGGTGGTTGGCGACATCTTCCGTAGAGACTGCGCCGGAGGGCTGTGTCAGTGCGCTTCGCACCCACTCCAAGCCTGCCTGCAACGGCACAACTAACGCTTGCAGTCGCATTGTCCACTGTTCTGGGTGCGACAGGGATGTTTCTAGGCAGCACACACTGTGCAACCACTGAGCAACCGGCAGGGTGTGAGTACCAGGAGACTCGAACTCCGACACTGTGTCATCCTCCCTCAAAACAAGTGTGCACAGTCCCGACTCCAACACATCGAGCGAGTAGGCGTTCACCTCGCTCGACACACGCAGACGTCTGCGCACATCAAAGGCGATCTCGTCGGCCACACAGGACAGATTGGCGAACATCGTGTCCAAGTCTTGGCGGTCCTGCCGCGCCGCAGGGGAAGCGTCAGGAAGCACGTCTTTGTGGGCGAGGGAGAGGTGGTGCTCGTGGAGCACCTCAAGGTCTGCCGCCAGCGCTGCCACACAGCGTAAGCGCCCCTCCTGTTTGTTCATGACACACAGCTTGTAGAAGTGCTGACCGACGCAGACGTTGATATGAGCTGCGTCTACACAGGAGACAACAGACAGGGTGTCGTATCGGCGAGGCGGCGCGTTTGGCTGGCATGCCCGCATTTTCTCCATGTGCGCTGTCACTGGGTTGACAGATGCAGTCCTCGTCGCAGCGAGCCCGTCGAGCGGGACTCCCGACTCGGATGTGTTGCTCACCCCCTGCCCCGGCGACTCCACCCAGCCAAACGTTGTGTCCTTCTGCTCCAGGGGCGGTTCGCTAAAGTTCGTGTTGTACACAGCATTGCCTAACAGACTGGCAAAAACGTAGGACGGTACTCGCTCATGCGCGTCGTGCACTGACGCTTTTAGTTGCGTGTTGCAGCGGTGCAGGTACGTCGCCAGTAGCTGATGCAGCACAGTCGCCACTTGCACGAAGGCTTGGCATGGGTTTGTGGCACACCCGGGTAAAGCGCTGGATGCAGTTGCCGGGGCCTTCACGCAAATCACATGATGAGGGTACTGTAGGGGAGACATGCGGTAGGCCGCAGTGTGGTGGAGCCAGTCCTCGTATAGTATATCATGCCCCGGTGTGAGACTGGGGGAAGCTACGAAGTCGCTACATGCAGCGAAGCACGACTCCAGGGGGGAGTTTGTTATCTGCAGGCGAGCCTGCAACGCACGCTCCGCCGCCCACGCTTCAGACGCCGGCAGCACTTCGTCGAAGGTGCGCGTGCACGCCGGCGACTCAAAATGCACCAACGCCTCACTGCAATCGTAGGTGCCGTTTGGGCGTCCACAGATCGCGTTGGCCGCAGCTGTGAAGATGGGGCATCCGCCGCGGTTGTGTGCCGAGGCATCGTAGGGCCACAGCGTCTTGTGGGCAGCAGAAAGAAACGGGTTCTGAACATTTAACACGCCAGCAGTACCTTCCGCGTCGTACTGCACCTTTCCTCCGCCCTTCTTCTTTCCTGCCGATGACATTGCAATAAGATATCACGCTCCTGCACGCGATACAGATTCAGTCACGGCGCCAAAGTCTAGTGGGGTGCAAAAACCCTGAATATGTCCTTGTTGACGTCACCAGCACTTATCAGGCAACGGCCTCGCGCTGATGGTGAAGATTTCGCTGATGTTTCCAGCGCACGCAGTCTCAGCGAGTCACCTCAAAACGAAACTGTTGGTAAAGAAGGGGAAGGTCGTGGATGAGTGAATGGAAAGTGTTCTACATGTGCGAGAGACGCCCTACACTATACACCAAAACAGCACGCTCGCACGGCGGCTGCACTGTATGACACCTAAAGGGCACACGCGCCATGTGCAGTAGTGAGAGGAAGGAGAGAGGCCGAAAGAAAACAAGAGCTCTACATACAATCCATTATGTCTGGCAGCGGACAAAAGTGACCGCGATACGTTTCCTGTGAAAAGTTGGCGCACATTTTCCCCTATCCGCTATCTCCTCCTTCTTCCCTGAGTTTGACTTCCTTCCCTGTGCACGGCCACATACTTCATGTTCATTCAAACACCCGCGGGCGCTACTTATTGCGCCGCCCGACTACCGCTGAGCAGGCACGCACGAAGAAACTAATATTCACAAATAACTCCCACACAGCACGAGGGTCTTTAACACTCCTCAACCAGCGAGGTAGGCACTTTGGGGCAGACGCGGAGGGCCGCCTCTCGCTCCCACGGCTGCAACAACTGCAAGCCCAGCGACAGTCGTCCCTGTTTCGCTGTCACCTCCACCAGTGCGACAAACTCAGTAAAGAGCTCAAACACTTCCGTGACCTCCTCTCCCGTGTCTGGGTGTGGTCCCCATGAAAATAAAGCCTCCACATTGTTCACTCGGCGCGAAAACTGGCACTTCCCCTGCTCGCCATCTGCGGCGCCGCGGCGTGGCATGTCGCTCTTGCCCCCTTTCTTGTGTGCGTGTGCCTTTGCTTTGGCGTCTATCGCCCGCTCCCCTGCTGCCTGAGTGTCAGCACAGGTCTTCTGCGTAGCTGACCTTCCATCTGGGTCTCCACTCGGAAGCATACCTTGAAAGGTGAACCGCTGGTGGATATCTTTGAAGCCGATCTCCACTATAGAGGCAAGCTCCGCGCTGTATAGAAGCATTCCTCCTTCCGTCATCTTCACAATGGTGACGGTGGTGTAGATCTCCTGCGGCAGAGTCGGGTCGTCCTTGGCTCTCTTCTTGAGTGCAAGCAGGTAGAGGCACAGAGTATACTCCAACGACATGTCACTGGCGGTGCGGGAGTTCAAGCGACACGCGTTGGCGTGGGTGGTGATAAAATCCAGCTCTGAGTGAGGGCAGAAAAGAGCTTTCGTCTTCAGGTTGTTGACGTCCACGACACGCGTGGGGTCAAAGATCTCGTCCCCCGGCCTCGCCTCCACCTCCGGGTGCGGCGCGTTCAGCATCTCGATCTGTGCCTCCTCCATGCACTGTTCCAGCTCTAAGGCGACGCGCAGCTGGCGGTGCACCATCAAATCGCAGTAGCGGCGGATCGGGGACGTAAAGTGGGTGTACCACGGCGCTGCGACGGCAAAGTGGGAGCGGACGCCCTTCTCTGTTGGGTCGTTGGCAATGTATTTGGCTGCCATCAAGGAGTACTTGAGTAACTGGGACACGGTGTGGAAGTCTCCGTGGTGGTCCTTCTTGATGGTGTCGATCATCCGCTGCAGCTCTTGTCCAGAACTGCCGCAGATAGGCAGGCCGCGGCGCGACAAAGCCGCACGCAGAAGACTCATCTTCTGCGTCTTCGGTCTTTCGTGCACACGCAGCAGTGCCCCGTAAGGGATGAACTGCACAATTTTTTGTGCCACGCGCTGATTTGCGAGCAACATGAACTCCTCTACCACCCAGTTCGCCTGAATCTGCTCCTGAACAAAGAAGGAGGTCGGAGGCAAGTTTGCCTCTTTCTTGTCAAAGTGAAACGCTAGGCGGGTATTGCCGATGACCACCCGTCCGTTCTGCAGTGACTGCTGGCGAAGCTTGCTAGCGAGCTTGAAGAGGTTCTTCACACTCTGTTTCACCTTGTTGCGAGCAGCCTCCTCACCGATGCCGAGGTCCGACGCCGCTTGAGCCACGTCGAGCTCCACCGTGTCATCGTCGTCGAGAATCTGCTGCGCCTGCTCGTAGGCCAATCGGCACCGACTGCGGATGACGCTCTGGCCAAACCACTCGCACTTCTCCCCCGTCACTGCCTCAGAAATAAGATGCCCATCGCGATCAAACTCGAACAGTGCAGAAAAGGCAAACTTGTCCTCGCCAGGGTTCAAGCTACAGTAATTCTCGCTCAGCTGGGACGGCAACATGGGAATCACACGGTTCACCAGGTAGGTTGAATTGCTGCGTCGTTGTGCCTCCTCGTCGAGCGCCGTCCCGGGCAAAACAAAGTGTGATACATCCGCGATGTGCACGCCAACGTGATAGCCGCCATCTTTGCGCGGCTTAATGCTGAGGGCATCATCTAGGTCTCGCGCTGTGGCGGGATCAATCGTCAGGACAAACTCCGAGTCGCGCAGATCGCGCCGTCCCATATCGGCCAGCTCCGCTGCAGAAGGAATCGTGAACTCGGGGGGTACGCACGCCTGGGCGTCCTCCGAAAATGGTTCGTCCCGTATATCGCAGCAGGTGCAGATGGCGTGGGTCGCGACTTCCATCGACGAGGCGTCACCGAGGAAGCTGTGTACTTTACATAAGAGGGCGTGTGGCACTCGCGGAGTCCTTAGAATCTCACCGTTCTCACCGGGCTCCAGGGCCAAGGAAAAGATCGATATGTTGATGTTTGCATGATAAGCAGCCATGATGTCGCACCCCTGTACAGTTAGCTGAGGGTAGAGGTGATTGAAGGGGCGGAAACGATAGTAGTAGTTCCCCCGCAGTCCCTCACCAGGCCGCACCTGGTTGTCTGCAATACGGGCCACGTGAAGGCGTGGCAGGCAGCGCTTCAGAATTCGAATGACGCGGCCCAGCGGACGCTTTTCCGGTGGCCACTGGTAAGAAGGGGCGCCCATCTGCGTGGCGAGGGAAACCTCCACAGAGGCGTTTTGGATGACCTCGTCCTTTGTCTCGGGTGCAATAAGCTGCGTGATGTGGCGACCGTCCGGCAGCGTGGATGGCATCACTTCAGAGCCATCCTCCCTTGCGTAGTCCTCTGTGTCGTCGTCGCTGCCGACGGTCACTGTGCTGGGAGTACTCAGTGCGGGTTGCCACTGTGTCAACGGCAAGAGTTCCACTGCCACCACATCAGAGTGCAGCGCAGGCCCGCGCAGCTCAGCAGAGTTCAGTATCACATCGCACGGAAACCGTCTGCTGCGCACAAACGATAGATTGGAGCCGTAGTTACGAAAGACGCCGACACGACCAATGACGACAGTGCCCTCTCTCACGCGCTGTTCAAGAGCCGGTTCGCTGCCGAGGATGTAGGTATAGGCAATGTCGCCCATGGCTTTCCTTGTTGCACGTCCGCGTAATACTACTGTACTTCTTTCCGCTTTCTGCTCACTCTCTAATATACGGCTCACGACACTGAAGAACGATAACAGGCGTAGAGGTGGGGAAGAGACCAAAAAATAAGCCAGCAAGAGTAGAGAGAAGAACACGTGAGACTCTGAACAGTTGTCTCCGAGGTGTCAAGCAGAGATGAAGGGTATGAGGTTGGAAAGCGGCCAATGCGTGTATACGCATTGAAACAAAACGCCACGAAAATACAAACGTGGAGAGGACCTCACCAGAAGGGAAAAACGCAAAAGTGGGAGCGTGAGAGAAAGCAAAAGCACAGGCCGAGCAATGGGTGCTCACGACGAGCACCTGCTTCGCTACTGGAGGAGAAACAGGAGAGCACCAGAAGCATCTTCGGACTGCAGAGGCACATCCACGGGAGTAGGCAAGCGCAGAGAGTGACGGTGCAACCGCGTCTTCTTGTTATGGATGAACACAATAAAAGTTTTCTTTGAGGTGTGCGTGTGGCTCGGCTATGCAGAGGGCGTACCTAACGAACGATGAGACCTACTGCACTGCCCAATGCGCATGGGAGGGGAAACAGCGCAATGGTGGGTCTCGATCCACATTTCAAAAAAAAAAAAGCGTCCCCAAAACACACGTTTGCGTGCACACACGCAAGCGCATGAGCGCCGGCCAATACGCCAGTCAGAAAAGCCGATGCGAGGTCGTCACAAATTCTCCACATCCGAGGACGACGACGTGGTGTCATCGGTGTTTAGAAAGGCTGCGAGTGAGAAGCCTGTGGAGCATGGTTTTGACGCCTCATCAACAGCCGATGGGGTATCGCGTGCACCGCTTGTCGGTTCGCTTTTTGCCACAGACGCTGTAGCCAAATCACCGAAGAGCAGAACGCTAGAAGGCCCCTTATCTGGCGTTGTCGGTTTGCCCAGCGCAGACATCTGTATAGCCACGGCAGCGTCATCACGTAGCCATGCCTGGCCGCGAAGTCCCTTTTCTAGAACCTCCAACACATGTGCACGAAGGTGTGGCGCCATGCCGGCGCACACACCACCAACTAAATCACGCTCTGTGTCGCACACCTGCAACGTGCTGCGGAGAGCGCGTACCCCGTCTGGCACGTGCTCTTTCTCTGTGACGCTCATCAGCGACTCGAGCGTTTGTGGGGACGTGTCAAGGGTAGCAAGCACAATGTGATGAATTGAGTAACCTGCTGCTGGTGTCCACGTGGCCTTTTCGGCAGCTAGCTGCGCAGCGGACGGGAGAAACGGTGCGATGCCTCCTTTGGCGGCGTTGTGCCGACCACCCAGTTCCACCTGCATGACGTACTCCAGAACCTGATGTACCATGCGTGCTGCTGCCTGCTCCGACAAGAGCTCAGCCTGTGCGCGCCGCTGCTGCGCCTGAGCAGAGGTGTTACCACGCTCCTGCGCGAGGGCTTCCTGCGCCGCCTGTATGTTCAGCCCCTCCACAGTCCCGCTGCGGCGGGGGCACTTGCCACTCGCATTGGGAGCAATGGAGGAAGCGTCGGATAACGCTTTGTTCGCATCTGCAGAACGCTTTTGGCCCGACAAAAAAGTCCGCACGCCGCTGTTATCCTCCTGCGCTGCGGTTTTGGTGTTGCGCAGGAAGTCGTTCAGATCCATGGGTTAGCGAACAGCATGCACAGCAGTGAGCAAAAAAAAAAAGGGATGGACTACTTGTGCGTGTGAAGTGCACGCAAATCGCTGTGAAAACAGCAGGAGTGGTGCTCCTGGCGTGGGATTGACCCGCGATGGTGAAAACGACGGATACTGCGGAAGTGAACCCGCCGCGCCACTTCTCCACTTTCCCTTGCTGCCGTGCCGACACTGAGAAAGCGTTCACACACCGGAGGCGATCTGCCCAGCATCCGTGCGGAAACCTCTTCATCCGCGCAGCAAAACGATGCATACATAAAGTCGCCATGTTGGGGTGAAGCGCGAAACGGCGCGCGCGCAGCAGTTGAAAGGCAGAAGCTCGAGAGAGAGAGAGAGAGGGAGGGGGGGAGGGGCAAGGCAACTGGAAGAGAGTGAGATGCCTACGAGAACACACGCCAGACACAGAGGCAACGGCCGCGCACACTCCATGCGTGGAAAAAGTGTATGGGGTGAGGAAAGCAAGTCACACGCAAAACAATAGAGTGGATCCATGGCGCCTCTCCATCGGCTCGCACCCACACACACACACACACCGTTACCAACTGTGGCATCAAATGAAGCACGAGGGAGCAATCGAGGCGGCTACGAGACGGCATCGCTCCCCCACAAAATCCATCATCCTTTCGCCAGCCGTTTCTGCGTGAGGGGGTGGGGAAACAGGGCGGTGCCGTAAACGGTGCACCCACACAAACCGAAACGCGTAAGAGGTGAGCGGGGTCCAGCTCGCCCACAACTTATATATTTACAGCCTTGCGCGTCTGTGCGCGTATGGCTAGAGGAGCCGGTTCGCTGCGATGGAGAAAGGAGGGAGTTATCGGCTCTGTATGGGCTCCGGCCCACTCAACAACAACAACGGCACTTGAGCACGTTTACAGTTAAGCGTTAAAGGGGAAACACAGAAGAAAATGCCCCCGTCAAAGTGCGGGGGACCGCGCGCATAGAGGAGAGACCTGAAAGAGTGTGAGCGACAGACGAGAACGGCTGCCCAACTCTTCGGCGCTAACGACGAGTGCAATCGAGCAGCACTCCTGTCGTTGCTAGCCAGAGTTCGATTCCACACACACACACACACACACACGCACAAGAGCAGCATGCACCCCACCCCCCGGCGCACTAGCCGTACACCCCACAGGCACTCAGAAACCTCATCGTTAAACGTCCACACACTGTGGCTGTTGCGTACACAGCAACATCACACTTACCCATCTACACGCATGCAAGACCAAGGGCCGGCACGAATGCCCAGCGCCACTCCGTCTTCCTTTTCCTCTCTCGTTTTCTCTCAGCTCTAGTACGCCTGACGGTGTACATATGTGGAGAGAATAGCACTCATCGGAGGCACTGTGTAAGCCGGCTCACCGAGCACCTCTGCTAGCCACCGATCCGCTTGACTCCTCTGCTGCGCCGTTGCCAAATCGCCTTCATGGCCCGTTGCCATCGTCCCCTCTTGTGAGTCTTGGATAGAGGCGATTTCCTTGAAGAAGGACTGTAGCTGAAGTCGTGCAGATGTGTCACCTTCTGCCGCGGCACCCGTGCCGCTCAATTGGTTGCTGGTGCCGGCCCACTCATACACGGATGGCTGTGCCGTGACTGCAGCTCCCGTCGGTAGCTGCAGCACCTTGAACCCCGTCACAGCATCCACAGCAGCGAGATGCTGGCCATTCAGGTGCAGTGGGGCAATATGGCGAAAAGGAAAGCGAGAGGCGTTCGAAATACGACGCACCACCTCACCCAGTTGCGGACCCTTACCATTGACGGCGGCGCGGCAGCAGAGCTCCACAAGAGATGTGTCTTCGAGAGCGGCTACCACTGTCGTGTCCGTGAAGGCAGTAAAGGCGGTGATGCATGACTCGCCCACGTTGAATACGGTCGGTTCTTCTGCGTCCTTGACCAGTGTCCAAAAGAAGATATGCTGCTTCCCAGCTGCCACGACGTGGTGGCAGTCAGGTAACACGACGATGTGGCGCAGCGGTTGCGTTTCCGTGTACTGCGGCACAAGTTTAAGAAGTGGCCAGCGTTCGCCAGGCTTGCAGTCCTGCACAGAGTACACATGCAGACAGTCGTCAGCAACGAAGCAGAGCGAGGCATCCGCGGAAAGGGCCATTGCTTGCACCTGTTGGGAAGGAGTCGCCATCGTTGAGTGGCTGTGCCAGCCGCCAGTCACTGCGCCGTATGTGTCCTGTTCGGTGAAGGCAGTCTGTGCCCAACACTTCATCGCCTCGCAGCTCAACGTGAATACACGCCGCCCTCGCTTGTCCACCTCTAATGCCAACACGGCGGAGCGATGCGGCGAGTACACGGTTTGCATCTCTACATGCTTCTTACGTAGCGCGTCATATTCCCAGAACCGCAGCAGCGGGGGCAGCACCGTCGACGCGAAAGATTCGTACGTCACCAGAGAGCGACTGTCGTTCAGAACGCCCACAAACTGAATTCCGTGACGGGGCGGGCTCGGTATTGTCTCCATTTGCGAGGACACATGAATCGAGTAGAGTGACTGCTGCGTGTATGGATCGCAGACACGCAGAACATTGGGCATCCCCGTCAGAATCACCGCTGGGCTCCCGCGCCACTGCTCCACGACGAGCCCGGAGCACACATCCTCAGCAGCCCACTCGATTCCCTCCGCCGATGTCGTCACGCGCATCTGCAGCAAGTCCGCAACGGCGAGCGTCGAGGTGCCGCACGACAACAACAGCTGGGCACCTCCACTGATGAAGGGTGTTATTCCTTGCAGCGTGCCCAGCTGCACCCTGACCTTCTTGTGGCTGTAGGACACTAGATCCCAGATTAGAAGCACAGACTCACGACCGCCAGTGTACACTGCGCTACCATCGAGAGCAAAGGCCAGCGCTGTCAGAGGGGTGTGATGCCAGTGGTCGGCAAAGCAGTGTGCCTCTTGAACCTCCACGTAGATGAGCAGCTCACCGCGCCTGCCGCCAACGGCAACCGATGTGCTCGTTGGGCTGCAGGCAATACTTTCGATCTGTATATTTACAGAACGCACCAGGAGAGGTGGGCAAGACGGTCGGTGCGGCTGGTGTGCGGACAGGCGGTCCGTGAAGAGGGAGTAGAAAAACTCACTCGCGTGCGGTACGGCTACAACGATCAGGCCAGTGAACCGGCCGACTGAAAGATACCCGTGTGGCATGGCCCCCTTGAAGGTGTGCACCACCACAGCCGATGGTGTGCTCGCCGCTCCAACAGACGAGGAAGAGCCGAGCGCGGCCTCGTAGACGCCAGCCCTCGTTAGCAGAACAGCGAACAGTTGTGCCTGCTGCACATGGAACTGAGCAGCCACCACAACGGAGGCAGTAGCGGCCGCCTCCCCGTTCGCCGTCCGGCTTGTTGAGCCCTGATGCCGTGCATCTGCAACTTCCTCGTTCTCTCCAGCTGAGGTGGAGACAACAGGTGGGAGTCGAATGGAGACGGTGCGCACCAAAGATGGCGAACCATTCTCGATGGCAAACTCGAATAGCGTAGCCTCGGCATCGATGACATGCAGCACTACCTTGGCGCCAGAAGTGACCTGCACATACATGCCGCACACTCGCGACCCGTTCAGCCGCTCCACGCGGAACTTCCGCAGCGACTTAGGCGCGTAAAATGCCACCGCGGTGTCCTCTGCCACGCAGACTACCTGCGAGCAGGCGGCGAAGCAGCTCTGCATCCTCGCTGTGTTTGTCTGTGTCCGTGTGTGTGTGTGTGTGTGTGGAAAACAGAACGGTGAGAATCACACCGATGAAAAGAATAACGCGTTTGTGTGTAGCCGAGGAGAAACAGCAACGAGTCTGCACCTACACTGGCCACCCCTGCTGCATAGAAAAGCAGTGGAAGAAAGCGGTCGATCTGCAACTGTCACGCCCACAGAGGAAAAGACGCCCAGAGAGAGAGAGAAGAAGCTAAGGGAGTCACAACGAAGATAAAGGAGGCGAAAGCGAGCAAGCGAGCGAGAACAGTTCAGAGCACATGCAAATGTGCTTTCAAGTGAGAGAACCACACCGGCCATTAGGATAGCATCAATAGAAACGCACTGCGGCGAGTGTAATGGTCCCCCCGGGTCTTGCCACATTCCTCAATGTATAGAGACATGTGCCTATGCGTCATTCCTACTCTGGGGCTCGCAGCGTTAGGAACGAGGGGAGGAGGAGCTAGGAGAAAGCTCGATAGGGAAAGCGGAGTCGTCTGCTGAGAAGAACCCAAAACAGCTTCCCGAAAACCCGAGCAGTACCCCATTCAGGCGCCGTCTTGGATAGGAGCCACTTGAGAGGCTTCGATACTTGAACGAAGTCATGAAGTGGAAATATGACACATGACGCTCTCTCCCATGCATCGCGCTCCGCTGTGGGTGACCCGGGGCTCACCTCTCCCTCATCACGTAGTCGGTTCTGGCTTGTTCGCTCCCTTTTTCTACTATTTTGGCCTTCCCGTTACCAACACTCCTTCTTCTGGGCCGAAAGGAGGAAGGAAGAGGGAGGGCATGGAGCTGCCACTTCGAAACACACAGCCACACACGTATACAGGCCCGCCCGCCTGCCCGCACGCACGCCCCCCACGAAAATAAAAAATAAATCATACAGGCAAACACATCACAGGGAAATCGAATGCCAGCAAGCGGAAAAGGCGCGGGGAGGCAATACGAGAGCAGAACTCAGATCTTCGCTAACAATAACGCCTGCAAACACGCTATCAAAACAGAGACAAAAGGGCGTGCACGCCTCACGCACAGCAACTTGTTGGGGAGGGCGGGGGATACAACTGCGAGAGTCCGCGCAAGAGACCCTAATGGTTTTATAGCGCACCGTAAATAGCCTCCCCGCAGCAGCAGCAGTGGCCGTTGTGGAAGGAGCGCTCTCTTTTTGCGACCCGGACGCCCGTCACCGCTCGATGACGAATGCGTCTGTCGAGGTCATCCCTTTATATCAAGGGCGCATCCAGGCGCCGCAGCGCATCGTTTTGTGTCCTGTGTCAACGGCGTATGGACTCACCGCACAGACACAGTGCCGGTGCCGCCGTAGAGGTCGAAACGTCTCGCAGAGGCTAAGGGCTCCAACTCGGTCGGATCGATGCCCACCACATACACCGGCTGCCTCCACCCGCGGCAGCATGTAGAAATAAGAAAGATGAATGCGATGATCCACAGCACAGCGAGCCCCGCACGTATCGGGTTTGCTTTAGCATACGCTACAGACGACTGGAAGGCGCCAACGCTGAACGTCTTCACAGAAGCCCACGCACGCGTCATGATGGATGTCGAAGAGTCCACAGCATCGGCACCGATATCGGAGGCGTTCTTCGACACGTCGTCACCGTGTCTACGCTTTCCCTTGGTGACCGGCGGCTCCTTCGTTGTAGTGGTAGGCGTGGTGGACTTTGATATCGTTGAGTGTGGCGCCGATTCGTTGGACGGGGTCTGCAGTGACGACTCGGAAAAAGGAGGCGCTTCCATGGGCGTGCTCTCGTTAGCGCTGGATGCGGAGGCAGACGATGCAACGCTCGTTTCTGGCGTTGAACGTGCGCTTGTGGTTACACTTGAGTTGTCCCCGTCGCTCTCGTCGACGTAGGAATGCGTTCCCTCGCCAGTCGCGTGCGCACTCGAGACCAGCATCGGCACTGGCGGCTTCTTGTTCCGTTGCGTCATTGCTTGGTCTGATGAGCTGCTGTACCTGCCTGGACTAGTCGTGGTAGGTAGAGAAGATGCGCGAGTGATATCCTTCGCTGACGCAGAAACAGAGCTTGACGATAAGGACGAGACGGCATCAGCTGTGTCGTCCTTATTGTGTCCATCTATGCCCGTCAGAGACCCTTCCAGCACGCGGCCCTCTCGCATCCCCAGGAAGTCATTAGCCAGGCTCACGTTCTTGCGCCTCCATGCGTCTTCGACGCCGCCTTTCCACCTATTTTCGCCGGAAGGAATAAAATTGTCGTCGAAGCGGAAAATGAGGCGACCATTGAGGGCCTGCGGCGGACGGGCGTTGCTTAAGCGGTAAAAGTCGTTCGGCAGCAGTGCATCCATCGCGTCGCGCAAGTTGGCGAGCGCCACGTGTGAGATGAGGATTGGAGACGTCATAACCACCCACCGGACGTTTTCGGTACAGGGTGGGTACGTCCGGGAGCCGTCATAGAGCAGGTAGCTCTCGCGCGCTGGAATGAGCGAGAGGAGGGAGAGATTCTCTGTCAAGAAGCACGTCGTCATCGCATTGCGCCTCGGCAGCGACCCGTCGACTAAGATGTGTTGCAGCGTACCCGAAGAGGTGCTGTTGATGCTGGTGGAGGCCTTTAGCATAACTGCGACAGCGAGCTCCGCACGTTTCGTTTTTTGAGGATCATCTGTGGCAAAGAAAAGCTGCATTTCAACATCAGGGCGCAGCGTGCGAAGTTGGTGCATCGGCATCGCGTGAAAGTGCAAACCCGTAAAGTAATAGATGCGCGACTGGTTCAGCGGATCTATGAGCGTGCACTCATTCATCTTCTCCGGCAAGCGCCCCATTTTCTCAAAGCTGACGGTACTGACGATGCCCTCGTTGACTATTCGCATTTGCGTCTCTTCACGTGGGAAGACACATTTGGAGGAAAACTGCAATCTCTGCAGCGTGGCATTGGTCACAACATCGTCGGGGTTCAAGTTCGTGAAGGAAATCGGACTCTGCCGTTTCCCCGTCAAGCACAGTTTCGGCCAGTCCTTCAGGTTTGTGTAGTTCCAGGAGGATCCCGAGCCGTCGGGCCTGCCGTGCACCAAGCCGGATGTGCCGTAGTTACCCTCGTAGTACGAGAACTTCTCACGCACCCCGCTGACGACACCAGCGACGCTAACAAACAGCGCCAGCTGCACAACGGCAAGAGCCGCAAAGATAGGAAGCTTCTTCATGGCGTTGTAGGAGCTGACCGAGGGAGGGGAAAGCGCGTGCAAGGGTGTGCAAAAGTGTACAAGAGTTGCGTTCTCTGCAGAACTCTCATCTGATGTGTTCCCTCCGGTGTTGCTTGTTGTGAGAATACACGAATGAAAGGAAATACTGTGTGCGGGCAGCCTCAAAAGCTGTGAGCCGTCAGTGGCTGATACTTTGTTGAGAGACAGCGCGGAATAGTGAGCGACAAGAAGGGCCTCAGCGCTCGTGGCTTCATACGACACTTGCAAGCCTAGAGAATATCCCGAAAGCCACCCATAAACGCAAGCAGAGAAAACTGTGTCGAAAGAGAGGAGGCGTATAGACGGAAGGTAAGGGAAGACGCACAGCCCCATACAGAAATAGACGCAACGTGCAAGCATGGTGAGCACACGTACCAGGTACGGGTGCCACCCGCAGGCGGAATCTCTCGAGGAAAAACACACGTACCTGTTTCCTCCCACTGCTAGCCTCATGGTTCTCCTTTAGTGTGAGCCTCCAAAACAAAGGTCTGCATGTTCGAAACAACAGCCTGCTCGTGCTTTCGTCTGCTTCAACTACCAGCGCCTACCATGGCAGCGACATGCGGAAGGAAGACAATGCACAGCAACGAGGCAAGGAAGAAGCGAGACACGGAGAGCTTGTGGGGTAGAAAATGTAAGTACACAAACAAGGGTCATAGCGGCTACATAACAACTTGGCCGGCCAATTCGAAGCGAACGTCCCTTGAATGAAGGCCAGACTCACAGGGTGGCTCCCTCCATTATGACTTCATCGCCTTTTTTTTTTGAGCAGCGCACGTCAGGGCTGTATCGCAAACGTGTAAGGAAGCCGACCGTGACTTCTTTCTGTGTGTGCGTCTGTACCAACGCCCAAGAGAGCCGAGGAGGCACCGGCGCGAATGGCAGGAGAACCGGAAAGGCTCGAAAAAGGGGGCAGACGGCAGAAACGCTGCACGAGTACTGTTTCGCTGAACTTTTCCTGTCCGCCGTATGCCACTCCTTGCCTGCTTCTTCCAGGCAACGACCTCTCTGCCCACCTCGCTCGGCGCAACAGTCGAGCTATTCTCGGTCTTTCCGGGCCTCTGCGGTGGTGATCGCTGCGGTGCCAGCTGCAATGCACGAGCTTCGCCACGTGAAGGTGAAAACAGACAGCAGCTACACCGAAAGAAGAGCGTAGGGGATACGCACACGAGGTAGGCGTACCCACGCGTTCACAAGCCCACGGGAATCCCACAAAAACGCCCATAGCCTTTTTTTTTTTTGAGATCACTGCACCGTCCTATGCACAGACCCTCCATGGGGCCTTTCTCAGGGGAAGGCCTCTGTCTCCTCGCGCGCGTTCACCTCCGTTGTCTCAAAGAAACGCACGTCCCAGACACCAATATCCGTACACGGGGCTCACCCTACAGAGAAGCACAAGACCCACCGAGAGGTGCTCGACATATAAAATGAGGAAGCGAACACGGATACAGCATAAAATGAAAGTATTGATAGCCGTACCACGTGCAAGGAATGGGGAAGCAGAACTGCAACGCAGTACCTACCCACAGAAGGCATAAGGTCTGAAGCCACAACGCACTGAGAGCCTTATTTGCTAACAGACACACACACACACACACACACATGGGCACCCAATACTACCCATCCAAGACACCATCACTTTGGAGGGGATGTGGAAGCCGTAGCGCCATAGAACTTTGGAGTGCTGCCCGTCTTGCGCGACTCCAAAAATTGCTGACGAGCGAGGTTTCCGCGAGAAGCGAACAGGCGACTCGACGACGATGGAGAGCTGCTTTGACCTTCTGCATGTGCTCCCGGAGTCGATACCGAGAACGGTGCAGCGGCCTTGCCGCACATCTCTTCGTCATCATTTCCTTTTTCCGCGGCATAAGAGGAGACGTGATTGCTCCGCAGGCAGTAATTCAGTAAGGTCACCGTCGTCACTGTTATGGTGACAAAAAACAGAAACCACGTAAACAAGTGCATCAGCGACACGTTTGAATTGTTCCCATTCTGCGACATTGTTGTCCTGCTCAGGTTGTCGTCCAGCCGCGCGTTTGTGATTGCCGGCGTGGTAGCGAGGTGGTCCTCCGTGCCGCAACGGCCACCCGATGGTCCCACGGTGTTCAACGGCTGTGCGGACGTGTTGAACGTCAGATTAGCAGCTGCGGATGCAATTCGACTGGAAGCGTTGTACAGCGTAGCGTTGAGAACGTTTACGGTAGCGTTTATAGCGCACCCCACCGTCCCAGACGTTTCATTTGAGTAGATGATGCGGGGCTTAAAGGACGGCTTTGTGTGCGGTGAAGGCGGTTCAGGGGAAGCGATCTGGTGGTGCATTACGGCAAGCACGACCTCAGAGAACTGTGCGCTGGCGGGGAAGATACGCGTGCAGAGAGGGGCAATGAAAAGGGCGACAGGGTAAGGTGAAAGCAGCGCAGCAGAGCGAGGTAACTAAGGTATTGAAACACTCTCGATACAAAAAAAAAAGGAATCGTACGCACTTGCTTGATGGGGGAGGAAGATCGGAAGCAATCAGGAGAAGCAGGAAGACGGATGCGGAGAAGACGCGCAAGATAAGTGAAAGTGGAGAGTAAAGCGTGGCAAGTCTACATGCCAAAGGGTGAGGAATATTGTGTGAAGGGAAAAGGAGGAAAAAAAATAGTCACGCAGGCGCGAAGCTTCTGCAGCGCACATCAGCTGTGCTACCCACCTTGCCGTCCCCTCCCTCTCTCCTTCTCTCTCTCGCACCCCTCACGTTACGGTGTACATTGGCACCTCAGTTGGGCGTTCAAGCCAGTGAACAGTCTGAGGGTTTCCGCTTGCTGTTGACCAGCACGTTCTCGCTTGCGTGTGCGTGCGTGCTCCGTATTCAATTTTTATTTTCTGTTTCATGTCCGCGTCGCATGATTGCCGTTGCATTCATCTCCTCTGGGGGTGGGAAGTTCCCTCGAGTGTGCAACTGTGTTGCTGCCTTCGTCTTTACGTTTCTTCTGTGTGCATACTATGATGTGCGTATCCTGCCCACGCCGAAGTGATGCGGGCGCGCACGCTAGAGAGGAAGACGCGGCCAGTGAGCTCCCCTTGATCCGAGAGAGAATGAAACCCCAGTCCCAAGCCCCGTCAGCACACACGCACACAGAAGAAACGTAAAGACGAAGGCAGCAACACAGTTGCGCACCAGCAAAAAAGAAAACAGAGCGCCATCACCGACACCGGACCAACGAAAAAGGAGAAGAGTGGACCGGGAGGTGGAGTGAGGGTGATAATAAAAAAAGAAGGCGCACACCCACGCAAAGAAAGGAACGGCAACAACAAGAAGTATCGAGAGAAGCACACGTTCCTCTCGGTGTGCGCTTGCTTGCCCTACGGTAAGGCAAATCTCTCTCTCTCTGTTGCGGCAAAAGCGTGAAGCTGAATACGTGAAAGGAGCTATAACAGCACAGTAGTGACCAAGCACAAGCATGACATGCATACATCGAAATAGGAACGGGCACACAAAGGTCAGGAGTTCGAATCGGTGTGTGTGAGAGAAGGAGAGAGGGGGATGAATAGATGAGAAACACAACTCAGAAGGCAGCAAGCGAGCACGCAAGCACATACACACACGCATTTGCGCATGTACATCACAAGCCGATGCTCTTTCTCTGAACCCTACACATAGATAGGTGAACACCTCTAAAGGAATCGCTCTTGAACAGTTGCAGCATGGCTATCAGCCCGTCTTCGCGAAAGACTCAGTGACTAGCGCCCATCGCACGTGTGTCGTCTGCGTCTCGTTCTCGTTAAGGAGAGGGGATGTAAATATTTTAAAAAAGGTAGAAAGAGCAGCAGTGGAAAAGGAAGCCAAACGCACAGAAGCGGCGCCGCGCGGAGAACCACTCACTTGGCCCAAACTCGACTCATGCCGCAAACTCAAGACACTGCGGTGTACATAGCATAACGAGGGGGAAAGACACACCGCCGGAAGCACTTCTGTCGGATGGACGTGCTCCGGTGGTGCATAATTCGTTTTCTCACGCTGTAGTTCTTCGGCTCGGTGCCGAACCGGAACTCTTCCTCCGCATACAGCAGCACCGCCACGCACGCAAGAGAGATGCCCACACAGCATACATCACTGGCACAGAACGCGACGTACCTGAGTGCGTGCGCGTCCACTGGAGCTGGTCACGAAACACTACGGCGTCTTTGCCAGCCGCGAGATACACCGAGACATGAGAAGACCGCACACAAAAAAAAAAAGTGGCAGAGAACCGTTTCACAGTGGGATGTTACCGTGTTTCTTCCACGGATTTTGGAGCTGCTTACGGGCGAGGCGCTCCAGATCCTCGCACACGCGCATGCGAGTTTCGCTGGGATCAATTACAGCATCAACGAATCCCTTTCGAGCTGCGGAAAGCGGAGTGCAGAAAGTCTTCTCATAATCTGCGATACGTTGTGCCTGTTGCTCTGCTGTCTCCTTGGAATACAGCAGCTTGCACGCACCAGCGGCACCCATGACGGCAATCTCGGCATGCGGCCAGGCGTAATTGCTATCTCCGCGGAGGTGCTTCGAGCTCATCACATCATAGGCTCCACCGTACGCCTTGCGCGTGATGATCGTCACTTTTGGGACCGTTGCCTCAGCGTAGGCATACAGCAGCTTCGCACCGTGGCGAATGATCCCACCGTATTCTTGCTGCACGCCAGGCAAGAATCCCGGGACGTCTACGAAGGTGATAATCGGAATGTTGAAGGCATCGGCAAAACGCACCATGCGCGCACCCTTGACGGAAGAGTCGATGTCCAGAACGCCCGCCTGCACCTTCGGCTGGTTCGCAATGATGCACACCGAGCGGCCCTCGACGCGGGCAAAACCGCAGATGATGTTCTTGGCAAACTGCGGTTGAATCTCAAAAAAGGAGTCGTGATCAATCACCGGGTAGATGACGTCGCGCATGTCATACGCTTCCTTCACCTCCGTCGGCACGACCGTGTTCAGCGAGGAGACGTCTCGATAGCGTTCATCAGCTGTTGGCAAAACTGGGACAGGATCGCGATTGCTCAGAGGCAGATACGAGTAAAGGCGGCGGAGCTGTGCCATAGCAACGATGTCGTTCGGAAACGTGCCTGCTGAGACACCTGACTTTGTCGCGTGCACATGCGGACCGCCAAGCTCGTCCTTGGTCACAAGCTTGCCACCTACGGCACTAACCACCTCCGGCCCAGTCACAAACATGTAGGATGATGTTTCCACCATGAACGTGAAGTCAGTGATGGCGGGTGAGTAGACAGCGCCGCCGGCACAAGGCCCCATGATCACCGAGATCTGCGGTATGACCCCGGAGAAGAGAGTGTTGCGAAGAAAAATGTCAGCGTAGCCAGCCAGCGAGTCCACACCTTCATGGATGCGCGCGCCGCCGGAGTCGTTGAAACCGATAACTGGCACACCGATCTTGGCGGCCTCCTCCATGATCCGCACTACCTTTGCAGCGTTAGTGCGGGAGAGAGAACCACCGAACACCGTGAAGTCATGCGAGAAGAGAAACACAGGGCGGCCAAAGACTTTGCCCGTACCTGTAATGAAGCCGTCACCAGGTACCTTCCTCTTTTCCATGCCAAAGTTGTGGCACTCATGCTCCACCAGGGCATCACGCTCGCGAAACGTGCCGGGGTCGCAGAAGAGCTGCACACGCTCCATGGCAGTTAAGCGTTTTTTCTTGTGACGTAAGTCCTCGGCGGCGGTTGGCCTGTGCGTATGTCGGTCAAACTCTTTCATTAGCTGCGAGATGGTCATCCCAACCGCACCCAGGGCTGCGGAAACCCCCACACATCGCAGCCGGCGCATCGTTTTTTTTCGTTTGCTTGTATGTTGTTACTTGTGTACTGGCGTGCCTGGGCGTTTCTCGCCTTGTCGGTACGCTCATGCGCAAAGTCAGCAGCGAGAGAGCAGAGACCGAAAACAAAAAAAAAACGGAAGCGTTCGTTGTGCGGAGACAGGTCTACTCCACACAGACGCACACACACACAAATGTCAGCAGAGAAAAGAAGGAGAGAGGAAGAAGTTTTGTGTTCACACCTGCGGAACGAGAGAGAGAGCGCAAGGGGGAGAAGGGAGGAGGGGCAGTATGTATGCTGTAGTGGATGCGCCAGCGTGTTGTTTTCCGGTGTCCTGTGGTTGTCCTTTCTGCCGTTTCGTTTTGACACGTCTCTCACACGGTATGGCGCCCTGAAGAAGGGAATGAGCGGCGTGGGCTCCGAACAAGCGTGAAAAAAAAAAAGGCAAAGAGGCCGTCAGTGTGTGTGTGTGTGCAGGTACCAGTGACAGGCACAGGGGAAGCGAGATGGAGAGAAGGTAGAGAAAGACAGTTGTCCGCAGATGGTGTCCGATGGAAGTAGAAGGAGGGGGCAAGACAATGCCAGCAACTAGAAGGGGAGCCAACCAGACGAGGACAGCGGAGGTGATATAGCCGCACCCACGCAGAAGTAGGGCATGCCTGTAGAGGCGGTGGATGATTGGGGGGAGAGGAAGCGGTGTCAGGAACAGACGCCCCTTTCCCGTTCCCGCACCGTCTTGCCCCTCTCCATCTCGGAATGACTTCAAACCTGCCCCCTCCCCCATGTCCAGCAGCACACTGGCCGATCACCAGCACAACAAGACCAAAAAACGGGGGAAGAAACGACGAAGAGAGATGAGGAGGACGCAAAAGGCAAAAAATAGAAGTGGGCATCCCTCCTCCTTGCACCGCTGATCTCTATTACTCTTCACGTCTCCCGTTCTGCTCTCGCACGCACTAATGTACATGTGCCATGCGCTCTGTTCGTTCCTTGGTGTTTCATCGCCGTCTTCTATTAGTCACTCCTCCCATAAGTGGGGCTGTCGAGCGGAAGAGACATCAGCGCTCCAACACAAAGACATGCAAAGGAAGCTTAAAGAAAAACGACAAAGAAGTAACACAGCACTCGATTACTGCTCAACATCCAGCATGGGCCGACCAGGGAAACCGATGAAGGAGAAGACAGGCGTCGCCGCCGGCTAGAGCACAGCCATACAAACGCACGCGCGCACCAGCAGAATACCGGCTAGTTGCACCCCAGAACCACACAGAAAAACAGGTGCAGGTAGTTATTGGTGTACGAAAAACAAGAGGGGTTAAAAAAGAGAACTTATGAAGGAGGAAAACACAACAACATCGACAAATGTGAACTCCAAGAATAAGATCCAGCTGATCATCAGCCAGGGGTCTGCCTGAATAAGTTCGTGTGTGCGTGTGTCTGTCTGCTTCCGTTCTTGATTTTCTGTTTGCTCGCCTGAGACGGCGCCTGAGGCACAGGCAAAAGTATCTGCAGTTATCCCACCCCCTCACAGCAGGAGCCAAGATAACCGGAAACGTGAAAGCCTAGAAAAAAAAAAAGGATAGCTAACAGAGAGAACGAGAAACGGAAAAATACACGCAGACACAGCAACACACACACACACACAGACACACAAGAGGACCCACCAAAAAAACAGCGCGCCGACGAGAAGCGAAAAGCAAAAGCGGTAAGACAATTTCTGTATAAGACGCCCAGCTATGCTTGCAGGCTCGCTGTGTTGCATTCGGATTCGGCCGTTTCGCCTCACAATACGCGCCACAAATCTCCTCCACCTCCACTCTGCTCGGTCTTTGGCAGGCCCACCCATCACGTGATGCAAAACGCTACCAACAAGCGTTTCGACAAGACACCGACTTACCCATTCATCTGAAAAAGGCACCTACCCTGCACTCTGCGGCCCTCCCCCGCCGCTGAGCAGGTCGCACCTCACAGCCGCGCCCGCTATGCTGGTCGCCGCCTCGTGCATTCCTCCCCCCTCCTGGTGGCGAGGGGGGAAGGGACCGTACTCAGGCTCCCCACCCCCACTGGGCAGGACGAGGGCTGGGTGGGGTTCGCTGGACTCGGGTTGGCGCTCAGCCCGCCATATGGATGGCGCAGGCGTGCTGTTCACGGTCGCAAGTTGCTACGGCACAACCACGATTCAGCACCTGGCCGCCGCCATCAGCCGCGGCGCGTCGCCCTGACGCCCCGTGCGTCATAGGTGCTTCACCTTGCTGCCGCCAGAGGTGGCTTGGCACTCACAGGCATAGGGGGAGCGGGGCTGCTTCACGCCCCGTCGCACCGAGTGAAGCCCTGCGCTCCGAGATGTCACGCCGCGGTGCCACCCTCCCCCGGTACGTCATCGAGAAATTAGACCCATAAAAAAAAAACGCAGCAAAAAAAAGGGAGTCATTCTCTCAGTTCATTTTGTTTTGTTTTCTTAGCGTGCACATGCACATGCACATGTGCGTGTGTGTGTGTGTGTGTGTGTGAAGGAAGAAGGGGGAGAAGGGAGGTGGGAAATGGACGTGATAACGTTGGTGTTGGGGTGGGGTGGATAAGTAAGCTTTTGTGTAGGCTGTGTCTGTCTGTCTGTCTGTGTGTCTGTGTGTGTGTGTGTGTGTGTGTGTGTGTGTAATTGTGTATAGACAGAACGGAAGAAACGAGGGACGACGAGTGAATAAGAAGCTAACACATAAGAATAAAATCTGCGAAATCAGGAAATACAGAAGAGAGAGGTATAGAAGAGACCACCACGACACGGGGCCATCCGCGTGGGGGGGGGGGCGAGCAAAGGGAAGGAGGCAAAAGCGAATACACACAAGAAGGAAGAAAAAACTGATGACACACACACACACACACAGGCAACCAACACAGCGATGCCCACACGGACATACAACGCCTCACGCGGTGAAGAGGGATAGAGCGAGAGTCGCCCCTCACCACTCACGCAAAGAAAAAAAAAAGAGATCACCTACAAGGTTAACAACGTCAAAAAAAAGAGACAACTACGGCAGAAGCAGCAGCAGCCGCAGGAGTGTTGGTGGCCATACAGTGGACATCGATGACGAGAAATCAGTACAACGGGAGAAGAATACACTATGCATGACAAGTAGATGTACTAGTAGTAGTAGTAGTGGTTGTGCTGGAGGCGAGCAATCACAAAGCACGAGCAGCAAGGAAAGATGGAGTCACAGCACCGGAAAGGCAAACGAAGCAAGAAAAATTAAGGGAGTAGAATGAACAGATCAATTCAGCATGCACACGCACACACAAAAGAAAGGTGGGAGGTAACAAGAACGACAAGGAAGAGAAAATCTTGTCGGTCTATATTGAGGGACTTGCGTCGCTGACCTCCGCAAAAAAAGAAAAGAAAGGCACAGGCACACGCGCATACACAGATACACAAAGCAAGGAGAACCGAGGCAGGAAGAAGACGGTTTAAGGTATGAAAGCTTACAAAAAAAAAGAGGGGGGGAAAGCGAAGCAAGATCACAAAATTGGTGGGGATTCTGAGGGGCGTGATGGAGTGGTGGAAAAAGGCACTCATGGGCGAAATCAACGAGAAATCACGCAGACAAGTGAAAAGAACTCCAAGGTGGTTGTTATTTGACAGCTGTCCGATGGGCAATACGGAAAGAGAAGAGGGTCAGGTAGATGTGGCAGGGAGGAGTAGTACGGTGGTGATCCTCTTCTGTGGTTGAGAGAATGCGCCTCAACAGAGGAAATGAACAGATGAGACAGAGGGGAGACAGGCGCTGCTATCCCTTCTCCCCGCCTCTTCCTCGTCTCCATCCCTTGCCTACACCCGCCTGCCTTTCTGTGACCGTGTGTACATGAACCTGCGAGGACAAGATCGGCACACATCCCCGCACACATTGCCAGGCATCACCTCCACAACTACACTCGCTCACAATAACGAAAAAGAAAGGATGAATGACATCCTTGTAGTCGACATTCTTCTGTAACGTCGCGGCACACAAGCTGAACACGGCGTCAGCATAAGCCAACCAAAAAAAAAAGACTGAGACGAGCATACCGGAGGAGAGCTGCAGAGATGTCCAGCAGCTGTGTCCGTTTCCTTTGATCGTCATCGCTGTTTCGCGCTACTCGCTGGTGTCCTCCTCAGAGCGGTGTAGCAGACCATCTCTGTCTTTTTCGACTTCCCTCCCCTTCCTGCAACACGTTGCCCAACCCTCTCCCTACCTCCTCGCGCCCGCCCCATCACACACACACACATATATATATATATATACATATATAGGGAGAGACGCATATATGTACACGGATTTTGGTACTGACGTAAGTTGGTCACCACCACAGCCAAACATGCACAGCACGAGAGAGAGAACACACGGAGGGATCCGGAGGCTGAAGTGGGAATGGGGTGGGAGATAGGGGGGCAGCGGAAGGGACAAAAATCTTCCTTTTGTTTTTTTTTCTCTTTCTTCTGTCGTTTGCGTGGGAGAAGAGATACTCGGAAGGGGAAGCAACATCGCGGCAAATCGAGGGGGGAAACAGAGGTGATCGCTGTACGAACTTACACACAAATACACACGCACATGGTGCAGAAAAAGGAGACCCCCAAAAAAAAACCTGGTGTAGAGAAGAATGAAACGAGGGGATAGAGAGGGGAGAAGGAAGAGAGGCATGAAAAGGCCAGCGTTGAGCTGGAGACAAGCAGCAATCACATCTACACAGACACCTCGCCCCTGTCCATCCTGCAGTCAAATCTGCTATGTATCACCCCCTGGCCTTCTTCTCCTGTTGAAGCGTCCCACATGCTCGCGCGCACGACAGGAACGGGGGAAAAGGCGTGGCAGCGGTGAGAAGGAGAGGCAAGAAACAAAAGCCGAATAAGGACGCAGGAAGCACACACACATACGTACATGAAAGCACAAGTGCAGTCTTTCCTGGGGGTGGAGCTACAGAACGGAGGCGGTGGAGAGAGATGATGACAGGACTGCACAACCGGAAAAGGAGTGACACGGTGAGGGAGTGCGCACGAATGATGAAAGAACAGAGATGGATACGACGCACAACGAATGTGCGCACACACACACACTTCAAGCACGTACTCACCACGCGCACAAACGCACAGACTTGATACAATAAGATCGTAATGCGAAACCAGGGAAAAGAAGAATCCCACACGGTACGTTGGGCAGTGCAGCATTGCCTGAGAAAGAAAGCATGCGGCGGCGAAGGATGATAATAATATTCACAAGACAAGGAAGAAGCACCCACGCGACGAGGAAGAGAGGGAGTTGCCGCATCGATGATACTATAGGAAGGACCGTGAGGAGTGAAATAAAGAAATCAAAACGAAACACAATAAAAAAGAAAAAAAACATGAAAAACGCACAGGTTACGGAGAGAGTGGGCATTCTCGTTTCTCACAGCGTGACTTCACACCTCTCCTGCCTTGAGAACCTCGACTTGTCTACATCTCGCCGATACCTGGCCACCGCCAGCGATGCCCCTTTTGCAACACAACCACGTCCCTTGTTGGCAACTGTCATCTCATGACCTACAGTCGGACTCGCTGTGTGTTTCCACGTGCCTGTGCGCATGCGCCTCTCCGTTCGGTTCATCGATCTTTACAGCCCCCCCCCCCGCTGCCTCCTCCGGACTCCTTTTCTTGGGTCATCCGCAGTTTGTGAAGGGCCTCGCTGTGCACTTTCGCTTCTCCCCCCCCCCCATCATTGCGTCGCGCCCGCGCCAACGGCAAAGGGCGCCTTCGTACACACATCGCCCACGCACCCATAATCCCCCTCCCGCCAGCCGCTTCTGCTCACAGAGCAGCCTTCCCTGTGCGTCGAGTGCTGTATCTCCTATACGTTCCTCATCTCATTCCTCTTCGCATTCCTGAGTGTGTCTGCGCCATGTGTGTGCAATGTGCGTGCGATGTGTGTACGATGTGCGTTCTCCGCACGGCCGCCCGCTATTCTTTTTTCTTGTGATCACCAGTTCGGCGATCATCTCCACGGCAAGTCCGCTTCTCCGTTGTCATTTTTTGGTGTTCGCAACATGAACGTTGAAGAAGGGGTAAGGGGAGATCACACGCGCAGACTCGGGCGCATTGGAAATCACGGCTGACACACGCCTACATACACGCAGGGCTCCCTCCGCCTTCACCGGCAATCAACCGCCAACAGAAGACGCCTGCCACAATCTCCTTTTTTTTTTTGCCGCACACGTGCTCGCTCCCCTTCCCCTTGAAAGGAAAAAGAGAATTACCAGAAACAATTGAACGTTTGTGTGTAGATTTTATGTTGTGAGACAATTCGCAGAATATGCGAAACCCACCCGCCGGCACGCAAAGGTGTCCGACGTATGGATGGAGGATGAAGAGATGGGACGCGCCGACACACACACACACACACACACATGCGCGAAAAAAAAACACTGAAGCAACGAGACCACAAGAAGATCCGACGCTGTAACGACGGCTGATAACATACATAGACACACACACACACACTGAGGCATACACAGCACTGAAGAAGAGAAGGGACTGCCAAGGTAGCAAGAGAAACTGGCACTCGCTACACATTAAGGTGCAGTGTGGCCCTGCCTTCCTCGCACGACCACGAACCTGGAAGGCAGAGACAACGTCGAAAAGAACAAGCAAAGCTAAAGGGAACAAAAAAAAAGGTGAGCATATGTAGCTTGCACGTGATGCTCAGGTTGAGGATAGAAAAGAAGAATAGACGTCATGCTTCCCACACCACATAGCGACTTCCAGTTTACGCTGTTAATGTAGACGGGTTGGAATGAAGTGCAGAGAGGGTAGGCAGACATGGATGTATGAGCGAGACGGCAGAGGAAAGAAGCAGTCTCATTAGCCCTCTCTTTCAGGCGGCGCCGTACGCCGGCCAAGCCATCGTCAGTACCTCCTCCTTCGTGACCGGCCGAAGTGTTCGCAGGCGCAGGTTCGCCGCCGACTCAGCAAAGGTGCGCACCATCACGTTGGGCCGTGTGACCTCTGCTCGTGTGCAGTTATTCGATGTCATCAAGGAGGCGAGCTCGAACATAGAGACGCAGATGTGGTAAGTGCCTAGTACGCCTTGCGGCGGAGCATTCATGATTTGCTGCAGGCATACGTGGAACGATGCTTCGCTGCCATGCATTCCGGCTGGGCTGTCCTCTGCCGTCACCAAATCGAGGTGGCTACTCACGCGCTCCACCACCTTGGGCCATACGGAGCAGCAGATCATGATGGAGTTCGACTTTGCCTTTTCGTAGTACTCCTGGAACACCTCGAAAGTGAGCTGTTCACTGTCCTCGGAAGAAAACCCGCGGGAGAGGGTGGAGTAGCAGGTCATCAGCAACTCCTTCACATCCCTCCGCTGACGCCGCACAGCGTCGGCGATGGGCAGCCAACGGTACTGCTGAACGGCCTCCTGCGCAGGCAGCACGCTGCTCACCATACGCGACATCATCCGCACCGCGATGCGGACGCACGCAGCCGTTATGATAGGACGCGTGTCCTCCGCCACACATTGCGGCGCCGGAGAAGCGTCACACGATGCCTCTTTACGAGGGGAGTCGACAGAGCAAGTCGTGGCAAATTGGTCCAGAAGGCGATGCACAACCGGCACACCATCGCGCCATCGTCCACGTTGCGTGCACTCCACCCAGTGGTGCTCCACCCACGCCTTCGACTTGCAGGTTTCACTGCAGTAGAGAGCACTGCAGTTGCTATCGCACGGTACGGGGTGGACGACAACATGGAGAGCGTTGAGGAGCTCTTTCGTCAGCCCGGGAATCTGCTCAGTAACCTGAGCCTCATCCACGAATGGGCGACCGCAGTGGCAGCACATCGGGCACCGTTGTCGACCATTGACAACGCGGTTGGCGCCGCTCAAGAGCGGGAAGACGCAACTCGTGGCTTCCCTCATTACAATCTCGTTAGCGTCGAGGTTGTGCGCCACCACGGCAATGGCGCGCTTCAGCGAGTCATCGTACGCAATCCGCATCTTCTTGTATCGCCTTGTGCGGCCCTCGTACAGCATCGCCACGGAGTTGCCCTCGAGCAGGTTGCGTACGACTGAGCTGGAGCTGTCGTACTTGAGAGCCGTCGCGTACATCTTCTGTGCATCAACATACTTCTTCATGCTACGCAGCACGTTACCCGTTCGGATATACCCCACGCTCTCCCGTGGAACGAGGTGCACTACACGATTCGCATCCTCCAGAGCCCGTTCTTTTTCACCTGCCAATAGATATGCCACAGATCGGCTGCTGCAGACACGTGCCTCCTCTTCTGGCATCTCTTCGAGTGCACGGTTGTAGTAGCGCAGAGCCGCTTCGCAGTTGCGCTTGCCGATTTCCGCTGTTCCTTTCTTCATGTACGACATAAAGCTCCGCCGACGGGCGTCATCGGAAGCGTTTGCCAGGTTGGCAGCGCTGCACACAGACTTAAGCGGAGGCACGCCGTGGCTCCCCATGAATGAAGTTGCCGCGACTCTCGCGTCCATGACTGTTTGATTCACCTCTGCGGCGATGGACGTAGCTGTCACCAGCTGCACTGGCTTGCTTAGGATTTCCTCCGCGTTGTCCTCCAAATCCAGGCCGGAAAGCCCGCTGCGAATACTCGAGTAGTAACGCGTCGCCTTCACCTTTGGCTCACTCAAGCATGCGCGGTAGAGAGTGCAGCCGACGCGCTCGAAGCCGTCAATGTCGTTGCACAACACAAAGGTGTAGTCTCCCGTGTGCCTGTCCACCCTAACCCGGCGCCGCGGAACAGCAAATACAGCCTCCATGATTGGTTCCCAGTGACTGCTTTCCTGCGCAATCTTGGCAAATTCGATGTCACGCAGCTCCACTTCACACCCAAGCGGATAGTCCTCAGCAGCGGGAGCAATGGGGCGGTCGTCCAGATTGCTCGCCGCGAAGAACGGCATGTCAGGGACATCGCCATCGTCGGGGCAGAGAGAGATGAGGTTGCCCTCCCCAGGTACGGCTACTAAGTCCATGAACATCTGCATTGTGTATCGCTCTGTGTATCTAAGGTAATCTGAGAAAACAAAGTGATAGCGCCCACGGTACGGTTACACAGCCGTAGGGAACCGATTACCAGCCTTGTTGGTTCGCTTATATATATATATATATATATATATATATATTGTTTCGTATGCGTTCCACCCTTGAGTGACGTTGTCCGTCTTTGCGGTCTTCTCCACCGCGACAGGTTGAGGTACGTCTGCACACGATACCGGTGGGGTAAATAGACAATGACACTATCGTAGAGTGCCTGCCCACAGACGTATGCCTGCACTGGTATATATATATATATATCACAAGCAAGCAGGAAGCCAAGATCAGCGACAAACGGAAGTTATACGATGACACGCAGGATGACGAGCACCCACACCCACACACGTAAACAATCTAACGAAGCGACGACAAGGCCACACTATACAATAAAAAAGACCTGCACGAGAAACAGGACGCGATGGCCACACCAAAGGGGGGAGAAAGGAAGCAGGGGAGGCCGAAGGGGAGAAAGGGAACAGGCAGACTCAATCACGCTTACACACACACACAAAGACACACATACAAAAAAAAAAGGAATAGTGCAAAATGTACGAGATATGTACGCTTGTTATACGTGTATATGTATATATCTATATGTTTATATTACATGTGCATATATATATATATGTATGTATGTACGTACGTGTGTGTGTGTGTGTTAGGTAGAGAGGTAGAGAAGTTGGTGCTGCCGCGGAAGTGAAGTGGGAGTAAGGAAAATAATTTTAAAAAAGAGAGGGGAAGAGGGAGGTGCAAGAGAGCCAAGCGCGTTCTCGATAATAATAAAAAGATGAAGGGGAGAGGGGAAAGGGGAGAGCAGCAGATAAAGAAAGCGAAGAAGGGAGAGAGGCGGGCAAAAAGATGGAGAAGCGAGTAGAGGTACGGCAGACACGGAACAGAGGAAAGACAAAGTGGGAAGGAACGCTAGGGAGGGCAGCAGGACACAGAGAGAGAGAGAGGAGACGGGGAAGAGATCACGTAAGAAGCCAAAACGCAACAAACAAACTATATAGAACACAGAAAATGCGCGCAAGCGCACACACGCACAAAAAAAAAGAAAAGAGTCAAAACGTCAGAAAACAACCACGACGATGATAACAGGTTCAACGAGTCAGCGCACACGCACCCACACACCCGCCCGCACACACGCACACACACACACACCAACACACACCAACACACACCTTAGCGCACGAGGAATAAATGAGCGGTTGCCCACACTCACGCGAAAAGGCAAACGGAGAGAGGAATAAGCACACGTGGGTGCACAGGAAGAGACCAACGAAAAGATAACACGTAGGCTGAGGTGAAATCATATAGAGGAGGAACGAGAAGGCGAGAGAGAGAGAGGGAAGAAGTTGGAGGCGGACACACATGAGCAGACCAACACGCCAAAGTACAAAAAAGGAAAAGAAAATGGAAAGTGAAAGGAAGAGAGTGAGGTGGGAGAAGGAAAGTAAGCAAGCGTAAAGAAGGAGCCAGTCGTTGTCGCAGCTGCGCACTCTCTTGTGTCGCAAAATCCTCTTTCGTCAGAGTATTTATACGTCTTTCTTTCGATGTATTGCCAAAGGAGGAGCACAGGAGAGGACACACGCACACATACACAGACAAGCGCACACAGGTACGAGCAGGCTGGCAATCACACAGTTGGAAGAGAAGAAAGGGAAAAAAACCGAACACACGAATGAGAGGTGATGATGAGACTACGAGCACAAAGTAATAAACGGAGAGAGAGAAGACGAGAGCAACAACGAACAAGCAAAAAAAAAGCCAGCGTATACACCATAGAAAGCGCGTGTTCAACAAGGGACAACACACAGGCAAGAAAGAAAATGGTGAAACAAAGCGAAAACGGCGGTAGTGGGCACTTTTTTTGATGATTGTTAGTTGGGCAGTCAGTGGCGGGGCGTAGAACAAACGTCGCCTCGGGACAACCAGGCACCCGCGCGTGCACACATCCACACGCGTAAAAAAAAATAGAACGTGACGGAGAGCGTGTACCTGTGTTTCAGATCTGTTTCTTTTTGATGGTTCCTGTTCGCCTTGTGCCTCCCTTTCGTTTTATAGACGCGATTCTTTCTTTTCTTTTTCCTTGAATATATCTGTGCATGCCATACCCGTACGCGTATGTCGGTGTTGTGCAGAGAAATCGCGCAGCAGCAACTAAGGAAAAGAGTGTACGTGGGCAGATGGAGGATAAGGGGGGGGGGAAGAGAAGGAAGAGGGTAGTGTGTCTACCGAGAAAGTGCGAAGGCACGTCCACACACGCCCACCTACACACACACGCACAGCGATGGAAACAGTGACACTAAAACGTGCTCTCCCACACGAACAACTAACGCGACCACAGAAGCAGCGCTGTCTATTCAAGTAGAAGAGAGCAGTGATGGATTAGAAAAGCGCGCGTGATGGAGCCACTGAGAGGTGAAGACGACAAAGCACAACCCAAATGAAGGCAGCACCCAGCTGAACAAGAAATGGACGACACGAGGGCAAAGACGTCCACGCCTCCACAGAGAAACACGGGTACACTCGGCAGCTGCGATTTGGAAAAGGGAAAACAATGGCGACCACAGTGAGCCGCAGAAATCGACGTCAGAGTTGTTGCCTTGTCACAAGGAAGGAAAGGAGAACAGTCCCTAAACCTGGAAGGCGGGGTAGATTAAGAGCGAGGAGATAAACAAAACGGGGAAACAGGAGAAGCACAGAGGCTTACAATTACGCTCAGATTCGCACACACACACACGCATATACACGCACACGCACACACACATACAAACGCGTCCTGACGCACCCCAGGAAAGAAAAATCGTGAGGACGAGCAGGTAGAAAAAAAATTCAGCACGCGAAAGAGAACGCGGGGAAAGAAAGGATGAGGAGATGACAACGGCGCCACTGCGCTCACCGATTACAAAGAAAAAGCGCGCACGAGAGAGACAGGGGGGAGGGTACACGGCGACCGCACTACAGCTCGTAGAGATCAAATGACCGAACACAAGACCAGACGAGATCGCCTATCCTTTTGATTTCTGCGTTATTCCCTTTCGCCACATCAGCGAATAATAGGCACGGCACACCCAGCGACAAGGAGGGAAGTGGAGAAAGAAAAAATGGCGGGGCGCTCGCTAGATGAATCCTTTTCGGAACCGTATCGGCCTCTCTTTTGTGCGTGCGTCACTATGAAACGGTTTTCTTCAGCTGTTTGTCCACGCCCTCGTCCGATGATGAGCGTACCCGCGGAGTTATACCAGAACAAGAGAGAATCGGTGATGATGTGTGTGCGTTTGTGTGTGTGTGTGTGTGTATAACGCGTTACGCGTTCGTTTCCTTTGTTTCTCTATGTGTGTCTCTCTTCTTTCTCTTCCCCTTTTTTGTGCCGTGCAATACGAGAGTCTCCTGCACACTACACACACACATACATACACAAACTCAGAAAGGAAGGAGCGGCGGAGGAGGAGGGGGCGCCAACTGCCTGCAGCGTATGGTACGCGCGGTGCGGACAAGGATGTTTGCAGCACGCCGTGTATGGATGTGGGTGTGTGGGTGAGTGGGTATGTGCTTGTGAGAGGTAGGAGGGCGAGGAAAGAGTGGAGAGGAGCGAAAACGCAAAAAAAAAAATGGAGGGCAGAGGAGGATGGAAGCAAGTCTGGGTCCGATATGGGCTGTCGACTTTCTTGATGTGTTCAGGTGAGAGTTTCCACTCTGCACATGCGCGTGCGGATGTGTGTATTGTCCGTATGGTGTGTGTGTGTGTGTGTACGCGGACCCGCCGAGTAAGAATCCCGAGGAGACAGAAGTCGCGGTGGCGTGCGCGTCCTGAACAATAAAAAAAAAAAAATCAACGGCAAAGGAGGGAGATAAAGGTGAATGTGAGGGAGAAGAGAGGCTGGTAGCTGTGCCGCCACCTTTGTTGCTGTAGCGATGGAGTAGGGAAGGGAAGGCGAGAGAAGAGGAAGGGGGGTATCAGTAGGAAGTATTGCATTGGCTTGCAGCGACTCGGATGATAAGGAGAAGCGCAGACGCAAATATGCCGGCACCTGTTCACATGGTTAGCATGCACAATCCTTCTCCATGATCGGGATTCCACACGGCAGCAACGTTTTCCTTTGTTTCACTGTTTCGCCTTATTTACGAAGTCATAAAAAAAAAAAAAAGGGACTCTACATCAGTCCTCACGACAGAGGCCGCCCTATCTTTTATGCGGCCAGCAGGGACACATCATGAGGAAGGAACAGGAAAAAAATTTGTCCTCCCAGTATCACCGTTTTCTAGCTGATCCGTTGTGCACGTACGCACACATACACACGCACATACAAGGCTCATTGATGATCAGAAAACATGATGTCAAAGAGTTGAGACATGCGCATGGCATCACTGATGGCCTCGCTACGATCAGCGAGCAACCGCTTCATTCTTTCCACCTGCGCAGTCCAATCCGCATTGGGCACGTCAATAGCCGACATGAACCGAGGCACTTGCTCAATGATCAGAGTGCTACGGAACTTTTCTTCGGTACCCGTCGGCGGTTCCATGAACGACAGTTCCTCAAGAGCGCGCTGTACGTCTTGCAGAGCAGGCAGCTGATCCAGCAGTGTCTCGTTCAAAAGAGAGCGAATACGCAGCAGCACCGCCTTTTTGCTCTGCGTATATTCATACCGCCTGCGACACTCGACGTCGCACAGAAGTTTGTGTAAGCAGAACCACGCATGCGCCTCTGGCACACATACACGCTTCGACTCGTTCCCAGGTGCCACAGCGAACGTCCCGTTTTGGAACTTCTGCACCACGCCATCGGAGCGGCGCAGCCACGGCTGCAGCAGCAGCACCTCTGCCAAGCCGAACGGGATGTCGTTTTTACGCAAGATGCTGTTCATGGCAGACAGAGGCAGGGCCTCCAGTCGATCCGTGATGAACCACAGCAACGAGATGCACCCCATGGCGCGCTGGATGCGCTGTTCCCGCAGCTGCTGCTCCAGATATGCAAGCGAGCTGTCTTTCGCGGCCGTAGTTGGCACCTCGCTAATGCTCTTCTCGGAGAAAAGGCGAGCCACCTGTCTCCAGCAGTAATCAATCAGCTCCAGAACATCATCGCCGAGTCCAATCACCACCTCCTCATAGAAACAAATACATTCGAAAAGGTTCACAAGCACGGATTCGTAAGCACAGTACATGTAAATCGCTGTCGGGTTGTGCGTGACGGCCTCCATGATGTCTGGCAGTACTCGTTGCCTCCACACCTCCATGACAAGCAACTCGTGCAGGATGTCGCCAAGCTTGTCGTGCTCCAGAAGGAATGACTTCACAAAGTCGTCCGTCTTCTGAATGGCGTTGCTGTGCGTGCACATATTGAGCCGCTCCATCGCCTCACGCTGAACTTTCCAAGAAGACGTGCCGACATCTTCCATGGAGAAAGATCTCAACTGACGGATGCTGATGTCCGCATCCACAGGGGAGAAGATATTTCCCTTGTACTCCATTCGAAGCTTCCGTGTGCACGGGAGGAGAGGAGAACGAGAGGAGCAGAGATAATGGAGCGTTTTGTTTTGACTGGATGGGGTCTGTGAGAGCTGATGTTGTTGATCAGTAGAGGAAGCTCACAAGGTCTACGGTACGGAACACAAAGTGCTCACCCAGCCCTTGGTGTATCCGTGCGTTCTAAGCGTGAGCGTGATGTATGAGGAGTGTGAGGTATACCCCACGTTTTCTTATCGAAAGGCGGGCGCACCACGCTGATTGCGTATCGACCAGGAAGCCGTTTCCTTTTGTGTGTGTGCGTGCGTGCGTGTGTGAGGTGGCTCGTGTATGCCCCTTCTCTAATGGCTTCTTGCCTTTTCGTGAGGCAATCTATAGAGGATGCTGTCGATGCTAGCAATGAAACTGTTCGTCCCTACGGCTTTGCTAATCATTCAGATGCGCCTCAGCGTGCGCGTGCATGTGTGGTACATGTGTCATCGTAGGCAAGGAGAGACGGTGATGAGGAGAGCGTAAGTGGTGATGGAAAACGTCGAGATGTGATGATTAGGTCGGTCCATTATTACTGATGAGCAGTGGAGAAAAGCAAGCCGTGATATTCAGTAGTAGCGTTAGTGCGATCGATGACGCGCTTCGCACTCGCCGATACGGGAGGCAGTCAGTCACTCCTCCGCCTCTTCCACACTACTGCACAATTAAAACAGCGTCGAAAAGAATAAAGCGCGCAGAGATCGAGTGAGAGAGACAGCACAGACCAAGACGTGCATCCACTCCTCGCTCCCCTCCACCCTCCCGGCCCTCAGGAGTGACTTTTGCCACACAAAATTGTTTTCCGGTGTCGATTCGAGAACACGCGTGTACGTCTAAGAGAGAGAAACAGAGCACACACACACACACAGAGAGAGACAGCACCACCACCAAAAAGAAGATAAGCGAGCCCTAACGTGCGCTGCCTCACCAGAGGCGGCCCTGCATACATGCGCGGGGTCGCCGAAGCGCGACAATCGAGAAACGACGGACGCCAAGAACTGTAGAGCATCTAGAGGAACGCGCGCATGCGCATAGGTGTATCAATAAGGAGTCGGCATGTGGGGGAGTGGGAGGCTAAAGGTGAGATAGCCGTCGTGAAAGGAATCACGAGGCATGCGAGTGCAAGACAGAAAAAAAAAGGGAGATCATCTAGGCCAGAAAATGAGACGCGCGTACACACACGAGAAGAGGAGAGAGGAGCAAAGCCAGACACACACCGGGGGTGGAGAGGAATGAATGCAGTGCGCGAGGAAAACGGAGTTTGAAAAGCGCCCCCAAGCAGGAAGCCCACACCTAATCTTTCCTTGGTCGTCTCATGTCGGCTAGCTCCTGAGACACATCACAACAGTCGATCGCATAACGCTGCGGATATCAAGAGAGACATTACTTCTTTTCCACAAAACGCGCATGGGGCCTCCCTCCCTGTAGCATGTCTCGCTAACTGCGCGGCCTCTTTCCCGTTGGAGGCGTAATGCCGTTTGGAACATAATAGTATTTGAGCAAAAACGAATGGTTTAGCACGCGATGTAGCGCCAGCCGCTTCGATCCTTCTCGGATTAGCAGATTTGAAATCAAATCCTTCGCCTCTGGCGGGACGCTGTCGGGGATGGTGTACTGCATCGCGTGGATCTTCTTGTAGATTTGATCATTGTCCTTGCTCACGAACGGGGTGTGTCCCACAAGCAGTTCAAAGCAGAAGATACCCAGGCACCAGAGGTCGGCGCTCATGTCATACATCTGCCGGCTAACGATCTCGGGTGGAAAGTACTCTGGCGTTCCACAGGATGTCTTGCGCCGGTTCAGCGGGTCATGCACAGACCAGCCGAAATCAGCGAGTTTGATGTTCTGATTGTGATCTAGCAGAATGTTTTCCGGCTTGATGTCGCGGTGCAGAATGTGATGCTGGTGGAGGTACAGCAGCGCCTCAGCTAGCTGCGCCACGTAGCGGGCTGCAGTTGGCGGCGGAAACACCTTCACACGATTCAGCTCGCTGTAGAGCATGCCGTTGCTGCACGGCTCCAGGATAAGGTAGATGTCATGCTCATCGAAGAAGTAGGCGTAGGTACGCAGGAGGTATTTGTGCCGCGTGTTAAAGGCGATCTCGATCTCTCGCCGCAGCTGGTTGACGATATCAAATTCTGCCAGCTTCTTGATAGAGAGCTTCTTGATGGCCACGACGTAGTTGCTCTTGCGCACACTCGCCAGGTAGACATCACCGTAATTGCCCCCTCCCAGCTTGTGCAGCAGCTCGAAGTCGTGTATTGTCCACTCCGACTTTGGGGACGACGGGGTAATGATGAAGTTGTTCACGACATTGTCGTCAGGGCCAACATCCGTTGTCATTGTCGATGGTGTTTGTGATCGTCTTGCTGCTGTGAGCGCTGGTGGGGGGGGGGGGTACGAGCGTGTGTGTGTGTGTGTGTGTGTGTGTGCGTTGGGAAGGTGGGGAGAGAGCAGGTGGCCGCGGTGTCCGCGCAAGGGTTTGTGAGGGAAGAATTGAAGGAGGGAGACACTGGGTAGCACTTCTCTCACCAGCTTCACAAAGCGCGGTCGGCGGAAGAAGCAGCGGTGGTGGAGACGATGGGCTCCACCAAACACACAAGCAAAGCAAAGTGGCGACGAGAGTAGAAGAGAGGGAGAGAGGGGGGAAGGCAACGAGCGCCGTGCAGGAAGACGAGATGAATGCCAGCACAGCATGGGCGCGCAACCCCCCTGAAGGCGCCGAGGAGGAAGCAGAAAGCAATGATGCTCATCTGTATGTTTCGAAACGCTCACCGGGCGTCCAGTGAGCTTCTCGATGCCGTCGACACCAAACGAAGGCCTCTTTCTCTACACCCCGAAAGAGAACGTCTTTTTCTGCAGTACACACCGGACGATGAGAAGCGAGCGGAAATGGCACCACAAGGGAGCGGCCACCCGTGTCCGACGAGGGCGCGAGAAAGGGAGGGAGAGAAAGGCATGGAGGCTCACTTCAATCACATCCAGGAAAGAGTGGAGCCACACACGGAACCGAGAGCAAACTCACGACAGCAGTCACAGCAGTCACATCGTAGAGCTGGCCTTGGCGGACACCACGTCATCGCACTAACAGAGGGCAACGAAAGAAAAAGCGGGGGGAGTGCCGAAGAGTCGATTCGAACAGGCACCTACATGCGTGCAGACCTGCCTATACACCTTCCCACCGAGGGCACAAAAATATCGAAGAGCAGTGCAAAGGATGAGTGATCGACGGAGACAACTTTTTTTTTTTGACAGCGGGGAGAAGGTGGGGCTTCGAAGGACTACAACACACGTGCGCGCAACGGTGGTGAGCACGCAAGAAGGAGTGTCTCCAAGAGATGGCGGTTGCGCAGTACGCGAGACTGTCTCTGACACCTCACGCAAAAAGTTGGTCGAATGTGCGTTCGTCAATCACTGAGAAGGCGCCCTCACGATCCTTATGGACATAGTAGAACTTCTCCAGCGACTGTCCACCCAGCGCACGCACAAACTGCTCGTCGTGCGTGATAACGACGAGTTGAAAGTGCTTGACCACCCTCCTCGCCTGGATGAGGGTGCGCAGCGCGTCCGCCAGACTGCGAGCGTTGTCATCGTCGAGGTTGGTTGTCGGCTCATCAAGGGCGAGAATGCCGCAGTCGCAGCAGAAGGCTTCACTTAGCGCTAGCCGAATGATAATGGAGGCGAGCACCTTCTGCCCAGCACTGCAGCGGCCACGCATGTCCATCTCGTTGTTGCCCCGCTTCATGACAACGCGGTAGTTATAGCTGCGCCGTGCCGCGGTCGTCGTCGTGCCCTCCGTCTCTGAGCGAATCTCCACCGTGTCAATGTCGCTCCCGCGGTACGTCTGTCGCCACAGCTCTGCGATGATTTGGTTGATCTGCGCAATCTTCTCCTGGTGGTACGACTGCACCGCTTTTTCCAGAGCACTGTAGTACTTCTCAATGTCCTGAATGGATATCTCCGTCGTTTGCACCTTCAGGAATGTGGACCGGTAGCGCTTCTCAATATTCTGGTACTTGTCACCCCGTAGCTGCTGCTTCAGCTGGTTTATATCGAGCAGCATCGCCTCCGTGTTACCATCCTGCTGCGCGCGTATCTTCTCCAGGGACGTGATCTTGGCGGTGATTATGTCGCGCAGCGTGGCCAGGCTCGCCTGTTTTGCCTCCTCACCCAGCAACTGTTCCACGTCGTGCAGCCGGTCCGACTTCAGGGAACCCAGAGTGCGCTCCATCTCCGCCAAGTGCGCTTCGTCGGCTGCAATAGACGCCTCCTGCTGCAAGGCATCGATATGACGGTCCATGTCAGCAGAGCGGCGATGCTGATCGCTAAGCATATTCCGTGCTTCCTTCATCCGACTGGCAAGCATCTCCTCCTCCTGAGCTGCGACTTTGTATGCGCTCTCCGTCTCGCGCAGGCGCTCACGAAGCTCGTCTAGCTGTTGGGCGCAGCCGTTCAGCACGTAGCTGAGTACCGGGGGCACTGACAGCTGCAGTTGGCGAAGCTGCTGCTCCGCTGCGTCCAAAGAGCCTCGCTCAGCAGCTTCCATCCTCTGAAGCTCGGAACGGAGTTCCAGAACGCGCTGCTGATGGGTCTCCACAGAGTGCTGCGCCTCTGCTGCCTGACGCTTCAGCTCCTCCACCCGTGTGCGGTGCTGAGCAGCCTCCTCCTGCAGCTCACGAGCGGCCGCCTCCAAGTCCTCCAGCTTTGCTACCGCTACCTCCGCCTGAAGCATCGTTGCCTTGCGCTCCTGCAGCTCACGCTCCGCCGCATTCTCATCCTGGCCGCGCTCCACCCGCTGGGCCTCAGTAAACTGCTTGTTGAGCTCGTGCAGCCGCTCAGTCGCAACCGCGTAGGCCTCACAAAGCTCTTCATAAGAGCGCTGCGGCTGTTCAGCTTTCGCTGTGGTACCCGCGCCAGTATCCTGCCTTCGTTGTATGTCGTGCTGTTGATGATCCGCCTGCGCCGCCTCAAAATCTTTCTCCTTCCTCGCTAGCGTTTCACGCAGTGCTACCATCTTTTCTCCCATTGTGCACACCATGCACACATGTTGGTACATCTTGTCCAGCTGATGCACCACATGCTGAGCGGCATCGCGGGCCGCGAAGACCTCGCGCTGCTCTGCGCGATTCTGCTTCATGCTCTCCTCCAACGCGCTCAGTTCGGCCTCTAAAACCGGAATACGATTCCTGTACTGTCGCACAGTCACCACAACGCTCTGCAGTTTTTCCAGGCTCTGGTACGCCGCCTTCGCGGTGTTGACGTCTGCCTGCGCGATCTCGAGGGCCTCTGGGCTGCTGTGCTGCATGTCCGCTTTTCGCCCCAAAAAGGACTCCAGCGAGGCGTCGCTTTCAAAGGGTCGCTCACAGACGGCACACATCTTCTTCTCCTTTGCCACAGCCATGAAGTCGTGATAGCATGATGCAAGGGCCTCCAGGGCATGGCGCTTCTGTGCTGCCGTCTCAGCTGCCTCCCGAGCCTGTAGCAGCACCGTCTCGTAGGCGTCCATGTCTGGAACGAGATCGGCACACTGCCTGATGCCGGCGTCCACAGCACGACGGCACTCAGCCAGCTCATCGGTGCTGTAGAACAGCTTTTGCTCCTGTTGGGCGCACACCTTTTCCAGCTCTAGCACGCGTGTCTGGAGAATACGTAACTCCTCTACCTTCCGCTGCCGTACCTGGGCTGCTTCAGAGCGCAAACACGTTAACATTGTCAGCGATAAAGAGTTGGAAGTCACCTCCTGCGGGACTTGTACGCCAACCTCGTGCAAAATCGGGAGCACGTCTCGCTTCAGCGCCGTCGTCACAGCCGCAATCGATTCCTCGCTCTGCTGGCGGAGCAGCACTAGATCCTGCTGCTGGCGCTCCAGAAGCTTCTGCTGCATCATCTCCTCACGGATCTGGGCCACAGTGTTGTTCTGCTCCTCTAATTCCATGAGAATCTGTTGTGTTCTCTGCCGCCCTCTACCTTTCTTCCGCATCTCTTCGGCAGCAGCGGCACGCTGCCGCAGCTCCTCCACCTCCACCTCAACCTGACGCAGCTGCCTGCGGCATTCATCCCCACCAAGAGCCGAGATGGCAGCAGCATTCTCCTTGATGCGGCGTCGCACATTTTCCATGGCGTGCTCACGCATTTCGATCTCCTTATTGCACCCATCGACTGCGCGGGAGCCGCCCTGCACACCGTCCTCTGCCGCTCGAATGCGCTTCTGAATACCCTCAGAGGCACCGCGAGCACGTTGCCTCTCCACCTCCACGGCCTCCTCCGCTGCTTGGAGCACACGCCGAAGACTGCGCTCGTCAATGTTGCTCTCACTTAAGACGTACTCGTTACACAGGTGCTGGATAAGCTCACGAAGCTGCGTCGTGTTTTGCTTGTGCTGCTGCGCGTCACGCTCCAGCAGTTGCACATTCGAGCGGAGCTTGTACATCTCCTCCTCTTTAGCTCGTCGCCGCGATGCGGCCGCATCGTAGCGCCTGCTGTCGTGCACGAGACCCTCTTCCATCTGCTGCATCTGCGCCGTGAAGCTGCCGCGCAGTTCAAGCAGATCCTCTAGTGTCTGAGTTGTGGCTGCCACACCCATACGTCGCACGGCTTCGCGACGTTCTTCGAGACGCCCATTCGTGACCGCCACCTCACGCTGCAGTGTTTCGATTTGATCCTCTACCGTGCGCAGCTCCTCGCGCGCCTGGCGCAGACTCCGTAGCTCTGGCTCGATGTCCATGCTGCGTCCCTGAATGGCTTTCAGAACGCCTTCCTTTTGTGCTATCTGCTGTTCCAGCTGCTTCGCTTGCTCGCGGTGCTCTCGTAGCGCCATCAGACTCGCCTCGTGCTCTTTCAGCTGACGACGAAACTCTTTGCTGTTGTCGCGAAGCCGGTCCAGTGCGAGGACGTACCGGGTGGCGGCGAAGATGTCGTCAAAGATGCGTTTCACATCCTTCGGTGAACCCAGTGGCCAGTTGCACTCCTCCTGGTGGCAAAAAATGACGTGCTCCAACACAGCTGGCGACACCCCGAGCATCTCCGGCACGACACGGTCGACATCGCTGGCGCGATACGTGCTCGAGATCACCTCCCCGGTAGTCAAGTCCTGGAAAGCGACAGTGTTGTCCAGGGTTGTGAAAGTTACACGATGCGCGCTGCGTGTGGCTTGAAAAGAGCGGATGACCTGCATCAGTTTACCACCTTTGCCGGTGAATATCAAACGTATCTGCGCTTTGACCTCTGTTTCCCCGACAACCTTGGGATCGTAGACAAAGGAAGCCTTCTCAGATCCGCTGCCGGGAGGCATAGCCCCTGTGCACGCGTTCAGAAGCGCCTCGATGATAGTGGTTTTGCCAGCCCCATTCTTGCCGAGGATAACTGTCAACGGCTTCTGAAACTGAATGAATTGCTGATTCGCAGGGTTCGGATCAAAGCTGCGTACACCGCACAGCTGCAACTTCTCGATACTCGTCATTGCCCTAGATGCAACGGGAGAAAATGAAGTAAAACAGTGGAGGGATGCCACGTACGTCTCGTTGCAGGAATGCCTTTCTTCACTGTCTTGCCTCTCCCTCAGCAGCGGCTCTCTAGAACGGAAGTCTATGGTGGTGTACGCTTATTGATGTGCCTCTGTATGTGTATGTGTGTTCGTCTGTAAGGGCGTTGAGAGCACCCATGAGTGCCTCCGGGATTGTGTGTCTGTGTGTGTGTGAGCGGAGGCGACAAAACTCAGCAACGGCGGCGCTGCTCCCTCTTTCGGTAGCTGCTGTGTGTGTCCGATGAAGAAGAACTGGCAGCAGAGGGATGCCAATCCTCTGAGGGTTTTATGCTAGAAGAGACGTGTGTGTGTGTGTGTGTGTTTGTGTGGTGAAAAGTAGGAATGCACACATTATGGAGTCCGTGCGGAGGAACTCATAAACGCATCAATTTCTGAATCCAGTGCAACGCACGCGCGTCCTCGCGCAACAAAATGGATCCGGCGCTGAAACAAAGAAATAGACCAGTGGAGAGGATCAGCCGTCCCCAAAACGATCTGCGTATATGCAAACCTCAACAGCCGCATCCTCCTGGACGCCACAAAGACGCTCCGCCATCGTCACGCTCTCGCAGCAGCGACACATCTCCATCGCGTCGGAGGAGCAATTGCAAGCGATCTCGCATGGTCCTCTGCTGTTTCTCGTTTATTTTTTTTAATTATTTCCGGGAAAAATGAAGTTTTCAAACCAAAGCAAAATAAAAAGGCATCCGAAGACCTGCAGGCACGCACGCAGGCAAGCGATCGGCCTGTGCAAGAAATAACACCGATGGCAGAGGTCCGGGAGTGTTATCGTGAACATCGTGACGGACAGGGGGAGGAAAGAGGGAGGGGGAGGTAACAGAGCGGCCAAATGCCCTTGCCGACCCCTTCACCGTGGCAGTGCTCGTCGATCTCTCCGTCCGCTGAGCAACCACTCTGACATCGTCTTTCATCCCTTCCGCGAGAAGACCTCACGCGCTTCGCCTTCCTTCGCTCCTTCTTTCACTTCTTACCGGCCGGGCGGAAGGGCACCTTCTTCGTGTAGCGGATCTTGCGGCTGTCGACCGGGCGAGCGCGCACGGTGCGGCTGTGGATAGCGCACGCAATGCAGAAGCGCTGCTTCATGTACAGCTTCGGCATCGGGAAGCTCGCACCGTACACCGGGGACGCCTCCGCCACATCACGGGCGGAAGCGGCATCCAGCATGCGGCGCACCACGAAGCGGCCGACGGCCTTGTCCTTCGGGGTCAGACGACCGCAGTTGAAGCAGTGGACCGGCTTGACACGCCCGCGGCTGTGCGGGGGCTTCGAACGTCCGTGGTTGCGGCGCTTGGTCGTCATTTTCGCGAGGGGGCCTGAGACGGTGAGAAAAGAGAAAGGACCTCTTCCGTGCCTGGTTATTCCTGTTCAAGTGTGTGTGTGTGTGTGTGCATATTGGGGAATGTGCGTATATCGGTGTGTTGACGCGTCAACCAGGTCAAGGGGAGAAAACAGCGAGTACACACAAGAGATGCAACGTAGAGCAGAGTGGGCACATGAAACGAAAGAGAACAAGCGAGGCCAATGCTCGCCTCCCCCTCTCCCCCCCCCCACAACGCATTTAACCATACGGCGCGCACACAACCTCATATGCAAACGCCGTGTTACTCGTGAAAGACGTGAATACGCCTCTTCACTGGCAAGCGCTTACTGGGAGAAGCGAATGCGGATGGCGGGGAGGAGCGCGTTAGGCAAAAGGTCAGCGAAGGAAAAGATCGCTAGCTGTGCCGTGTGCGACTCTCTCCCACAGCGCGCACATATGCATACGCACTGACTTCAAGCTCCGGTGTCCCTCCGCTTTCTTTGTTGTTGTTTTTCCTGCCTTCCAGAAGCGTCATCGCCACCAACACAAGCCAACTCAAAAAGAAATAAAACGTATTCCGAGCCCGCATGTCAATGAACAGCATCCACGGCATCCACATTTGAGGAGGTAAGTGCGAGCCCACAGCAAGGCGCATGGGAGCCACCTGTACAACGACGAACAGCGGAAGGGGTCTGATGCAGAGGCAAGATAAGAGGTACTCGGAAAAGGAGTGTGAGCCTGGCAGCAGACACTTGATGATGTCCGAGGGCTCCGACGTGTCCATCGCATCCTACTCGTTTCTATCGCTAGTCCATGCGCACCATTTCATAATATGTTCACCTCCGGCCCCTTACGTCAACCCATGTTCTCTACGCGGCCTGTGGAGGTCCATGAAAGCCTGCCCCTTTCCTCCGATACTGCATACGGTGCCCCATGGTGGCCTCAAAGTAAAACGGGAGAAAGCAATGAAATCCCACATCTTTCAGCGTTGGAGTGCGTGCGTGAGTGGGCGTGGGTGAATGTGTATGTGTATGTGTGTATGTGTGTGTGTGTGTGTGTGTGTCTGCATGCGTGTCTGCGTTTGCGGACAGTGGCCACCGATGTCCGTTTTCCTTTCTTTTTTGTGAGCGCTTGCACACAAATCAAGAGGAGGCAAATGAAAGCCAGCAACGCGAAGACGTCCGATCGCCCCACTTTTCCTTGAAACACGCGCTCACCGTAGGGGCCTCTAATGAAACCCGCAGCCATCCTCACGCAAAAAAATATAAAAAAAATACAGAAGAGGAGGCGGTGCGCAGGTTATGCCCAGGGAACAGCAACGACAAGCAAAGAAAAATGAAAACGCAGGTGGGAAGAGCGAGAGCACCATGGCATCATATGACACCCACACCAAGAAAACACACACACACACATGCACACACACAAACAAGTGCAAACGCTCGCGCTGCGAGCCGTCCGCCGTATGCGAGTACACGGAAAAAAAGGCGTGAGGTGTCAGGCGTTCCGCAGGACCGAGTCGAAAAAGAGCGCACAAAACTTGCAGTGAACCCCTTCTAAGAGGAGATCACAGGGTAGCCGGCTCCGATCAAGTGCCTCCTTGCCCCAGCATTCATGACCTATCAATCCCGCGCATCACCAACACCATCATCATAGATGCCAAAGATTGCTTCCGCCTCAGCCAGGCACGGCGAGTCGTACACCTTGATGATGCGCTGCTCACCGCGACCTTTGCGCAGACTAAGCCGCGTCGTTGAGGCGTGGGCCATGATATGGCCTCCAATTGGCTTCTTGGCGTCCGCCTGAAACATCTGTGCGGACCCATCGACGTTGGCCACTACCTGGTTCGTGACAACCACCGCCACTCCATACTCCTCAGCGAGGTTGTGCAGAGAGCGCAAGAATTTGCCGAGGTGCATCTGCCGCGCCGCGAGCTCGTTCCGACCGCTGTAGTCTGTGCGGTAGAGGGCGGTTGCAGAGTCCACGATGATGAGCGCAAAGCGGTTCTCAGCCATCATGGCAGACGCTTGCAGCAACAGTTGTTGCTGATGATCGGTGTTGAAAGCACGCGCACACGCCACGTTAGCGAGCACATCCTCCGGGTCTAGCTTGTATCGCTCAGCGACGGCAACGAGGCGCTCCGGGCGAAAGGTGCCTTCGGTATCGATGTAGAGTGCCATGCCCTCCGCGCCACCCTGCGAGATCGGAAGCTGGCACGTTACGCACAGTGTATGGCAGAGCTGTGTCTTGCCCGTGCGGAACTCCCCGAAGAGCTCCGTGATGCTTCCAGTTTCAATGCCACCGCCAAGTAGCTTGTCCACCTCACGGCTGCCTGTGGTGACCATAATGATCTCCTTTCGAGCCTCATGGTACGCAACTGCAGACGTGAATCCCATTGGCACCAGCTTGGCACACTCAGTCATGATCTTCTCGGCCTTGTTCTCACTGATCCCCTTCACTGCCAAGATTGCCTTCTTTGGGGCGTAGGCCGCAGACTCGACCGTGTAAAATCCACACTCCATGAGCTTCTTGATATCTGAGCTGGCCACACCGTAGTTCTCCAAGATCTGAATAACGCGGAAGCCACTTGCGTTCGGCTCCGCCACCTCGGTGCTTTGCTGCTGCTGCTGAGGCTCTTGCTCTTCATTCTGTAGGACCTCCTGTGGCTGACTTTCCTCAACCTCGACCTCTTCTGCAGGCCGCGCCGATGGACGACCCCGGCGAGCCTTGGCCTTGGAACGGGTCTGCATCCTGAACAAAGAGAATGGGAGAAGCAAGGGTGGCAGTGCAGGTACAGGAAACCTTGTGTGAAGTCTTGCGCAGTAAACAGAAGCCGACTGCTGATCGAGGAGAGAAATGCCTCTGTGTGAGACTAAATAATAATAAAAAAGGGAGCGACAGAGACCGCGAGTGCGGTGCGGTATCACGACGAGACGATCGGAACAGCTATCAGTCAGGAGTGCCGCGCAGCAGTGTCGCACTGCGGAAAGCGTAAGTCCAGATGTGCACGAAAAAAAAAAAAAACAGAAGCAGTCGAATGGCAGTAACCGCCTCGATGAACGGGAGCAGGACAGGCAGAGAACACACGAAAGAAGAGTCAGAGAAGAGGTGCGAAGAACCTGATTGAGTGCAGACGTGCACCCCAACGTTAATTCGACGATGCGCACCAAGAGGGTGCAGGTGAGGGGGGAGGGGGGGGGGGGCGTATGAATCAGACAGTGAGCGAGAGCGAAAGTGGGTGAGCGAATGGTAAGAAGGGGGCGGTAGAAGGGCAGTCGGCAGTGAAGCAGAGTATTTAGATATCAGTATGTGTGTGTGTATATGTATGTATGTGCGTGTGTGCGTGTGTGTGGGCGTCAAGACACGGAGTGATCACTGTGCGTTCACAAGAAAGCTGAGTGTGTCTGACTGCGTAAGCTTGAGCTGCAGTTGTTATAAGGCGCGAAGATGAGTGTCGCCGTGGGCAGCTGGGGGAGTGGCGTAACGGTATTGCCTTGCACACTTCTTCTCGTCTTTCTTTCTTTCCTAATGCTATTTTTTTTTTTTCTGGTACGGGCGCACTCCTGATGAACGTGTGGGAAGATATTGTCTATGGTAAAGCGCATCTAGTGTGTAATATGAGCCCCTGCACCGCCCTGGGTGCTTCGTGCCTCCAGGCCACTGTTACGGGGGAAGTGGCGTTTGTTGCTTTGTTTACGTTCTCCGTGTACGCACACGCTTAGTGGGGTGTGGTGTATTGTCCAGGGAAAAAAGAAATAGGCTGTGTGGGAGCCGCACCGTGCCAGGTCTTGATGTCGAGAAGAAAAACTCTGTGTGTTGACTGATGCGTGATTCGAACAGGAGACGCGCTGCACACGGTGTCACGGGCCTGACTTCAGCTGAAGTTCTCTGTTGTTTCTTTGTGTGTGTGTGTGTGTGTGTGTGTGTATGTGTGTATGCGTGCTCACCAGCAAGTGAGATGAGCACCACGCGGCATGAGGCGCGAAGCGGTCAGCTAGTGTTCTCGGGTGAACGCACCGAGGAGAAAGAAACAGAGCTGCCATGCGGCAAGGTCGGGAGGTGCAGCTTTATGAAGGCGGTTATGCGAAGAGCACAGACATTGTGCCCTAGAGGAGAAAGAGTCGAAGGCAGACATTCGAAGCGCCATCCTCACCGCCCGCCTCCCCCCCCCCCCACACACACACATACGGCTATCAAGGAACACAAGAATGATACGCCGGCACACAGCTTCGATGCACCGCCTACACAGCAGTCCAATCCCCCAGATCACTCCAGTTTACTTGAACCAGTTCAATAGCATACAAAGGCTTCAACGCGCCTGTATGTAAGCACGTAGCCGTACTTTACCTCCCTGGTGGTGGGTGTGTATTCCTTTGTTTCACTTCTCGTCACCGCCGCCACTAATCGATGTGCAAAGCCCATGACACCACAGTCAGCACCGCCTTCCTCACGCCCCCCATGAATCACCGCTATCGCCCTCCGTCCTTCTCCCCACAGATGGTGTACGGTGTGGCAACACAGCAGGGAGAAGAAAAGTAGTGAGACATGAAGAGAACGCAGTGCAGGATGACGGACATGTAAGATGCGGATGACCAAGGAGAAGACATACACCTCATACGGAGAAGATGATACACGAAAGCAGTGCTGCGCACTGGCACAGAACTAAAAAAAAAAAATGTAAAGGCCGAATGATGGCAGCAGCTGTGTACGCCCATCATCACTGGATGTGAGAGTTTTCCCTTCAACCACAACGAACAACTTGCGACGCTGCGCCGCTCAGTGCCAAGACCACCTCTCCCGGTGCGCTGCCATCTCTTCCGCTTTCCGACGCATTCCATTACACGTTCTGTGGGAGTGTGTGTTTGTGTTCCCCCGCCGTCTTCCTCGCTACGCGTCTCCACACAGAACAGAGGGTGAAGCGAGTTAAGTCGTGTGTCAAAGCATGGAGCAGAGCCTCGTCCTCTTCGTTGTTGCTCCTGCTGTTCAGGACACTCCTTTTTTCGCTCGTACGAGTAGAGGTGTGTAACGTATAGAAACGCCAGCGGTGAGGAACCGGGAGACACCTCTTGATTTCGGGTGCTATTCCGTTTCTTCATCTCTGTAGAGAAGCACACATCTTCTAACTGGAAGCACGCACGAGTGCACTCACGCGCGCCAACCATACAGTTCAAAAAACAAGTGAGCCCTGGAGAGAGACGGGAGCAAAGGGTAAGGTAACTAGTTGTTCTCGCCAAGTCACAGGAAGGGTAGCAGCGGTGGTAGGGTGAGGAAAGGGGTTTGAGCAAGGGGGACATCAAAGCCCCCACACATGTATGCGCACACCTCCTACAGAGTCGCGAAGGAGGAGTATGCAACAGCAAACGAAAAAAAAAAAAACGGAAACGGGAAACAAAAGAAGGCGTCACTTCTTTCTGACGTAGCTAGTGAGTTCGTGATACGTGGGTGCGTGCGTGCGTGCAACACACACGCGTTGTGTGTCGGGGGCACAATGAAAACCTGAAAAAAAAAAAGAAAACGTCACGCTCATCAGACGGGCAAACAAAAAGAAAAGAGTTCGGCACAGTAAAACTCGCGGTGGCGGTAGCGGTGGTGAAGGTAAGGTGCCACGACAAACGCCATTCAGGTCTTTACTCGGCAATGTCGGGGGTTTCCCATGTGGAAAACAGCACCCGGCATCCTCTCCACTTTCTTACCCCCCCCCCAGCCGGTCTTCTTGCCCAAACTAGGCCGGCCAGTGCTGGCACAGTCCTGCATCCCTCTTCCGTGTAAAACGCTCGCAACCTTGTGTCGAAGACTCTTTCCTAATCGCCTCTTTCTCTCTCTACATAACTGCGTCATGCACAGTGCGATGGTGCACTCCACTACCACCACCTCTCCTCTCTCTCTCTTTTGCTGACTGCGCCCCCCCCCCCTACTTTGGGCGCCTTCACACGGCTGCAAATGAACATCAGGCAGAAAAAAGTACTGCAGGTCGTCAAGCACGCCCCAATGACAGCCAGGTAGGTAAGAGCGTGGCAGTGCCCATCCTAAAAACCGCATGTCCGAAGACCCTCCACCTTTCACAAGGAGGGAGTACAGAGCACCAGCCACAGGCAACAACAGACGCCGCACAAGAACTCAAAGAAAGGCGTAGAGATACACAAAAGGACATCCAGCGGCGCACAGATGCAGCGAGCGACAACTTCACAGCCAGCACCACCTAGCGATAACTTCAATAATGAAGGCCACCCTCCAAAGGTACATAGCGCGGCTCTCATCTGGCATATGGGAGATCGAAGCGCGCCCACGGAAGCCCATGAAGGAGGGGGGATGAGCGAAGACAACTTCAAGGAGGGCACAGAAATAGTGTTTTCTGTCTGTGACATGAACATGACCAGAGCGTCCTCAGTGATTGGGTGCGGGGAAGGGTGTCACAGACAATATGTCTCTGTGGGTCACAGCACGACGAAGAAATGGTACAGACGGGTGGAGGAGGGGGAGAGCAACAAGACGATAACGAAAGCCGTGCCTTCACAGGGTAAAGGCAACCACCTCAAAGAAGGAGTTCCCTATACAAAAAAAGAGGCGAAAGCGATACACACCACAGGCTGAGACCTCTCCATGGGGTCACTGCTGTTGCTCTTGTCAAGTTGCTGAACGTCTCTCATGACGTAGGGTAGGTGAAGAGCTAAGCTGTTCTTCCATGTGACGAGGGAGTTATGGAAGTGGGCAAATGAGGCACACACACACACGCACACACAGAGCGCGTGTGAAGACTTGGTACAATCGTGTGTGCTGTCTACTCACCCCTTGCCCCTGCGAGTGGATGTACCCGTCCAGGCAGTGATGCAGTTGGGGTTAAATGAGGGGTCCCAAAAGACAGACGCAAATGGAGCTCGGCAACGGAAATGGGGCGGATCCCACGCGAGCGCTCATGGAGAGCGCAGAAAAGGGTGTGAAATAACGCGCACATAAAAACAAAAAGAGACTGAGCACATCAGAAGCACAAACAAGGATCGTCTAAAGCGCCTTCGAGCAACATCAACGCACACACGCGCGGCAACGCTACCGCCTCACATGCGTGAGACCAGCGTAGAACTGGCCACATATCTTGCACTTCCCACCCGAGGCGCACTTCATGGCGCACTGCTTGCAGAAGCAGGGATGATGACACGAGTTTGTTTCAAACTCAATCGCCTTCTGGTGGCACTTCATGCACATAGTCTCTACCGGCGCCTGAAGAGAGCTGTTCTCTGAGGACGCGGAGGACGGGGACGCAGAGGCAGGCATCGCTTGAAAGAGAGTTCGCAACGTTGACACGAGGTACAGATGGCTTGTCTCTGGGCGTTAATGTGAATCAGCAGCTTCTTTTGGTCTCCCTCCTTAGTAGCCGACCTTCTACCTAACGACTTCGTTTGATGTGGGTGAACAAAAAAAAAGGGTCTTTGAGTAGAACATGTGTAGTCTGCATATGTGTGGTCAACGGGACTCAAAGCGGTCGGCGCGAAGCAGCGTCAGCAAAAACAAAGCAGGGAAGTCAAATGGAAGACTCTCGAAAACCCCGAATGAGGAAGAAGCGCAGCACACACAATCAAGTGAAGCGCGCACAAGTGGATGTAAATGGACGAGTGGGTTAACGTCTATAGGCGCTTGGGCATGTGGTGTTAGAGCACAAGAAACACATGCCCACGAGTCATCTAGAAATGGCCACACGAGTAGGAAAGCATTTGGGGTGGGCAACGGTAAAGAAGAAGACAGTCACCGAGAGGTGAGACAGTGCAGCCTCTACGTCACTTTCTTGCCCCTCCACCCCCCCCACACACACACAAAGAGAGTAGAGACTTTTTCCGGCTACCCTGTGTTTCTCTCGAAAGTGATGTGCAATGCGCTCGCAGAAGGCAAGCCACATGATGCAGCAAACACAATCATGTCAATGCACCCACATCGTCCTCCCCTTCCTCCTGATGTATTCAGTCTTTGTTCTCCATGGAATGCCCGTATGTCTCTCTGTGTCTGTGTGTCTGTGTGTGTGCCAGAGATTGAAGGAGGCCGTGCCTCACAAGCGAAGGTTCGAGGCAAAATGAGGGGTAGAGGCGGAGAGCAGCTGGCCAGGTAGTCCCTGCGGTGCAGCAACAAGTACCCCACCACCACCCGCATAGCAGCAACATGAAGACACGACAAGAGCCGAAATAACGCCCGACAACGCTGAGGGGAGGAGGGGAAGAGGGAGGGGGAGGGGGGCGAGAGAGTTATGCAGGGGGAGAAAAACACACGTGCGGATGCGCACGTGGGAAGAGAGAAGCAGGAGAAAATATACGGAAAGAGAAAAAAATTGCCCCCCCCCCACCTCCCTAAGCACACACGGAAGGAGGGCCACCACACACATACACACAAAAGCATCGCGTCCCGGCATTGCGAAGGAGAGCCAGAGAGGGCGCCAAATACGCAAAGACAAAGAGTGAAACAATCATTACGCCAGCAGTGGAGTCCGACGCGGAAGTACCAGCAGGAGAGAGAATAGACACACGAAGAAGTAGCCCTGCCTTCAACGAATAGGCAATGGGGGACAGACACATCAACATGCACAGCCGCGCACACCAAACGCACCAGAAACCATGAGCCTCATTGTCTCATCCTCCGTCATATTCTCTACCTCAGCGAATGAAGCCACTCTAATAACTACGGCTGCGCTGCAGTCATTTATAGAGCACGTCACACAGCCTACAGGCCCCGATATGATTGATGCAAGCTGCAGCCCTTACAGCACACCGAATGACTACATGATGTCCTCTTGCACGCAACCTCCTTCGGCACCTGACGCACATAGGTATCGAGTGGTCGGTGCGAATCACCTGGGGACGCAGTCAATATTATCCCAAAGCATTTGGTAGAGCTTGCCAATTAGACGTCCCTTCCGCTTCCTGTCCCCCGTGAGGGGTCGCAGACAATGCATCGGAGACGACAGAGAACTCTCGGCTACTGCTCCTCGAGGTGAACCAGGAGGGCAGAACTGCGAAAACAAAAAAACTGACGTGGAAGGAGGAATACGTGGCGATTCCACACAGTAGGCAGAGAGACTCGGGGGTGCGTCGAGTAAAAGCGTTGGGAATAATGAAGGTTTTCTAAGTGAAGCTCCTCACTCTGTGTTTCTGTTCTTGTCATTGTGCACCGGTAAATGTGAGTGTCTGTGCACTGACTCACAGGCACAGACACACCTGAGCAGAGGGAGAGAAAAATCGAGAGGAGAGACACACTTATGCAGAGGAGGGTGAGTCAGAGAAGACGATAAAGAGTGCAAGTGAGCACCGTCGTGCCGTACGCCCATGTAGAAGAGACGCTGGTGGCACACACACACACACATGCGCACGCATCCCCCCCCCCCTTCCCATCCCCGGCTGCACTACTGCCACGGCACAAGCGTAGAAGAAGAGGGGATAGCATGACTGTGTGTGTGTGTGTGTGTGTGAACACTCGCGCAATAAAAAAATATATACAACACTTATCACCAATGGCGACACCTTTTCTTCCACCTTCTCCACTCGCGTGAGCGGCGAGTGAAAGAAAGGCACCAAATGTGTAGCCAAAGGAAACGCAAATACCAGTAGAGGGAGTCGCGCAGCCCCTTTCCAGTATAGAAATGTATCTCTCAACGCCCATTAGGGAATTTCGACATGGCCGCTAAGTCCTTGTGTGGACAGTAGGTCAGACATGGAGAACAGAGAAACAGCCAAGACACGAGAACGAAACACAGTACGGGTGGCGTACACCCTTGCACACCCGGCACGGCGCGCAAATACGGAAAGGGAGAGGCTGAGGAAAGAGAGAAGTAAGCAGACCGCAGTGAATGGCTTTCTCAGCCAAAACGGTGTGCTGGCACTCGCGCTCATTCGGTTGTAGCTCAGTTCTCAGCGCACTGCGCACGATAACAGAGTCGCTTCAAGTCAAGCATGTGCATCTCCTTTGACTGCGCCTTGTACTGCCCTAATAAATCCTGAAAGTCACTCTTGTCCGTCTTGTAGGCGTCCAGGGCGCGCCTTCCGAGCGTCATGCAGTCACTGCTCATTTTACGTACATCATCCTCGAGGGTTTTGATCAGGGCCGCAGGAGTTCCTACGGAAATGAGGAGCGGGTTCCGCTCCAGTTGCTGCAACTGCGACACCTGCTCAGAAAGCTGCTGTTTCTGGTGCTGTACCTTTGCTTGCAGCGTCTCCACCTCGTTGCGCAGCGTCGTGTTCTCGTTCGCTACTCTCTCAATCTCGCCAATGGTCTGACGACTCACCTTTCGCATCAGCTTCACGATGGGCAGCTGGTAGCAGTATGCGTCAAGGCAGTTCGGGTTTGTCACCAGATCTCGCAGCAAGCGGTCTGTCTCACCACTCAGCTGCAACGTTATGTTGCGCATGCTTGGCGGCTCTACAGGACCCCAGCAATCTGCTGCGTTTTGAAACGCGTTACGGACCGCGTCGACCAATGTCGAAGTGGTACTACTCCACTGGTACGCCAGTGCCTCGGAGGGGTTGATATTGGGAGGCGTGATAGGGACGTTGTGGCAACAATACGGCATCGTCGCCCTTGGCGCGGTCTTCGGAAACGATGCGGGCAGAGTCACGTAGAGAGAGAGGGCGTACTCGGTTATCGGTGTGATGCGAAGCACATCATCCACCTTCAGCACCGTCTCATGCGCACTTTCCGTGACAACCGAAGTCGATGGGAACTGTCGACGCAGCTCCCCTAGTTGGCTATTGCGATCTTGCGGCATCTGGGGCAGTCAAGCGGAACAGAGAGCAGTTCTGGGAAAGAAAAGCAGTGCAACAACGGGAGCACGTAAAAATTGACTATAAACTCAAGCGCATGCACAACGCAATAGGCAAGCGCCGACCTTTTTCCACTGAACACCACTGACTCAGCGATATCCGTGTGTGACAGCGACGGAAGAGAACGCAAACAAAACAAGGGTCGATCAAGATGAAGGTAAGTAGTCACCTCCCCCTCTCCCACTCCGAATAGACGCAAGACTTGTGTCCGACGTCCCCAAATCTCTCGCTCAACACAGGTGTGTAAATAGATGGTCGCTCGAGCGTGCGTGCGTGCGCTATTTTCCAGTGTGCCACAATGATAGCAGTGATTTGTGTTCACAGGTAAAGGGAATAGGAGGGTGCAGAATGAAGAGAAGGTGGGGCTGCACCAGTGAGAAGAGAGGAAAGCGGACTGTGTGGGTGTCTGCTTTAATTTTGAAACTGAACCGCGCTGGACATGACGGGCCAACAACATCCGTTTAAGGATATAAGAAGTAAACCAAGAAGAGAGGTGAAAATACCAAAGTGCATTTAAAGGAAAACGGGATGAGAGGACTACATACGATACATTCAGCGAGCGCATGACCAATTGCTGCGCATTGTGAGCTCGTGTCGCTTACACCGCGGTGCATCTGCTTCCATTCAGAAACTCTTCGCGGGATAGGTAAGCCGCTCTCCCACTCCAAAAAAAAAAGAAAAATGGTAGCAAGTTTCCCACAGATTTCCGGGAGAGAGGTGAAGGTGCCACTTCCCAAAGAAAGTCACTGAAACTGGCAAGCAGCGGCTGCAACGGTGCCATCTATATTTGACAGCGCTTGCGGAAGAGCACAACTGTCGTCTCAGAGAGGGAAACTTCCTTCACACCCCCTCCCCACATGGCAGCTGTTCGGCCTAAAGTCCGCAAGTATACGCCAAGCGCAACCACAGGTCACCTATCTCTGTCATTCTGCAGCCAAATCCTGATCGAGGACGAGCCACCTGTCATCGAGCCGGGGTACATGTCGCACAGGCCCTTCCTATTGTTTCAGACCCCCCCCTCTCGCAGACATGCACCGCTGTGGGTGCCAGAGAGAAATTGCGTGAGCAGCAGACCGTGATCTGAGAAAGCCTCGTCCAGGGGTCTTACTCGAGGGCGGAAGCAGTGGGGTCTGTGTTACGGGTAGTAAGGGATATCAGCCTAGTTTCTCAGACCAGTATCCAAGTCTGTGACGCATGCTATCGGCAGCTGTTCCTCTGGCAGTGCGTCTGTCACACGCTTGCCGAGCTCCCCAATGTGCTCTGATGCGCCACGTCCAAAAAGAGTGCTTAAATTAGACGCGCACGTGACGGGCCAGTATTGACACCATGTGTCCTCAACTTCCACGAAGCGTGCCATCCTCCACTGTCACAGGGTCTGCGTAGAGAGCCACATAAGGAGGGAAAAGCGAGTCCCTCTCTAGCAGTCGCTGTCATGTTGAAGCCCCTGCGTCTTCGCGGAGCCAGTTGCCTTCGCAGGAGCTGCACTCCACGATCCAATGCGCCGAGAGAACAAAAAGAAGACCGCAAAAAAAGATGAGTGGTTGTCTATGCACGCTTCCTTGCCTGCGCTGTACAACCGCAGCCGATACGATTTGAAAAGAGACTATACAGAAGAAGCCAGAAAGGGGAGGGGAGGTGGTCGGAGATGGACAGCGCAAACACGCCGTCGCAAGGGGAGCCGCAAGCAAAGGGAGCAGCGAGAAGCGGCAGCACACAAGCATCCACGTGCGCAGGCACACAGTGTGCGCGGCACCGCGTCCACAAAGATGAGATCGTGTGAAACAAGAACGAGAAACATGGGAGAAAAATGTTATGCAAACAAACAAGTCAAACTAATGGTAAGCAGAACTGTGTATGGAGATTGTACGCTGTGCGTCGCCCTTCGCTGAAGCGATATTTTCGCGTCCCCCTATTAGTAGCCCGTTTGCGGCAGAAAGATGAACGCCTTGCGGTACTCAGCAGAAAGTGGTTTTCTCACCAGCCACCGTCCGTTGATGTTCGGAGAAGTCTGAGGTCAGTGGTGGGCGTACCTCGGGTGGTACTTTTCATGGCCTGATTGACCTCGTTTTCATGCACATGCGACGGCATGCATGAGCGTGCTTGTGTCCTGGTGGGATATTCATACTCCCTCCGTCAGTATGTGCCAGCAGCGTTCCTCCGTGTCACGAGGACACGCGTGTCACCGTCGGGGAGAAAGCGTCGCCCGATGAACGAGTCGTGAGCTCAGACGCACCACGTATGTTGACCCCGCACGTAGACCTTTCGCACTGCACCTCAGCACAGACGCCATGCTAGTGGACGGCCGAGTCACACATGAAAAACGGCGCACCCCTTTATCGAGGCAGCAAGACATGGATCTGTGCACACCGCCAAGACGTTCGGTTTACCGGCGCAGTTCGTGTTCTCAGCACTCTCCACATACAGGCCGAGCACCATCAGAGAGGTCCGGGCCACTCATCCTCGGGTTTTCAAAGTACCCGAAAAGGGCAGGACCTGTCAGCTTGCAAAAGCAAACTATGCACCCCCTAATGGCCCGGCAATCCGAAGGGCAGCCCAATAGGCGTGCGTGTGTGTGTGCGTGTGTGGGGGGGGGGGGTCTTCTCTATTATGAGCGCATCGCCCCCAGAAACGGGTGTGGGTGGGTCACAGTCGCGTGAAAACGAGCCAAGAAGGACAGCAGTGCAGGGAAGATGGTGGTGCAGAAAGCATTGGAATCGATTACTGAATAGAGGGAGCTGTCGGGCCTTGCACGAATAAGCGAAGGAAGAGGTCACAGAGGGGCTATGATGACAAAAGGTCATCCTTGGCTTAAGCACTGAGAATGAGTCGTGGAGGCTTCTAAAAGCACGCTCACCCTTGTCCCGGTCGCGCTTCTTCATGCACTAGAGGAGATCCGAATGGGTGTAACCAGCCCTGTCAAAACGTACATCGCACGATTAGCTCACCACTCACACCCCTTGCATGATCCCCTATTACAGTGAGAACACCCTGTTGTGATGACACCCCCTTACCTCGTAGAGTGCAAAGGGAGTGGGAAAAGAAGGATGCCATACCCTGCAGAGCCCCCCCCCTCTCTCCTGAGCCAAGCGGGATAACGGTTCTAGTGCCGGATAGTACAGAGCGCCCGCCCTCTCACACGCCCCCCCCCATCCGTTTGACAGAGGTGTATACATACGCACACGTGTGAAAGTGCATGCAGTGCTGCACTTTTTTTTTGTCATAGGAGTAGCGGTGCGCTCTGAACCTTCGTCGCTTTCTTTCGTGCTTTATAGGGGGGAAGGCAAAACGGGAGGGCGTACAGCCCCGGGACGCCGCGCAATAATTGGCAAGGAATCGATGGAATGGGGGAGGAGGGGAGGACGAGCGAATGGGTACCAAAGATGAACAGAGACAAGCAAGGGGAGATGAAGAGACCCCAATCAAAAAAAAAAAAAACGAGGGAAAGTCCCATACATAGAGAGTATACATCAACCTCCCCACGCAGCACACACACACATGCACAAAGCACAGGATGAGGAGGAAGGGTGGGGGCATAGAGAGAGAGAGAGACAGAGATGAGCGTATGCGCGTAGACCAACGACATACGAGAGAGCGCCACCGTTGCTCAATAACATAAAGGACAAAGAAAAGAACGAGATGGCCCACACGCGCGCGCACGCAGGCGAGGAGAGGAGTAGCTACGGCCTTACATGACACAAAAGGGATCTCTGCATCCCCTATGAAATCGAGCCAGTAGCGGGATGGGTCAAAAGCAGACAGCCTTTTCTACCATCTCATGGCGAGTGTCCCTCGCTTAGAGCACCAACCGACTCTTTCTGCGGCCTCCACCTGCGTGCAGCTGCTGCGCGCTTAGCGCGTTCGCTCCGCCAAGAAGCGGCTGAGGAGGTGCCAGTGAGGGGCCAAGCACCTTCCTTGATGACGTGGGCATACCATTCCCTGTTACGCATGTCTCTAGCGAGCCCCGCATCGGCAGTAACGGAGTGTCGGAGACGTTCATCACATCGTCCTCCTCTGCCACAGTTACGCATTTTGGCGCCGCAGGAAACAAAGCCGGAGTGACGCTGTATCTCCTTGACATCGAAGTGAGACCCACCACGTCTGTCTTCAGCCCCGGCCCCCTTCCTTCAAAGGGATCTGGCGATTCACTGTTGTCCCCGTCTAGGCCTCGATAAGGAGTACAGATGCCTGGCATGCTAGTTGACATCATTGTCATGGTGCCGCTGTGCGCCGGAGACCATGTGGCGGTGCAGGGCACCTCATCCTGGCACCGCTTGTCGGTGCACCGGTTTTCTGGTGGCGTGCCCGTCAGCATGACAGTGTCCAGGTCGCTCGTTATCGAAATGTGCGGGATGGTGGAGAGCGGGGTCGCATTCTCGTGTCTGCGTCCCCCCACGCGTGTGCTATGAGCAAAGACGTCAGTATTCAACCCCTCGTTGAGAGACACCTCCGCAGGGATGTCGGAGAGACGGCGTTGTGGCCGCGCTCCAGACAGTGACACGACGGACGACTCAGTCGAGGCCCGCCGCGCATCAGCTTCGCCGCGCCTCTTCCATTTTGGCGACAGTATCGGTGAAGACGCAGAATGCGTTGCTACAGGAAGCGAGTTCGAAAAAGAAAGACTGCTTCCAAAGACAGGATCGGGTCCCAGGGAATTAGACCCCTTAGCCGAGCATGCACTCGCATTGATGGTGATGTGGCTATGGCGCAGTAGCGCTGGAGCGAGTCGACGTACTGGGAGCGAGGCCGCAGCGTTAGGAGTCGTGAAAGGCATCCCAGTAGTCGAAGAAGGGCTTGCATGACAGCCGTTGGTCGGCAGCTCGCGAAGGTCACCCTCTCCCGGAATGCTAAGCGAGAAAGGGTTGACGGTCCCCAGCTTCAAAGGCGACGAGACAGTGCGGGAAGAACGAAAAACGAGACAGGGTGTTGCCTGGCTGCTGCCGACGGTGGTGGCATTCGCGCTGTGTGTTCTGGTGGTCCCGGAAAGCGACTTCGAATCCATGCGAAGGGGGCGTCCGCTGGTAGTGCCGCAGTGGTGCGGTGGTCGCTGGAAGCTTTGCTGCCATACGTCCTCCTCCAACTCTCCATCCCCTGTGTCTTCGCCCAGATTCAAGGTTGTACCAGAAGCTACGGTGTCTCGCTTCGTAGGCGAGGTGCGCTGGCTGGCCGTCACAGAGGACTTCTTTCTTGTCTCACTCAGCTTTAGTGAAAGACTCGAGTTGTCTCTGTCACAGTCCCTGTCGAGTAGTACATCAGTATCTAGCATCTCGGGTTGCTGAGACGCCGGCGCCATCTGCCCTGCAACGGCAATAGCAGGATTGCTTGCCCCTCCTTGGTTTCTGCCCTGAGCGCCCCCTCTATCATCGGTGACGGACTCAGCATTCTCTGGATTGTAAGAGACAGGCGCAGCCACAGCCGGCCCGAGCACCTCCACAGCACTCGGTGATCCCACCAAGAAATCGAGACTCTGTATCTCTTGCAACAACGTAAGGCGTTCCGGGGCTGGCAGCGGACGCACCTCACGTGGCAAATGAGGTGATGCAAAGCGCGAGAGCGCACGCTTTTTGACACCACCGGCACGCGTGTGGTTCGCTGAGAGTAGCCCAGACGTTTCTGAAGAGATGCGGTGGAAAGGAGGCTTTGGCAGCGCCCTGTTGTGGAATTTACCTTTCTTGATGCCAGTGGGGGCAGTCGGTGTACTCGTGCACCAGCCCCTCGACGGAGGTGGACGTGATTTGGCTGTGCTCCGTCGCTTCTGCATCGACATCTCTTCTGGCTCCTGTTCAGTCGCACGACACGAACTGGAAAGAGTCGTCTCGTGAACGTAAGCTGGGGCGGCTGAAACTGTGTGCCCTTCATTGACATCGAGCCCCGTGCCCAGGCTGAAGCGTCGCTCTTTTGTCGCGGAACTCAGCCCACCAGTGCGGCCAGTATCACCCCGTGCACTCCGCCGCGCGTTTGACAATACAGAGCCGCTTCTGAACTTTTGCGCGCTCTTCGAGCTTGCTGCAGCTCTGTGTTCGACGCCTCCCCTGCTGCCCTGGCTTCGCGGTGCGCTCATCGGACCACTGAGGGGCTGCACCTCTGTGTTTTCCTCTCGCTCTGAGTGCATCAGATCATGTTGAGAGGTGGATTTTCCTACGTTGGCCACCAGCCCCTTTGACCGACGCATGGGGATGGACTTGGAAGTGTACAAATTTTCCAGAAGGGAAAAGGGCGACTTTTTTTGAAATGTGTTCGTCGCACTGAGTTTTCTCGATCGTAGCCGGGAGATCACAACGTCGTCCCTGCGCTTCTGTGTCGTTTGTCCAGACTGCAGCGGAGAGAGAGGGGCAGACACGTCCATATTACTTACCGTGGCGGCGGAAGCCGCCCCATCAGCACCACTTGGCTCCTGTGCAGCCCTATTTGATGAAGCGCTCGTCCCCCTCAGTTTCGTGAGGCTCATGCCGCTCTCGAGGCTGTATGTACACGGCAGAAGCCCTCGCACATCTCGTGGATTGTGGTCGCTTTGCCAGGACTGGTGTAGTGAAGTAGGGCTGCAATCATCATTAGGCACGGATGCGTCGCGCTGAACATGGCGGGCATTGACGCCTTCGGAAGCTTTCTGTAGACGCAGCACAGATTTGTCACCGTTGTTGTCTTCCTGCTGCGTCAGCTGTGTTGCCGGTGGTGAGTTGCTGCTCTTGGCAGCCTCACTACGCGCTGGCGCAGTCGTGTGGCCAGCACCCGCCTCGCTCAGCTTTGGCAACTTGAGGAGTGGTGTAAGTACGCTAGGCAGCTGTGGCAACGAATTGTAGTCCTTCTCTTCCATGGCGTGAGTAGGCGGCACAGCTTCAGCTGAGGCGTTCGAAGCAGTCCACAACGAGAGACTCGACGAGCTAGTAGTAGAGTCGTTGCTACCGGCGACTGCACAAGGCGCTAGCAATCCAGGGGAGGAAAGCGACCCCTCACATGCCACGGTCGTCACATGAGGCGAGCGCTCAGCGCCACAAGGTATGTGCAGAGAGTTACCTCCGTCATTGCCCACGCCTGCACCCATCTCATTTACCAGGGAGCACGGGATCTCCACCGGCTGTGGTGTTGCAGCTACTAGGCAAGGTGAGCCGCCGCCTCTTGTAATGAGTGGCGCAGCGGAAAAGGTTGAGGTTGAGTCGACGGCTCCAGTGGCGGTAAGGGGATGGAGAGACTCCTGACATAACGTGGTCGTCGTTGGGGGCATCGGCGTGGATTCCGTCGTTTTCTCAATCATCACTTGCTTCATCACTGCCTCATCGCAGCCGCCGTTGCTGTTGAGATCTCTGTGAGCCTTATCCACCGTTACATGAAACCTTCCTCGTAAATTGTCGAAGTACGGGTGCTCAAGTGCCTCCTCAACAGTGATGCGCTCAGCCGCGTCCACGCGCAGAAGGCGATGAAGTAGGTCCATGCCATCTTTCGCAATGCGCCCTCCGTAACGCTCAGTCAGATAGGAGCTCGTCCCCTGGTTCGACTCTGTGCATTTCTGTGCCGCGCACGTTGTGTCGCTTGCTCGCCGTGACTTCTGCTGCGTCGGCTTCGTGCGCAGCTGCTGCGGTGGCGCCTGGAGAGGGTTCAAGGAACGCAGGTGCAGCATGCCACCGTTCCGCTTCCGCACTGCTGCTTCGTATGCCTTTGGAAAGTTCCCGATGCGGGTCTGAATGAGTGAAAGCTGCTCCAGTTCCGTCTTGCCCGGCAACAAAGGTTCACCGTCGATGGCTTCTGCCATGATCGCTCCCACAGCCCACATGTCCACGGCGTAGGTGTAGCTGGGCATCCCCAGTAGCATCTCCGGACTTCGGTACCACCGTGTCGCAACGTAGTTCGTCATGATCGCCTGATGATCAGCGAGGACAAGCTCGCTCAGCATAGCCGAGTTCGCGGATGAGACGGAGGTGCCGCCGAACATTTCCGGCGTGCCATTTGGTGATGGCAAAGGTTCAAGTGGAAAGTTTCCACTCTCGTCTATCGGTGAGCCGGATGAGCCGATGTTTTTAGCGGCGGTGGAGAGCTGGTGTGATGACGGCGGTGTCCGCGGATGCAGCTGGCAAGGAAGTGGCCGGCAAAACCCGAAGTCGCACAGGGAGGCAGCGCCATCATCACGGACCAAGATATTCTCTGGTTTCACATCACGGTGAATGATGCCGTTGCGATGGCAAGAGCGAATACCCAAGAGAATGGTAAAGAGAAGCACCACCAACGAGTCCTCCGACAGACCATGTTGCACCTCCTCCAGCACGTCGAGTAGGCTTCGGGGTATGTACTCCATGACAAGGTACAGGCGGTTCTTCTGTTTGAACGCTTCGAGCAACTGCGTCACATTGGGCTCGCCCTTCAGCAGCTGCTCGACGCGCAGTTCGCGCAGCATTGCAACACGAACGTAGGCATTCATCTGAAAGTTCTTGAACTGCTTTACCGCCACTATCTGATTGGTGCGCTTATCTCGGCACTTGAAGACAATCCCGTAGGTGCCCTCACCGATGACCTCGTGTACATCGTAGTTCTCCATCCTACGAGTCTCGTGCGCGGGTGCTTGAAGTTTCCCTTTGTCCAGATGAGGTGAGGTAGCGCCTCCCGATGTTGTGAGGGGTAATACACAAAAACACACGCACTAGGCGAAAGGAGGAGCACGGGAAGAGAGGGCTCCGGCAAACGAGCACACGAGAGAGTGTAATAATAACACAGAAAGGAAGGGAGAAGAGACGCAACGAGGAGCACCAGTAAAGCCTTGGCGAAGTGGATTATATATATATATATGTGTGTATGTATGTATGGACACCGAGGGCCGACCTCATTCGCTTTCGCGGCAGGGCTTCTCTCTACCGCCTCTCCACTAGGCCCCCCTCTCGGTTTTCTAAACAAGCGAAGACGACAAAAAATAAAAATAAAAAAATGGATGAGAGCGATCAAGCAGCAGAAGACTGCCGAAGTCCGACACGGCACACAACACACACAGACACAGACACAGACACACGCGGAAAAGGGGGTTAGGGGGGAGGCGGATAACGTGCAAGTAATAATCAAAGAATGATAAGAGGGATGTCAGCTCCGTCGCTTTACGACAAACGACGCAGCGTCACACAATTACACAGAAATGCAGAGATGCGTTGCACCGTATTTGTGTTGTGAGTCTGTGGGGATGGGGGCTCTCGAGAGCCAGCAGCACACGGAGCTAAATAAGTACGCACACACGCGCAGGCAACACGATGTAAGATATGATGATCAGCAACACACCTTCTCTCCACAAAAAAAAAGGTCCCACAACGTTCAAGTGACTAGACTCAGAGGGTGGCGGTGGTGAAGAAAGACAAAAGTGCGAGCTGCAGGGCAGGCACAGGGGGATGATCTGTACGAGTGAGAGGTCCCACCCCGGTGGGTCCAGATGGTGCTTCTGGGCTTCTGGAAAAGAGGGGGTGCGCGGTTGGCGTCTACTTTCAGGGAACGACTCAGCCTGAAACAGGAGGAAGAGAGGGGTACGGTGACACTGTCAAGACAAAAAAGAGCAACAACGGAAGGAGCCACAAAGACCAAGAATGAATACTAATCAAAAGCGGAGAGCACCCACACATGCAGCCAAGAGAGAAGCGAGGCAGACGTACGGAGCAAACGCGCACTGAAGAGAAATATGTAAAGTGCACAGACGCACACGCCAACACAGGAGACCTGCAACGACGCACCACCAAACAGCCAATCAACTAACCACACACACACACGAGAAGTTCGAGAGGCGCCGCTGTAGGGAAAAAAAAAGACGTATAGGAGGAGAGAGGGTCGTGGAAGACCCAACGTGATCGGCAGCAACGGCCGACAAGAAAACGAAACAAGGAAAAAAAAAGAGACGCACACGCACAACGATGGAGAAAAACAGAAGTACTTTAAGATCAATCGCCCCCGTGAGGTTCGTGATGCCCCTATGCACGTCTGTGTGCACAAGGCGGTGTGGAGTGAGAGCCGAATTTTTTAACGACGGAGGAGGAGATGAGTACAATTGAGGTGGTGTGCGTCAAATTTGTGTTTTCCGACCGATGTTGCACGTGGAGGAGTGGAGATACAAGACAAGAGCAGCAACGGAGCATAGAAAAGGAAGTGCAAGAGACCGGGAAAGGAAAGATGGAAGCAGAGATGCAGTGAACGCGAAAAAAAAAAAGAGAGATGCACACACACACACACACACACAAAGAAGTATCACAAGAGGTGCGAGATCACCCCCTAGACCAACGTCGAGAAGAAAACGCAGTGTCACAGCTAAGCAAGCAGGCAGACAAGTATACGCACTCTCCGAAAGCACAGGTCCCTGTCAACACGCTCCTGTAAATGTTCTGCTGTCCGTAATTTACGGTGGTGGCTCGCTGAAAAAAGCTCACCTGGAACCCCTCAGTGAAGAGAGAGCAGGGTCAGCCAAGCAACAAGGGCGGAGCACACGAAACACACCGGAGGGGTATCAAAGGGAAAAGGCCAGGGCAGACGATATCTGATAAGAAGGGCGAGACTCAGAAGGGGCCTTGCTTCTCTACAACTCCTCTTCGCTTGTTTCGCCTTCAGCGGGTCTATTGATGGAGGTGCGGGTGTGGGGCTGTCTGTCTGTTATTCCCGCTGTGCCCGCCGCCTGCAACTTGTGTATGCCTGCGATCAATGTATGCGTCGGTATGGCATATATATACGTGTGCCTGTCCTCCGTCCACTCAACACGTAGGCGATGTGGTAAACGAGACAACGAAAAAAAAATCTAAATCCTCCGTTGCCGTCCTGGTGATACCCCCTTGGAGTCTGCACAAACGGGCCGGCACCTCTACCGCGCCTGCCAGTGGTGTGTGCGTGTGTATATGTGAAGATACTCAGGTGGAAGATGCGTCCACTCGCTCGTGGACTTCGGCTTCGAATAGATGACCAATCACGATGGCCTTGTGCGTATCGAAGGTGTCTTAAGAGTGATAAAGGCGTAAGCAGATCTGGTGGGTGAAGAAGAGGGGGAGGAGAGTGTGCCTGCGCGCGCCTCTATACAGTGTACGCTACCGCACTTGTGACGAAAGGTGGGAGAATACAAATCACAACAAAGAGAAAATGGAAGCAGTCTTATACACGTTTTGAGCAGGGCGCCGGCAACTTTGCACAGCGGGTGATGCCGGCAACGAGTGCCTGGCAATCGAGGGGAAAAGACGGCGACTAGAGAGCACACACACACGCACACGCACACATTCAAAATCGCCCTAAAGTAGGCGCAATGGATGGCTGTCAACGAAGAGGAAGGGGTCAGAAGCAACTTGTGTGAGAAGCTTCCCTGATTCTCCTCCTAAAAAAAAAAAAAACACAAGAGGCACTGTGTGTCCACGTTCGTGTAGAGGTGCAGAACATACAAGCAAAGACACAGCAGGGAGAGAGAGAGACTGGAGAATACAAGAACGATAAATGTGAGCGCGGAGGTGCCCGCTTGCATGCGTATGCTCCGTGAAGGCCCACAACACCCATGCGCCAATGTGCATCCAAGAGAAAGTCCAGTAAGGATTTCAGGCACATCTGCGTTTTTGTGTGTGTGTGTGTGTGTAGCAGTGTGTGATCCCCCGAGGCTGTGAAGCAACCTCAGGAACGTAACAGCAAACAGCTATCCTCTACGCTGCAGCTTTGGAATGTAAAGTGTTTGAGACCGTAAGCGTGTGATTTCAGACAGGCAGATATAGACCTCGGCAAATCTTTCAAAATGCAGTAGGCGTGCCAGTTTTAAACGGTGTGAGGACACGAGAAACAAATACGTCGCACCACTGAGGTATGAGCATGTACGCATACAGGCACCCACTGAGATAGGAACGCTACACAAGCAACTGTAGTGCGGCGTTTGTCCGTTTCTGCTTTGCAAGCGCACAAACAGGCTCTACATACTTCCGCTCACTCTTCACGTGTATGAACCGCCGCGGCCCTCTAAGCACACCCCAACAGTGGTTACTGCGCGGATAAAGGCGCAGGATGAGAAGAGGTGCTCTCTCTCGCCCCATCGACTCGAGAAAACAATGGTCATGAGAACGCAGATCTCCAGGGTAAGGAGATGAGAGGGGGGAAAAGAATCGATGTCTATTTTTATATGTGCATACAACGATACCTTCACAGCACTCACCTCCTTTTCAAAGCACACAAAAAAAAGGGCCAAATATCGCGCAGGAAAAAAAGAAAAAAAGAAAAGTGGAATGTGGAGTGTGGAGTGTGGATGCATCTAATGCAAACGATGGTGGTGTGCGGTTACGTGGCGCGTCAGCGATGCGCTAGTGAGGGGGGCGGGGTGAAGCTGAATCAACCGTCTCTACAACTGCCCTTACTAGATCTAGTGGCGGTACATCACCATTGCCCTCCTCCACCGTCTCCTAGTGTGTGTGCGTGTGTGTGTTGTCGTCGTTGCTTTCTCCGTTTCGGTATCCTCGCGGCTGCTGCAAAAGTGCCAAAACGAAGGCAAAGCCAAAGACCAACGGATCCCAAATAAGCCGTCGAAGCAGCCGAGTGGTGGGACTGGCGAGGTTGATGTCGTGAAGTCCCCGGAAGGGGCGGGGAAACACACACACGCACACGCGTAAAAATAATGAAGAGGGGGGCGGAGAAGACGAGGAGCCAACGGACCCGTGTGAACTCTAAGAATGCAATCATCGCAAGAAAACAGAGGAAGTGGGCAAGAGCGCCTTGACCACGTGGCGACTGCCTAGCCTCTCCCCCTCCCTGCACACGGCGGGAACAGGTCAAAGGTGTGACGACCACACGAAAAGGCGAGCAAAAGAACACGCACTGGACTGCATCGATGTACAGCTCACAGGGCGGCAGAAGAGCCCGCCGCGGAGGTACGACGATTGGACGCCGTGCCGCAGCTCATCTGCGTGTGCTGGGTGAACGGGCTCTCATCAATGCCGGCCGCGCCCCACACAGATGACGTGTCGCCGGTGGCTGAAGAAAAGCGCTGGTGAAGCAGCACAGTGCGACGCGGCAGCGGAGTCCGCATGCCGCTGGAAGGCTCATCGACGTCTTCGTCTTCCCCCGCAACGCAACCAGGCAGCCGCACGGCATCTGCCAACGACGCGCTGGAGTCCAACCACAGCGGTGGACGCATTCCGCCGAACGTGGCAGCCCTCCGCTTCTCTGGCGCCTGCTCCACGGCAGCTTCTAGATCTATCTCGCGCATCTCCTGCACTGCTTCATCCTTACCGGTAGCACCGGATGTGGTGGCGTGGCCGACAGTATCCGCAGCATCCTCTCCTGAATAATCGTGCAAGGCCTCACCCACCACTGAAATGCAGCCAGAGATGCGATCCTCTGTCTGAAATGTCGAGCGCCAATGCGCCGTGGCACCAAACGCACCTATGTCCTCGTCCTCTGCGCAGCCCTCCTCGCGAGCAGCTATGGAGGCCGTGGCCTCGCGCAGTTGCAACATCGCCTGCTCCATCTGCACTTTGGCAATGTGAACGTCCTCCATCTCCTGCTTCAGCGTGCGAATAGTCTGTTGTTGGTTCAGGATAATGCGCTGCAGCGTTCGCACGTCGGTCGTGCAGGTTGGGGTAGCGCAGCGAGGCAACGGGGAAACGGCATTCTGCTGCACCGACCGCGCAGCGGTGTCAGCGGGCACAGGACTGGAGGAGTGACCTCCCGCAACGGAGGCTCGCTGACTCAGTCCCCGCACCGCCTCGCACAGGAGGTCGATCTGCTCCTGCAATTCGCTCACTTGCTGCGCCGTGGCTGGGGGAGGCGACACCTCCGAGCCGCATCGAAGCGTAAACGAGTTATACTGGCCCACGACATCTTTGACGAGTGGATCGGGACGTACCGCAGAGGGACTGAGCCGCGGCTCGCTGGTGGTCGAGCTTTCGCGCCCCAGAGAGGGACGAGGAGAGGGCGGAGTAGACACAGCCTCGCCCAGTGGTGTCTCAAGCGAGGAGGGGTACGGAAGATGCCTCTCCAGACACCGTACGAGGGAACGCAAGTATGCATTCTCAGCCTCCAACTCCTCTGTGCTCCGAGCGGAGATCTCCACAGGTGCGTTCTGGCCATGGCAGTGGGTGAGTGACTCTTCCTTCATGCGGGCGTACTCTCGCGCTAGTTCGGGTGGAACCGTCAGTGAGAGTGACACTGACACAGCCGCTGGTGCTTGGCCCTTCAAGAAGCTAGTTGACTGGACATTCACAGAGCTGCGTGCCTGCAGTGAGCGCTGGTGTGCCACCTGGTACTTTTGCAGGATGTATCTCTCCACGTAGGAGTCACATAGCTCCTTGAACATGTGATTCCCAGTCGTATGCGTTGATGCTGACGACATCTCCTCCAACACTGTAGCCGAAGCTGGCTTCCGCTGGAAAGGTTCAGTGAGCACAAGGGAGTTGGCGCTAGTGGGCATGGTTCCGACTCCTTCGCTCTAAGTGTATACGACTGTATGTCTGTCCTGTGCGTGCCTCACTTCAATGTGTCTGTCGGCTTCACTACATGTCGAATGGGCAATGTCAGGGAGAGAGCAGGATAAAGGCATGTTGAGATGAACACGTGCAAGAGATGAAAGTGACGAGAGGAGAATGTGTGGCAGCGCAACCCCGCTTGAAGGCGACAAGAAAGCCGTAAAACATGACTGTGAAGACTCCACAAGGACGGAGGAGAGCACAATTGTATGTGTCTGTACGTGAGTGGAAGGAAGGAGGTCGTCACACACTGCTGCATGTGCAACAATGCGTCACGTGCGCGTAGAGACATAAACGACGAACTCCCACCGGTCGTTGCGCAAGGCAATCGGATGAGCCTGAGAAAGAGCTGCTGCGATGATTCTGGCGGCAGACCAAGTGGCGCGTCAACTCAGTTTTTCTACGCTCCGTGTTCACATCTTCTTTTTTCTTCATCCGCATTGGGATCCTCCGCAATTCTCTACAGAAAGCATGTCTGGCCTCACGATAAGTGCTGCCGCGCCCCTAGGCTATCACGTGTTAACCATGTCGGCGGCGGAAACGCCCCTCTTCGCGTCAGGCCTCGTCGTGTATCACAGCAGCACCGCGTTGAAGAGATGGGCCGTGGACGATAGAGGTGCACGTTGATGCGAAACTAAAGTACAGGGACACATAAAGCAAGGAGAGACAAGCAAAAAGAGAGAGGCATGTAAGGTGGATGTACTACACGGAATGCGCACACGCAGTTCACACGCATGCGTCATCGCCTTCCTCCCTCGTCACATCCCTTGAGTTGGGATCGTTCGCTGTGGTCATAGTGTGCTAGCCGCTCTTGCGTTTGCGGCCACGGGTCAAGGGCTTCTTCATATGCTTCTTCTTCGTCAGAGGGCCGCTGGACTTCACAATCGACAGCTTCGACCTTTGATCAGAGGGCACCCGCGACGCCATTGCGGACTCCACAGCACTTATGTAGTTTGCCCTAGCCTTCGCCTCCGGCGTCTTCTTGGCCTTTGTAAACGTCGACTTCTTCTTCGCTTCCCCAACGTACTTGCGCAAAGCGCCGGCGCTCTTCTGCTTCGACTTGCTCCGCAGAGACTTCTGCGCCATCTTTTTTTCCAAGCGGCTAAGAGGAGAGAGGCACGAGATTGCAAAATCCTCTGAAAACACGCCAAGGAGTGAGGGAGGAGCTGTGGAGCAATCGAGAACTGTAAAGTGCAGCGGAAGAGCGAAAGGGCACGCGATGAGCACTGCATATGTGATACGCGCGCATTAAAAAAAAACGCGATGGCGGATGTGAAAGGAGGAAGCGACACGTAAGAGGCAGCGAGCGTTTGAGGAGACATGGAGCAAAAGTGAGTAATGGGAAAGGTTGCACGAGGCAGATACATCAATACAACCGGAAGAAGGGAAACCCGCTTCTGTAGCCACCAAGAAGGATGGCGTTTTGCGGTCCTCTTGCAGGACAGCACAAAGAAGAATCAGAAGGGTGTCGGTGCACAACAGCTCTTTCCCCCTTCTCACACATGTCATCTCTTTGTCCTGGCCTCCTTCCTTCCTGCAGCTGAAGCAGACAGCCGGCAGTTCACCTTATTGTGAGGTGCACGTGTAGGCGATTGGTGGTCGCGGTGCATCTCTCGAAGTCACTGAGGATTTGCGCAGCCCAGACAACTGCAAAAAGAGAAAGCATGGGTAACAGGGAAGAGAGAGACATTGGGGGGGGGGGGGCTGGGAGGGCAGGGCTGCAACATCATACGGAAACGGAGCCAGCCTACCTTCACGTGTCTACATCTCCATACGCCTACCCCCTTCTCACACATGCCTCTCGGACAACATAGCAACAAGAATTGATACATCGCATGAACAAAGGAGAATTCGGGAGGGACTATACATCACAGGTTAACATGGAATTCGGCGCAAGCATATTCGCGCTCGTCTTGGCTGAGTCGTGTAGTAAGCACTCACATACACGCACATACATGGAGCCCAGACACAAAAACATACTGGAGCGTCTCCACAGCGGAAAAACCTTGTGAGCCGGTACAAAACGCAGCAGAGCACATCACCAGCGCGACTGCAGGAAAAAAAAAAACGCATTAACCTTACAGCTCACTCAACATCAACGTCATACGCCAATCCAAACAAACGTGGTGTGTGTCTGTGTGTCCGTATACCGAACGAAAGCAATCATAAAAAAAAAGTCGTCCCCAGCGGGGGTAGAGCGCAGCCTTTCCGGCCGCACGGGCGTACCCAACCGTCAAAAGTGAAGAGAGAAGCTGAGAAAAAAGCGGAGAAGGTGGGCACAACACATAGTAAAACACGAAGACCCCAGACACAGGCACGCACACAAAAGAAAAAGAGGGCAAAGGAAGGCGACATGGGTTACGCCGCCCAGGAAGCATCTAGCTGTGTTGGGAGGCAAAGCCGCTGAGACCGAGGTATGTGGCAGAGACATTCAAGAGGTGGGGTAGACTCTGCATGCACGCGTGTATACCTCGAAGGTGGTGAAAACAAACTATATATATATATATATAACGGCTGATTCTGTTTTCCTCTGGCGCCGCCTCTGTCAAAGTGCACGACCCTGAATCACCTGGGGCTCACCGTCCAGTTGGGCAGCGAGCGGTAGTACGCGCAGATCACACAACTCGCTGCAGTAGAGCCAAATACAAAGCAGCGAGCGCGAATCCGCGCACGCACGCACCAACTCTTCCGCGCCCCAAGTTCCCTTCGGCTGTGCATGAATATGCTCCGTAGCATGGAAAGGGGAGCACAAAGGGTGACGCCAAATAAAAATACAAAAACGACATGGAAAATAGAAGCGCGCGCGGGCCGTCGCGCACAGGCGCAGTGAAGAGACGAGAAGCGAAGATACAACCCAAAGAGGGCATGCGCGGCTGCATGTACTCGGACCGCAGAAGCTCAGTAATTCAGTGACACTACGCAGGCGGTACCTCGCTCGATCCAGTGCGCCGGATCTACCTTCGTGGGAATCTCTATAGGGAGAACGAAGTTCGTAGAGTGTCCCGTGGTGCTAAGCGTGCCAGCGCGCGTCAGTGTCTTGTAAACCGGGCACACGTAGTCCTTGGCGTTGCGGGTGCGGTTTACGATGGGATCCAGCAGAATGATCGGCATCTCAACGTAGAGCTCCTTGGGTCTTGACTCCGCCAGGGAGTGCTCCTCTGCGTCCCAGCGCGCACCCTCCAGGTACAATCCGTACACCAGTGCCCCCTTGTCTGGTCGGGGTACCGTCTTGTGATCCAGCGAGACATCCTGCAAGCTAAACTGAAAGGATATGCTGTCAATAGCCTGGTGCACCTTACGGGCATAGTTCTGCAGCGTGCCGGTCAGGAAGGCCTGGGGAAAGAAGAAGCCACCAAACCAGAAGGCAGCCGGCGGTCCATATGTGTACCAGTCCAAAACGAAGTGAACACGCCTCACCAGGTCCTCTACCCACTTCGACAGAGGCTTGAGCGACGGATAGGACAGCGCACTCCAGGAAACTGGCACACTGTTGACAAAGAAACTCGAGCCGACATCCTCTAGCTCCGCCGACATGACAACTTCACCCCGCACCGCCTTGAGGAACTCGGCCAGGCTCGTATGAATGAACTTGAGTAAGCGGTTGTAGCGGCCTGCCTCCTGCACCAGCACTGTGTTCATCGACTCTTCGTACATGGTTGGATACTTGGAAGCGAAAGCAGCCATGTCAAACAGCTGGGGCAGCTTCTCCGAGATCTCCGTCGCTGTGGCCGTCAGCAGCTGCTCCCGTGAGCCCGACGCTGTGCCAGCACCGCCGCGCGACTCGAGCGCAAGCACGGTGGACAAAATGCTGTGCGTCGTGTTCTGCGCACACGTGATGTCCGCATTGTCATGCAGGCCAAAAATTTCTGGTTGTGGATTCAGAGGCCACGAGTCGAGGTAGCTGAGGTAGTGCTTGCGGTTGCCAGGCTCCAGGGTGTGGTAGAGACCCGATGGCGAGAAGGCGTACCCGTCTTGAAGTACCTCGGGATTGACAAAGTGTCGGATGAGGGTCATCAGGCAGCGACGGTCCCAGTCATCCGTGACGCGCCCACCGTAGTTGATCTCCCCAGTCAGAAACGTCAGCACATCGTATGGGATGGTGTCATACAGGGACAAGAACTTGCGCAGCTGCAGTAGACAGACGTTTCGGTCCGAGTCGTTGAACTCGTACGCAATGTTGAACCCGAGAGAGCCAAACTTCCGACGTTCCTGGATGACTCCGTGAAAAAGACATAAGGCGAACACCATCTTCTTGAACTCCGCGGGTTTCTCCTCCTGCTCCAGGTCCTCGGGGGTGAAGCCGTAGTAGGAACGCGTCACGTTCGCCCGAAGTCCCATGGGCGGCTCATTCGTCATTTTCACCGCCGTCTGCAGCACAGCCACCGGGAAGCTGGGTGACGGCATCGAGGTCAGCCACAGGCGGAACTCTTTCTTCACCGTCTCTAGTGTAAAGCTCTCGACAATTGCCTCCAGCGTCGGCATCCAGGACGAGGCGAGGTGGCAATTCTGCAGCAATATCCACTGCCCTTTCTCCCGCGCGCCACGGATCAGCTCTTCTGCCTTCTTGCCTTGCCCCTGCCCAAGCGACACTTTGTCGAGCCGCTTCGACATCCGCATCGTCTCCGCGAAGCGCAATAGGTCGTTCATCGGGTCTGAGCCCGCAGAGTTGATGAAGATTAGCGGCGTCAAGCAATCACTGTCCTTGTATGCGTCCATCAGATCGAACTGCGGCACCACAATGTATCGCTTGCCCATGTAGTGCTCGATGAAGTGCTGAATGGCCAGCGCTACCTTGTCTACCCGGAAGCACCGCATCACCACCAGTCGCTGCATCGGTGTCGCCTTATCACGCCATTCACCTGCGAGAGGGAAGGTGTCCGCCTCGTTGCTGTCGAACAAGTCCTTGTAGTGCTGTATGTTGTCACGTACGTGCTCGGCAAAGCCAGCAAAGGTGGGAAGGTGCTTACTGAGGAAGAGCACCTCGGCCCAGCTGCTGTCTGTCATCCATGCCGTAGCCGGGTTCGCTAGGGCGTCGGCCGGCACGCCGCCAGTGGGGCCAGTGAGCAGGAATCTGTACTCGGCATCCACAATGGCCCCACTGTGCTGCACAAGGCTAGCGCAGAGGTAAAACGAAAACGTCAGCTTATGTTTTTCAAACAACGAGCGGCACACGTTGCTATAGAAGGAGTAGGTGAAGTAGTCCATCAAGTTGTGAACCCGCAACTCCACCGGGTCCTCAACACCGCCGCTGTCGTCCTCCTCCACCTCCTTCGCTGCAGGGACCTGCGCGGCGTTGTCAACGGCGTTGAGAAACAGGTTCATGAACCACTGCAAGGAAAACTGGTACATGGGGTCGACAATTGCTAGCTGTGAGACGCAGAAGAACAGCAGCGACCCCCGCTCCGCGTGCGGGCGATACTTGTTACGCGTCTCATCAATCACTGTTTCCATGGCCTTTGCCTTGCCCAGCTCTTCGCTGATCTCGATAGATTTGGCCTTACTCTTCTCCAGTGTGATGATAAGCTCCTCCTGCTCCAGAATGTCGCCCTCTGCCTGCTCGAGCAGAACGAGAATATTGGCTTGGAGGTCCTTTAGCTCGCAGTTCTTCTCGGCGTTAGACCGGGTCAACCGCTGCTTCTCCGTCTCAAGGTCATTACGCTCCTTCTCCACCGTCTTTCCGAGCAGTTGCTCCTCTAGCCCGCTCGGTGTAATGAAGAAGTTCAGCAGCGACACGGTAACAATCGCTTCGGGTGTGTAGATCGGGTTCGGCAGCTTCGTCGTCATATACAGCTTGAAGTTGTGGTCGTATGGGATGGCACTGTCCCCAATACGTACATGTGGGGTGCTCCCAATGAGGAAAATGTTCTTCAAAAGCAGCGGCTCCAGCGCCGCGTCGAGCGACTCGCCGATGTTCTCGATTAGGCACGGCAGCCCCAGGCGAATTGCATTCTCGACCGTCTTCATGAACTTGTCGTTTGAGGCCTTGCACACTTGCAGGTTGTCGTTCCGGTGAATGTTTCGCACCCACGCGTTCGCCTGTCCCTGCGGGTCGATGAGCAGCGGCCAGTTCCGCGAATTGGCGAGGATGATGGCGTTTTCGGTGGACAGTGCGTCTGTCGGTAAGCCGCACAGCTGCCATTCCTGTATCTGTACGGCATCTCCGGAGGTGGAAACAAGGTCAAAGTCAGTGCTCGTCTTCACGTTCGCTGCGGTGAGGTGTTCTTTCCACTGCCGACGAACGTCATTGCGATAGAGTGCTGTGAGAGGTCCGCAGTACGCCACCGTGGCCGCCGCGATTACCATGTCGCCCACAATGTAGCACTCCTGTTCTTTGTACTGCTCAACCAGCGTGCCCCAGCGGCCCTTCTCCCCACCCAGACCGTCGATAAGCCTCGCCGCACGCTGCAGCTTTAGCGATGTACGCTCCACCTCAGCCTCCAGTGCTTCCTGTGCGTTGAGGGCGTCGTCGTACTCTTTCTCGAGCGCCGCCACGGCAGCAATAACGCGGTCAAGCGTCGCCTGAGTAGCGTGCAAGGCCTCCGTCACCACAGCCAGCTCCGCCTCCGTCGCAGCAAGCCTCTCGCGAAGTGGCTGTATCTCCCGATTCACAAAGAACCACTTGTACATGGCGCGCACCCACTGGCACATGGCCATGCATGGCAGAGAGACAGCCCTCACCTTTTCTGGCTGGAACTCCTCGTTGTCGTAGTAGACGCGCACTTTCTCCATCAGTGATGTGTCCATCGCCTCGCGATTGAAGCCACCTTTCTCGGGGGGCTGCACAAGCAAGTCTAGTAAGCGATTTGCATCTCGCATGTAGGATTTTGCACACAGCCACCAGTCTGGTAGCTTGCGACCACCCGGAGGGCCGCTGTAGAACTCCTTTGGGCAGTTGCCAAATGTGAGCAGCAACGCGACGGCCTCCATGACGTATTGCACACCCTTAGGCGGATTCGCGTACTTGTTTAGCTCCGAAATCTCCGCTGCTTTGATCTTAGACAGCACTTTTACAGCCTCCATGAGGGCAGGCTCCGCCTCCGCCAGGCGATTGGCGCACTCGCGTCGCATCTTAGCACACTCCTCCGCCTTTACGGAAGCCTCCGCCTCCTCCCTGCGCGCGTCCGACTCCTTCACCGCCGCCTCCCTCCGGTCCACCGTCAAACGCTCCATCATCAACTGAATCTCTGCCTTTTTCTCCACCAGAACTGGTTGCTGCGCTTTGAGGTGGGCTTCAAGCTCCGCCACCTGCACCTCCGTATGCCGCAGCTTTTCCAGTCCTTTCTCAAGACGGCCGCGCTGCTCGCGAACGAAGCGCCTCTTTTCTGCCGCCATCGTTTTGAAGCTGGAGAGGAGCGAGAGATACGACGTCGGCGTCACGTACGAGCGACGACGCGTCTCCGTGAAGAAGCGCTCTGTCACTTCCGCCGCCGCGCGATGTACTGCCTGGAAACAGCGCGGCAAGTCGACCGCGCTTGCAGCCCCAATGACATCAGTGACATCGTCGGCGCTCAGCTGTGCCGCGGCTACCGACAGCAGCGCCTCGGATGGCCACTCGGCAAACCAATCGATCGTACAGCACGCAATCAGCGACGGAAACATGCGCAGGCGGCTGCGAAACGCCTCTCCGATGGGTGAGAATGCAAGGACAAGGTGAAGGTTGGCCCGCGCCTCCTTCACAAAGCGCGCGTACACCGACACCTTCGTTGTTGGCAGGTTCTCGCTTAGACAGACGCCACGAAACTTGTCGTTGATGAGCTCGATATCTTGGTCCTCGAAGAGATTGGGAACATCACCCGATGTGAGAAGGCTCGCCACATCCTCCAGAAACGTGGGATGGACCAGCTGCGTGTCGGAGAATAGAAACGTCCGTTTCTTCTCGTCCTTGCCACACTCCAGCAGCAGCTTCGCCAGGCTTTCGTGCCATTCCTTGACCCCGAAGTTCTTCGTCAGCTCAATGGTGAACACTTCCATCTCGGCAATCAGTGAGCAAGCAAGGCGCGTCAGTGACTTGCGTCCCGACCCCCCGATACCGAGCAGCAGGCAGTGTCCGTTCGGCAGTCGCAGTACGCGCGAGATACGGCAGACATGTTCAATGGCGTCGAGGAAAAGCACGAGATTCATCTTCACTTCATTCTCTTCATTGTACGTCTCCAGCAGCTCATTCATGCGCACGGTGAGGGCGCTCATGTCGGTGATATGCTCGTACACGTTTTTGTCGCTCAGCACGTCCGCGAAGATGAGACGGTCAGCCTTCACAACCTCATTGTAGGACTTGTCCACGCCCATGGACAGCAGCTCGGCATTGAGGTACTCGATGAACAGACCCTTGTCTGTGGCGTCGACGAGGCGATCGTAGAAAACGCGCTGCATCTCGTGCATCCACAGCCGCACGAAGGATTCCTCAGACTGCAGAACGGACTTGTCCGCTGTGTACAAGAGAGGGAAGACGCGCATCACATCCCGCATGTTAAAAGAGTAGTGCACGTGGGCCGGGGTGGGCAAAAAGGCCTGCGTGCACTTGCGAAACACACGCAAGGTGCTGTCAACCACAGCTGACGAGACGCTCGCAAGGCTGTCGGCAAAGCCGCTCTGCATAAGGCCACCAGCAAGGATGGCCTGCAAGATCGTTCGCTTCGATGTGTCCGACATCTCGGGGAAGGCAAGGTAATTGAAGTAGCGCATAAAGCGGTTCGAGACCCGGCTGCGGCCCCCGCCAGGCGGCCCCATCGCCAGCGCAAGCGAGCAGTCGATAATGGAGGACCACTTGATTCCACCCATAAAACTGTAGAAGCCGCCCTGGGCAAGCATCTGCCGCAGCAGCTCTACCGGGGGCTGCGCACCGTATTTCTCTGGTTGAGGCAGGTTTGCGTCGTCAATAAAGATGAGAAAGTGCTTCCCAGCAGGGGCGCCGTACACGTGAGAGCGGCGCTTATCGAACTTGGCCATCAGTGAGTTCTGCAGCACCGTGCACTTTGTCTGCGCCGAGAAGGTGAAGTTGAGACCAAGAAAGTCAGATGGCATGCCGCCGCCGAGAACAAGACGCGCGAGTGAGATGGACTTGCCGGTGCCAGTGGGACCAACAGCGGCAACATTGATCTTCTGTGTCATCAAGTGCTGCAGCACGTAGTTTTGTCGCGTGCTATCAATTGTGGGAACAATGATGTCATCAAAGCGGGTGCCGTTGGGAATCTCCAGAGCTGGCTGCTCGCGCATCCAGTGCACCCATTTGCCCGCCAAAGAGGGTGGGAACGCAGGAGAGCCGCTCTCGCCACTTGCGCCGACATCACCATCAGCAGCCACGGACGCGTCTTCCTCCATCGCGCCAGCGGGATCGTAGCGGTAAACGTAGTCGTACAAAAACACTTCCGCGCCGCCGCCGCCGCCACCGCTACCTGTGTCCTCAGCTGGCGGAGCCGGCAGCCACTTCGTGTCATCGTTTGCCCCCGCGAGACGCCACACCGTCGCGGAGAAAAGCTGCCGACCTGTCTCGTCGCAGGTAGCGCCAATGCTCCACACCAATGAGAAGAAGAAGAGCGGTGGTACTGCCCCTGCCATGACGGCCAGACGCTCTGGTGACAACTGCAGCTGTCCTGAAGCTGACTTGGTTACCTCAAAGCTCTTCACATACCCCTCCATCATATGGAAGAAGGAGTGCACAAGACCGCTGGTGGTCGACGTGACGTACTCAAGCACGGAGCCACTCCTCACCAGCTGCACGAGCTCCTCAATGTAGGTGTTCGCCAATCTTTTCAGTGTCTCGCGCTGGGAATCCACGTAGGGCGGCAGCGCGGCGATCCAGCTCGCGGTGAGTGCAGAAATAGGAACGCACGTGACGGGGTCGAGGTAGATCATGCCGCACCGGGACACTGTAGCAGGTGACGCCACGGCGAGATCCTCCACCTCGAACATCATCGTCATGTCGCGACTCATCTGAATGATTTCGCCGGAGACGAGGCAGAGCTTCTTGTTCTCATCCAGGACAGTGTTCATCGACTCGATCCACAGCGCATCGACGGGGCCGTCAAACATAACCCAATGCTTGCCGATGAGGTTGCCCTCCTCACCGTATCGGGCAGCGCAGCGGAACAGCACGCATAGCACACCATCCTTCCACTCGCCGTTTTCGTCGTATGCACCGTACAGCTGGTCCATCGTAACAGACTTCGGATTGCAGATGTGCGTAAACACTTTCTGAATGCGGCGTGCGCCACAGTCGCCACCCTTCGCTTGGGAGGTCGCGCAGTCGGTCAGGGCGCGCTGCAGCGCCGTGAAAGACGCCGTCTTGCCACTGCCAGCCGGGCCGACAAGCATGAGACCGTGGCGCAGCATGGTGATGTCGTACAACTGCAAGCATTTCTGCACAAAAGCAGGGACGGGCTGCTGATGTGCCTCTGTTATGGCCTTTGTCAGTGCCTGCACTACGACGCCGTAGTCGCTCTGCGGCAAAGCCGTTCCGGGAAACAGGTCGCTTATAATTCCCTCGAAAAGAAGAATGTCATCCTTCAGGAACTTCGGCACGTTCGAGTCACGCAGCGCACGCAGCAACAGCTCATCCTCGTCTCCGTTAGGCATCTCCTGCTTGTTTAGCCCCGCTGCCGAGATGACGGTGTTGACTGCGCGCATACCAAAGTCGTAGTGGTCCTGCGACGATAGCTGCTCAGAGCTCAGCTTGAACGTCATGACCATCTTCTGGGCCAAGGCGCGCGCCTTTTGGTAGCCATACGAAAAGAGCCGGATCTCACCAATCATGGCGTAGTCCGGCACCATGCACGCCACGGGGCGGAACAACACCTTCAAGTTATCCGGCAGCTCTGTGCGGCCGGCGTAGCCTGGGTTCATGGTAATGAAGACGGCATGGGTGGGGTCCACAAGGATGTCACTCTCCTCAAAAAGAATGCGGTACTGCTTCGTGGAGCACGCCTGCTGCAAGTCCGTCACCTGCTGCGCCACGACGGAGAGCACCTCCACGTCGATACGGTTGAATTCGTCGAAGCAAGCCCATGCGCCGGTCCAGGCGAGACCCTTGAAGAACCTGCCCATCGACCGGTAGGTCATACCCTCCTGGCAGTTGAAAACGACACACTGTTTGGCCAGTGCCTTGGCCAGATCCTTCGTCGTCTCTGTCTTCCCAGTACCAGCAGGGCCGGCAGGCGCACCGCCGAGGCACAGCGCCAAAGCCCCTGTCAAGGTCAGATATATGCGATCCGTTAGTGGAGTCACGACCAGGCGGGCCGTGTTGCCGAGGTACTCCCCACCGTATATGAAGTGGGTGTCGACCTGGCGAATGTGGCAGAAGTCGTCGCTGTGGTCAAAATAGAAGCGGAGCTGTTTAATCCACTCGAACGACTGCGTGCTCGACACCTTCGCCGCCTGCATGCTGTCAACCGTGTCTTTGGCGTGCACCTCGATCGTGATAAGCGCGCCCATGTTGATCTGCTGGACGGCGGTCAGAGGCGACTGAACCACCTCCACCAGCTGGCGCAGTTGCCTGTCTAGCACCTTTGCGTAGCCTTCCACCTCACCTTTCGTAGTGAGGGCCTCCTCGCAGCCTTGAGTCCAGTAGATCTGCGCCGCCGCGATAACCGCCTGCGCAGGCCACTGCAGCACCCACTCGCTGCGACGCGTGCTGAGGTACGCCTCAACGGCGTGTTTCACTTGTACATGTACGCTGTCCTTCATCATCTTTTCCACTAGTTTCAGCCACTCCTCCACGTTACCGTTTGGAACCACCGGCTTCGACGCTTCAATGTACTCACCTTCGCCGCTGCAGAAGCCGGTGATGATCTCCACGTTCGCTGGCACTGCATCTCTACACCCCTCATCTCTCGCATCCGCAGAACGCTGCTCGTGGTGGTCATTTTTCCACTGGAGATGGTGAATGCCTTCGAAAAGCTTGGCGATGTTCGCGTCGATGCGGCGCACCTCCTTCGCCTGCGACAAGATCTCCAGCAGTTCCTCGTCCGAAAGAAAATAGAACCTCGGGAATGTCTGCCGCTTGTCTGCCAAGTAGTCGTTCAGGCCCCGCTGTACCTCCTCGAGGAGTCGATTCGCCTCTCGCAGGTGGTCCAAAAGCTTGTTGGTGCCGATGCAGTACTCGAGAGCGTTTGGCTGCGAGTGGACGTTGCCCATAACACGTCGCCATGTGCGGTCCACCTTCTCGAAGAGCGCAGACAACCGCGGGAGCTGCATGGCGATGTCCTCAGAGTTGAGAATCGGCTCCAGATAACGCCATGCTCGTTGGCATTCCAGCCATTGCTCGAGTATGTCAGAGATGAGGTTAAGCGAGCGCTCCCAATCTGTGATGGACTCCTCAAAGTAGCCCTTGAAGGGAGAGAATTGCAGCTGCTGGACGAGGTTAAGATGCTCGTCGAGAAGCTCCACCACCTCGGAGGTATCCTTGAGAATGTACGTGCCCGTTTCCTTGTATGCCTCAATGACAAAGCACTTGGTTTCCCACTTGGCACGCATGTCCTTCAGCGCCATCTCGATCTGCGACTCCTTCGCAGCTACCTCGCAGTAGCTAATAATGGCGTCGCGGTGCACTAGCAGCGGTTTGCAGTCCTCCAGGAGCATCAGTGTGTCGCCAGGCACCAGCTTCATCCCAAGCTTCTGGGACAAGCCAGTCCAGTGGCGCTCTCTCATGCCAGGGTGGCGCAGCGACGTTAGGAAGGACACCCACGGCTTGAAGCCCTCGACAGCCGTCTTGATCTCCTCTACAATCTTAAACAGCGCCACCTTGTCTTTGAACGTCTTGGCCAGCTTTACCATCGTCTTGAAAGCGGCCGTCACCGTCGACTCGATCTCCGCGGCGTCGAGAGTAGTGAAAGCGTCCGTGTGCCAGCGGCGGTACGACTCCTGCCACGTGTATGTCGTCAGCCACAGGTCGCTGTAGGGCTTGAACTCCTTATCCAGCTCGAAGACGTTACGGTAGTCAGAGAGCTTGTCTCCAAAAAGTCGCTGGTCACTGTTGATGGAGCGCGCCTCCTCAATACATTGACGAATCTCAATGTTGTGCGTCTTGACCTCAGCCGCCACTTTGTCCGCCTCGGCCGCCTCCGTATGCTTCGAGAATGTCGCTACAACACGCTGCAGCTGTTCTACCCTCTTCGAGAACTCTTCCTGCCGCTTCTGCAGCCCGGAGTGCAGCTCCTCCTGAACCTGTTCCAGCTGCTTGCGGACGGCGTGGGTGCGCAGGGCCAACTGGCGAGGCCAGCCAATGGCCTCCCACTTCAGACGTGACTCTTCGTCGCTGAGCTCAAACTGAAACCCGTCAAGAATGCTGTAGCACTGACGAACTTCGGCGATGTGCTCCATCAACTCCGCCACACGCTCTCCCATGCCGTCCATGAAGGCGTACAGCTCGTACAACTTCTCGGGGCTCTGCGGTGTCTTCTCAATCGTGTTGACCATCCGTGTAAATGCCTCCCGCACATGCATCGCCTCCCCCTTGCCGATTTTGCCGATGAGCCGCATCACCAGCCTTGCCAACTCCTCCTCCTTCATTGACATGAGGTAGCTGAAAGATTGGCAGTCAACGACAAAGTTTCCAACGGTCAGGAAAAGGGGCAGTCGCTCAGCCAGATTTTTCTTGGCGCGGAGGTGTTGCACGATCTCCTCCTTCATCTCCTCCATGCTGTGCCCGGCTTCGGCGTACGTCTTGATGAAATCTGCCTGGTCAAGCCGGATGAGAGGGAGGAGTTCATCGTACGTGTTCAGGTACGTCTGCAGCGGCACCAGCGAGGCCTGCACAGCGGCCTGAACGCGCTCCCGAAGCAAGCACACGTGCTCCTCCTCCTTCTTCACCGAGTCGAGGAAGGGTCCCTCGCCGTCGCGGCGCCAGAAGTACTGCGTCATAACATACCGCTCCACCTGCGGGATAGACTCGGTGCAGACAATCGCATCATTGAATAGATTCACGATGGCCGCCTCGAAGTCGCTGAAGGAGATGGAGTAGGCGAAGTGCCCATCCTTCTCCATCAGGTCGATGGTGAAGAGAGGCTGCTTCTCCACGCAGTCATCAGCGTCGCTTCCCGGCCACGCATTCAGCACGTTATTCATGTCCTGTACCGTTACCGTGAACTCTGACACCTCCTCGAAGAAGTCTGTGAAAGAGTGCAGCGAGGTGTACACCAGCTGGAACAGCGTGTCCTCCATCATAAACTTTACCGTCACGAAAAACTTCTTCAGCTTCGACATTTCGTAGACGCTCTGTTTTGCCTCACGCGTGTTCAGCCAGCCCTTCCCCGCCGACTGAAAACTGTTGACGATGCTCTCACAGATGCGCGGCAGCCACTCCTCTTTCAGTTGCCGCGACATCGAGGCGAGGTGCTCGCGCTGGCACTTCACAAAAGACTCCAGAGGCATCTGCCGCTCCTTGGGCAGGTTGAACAAGGAGCCCTCGAGCACCTTCATGCACTCCCGCTGTACCCCTGTCAACGCCTGCACCACCTCCGGTTGCGTAAAGTACGTCGCAAACGTGAACGCCTGTTCATGTTCGGCAAACACAAAGCCGTCACCCTCTACGCAGATCACCGTGGATGGGTCCCCCATGTCGCTGCGGTCGACGGCAAGGTTGGGGCCGCACAAAAGCTCCTCGGGGTCCATGTGAGTGGAGTTGACGACCATGCGGGCCACAGACTCGTCCGTGCGGATGCGATCGTGCAACAGTAGGCGGTTGTGGCTGCGCTGCCATTCTAGCGTAATCTCCGAGATTAGCCTCTCCACACGCTCTGCCACATCGGGAAATTCAGCAGGGCTTAGCTGAGGAATATCCGTGCCGAGGTGACGCAGTCGCTCTGCCAGCCCAGCGTCCATCTCTTCGAGGCTCGCCACCTGCATCGAGTCGCAGCACAGTCGGTAAAGAATCCACGAGGTCGTCTTCTGGCGCTGAGTGTGAGCGCTGACTAGGCGTTGCACGTACACGATCGGGTCCTCGGCAAGAAACCGCACAAAGATGCGTGGCAACCTCGCTACCGGCTCGCCGGGTGCTGCAGTACCAGCGTCGCCTCCCTCATTCGTGCCTGCGGCGCTAGAGCCGTCGCTACACGAAGAACGCGCCATCGTCGGGATGGCCCCCCAATGAAGCTGAATCGTGTTCGTGTCCTCAGCCCATCCTATCACGCGACATGGACGAAGTTCGAAGGAGTCCCGCTCCTTGCAGTAGTACACCGCCTCGGCTGGAAGAAAGCGAGACGCCTGCGTCGGTGCTATCGCCGCCATCGCCATCCATTCAGACGGATTGCGGCAGTCGTAAGAGGTATCGTCAAAGATCTCCAGCGGCAGACACTGCGCACTACGACGCGCCAGCACCTCCCAGGTGAGCCCACTGACCTGCAAAAGACGGTCAACATTCTCGCTGTCGTACAGTCGGCGGCGGCGTTCAATCTCGACGTCGCGTGGCATGCGGCCCCGCTTGTACGCGTACGGCACCTGCACCTTTGGCTCAAAGCTTCCGGGACTCGCTGTCGGGAATAGCAGAGCGGACTCTTTGTACACACTGCTAACCGGGAGAGCAGCGGGGACATCGGCCGCGCCATTGTCGGTGTTAACGTTTACAGCGGCACAACTCTCTGATGCGGCAGAGGCGGCGGCTTTCGTGATTCCCTGGGTGTCAAGATGGTGGCTCTCCATCACTAACCCGTAGGATGGCGCAGTCTGCTCCGCATCGTCCCGGGCGGCCACGGAAGTGGCAACGTTCTGAGGTCGAAGAAAGCTTTGCAGCATCTCTCTGAGTGCTTCAGTGTCGGTAATGCGTGTCAGTTTAGGAGCGTATGCCGAAGCCACAAGTTCACTTTCGCTTTACAAAAGTTGTATTGGGTTCAAAAGATATCGGCACGCGGTTGCAACGCTGCTGAATCCTCTGCGATGACGCCCGTGTCAGTGTAAGCTTTGGAGTGCTCTGTGCACCCGTGCATCCGCGTAGCGCTTGCAGTCCTTACGAAAACAAAAGGTGCTCGCGCCGTTGCGCGATATTACGGACACACCGCAGCCACACGCAGAGGAATGAGAGGAGACACGAATCGTAGCGGTGACAGCAACGGCAGAGAGGGAGAGTTGATTTAATGCGCTTGAAAACAGAGAAACAAAAGCTTCAAAGACGAAAACGCACCGCCAATATCCCGCCTCCGTATGCACGCGCGCACGCACAGAGAAGTGATGTGAACTTAAGTCGTAACCTCTCCAAGCAGCCAAGAACGGAAAATAAAATGGTCAAACCGAAAAAAAAAAAACGTCTATGTACAGAAAGGGCTGCTCGCAAGGATAAACGCCTCTCCTCACAGACGCGGAAACAGCGAAGATGAAGGAGAGCGAGAAGAACACGTCGTTGGCTCACAGCCGGGCAGCAACTCGACAAGTCTATTGTCTGTGCTCCCTTTCCGGTGTAAGCGCTCTGCTCCAAAGATATTCCACACCCAATTCGTGCGTCGGTCAGCGTGTGCACGTCTGAGCCGTCTCACGGTTCTACGGGGGAGGAGGGGAAGGAAACGAATTGAAGTAAGGAGAGAGAGGGGGGGCGAGGAGCGGTGGAAAAGTGGCTTATGCGAGCACAGCGATAGAGAGCGCAGGCCAGAGCATTCTGCGGCGTGTGAGCTGTCATGGAAGCGACCCGTGCACACATTAAGCGCATGTGACTGAAAGTCACACAGACGTTAAAAACGTGAAGGTGAAGCATGTGCCGAAAAGAAAGGCAACACGAAAGAGCTCCGAACCATCACAAGGCATACGCCGCCTTGCGCCATGCAAGGTACCGCCTATCGGAAGTGGCTGCCCTCCCCTCACTCATCCCTGTCTCACCCATCAGAGAGAGGCGAGAGAACGGGGCATTCCCTTCGACGGCCCGGAAAGAGGTGTAGAAGCTACTGTACCTCTCTGTGATTGTTTCTTTGGCGCCCCGTGTTCTCTTACCAGTGTTGTTGTAGTGGAGGCTCCCGCCACGCCTCGCTGCGATCACGAATCAGACCCATGATGCACGCATTCACAGCGGGGGGAGAAGGAGAATGAGAAAGAGAGCAACCGAGACAGAGAGGCATGTTAGTGGGGCGGTCCGTTAGACTAAAACGGTGGCACACGAGAGGTATCGAAACACAACATAAGGAAAGCGAGAAAACGCAACCAAAATCGTACAGGGGGCAATACACCTGTCCAAAGAGAGACGAACAGTCACGCACTTCAGCGCATGCAGAAAGAAGTGCTCTTGGAGAATCTCCTCGGCGACACCTAGGACAGTTTCTTCAGAATCTTGTTTGCTTCGCCGGCGACCAGGCGCATGTGCGTGCAGTCAGCGGCATTCGCGAGCACTGACATGAAGCGCGAATCGCACTGGAGTTCCTGGAGAACGCGGCGCGGGGAAGACTCGCACGACATCGCCAGGGCTGCCAAAAGGCTCAGAGCCACGGCGCGCCTCGCCGATGACAGAAGCGCATTTGACAATGCCTCAGTCAGCATAGCGATAGCGGATGCCGACGTGAGGTCGCTGCGAGCCACCGACGAAAGACGGGTAAAGTCCTCGATCACAGAAGAGGCGGACTCCATCACAGCAATACTGTTGGATGTGTCGACGCAAATAGGCAGCAGGACAGAGCTGATGGAGTCCTCCTGCACGCAGCTGGCGCACTGCACCGCCACTCGCGATGACGAGTCTACCGCCACCCGACGCGCTACCACCGCCAAAAGGTTGCAGCACATTTCCACCAGTGGCTCATTCTTAATCCTGACGGCTGACGCGAGCGTCTCCAGGACCAGCGTGCAGAGTCCCTGGCGCACAACGCAGTTGAAGATATCCACCCGCTGGCACACCAGCAGGCAGAGATGAATGAAAGAGAGCGGGTAATACAAGTCGTCGTCGTCCTCGCTTCCATTGACATAGTTCATGATTTGGCCTAGTAGCTCCTCCGATACTAGGCCGGAGAGCTTGCTCTGAGCCATCTCGCCGCACGTCACGAGGAGCCGCATTGTGTTTGTAGGAATCGGACTTGTCTCCTGCAAGAGAGAGGCAGCATTAGGCGTCACTGCATTCAGCACCTGGCGCGCAGCCGACGTGGCGCTAGTGCTCTCCTTTTGCGTTGCCGTCACTTCGGCGGAGATGGGCACCATCACGGACGTCAAAAAACGAATCGCAGTAAAGCGACTGCTCGTCTCCTTGCGCCGCAGCATTTCCGCGTAGGAAGTGGCGAGGTACAGGCATACGTTTTCTTCATACCGCAGCACCTCCTCGGGTTTCTCGACGAAGCGGTCGGCGATGTTGTTGAATTCGTCTCTGTAGGTACTGTAAATCGTGCTGCTCATGGCCTTGTCAATGCAGGTCGAGAGACTCTGGAAGACATCCTTTTGAAAGTCGATGCGACTGCGCACCGCGGAGTTGTTCAGCAGTTGCTGCATCGCGGCCAGGTGCGTCGGTGTTAAGGTCGACGACACTCGCCGCCCAATACTCGCGAGCTTCTCAGACACAAACCAGCCAAAGAAGGCCAGCAAGGCGGTGCCGCAGCGTTTCACGTATGAGTCCGCATCTCGCAGGAGGCGGCCGAGGAAGGAGACGATGCGGCTGTTGAGGATTTGGCAGATGGTGCGCCCGCCGACACAACCAATGAGCATGACAAACAGCAGCGTTTTGCCGTAGACAGCGACAGACGCCTGCTCGATTGCCTCGCTCAGGTGCACCAGCAAGTCTTCACTAACAAACAATACATTACCGACAACCTCCTCCGCATCTTCGATGCTGAGCGAAGACGTAAAGACACTACTACGGCGGCCACTGCTGCTGCTGCTCCCGGTGCTGTGCGATTCAAGAGAGACCTGCACCCACAACTGAGCAAACGGGTTTTGTAGTGTCACCAACCCCTTCACGATAGCGTGATTGAGGAATGTCAAGAGGATCTGCATCGTGTGGGTAACGGTGGATCGTTGCATCACGGTGGCGTAGGACGTCACCCGAAGCCACTTGGACTGCATGGCAACCAGAATTAGCTCGTCCTTCATCATGGCAACCTTGAACGCCGCGCATGCGGCATCGGAGCGCATGTCCTCGCTCCGACCCTCAACCGGGGGAAGTGCGAACACTGCCAGCAGCTTCTCCACAAAGGAGGGTTCAGCGAACAACTCCAGCGTCATCTCCTTCTGCGGGGTAGATGCCATGTTCTCGATCATCTTTGCCGCATAATGCTTCAGCACGTCGTCATCAGAGTCCAACGCCGAGGCATAGATGCGCTTCACGACAGTCGGTTGAACTTTCCATATGGCGCGCTGCTTCTTCTGCTGCACAGCTATGTAGAAAAGAAACTCGCCGATGCAGGCAATCAGTTTCCGCTTCACTCGCACATCGGATTCGTCCTCAAACAATTGCATAATATCTGGCAAGATAGACGACGAGGCCACTTCTGACGTGATAAAGGCCGTTGTGCGCACCAAAAGCCCCATAATGAGCGCTGCGGCCGCGCGAAAGCACGCTGGCGCGTCCTTGCGTCCCGCATGCTTCACACACAGCCGCATCACGGAGCTGTTGACCGAGGCCCGCGCCACCTCGGCATCACCACAGAGCGAAATAACGTAGTTCATGGTGTTGAGCACATTATCGTAACCGCTGCTCGTGTTGGACAGGGACAGGTAGAGCGAGCGGAAAAATGCCGTGTGTTCCTTGCCTGTTAGGCTATTAATCTCTGCCGCCGTCAGTGCCCTGAAACTCAGTGCAGCGATGTTGTACGATGGCTCCGGTGTGTACTCGATGCGGCTGTTGTTGCTCAGAGGACGTATATGCTGATCTGTATGATGGGGAAGTAGGTCGCTGATTGAGAAGTGACGTAGTGCATCGCTCGCGAAGAGATGCAAGTTCGTTTCCATGGAGCGATCTTCCTTAGCCCCGCAGTTAGCCGCGTATGTGGCGCGTCCGCTTTCGTAGGCTATAGAGGCGCTACGAGACGCGTGACTGCTTACCGTGCCGCGTCCCTTGCTCGCGCGGCGCCGTTGTGGGTCACCAGCACTGTTTTTCGATTCGCTCAGGCGACTTCGATGAGAAGATGCGAAAGCACTGGAGGGAGAGCCGTTGGCCTTGACAATATTCGAGGCCGCAGACACCGTGGATGGGCATCCGTGCGTCAGACTGCCATGCGAGGTGGGAGGATAGTCTGCTGTGTTTGTGTCACGCTCTTGTATCTGCTCAGGTAGCTGTTCCACAGCCATCTCGGCGCTTGCAGTGAAGTCCAGCTCCTTCGAGACGTTCAGCGTCGCTGCCGCTCGCTCCCTCTCCTCCACGTTGTGCGCAGAAGCGTTTGATTTCGCTGCCGCCACGGCACGTGCCACTGCCGCACGCACACTGGCGTCCGTCCAATTGTACGGGATCTCGGCGCGTCCAGAGCGCGAACGCTTGTAGTCCTCCCACACTAACTGAGATGGAAAGCCCTTGTTGGGCAGCAGTAGGGGCTCGTCCCAGAATTCGCTTCTGACAACATCGTCCCATGTGTAGCGCTTCAGCGGGTCCTTCTCCAACAAGCCGCACAGGAGTGTCTGAAAAGACTCCGGTGCATCAGGTACCGTTGGCGTCGGACTTGACAATATGCTGGTCAGAAGTGTATCGAGGTCGGATTCGGCAAAGGGTGGCTTTCCTGTTGCAAGTTCATGCAGCACGCAACCAAAGGACCACAGGTCTGAGGCCATTGAGTAGATCGGGCAGTCCGCCATGAATAACTCAGGGGCCATGTACAGTGGCGTCCCCACAAACGGCCGCGTCGCCGCGTCGTTAAAGAGACAGGCCAAGCTAAAGTCGTGGAAGCGAAGCATGGCAGCAGAGTCCATCAGGAGATTTCGAGTCTGCAAATCATTATACAAGACGCCCTTGCTGTGGATGTACATGAGACCCATTGCCACATCACGGCCAAACGCTTGGACTGCCTGAATGGTGAGATTAATGTTTGAGCGGAGGATGGTGCTCACGTCTCCACCGGTGCAGTATTCCGTAATGATCCACAAATGGTTATTGGTCTCATACCAGTTGTGGAACTCTATGATGTTTGAGTGGTGCATGGAGCGTAGCAGCTGCACGCAGTTCACCACACGCTCCCGTCGCTTCTTGTCGATGGAAGCAATGGCGTAGAACTCGGTGGTGGTGCGATAGCGACCCTTGTAAATAGTGCTGAAAGCACCCTGGCCGATCTCATCATTGAGTACATAATTGTTCATGGTGCGTGATCGCGGCGTGCCTTCTGCGTTTTGTGCTCCTCAGTGTAGATACATGTACAACTGCTTTCCTGGCAGTGCGGAGACAACAGAAACCGGGACAAGGGCGCGCAGGGGAAGAGAGAGAGTGGGGAAGGTGGGAAAGAGGAAGGACACCCAATGCGGCAGGGTTATGGGAGCAAGACAAGACCAACTATAGAAAAAAAAAAAAAAAAACACTCACAGTGGAAGGCGTTATGCAGATTTGTAAGAACGTAATGTGCACACAGAGAGAAAGGGAGGCAAGAAGGAAATGTGTCGGCACACAAGTGCTCCTACACACAAAATAAGAGCACAGGAAGGACGATGAGGTGCAGCAGAGGAGGTGCGCACAGGAGAGCGGCAGCAAGAGAGAGAGAGAGCGGGAAAGGAAGGAGCGGGCGTGGAGGCACAAAAGACAGGCACGTATGTAGGAATGAAAAAGGACGGCGTAAGCGCGGGTGGACAATGAAGAAGAGCCAAGCAGAGAAAACGAATCCGGCTGCGAATTTGTTTGAGCGCTTCTTTTTGTTCGCTTTCGTTTCGTTGTGTTGGCGCACGTCTCTGTCTGGGTTCGCGTGTGTGTGTGTGTGAGAGAGAGAGAGAGCTCTAGCGATCCTCTACAAAGGAGGGCCGAGATGTAGTGAGGGCACAGACCTACACACTGGGGATGCAGCCGACGTCCCACGGGCTAGAATACGGCATACAAGCTCAGGAAGAACAACAACAAAAAAAAAACAGAGGGAGAAGGAGGAGTGAATGAAGATGGTGGCGAGAAACTGATCACACACGCATACGCTCGTCTTTGTGCGCCTAATTGGCAACGTAGAAGGGGGAAAAAAGGATATGAGGAGGGGAACAGAGAGAGAAAGAGCAGCAAAACGCTCCCGTACAAGCCGCCGTGCAAGGCGGGGGCAAGATAAGATTGAATAACCGCACAATACAGCTGCCAATATGTCGGTGTGTGTGTGTGTGTGTGTGCGGTTGTGCATATGCGCATGCACTCACGTGGATATGCACGCTGGTGGGTGTTGCCCCCACGCGTTGATACGCCTCCGTCACAATAGAGAGAGAGATGGTAGACCCAAATAAACGCAAATGAATACTCACGCACCTGTACTCGTCGAATTTTCGATGTCGAAGAAAAGGGAAAGGGACACACGGGTGAGCACGTGTCGGTGGCCGTCGTTGTGAAATCATATATGTTTTTTTTGTTGTGTAGGCAAAACAGAGTGGCAATAGAGGAGTACGAGACGTGCGCGGAGAGTAATGTGAGATGGGCAAAGGCGGAGAAGACATAAGAAGAGAGGCACTCTCCGGTGGTGCACGGGTGCCGTGGGAGTCTGCAGTGCGGGAGAGCACAGAAATTGTGGTCTTCGTCGGTTCATGCAGAAACGTAAACTGTTACAGGGAATCCTCTCACTTCTGTCGTGTCAAAAGTTGTAAACTGGTTACCCTTCAGCAACCCACAGGAGCCGATACCATAGACAAGGGCAGCGGTTGCAACCAATATCCGCGAACTCAGTTGTTTGCAACGTAAAAAAAAAGAAGAACTGAACCCCCTTCACAGCTCTCCGGAGAGCCTCCCGTCATGTGCATGATAGCAACTCCGTCGTGCGCAACGTTGGCACGATGGCATTACCCCTTCCCATGCTGTGTGGCTTTGATGTTCTTGACGCCTCATCTTCGTTGAGAGGGGCTGCTCACCCCCCCCCCAGCTCAGCAAGCATCGGGGCGAATAGGCGCGAAGCGCGCTTACGTGCATTCCCCAATGAGTACGCGAGAGCCTGTGCACGATCAGAAATGTGACAACGACGGCAGCACGTAGCACCTTTACCCTTCACATGTATTCGCTCTTTGCCCCGCCTCACGCGCATCTACATGAACAGAAAACGTCATCGTTACGTTCTCCGCCTACCACATGGAGCAGCACCGTTTCTATGCAAATGTGCAGAGAGAGTCACGAAAACAAGCCTGACACACAAAAAGAGAGGAGAAGCCGAGTGCGCGGCAGGTACAGAGGTGGAGAAGAGAGGGTCGGCTGGACCCTACACGCCTTCGCCATCTCCCATCTTTCTCCTTTTTTCTAATTTCGAGTCTCCACCTCTGCACTCCGCGCCCGTCTCCCCCCCCCCTCCTCCCCCACACAGAACAAACTCTCATGAAGACGTCGGTCAGGAGACAACGGCCGTCACGCCCACGCTAGCGCACGAGGAAGAAAAGGGACAAGCCTTGAAACGCCACTGAAAAGAGGCACACGCACACACGAGTGTGGCGAGAAAGGAAGGGGGGCGAAGGGACCGAAGGGCGAAGAAAGAGAGAAGGGAAATAAAGGTGCCATGACACCCCCAGTACACCTCCACGCCGCGGTGCGGACACGCATGCGCATACACACTGAAAGGCGCCCAAGTGTGTGCGTTCATGTGTATTCGTTTCCCTGCCTCAGCACGCCTTCAGGCAGTTTTGTGGCGGGCTGAGGAGATACGCGTATTGGAAAGAAGGAAGGCAGGGAAGCACACGGTTATCCCAAAAGAAACGCGTAATGCACAAGTGCACACATGCGTGGACACGGTGAGAACGAGCAGTGTTCGTGTCACTCAAGCCTAACGCAGTGGAATCCGAAACATGAAACGGCCATCACGGCGCTTCATCGCACAACCAAGCGCATTCCTCAGTGAGCACTGCGAGAAACACACAACCCAACCATTCCCCATGAGAGAGCGTGCGCGAACCGATAAGTTGTGCACCACGACGCCTCCACGGAAGACCGTGAAAAGAGACTGACGGCCACGGCGGTAAGCGTGTACATCTGCTCTACGTGGTGCCGTGGGGCAATGTTGGGTGTATCGACGCAATACAGCAACGGGGGAATAGCTTAGAAAAAAAAAAATGTGAGCGTGCGAGAGCCCTACATGTATAGATGCGTTGCATGTGGCTCTCTCACGGATGCTAGCCCCCGTGGCACTTGTGAAATCAGCTGTAGTAAGCTCTGCTCTCACCTATGAAGCGACCTCGGCCCCTCAAACCCACGGCAACACACAGCTCTGCAGCCCTTCACATGCCTTCCTCTCACATCACGCGGCAACCCGCGCATAGAACTGCGGCTTGACTGTCTACTTGGCCAGCTCGTAATGCTGTTTTGCTTTCCGCAGCACCTGCACCACGTAGTGGTAGAAGAAGTCGACGTAGAGCAGAGACTGCACAAGCCCGCTGAGAACCGAGATCCAGCGAATTTGATGATAGACGTAGTAACGAACGGCCCAATGGATCATGTACATGACACGGTACGCGCCGAGGCAGAAAAGGTAGTGCGACGTCAAAGCATCGTATCGCTCGGTGTACTCGAGTAAGAAGATCTGCGGCAGAATCGCAACAGACTCCAAATACTGCGAGAAGGTCCAGCACAACTCGACAATGATGCTGCGGCGCGGTGTCCCATGAAACAGAATGGAGAGCACCACGCACGGAACGATGAGGTATCGGATACGGAACGTGTCGTTTTCCCGGTCGTAAGTCGCCTTCCACGGACTCTTGCGCCGCATCAAATAGCAGATGTGCAAGGTGGAAGCGATGAAGAAGATCTTCATGACGGTGTTATAAACGCTGATGAAGGTAAACAGCACATCAAGGTAACGCGTACAGAAGACGATGGCGAACAGCTCCATCGACTTGAGTGAGATGCCGGCGGCAGAGCGTTGACGCAGCATCTTCGATAGAAGAATCAAAATAGCACCGAGGTGCAGCATATCACCCACTACACGAATTAACGCCATTCTCTGCTACAGTGCGTGATGCACTCTCTACTGAATGATTTTTTTTTTTGTACTGGTGTGTTTGTCAGTGGTACCCAATTTTCCTTTTTATGAGATTTCAATGTTCCGTAAGTCAGTATATGGGTGTGGGTGGGTGGGCGTCGTTCTTTGTGCGCACGTGCGTTTGTGTGACGAAGATAATCGCAAGCGCAGGAACTCCTGCCAGTGATCTTCCACATTCATGGATAGTAAAGGCAACGAAGCGCAGCAATGAGAAGAAAATACAAGTTTCAAAGGAGATCCCGCATCGGTCGTCAAAGTTCAACACGGCCATGATATACGGTAAACAGAAAATGTGCGCCTGGATGGGAATACAAGGCGCATACCTCTAGGCCTCTCGATCTCAGTCGAAGATGAGGCGCGTGCCCTTGAACGTGGGCAACAACTAAGTGAATGCACTTGAACAATATCCCTAACGCCAGCAATCGCGCTTGAACACGTTCGTGATGTGCCGTAAGTCAAGTCCACCCTCGAGCCCGTCCTCGTAGAATGTAAAAAAAAAAAAAAACGCCACGTGTCCGGGACGCATTCGGAATCTGACCTGTCTCGCCCATATGGCAATGCCTTCGACATGTAAACCAGAATCGGAGATATCGGGGCTTGCACTTCAGCCCTGTGTGCGGTTTTACCTCTTCCTCTCCTGGGACATCTCTCTCGGGTTAGCCTCTTGTCTTGGTTGGCCTTCATGTGTGATAGCGATACCACGCACATGCACACCTCCATCCCATTGGAGGATGGGCACCTAAAGACGCTACGCACATACAGACACACACACACACACATACACACACCGGGTAAGGAAACGGAGAGCCAAAGATAATACAGACCAACAGTTCGCTGGGCATGGTTGAGTTACGCGGTGGAGCGTTCTTCGTTGAAAAAGATGCACAGGGCACCACGGACGGCAACGGCCGCTACAGTATCGAAGACCACACCGAAACACGAACAAGAGAGGCGGCAAGGTCACATGGCCTTCACAGTGCGGAGGGCTGGAGAGGAGGGGAAGGCACAGATCAGCATCACCGCCTATGCACCGGCTCTACGCCAGCAGCAGTAGGTAGAAGGGACCAAAAATCGTCGGAGAGGGCCACGAGTTCGCTAGAAAAAGCGGCAACATTACACGCAGGGGGTAGGGTCATCACCAAATACGACATGTACCTTTTCTGTTCTTTGTGCTTTACCTGCACCTCTTCAGCTTGCCCCAGGAGGGGCCTCTGCCTTTCTCACTCCGCCTTGATCGACCGCGTGGGTAGAAAGAGTGGGTTCATCTGCGCCATGTAAATAAGCACCCATGACATCCAGCAGCAGAAAGTGGCCACCGCACACAGTGTGCGGACAAGATCGACCTGACTCTTCGCCCAGAGCGGGGCGCTCAGCGCAGCGATCGCACCGATAAAAATGAAGATGAGCGTACCGACGAAAATGCCCATGGTGCCTTACGTAGCGCTACTGACCCTGTTCAGAAAATCCCCGAAGTTGGGAGGGGAAACATGAAAGTTTCTGTTCCGCTCTCGCACTCGATGTAATCGTGGGAGAGGAAGAGAAAGGGGCAGCAGCAACAGCAGCAAGACGGAGACTCAGGTCAAAAAATGTGGAGGAAGAGGAGAAGCGCACCACAACATAAACAGAGCCCGCGGCCTGCTTTTTGGTTCCCCTTTTTCCCCTTCACTTATCAGCGACGGCACTCGCAGACGTGCGCACACACGCGCACACGACGAGCGAAGAGGGACAAACGAAAGAGCACGTAAAGCAGTTGTATGAGGGGGTCCGAGCGATAGGTGTGTCCCGCAAGGGCACAGGCAACCGCGAGAGAGAGGTTCGAAATAGGTGAAAACGAATATGTGCAGCTCTGTGGTGTTCAAGTTACCGTGTGTGTGTGTGTGTGTGTGTGTGTGTGTGTGTAACCGTCAGAACGAGAAAAGGGATACGGCACAGGATACGCAAGTTGAAACAGTACACCAAGCTGGGTGAGTGAGCGTGGGCACGAGAGAGAGACCAAGGAAAACGGAAGTTATTCACGGTCACACACATCGAGAAAACGGTTGCAGGAAAAGGAGTAGTCGGACGCCGGCGAAGACGACTTTCCTGTGCATCAGCCTTGCACCCAGCATACTGCAGAGCTGTCGGCTTGAGTGCTGGAGACTGGCGCGGAAGCAGACAGGGCAAGCAGGTTATATATATATATATATATATATATATATATGGGTACGATGTATCGCGCACTACCACCGCCTCTTCCTCCGTGGCTTCGCCCTGTAGCCGTGGGTGTTGGGCAAAGAGCCATTATGTGCTTTGCAGCCCACCCCGGTACGTCAGCGGCAACGAGGCAACGCTGATACAAATGAAAGTATGCGCTTCGCTTTCCTCCTTTTCATCTAGAGAGCGCCGTCATGCGTGAAACCGCGCGATAGAGCAAAAGAGGCGGCGGCCTGGCGAGACGGGTAAGCGGAATTGCATGAAGATACCGACGGCAGCATGGGAAAAGGCCGAAAGGCGCAACGGAGGCTTACGCGCAGCCGCAAGAAGCGCAACAGAGAATACTGCCCCGCACGTCACTCACCCCCCCCCCTCCTCACAGAGTTGGATTCTCCAGCTCACTCACCACGCGCCACGCTCCGTGATTACTCGTCTCCTTCCACATCGCCACCATGCCATCTGCGTAGGACACTAAGAGGAATGTTCCTACAAGAGACCAGGAGAGCTTCGTCACACTCTCACCTGGAGTGCCGTGGGGCGGGGGTAAAACTCGGCACTGCCATGTGCTCGAGGCCGGCCCATCCTGCAACCAGACTGCCACTAGTCCATCCTCTGAACCAGCCGCAATGTACGTGAACGGAAGGCCCATATTCGGTGCCCAACTTACCTCCCGCCAAGCTGGGGCGCCCAACGCCTCAGCCGCCTCCAGCTCTATGGACGTCCACACAGACCTCAGCGGCCCGCCGCTGCCTTCTTCTCCGGGCCGCGCCGCAAACGAGTGTGTCCAGAGCTTCACGAGGCGGCCACCACCGCAGGTCACCATACGCGGTGGTGCGAGCGGTATCGGCGGCGCATTACCCGGAACATTCCCAACGTCCTTTTCCAGAGGCGCCATGAGCAGCGCTCCAGGCGGAAAAAACGGAGCGAAGGAAAGACTGCTGCAACCGTGCGGGTGGCTTTCGAAGGAGTGGATGTCCCACGTGCCGTCTGGCCCGCCGGTAAAGACGACCACCGCCCCATCCGCGCAGCCGACGGCAAAAAGCTTCCCGTACTCGTGCGGGGCCCATGCGACGCACCAGCCTGGTGTAGTCAAGGTATAGACGTAGATTTTGCGATACTGCGCGTCGTTGCCAACGTCACACCAGAGAGCCACCTCATTGGTCACCTCAGTGCAAGTGACAAGGGCGGCAGCGTATAGAGCGGGAGGTGCCCATGCCAAGCACGTTACTGTCGCTGCCTGCTCCTCGCCACTGCACTGGAGCACCGCAACTGGACTCCATGTCGTGGGCTGGGGTCCACCTTTGTATTGCAATGCTTCCTTCGAGGAGGAAGCAACAGACTCATAAACACGCACTGTGCCATCGTTACTCGCCGTCGCGAGATACCGCCCATTCGCATCCGCTGCAATGTCAGTGACGGCCGCCGTATGGCCCGTGTCCAGTATTGTGTCACTCATCAATCCTGCCCCACAGAGTGTGAATGATGTGTGGTGACCCAAAACGGAGCGAAGATTTAACGCGCAACAAGTGCGCACGTATACGCCCACAGAACAGTCTGCCTCAACGTTTGTGTTTTTTTTTTTTTGCTTGGAAGACGGCTGTTGTCGATCCGGTCCTCTTGCCCTCTTACCCCCGGCGGGTTCCGTCGCGCAGCTGAGTGAGCTACACGAGTTGTGCGTGTGTGTGTGTGTGTGTGTGCGGAAGGGGAAAATGTGTAGAAGTGCGCTAGAAGATGTGAACAGCTAAGCAGTGCGTGGCATGGGGAGGTGAGAGGGGGTACCGAAAGCGGAAAGAATTCAACGCAGATCGTACACGTACAATGCCGACGCTTATCCCCCACAATGACACGAGTCGAAAAGAAAACCCACAAGAGGCACAGACGCACCTCGCTTGCACACGATAACGTATCCATCGATCAGGCAGGGAGTAGAGAAGAACAAGTCAGGAAGTGGGTCACAACAAGAGGGATGTAGAAGATGAGACAAGAGACGACGTCAACCAGCAAGCGCATGCCTTCTCGATGACAAGCAACGTGTGCAAAAGAGAATGCGAGATGATGGCTACACATTCACGCATGGGGGTGCACAGGCCTCTCCGAAACCACTCGCCTCGGAAAACTGGACGGCCACTTACCGTGCAGCCCTCCAATAAAAGGCGCGTTTTCTTCGGGCCCTTGTCGCTGCCAGTGCAGGTGTCACCAGTGAGCCCTAGCAATCGCCGCCGCCGCCGCTGCTGCTGCTTCCCTTTCCGCTTCGCTTCGATCAGACACGAACACAGAAAAACGATAAGATCTGTAATACAAGTCCATGTCATGGAGACTTCTTGCATCCACTACATTCGCAGACACGCCAGATGAAAAGCACCCCAAGAACACACACACACACACATGCACGTAAGTATTGGAGCGGGTGAGTACTTGAGTCTGATTAGTCAATCGAGTAGGGTCATATGGCCGCCCAAATCATCACAGCTGTAGCGCCTATCTGTTCTCATCGGTATCGCTCATCACTCAGCAATAGCAGCACCAGCACATACATCCACATAGCCATGTTCGGCGAGTACAGTGTTTGTATGCAAGTATACGCATACGTGTCAACTCTTCTTGGCGATGAGCGCCGTCTGGTGCACGTTCATCCAAATATCGACCCGCCGCTTCGCAAAGATGAGATATTTCTGCATGTGAACCCAACCACCACCGCGGTAGGATCGTCCAACCCAATCGAAGGCGACTGCTGCCGAGAGCGTCAGCACAAATGCCATGACGCTCGAGAACCACCTGTAGGCGTCTGACAAGAGACCCTCGGAAAGACGCCACACTAAACGGTACGCGCCATACGCAGGTATGCACACGACACAGAGAAACATAGCGTAGAACATGATCACAAAATCGCATGAAAAGGGGACGAGGGCGACGTTGTGCTTGCACCGAGAAAAGCGGGTCGCCTCATACCAGTCACCGAGGTAGAGGCGATGTGACTTCACGACACGCAACTTGGGGTGCATCTCGATAAGTGACGCCAGTGCCTGAACAGAGAGTTCGTTGCGCCAGTTGCGCGGCGGGTCATCGAGGCTGTATGTGTCCAGCACGTCGGCGTGCTTGCACGCCATCATAACGCGATGCACGGCAACAGCATCGTTCCATCCCTCCAACGTCACCTCGCGCAGATTGTGGCAGCGACTGAGAGAGCTGAGCAGCTGCTTCGCCATTGGCTCGCAATGGCGCGATAAATACACGTACTCGACGCCAGGATTCCAGCGAAAGAGTGGCTCTATGAGGCGGGCATCGAGCGCGTCAAAAGCCTCTCCATTGCACGAGTGCGGCACTATGATGCTCTTACATCCGCGCTCCGTGCCGAAGGCCCATACACCGCGCAGCCGACTCCGCAGCGACGGAAGAAAGTACGCGGTATTCACAACACACGTGGACTGGTCGGGAAACCCGAAGAGAGACGGGTTTACGGCGGAGTAGCCGAGCATCTTTTCAATGTCATTGATGCACCAGCGATGCAGCGGCATTGTGCGGAAAAATCCACGGTACAAGGGGATGTACGTCATGCGCCGTCTTCGCTCCGTGAAAGGGTTGTAAAAGAGTGGTCTCCATCGGCGCGGCTCCATCTTTATCGTATGACAAGAGGGATTTCAAGTATATAAGCTCAAGATTACTAACATGCCGACTGCACCTGATCCATTCGTGGCTGAGGTCACACAATAAGGGGAAAGAAAAAGAAAGAGATCCGAAACAGACACAATAAACAGATAGGTGGGTAATCACGCTCGTGTAAACGCAGTGGATTGCACCCGCCCACACGTGCCAGTCAGAAAGTTTGTGGTGTGTGTGTGTGTGTACGCATGTACGTCAACGCGGAGGAAGGACGGGTGAAACAGTGGTGTACGTATCTTCACATTTAACATAGGGTTGCAGAAATGAGAAACGACAGCGACAGAGAGACGAGTGATTGCGTGGTGACAACCAAAGCTGCCCCTTCCCCTTCCCCTCCCCCTTTCCCCTTGCCCTCCTCCTTCTGAAGACCTATTCGAATATGAGAGGCGTTGTGAAGCGTTGTGCCATACGTGTTCGGGTAGAAATGGAGTCCAGCAAAGCTCATGAGAGAAACAAGGAATAGGGGTGTGCATTCGTAGACGCGTAGTAGGCGAAACAGTGTTGAGTGGGCGTGTCGTTCGCAGGAGTGAGAGGGGCAAAAGGACATGCAGAACCATCTTGAGAAAAAAAGGGAGCAGAAAGGGAACACCCTGGAAAACAGCGTTCGAACAGCCGCTGCGAGGTGCCAGCGCGCGCTTACTAAATCTGCCTCCCCATGCGAGGTAGCACGGAAATGGTGGATGCCTAACCAGCGATGGGCTCTTTTTGCCTTGCTTGCTTCCTTTCTCGGTTGTTGCGCGGTGGCCATCGCGCATGGTTACCAGCAGCAAGTGGAGGGAGGGACGCAGCATTCCTTGCGTAATTCCTCGAGTACATTTATTCATCAGAGAAAAAGTGGAGGTCTTGTGGACGAGTGATGGACGCAGCAGAGGGACGGGGCGGGTGGGGGGAGAGAAACGAAAGAGTAGAGGAAGGCCGCGTTGGATGCGCACCTTCTCTGGATGTAGGTGCTCGCGTGTGGTTTTGTCAGCGCCACCTCAGAGCAGGTACAGGCACACACAGACAGGCACACACACACACACACACACACGTGTGTGCGCATTCCACTCACAAGAAACTGAGAGGACACCTGCAGGGCCGAGAGAGAGAGAGAGAAAAAAAAAGACGGAAAACGCGAGGCCACACTGCGTCCATCTACCTAAACGTCTACGCCTTTGGACTGAAGGAAAGCACGAAGCCCGGAAACTAGAGCACGGTTCGTTGTTTGATGGTTACGCGGCGCGTGTAAGGAAAGAAAGAGAACCGTGCACGTTTGCCGTTGCGACTGTGCATATGTACGGGAGGCGTGTCAGAGATAGGGATGCGTGTGAAAAGGAACATCCTCACAAGCACAAACACACACACACACACGCGCGCAAAGGGTGCTCAGACTGGAGTACGGAAGAGGGGACAAGACAACGGATAATGCCCGAGTAGTCATTTGTGCCCCGAGAAACACGTGCACCAGCAGAGTCCCCCGCCCCACAGTCACATGCACAATAAAAAAAAAATTTGGGAAAGCGCTTTCATCATCAAGGCCAGACATCCAAACGCCTATGATACACAGTACGAGAAGACGTGGAAAAGGAACAAAACGCAAAGCATAAAATCGATGTTGCCGTCATGAAGAGAAACAGCATATGGAAGATGGCGCAGAAAGAAAGAAAAGACGCGATCGTGTGCCTACACGCGAGGTGCGTCGCGAGAAGGTGTACTTGCGCGCAGAGTCACAGCGAGGGACACACGCGCATACGAGCAAACTCACCTGCGAATATGAAAACCCCAACGATAAAACCCTACACAGCATCACCTACATGCTTCCGCACCATCGGCGTCGTGTTTCCTATCTTCCCTCATAGGCACGCACACAGGTTACGTGATGCACAGGAGGAGGGGGGTTAGTCCAGCACGGCCCATGATGGGAAGTATTTCAAGTAGTACTCATCCACCTTACGAAAGTGGACGAGTCGCACGTTCAGCGGTACGCTGAGAGCGGCTACGCTGTGCACTGCCGACGCCATCCCAGAGGCAATCCACTCCGCGTCGTTGTTGAAGACGCCGCCGCCCACCTTGGTGAGAAAAATCGGTGGCAATGAGAAGTGCGGCGACACTAGCGAAGACACATCCGCCAAGCTGGCCTGCTTTTCTAATTCACGGAGGGTGTGCTGCACGCCGACCAGGAGCGTGGCTTCGTACGTGCCACGTAATATGATGCGGGAGAGAGTGGCGAGACCACTCCACTCTAACGGTGTGCACTGGTCCTTCAATGGCAAACTCAAAGCGCTGTTGTACGTCTGAGTCACTTCATGCACCTCCTCCTTGGAAGTCAGATCTGCACTCAATGCGGGCACAGCTTTTCGCACCGCTTCTTCGGTGAGTTGGCGCTGCTCACAAGCGCGGGAGACAGACGTGTCGTTCACAGACAGCGTCACGGTAGTGTCTTCCACCAGCCCAATGCGGAGGCGCGACGCCATCTCCTCCTCGACATCCGTGATTGAGATCCCTTCGACAGCGGCGATGAACTGCAATCGCTCGGGCAGCGAGGCAATCTGTGGTTTGTGAACGAAGTACCCGTTGCAGATCGTGAAGAAGTGTTCACGCGGCAGTGCTGGCGCGCTGCGGGCAGTGGAATTAGTGGCATCCGCAGCGGAGACATCGCTGTCACTGTTGCGCGCACGGGTTAGGTACACGACAAGATCGTCTAGCATGTTCAGTTGGCGATCCGCTCGCTGCCCACGGGCAGCCTCATCAACATCTTCCGTGAAAGGAGCCGTATCCGTGACACCAAAGAAGTCGGGATGCAGAAGGTAGTTACGATAGACAGTACCGCCCATGCAAGAGAAGGCACACGCCGGCCCCTGAGTCGAATAACAGGCGTAGTGTCGCACCCCGTGCTCCGGGGACATTGCAGAAGACGAGAACTCTAGCAGGTTCAGCTGACTGGCGACCTGAAAGACGCCATTCACTGCGAGGCGGTGCATCTGCCGAGCATCGCCCGTCATGTGCTTGCATGTGATGGGCGACGCCGCTGCTTCCATCGTGCAAGAGCCCTTTCTAGCGGTTTCCAGTTTCGCAAGCAGCCCTGGGTACTTCTCCTCAAATGCGCGCACGGCTGTTGCCGTTTCCGCACGAAGATCGGAAACACTTGGTGTGGAATGCCAGCCACTGCTGATGGGGCGGCCCGCTGCCACGCGAGGGTGGGGAAACAAGGCCCGTTCCTTGATTACGCGTGTGTGGCCACTCGTCTTGTTAGCGCGTAGAGCCTCAAAGGTGCACCGTTGAAAGAGGGAACGTCTCGTTGCAACATAGTCGGTTTCGGTGAAGTTGAATAGCGCCTCGAAGCAACGCTGGGCAATAGGCATGTCTGGAAGGGAAGTTGCGCTAGGGGACACTCGAATACTTTCGTGGCTAGCGCAGCTCATGCGTTCGGTGCTTTTGCGTTTTACTATCCACCTCTGGTACAGTGTACAAGGGATTCAGTGAAAACGTCAGGGGCACAAAGAAGCACCGCCCCAGCGAAGAGAGAAGAGGGCACGGCGAGAAAGGGCGTGTCGTCCAACGACAACACAAGGCGAGTGATCTCCTGTCAAGCGTATAGTACAGGAGGGGTATATGTAGGCGCTGAATGCATCGGAGCGGTTCTCCTGTTTCCCGATCACTGGGAGGTCGGGGGGGAGGTGCGGAGGAAGCACCGAGAGCGGTTAACTGTATTGCCCTGCACTCCTTTTCGTCTTTGGCCGTATGCCCTGTCATGTCAGGGTAAAACGGCGCAAGAGGGTAAGCAAAACAGAAAATAGCGAGATGGAAGCACAGCCTCCCTCAACAGCTACGAGGAGGTCGAAGGGGAATACCCCAGCAGAAAAAAAAAAGCAAAAGATACGAGGTGCCAAAGGAGGAGATAGAGCTCTGAGATTCAGGGACTGTGCATCGGATGAGGCGTCTCCATTTACATATACATATACATATATACATATATATATATATATATGTCAAATCCCTGCTGCATGCTGATCCGTGTTCTTTGTGGTGGTGACGCTGCCGCTCCGTTCCACGCACGTGTGGCAGGTGACCGACTTTTACACCCAGCCAGTACGCAGGCGATCAACAAAGGAGTGGTAAGGTAGGACCTATGCACCAAAACGCGTCCAGTCACACACACAAGCACACTCCTTGCAAAGCGTTACATGGAAAACCCTCCTGCTCCGCTGTCCTCTTCCCCTCTGGTCTCAGCCACACCCTCTCATGACGCAGCAGCGTCTTCTGTTTGAGGTTGATATCTTTTTATCTCGATTCGTTAATCTTCAGCGTCACGTTACCCCTGAAAAGCATACCCGTCCCTCCGCTCTCACCTCCTTCTTCCCGTCGCCACAGCGCGGGTGTACGAGAAAAAAAGAGGGATAAGCGGTGGATAGATTAAGCGTTGGAGCATAAGTAGGCTCACATGCGAGTAGACGCTTCTTCACCCTCCCGCCATCTGGGCCTACTCGATGCCATCCACAGAAGCAGAGCCAAGCATCTGTGTGCTGGTTGTCGCATCCACTGGGACAGCAGGGGCAGGCGCCTTGCTCGCACATGACACATTCTTCTTTGCAGGCGCTATGGGTACCGATGGCATCTTCCGTTCTGACACGGCTTTCATCTCCTCTGTCGGCTTCTCGCCCTGCTCATCGTCGTCTTCCTCGTCGCCCTCCTTGACTGAAAGGTCGACCATCACGGAAGCCTGATTAGGGGGGATATATGTGTCCAACGTCTCATCACGGCTCATGAGCAGCGTCTCCATCTCGTTGTACTGTTTCTCGTAGATGAGCTGCAGCGCAGTTTTGCCCATGACGTTTTGCTCAGCGGCCCTCCACCCGTGCGCCAGCAGCGCCTCCGCTGCAGCGACGCGGTTGTTGAGCGCAGCAAAGTGCAGGGCCGTGTTGCCTTCGTCATTCGGAAGATTCGGTTGGGGGTTGAACTGGAAGAGCATCTCCAAAATGGGCATGTGGCCATTAGCAGCTGCCATGTGTACCGCTGTGCGGCCCTGCTCGTCTCGCGCGTCGACGTCGTTTGGGTTCTTCTCCAAGTATGCCTTCAGAAGATCCAGGTCACCGGCTTCGTTGTAGCGCGCACTGTCTAGAAACGCATCAACGTCCGTGAGTGGCTCACGAAACTCTGAGTCCGGCTCGTAGTAGAGCTCCATTGATGCACACTACGCTCCTTCTGAGGGCCTCTTCGCGGTTTTCACTACCGTTCAGGCTGTGTTTCTTCTGCTGTCGTACGAGATGATAAACAAGACGGGATGGGTTAATAAGGGCGCAACTAGATGGTAAGCGTACGGAACACCTCACATGCGTACGCCGCTAGAGACAGGCGAATGTACTGCTCTACGTGTACGCCTGGCTGCTCGCGTGTGATGCAAACAGAAGACGTTGATGACCATTCAGTTCACAGCAGGGCCATCAATACACAGCCTCCACGACGGCATCAGACAAAGAGAAGCGCTCGTCGGAGGAAGGTGACGCGGAAGGGCTTCATCCGCACTTTCTGAGCAGACAAGTCGCTTGGTACTGCTTCTCTGTATGAGACTTTCCAATCAGCCGAAAAGGATCGCCACCGCGACCACGTGTGTTGTATTTACTCCCCACTCCCCGGAGAGCCACGCCGAGATCACTCAGCCTCTTCCTTTTCCTCTCGTAGGGTCCAAAATATGGGGGGCGGGGGGGTCACGAGCCACCGTCAGAAAGGAAGGCCGTGACTTACTTTGTTGCCTCCTGTTTCTTTTCTGCTGAATTTTGTTAATGAGGAGAAAGTCGAAACACACACGCACACACACACACACACGAAGAGCACACACCCAGAGAGAGAGAGAGACTCAGACAGACACTCAGACAAGAGGCAAATAAAGAGGGGAGGGGGGTCGTACATGGGATGGTCGACATTGTCGGCAGAAAGCAAGAGAAGGCAAAACAGGAAGGACACAACTCCCGCACGTCAACACGCCTACACATACATGACACACACACACACACACAGAGAGAGAAACATGGAGAAAAAGATAAGGCTCCTTGTAATTGGCATCACACAATGATCGGGCATATGCCCCCACACTATCACACACAAACGCACGGGCATGAAAACGAAAAATCTAGAACAAACAACAAGAAAGAGGACTCGGAGTCACAGTTCACTCCCTACATTCGCAGGCCCGACCGCCCGCACACCATTCACAGTCTCATCTCCCAGGAGTCCATCACCTACTTCCACACCTCATCCATTTGTGCAGAGTATCAAAGACACACACACAGCAAGGTGCAGAGAAGAGTATAACATAGGCGCAAGAGAAGAAGACAGCCGGGTGCCTCAACCACCCTCACCTGATTGACGTGAGTCTTTTCTCTTGCGCACACGTGCTTGTTTTTGCTCCCTTGTGCACTATATGGCCGTCCGCTCATCACACACAGACACACACCGACAGCCTGCTCCTTCCCTGTTCCGTTTGTGCGTGCGGATCCCTGCGTAGCTTCTAGCTGCCTTCATGTTTCACCTTTGGGGTAGAAGACAGAGAGCAACACCAGATATGCAAACCTTGGCAACGCCCACGTGCGGGACCAGAAAGAAGGGCAGAAAGATGATCAGAGCAAGAATATGAGGGAAAGCTCAACGACGCTCTACCGGTGGACATCACACGAAAAAGGCGGGCCGGGTGCACCTAATTCGATTCGCTCTGTGCATGAGTGTGAGTGGGTGTGCGGATGTTGCGCTGGCTTTGAGTCGCCGACACCATCGAAGGCGAACGCATCTATGCACAGGCACGCCCGTGCAGACTTACGTGCGTAGATATGCCGGGAACACAGAGCAGTGCATTCTCAGACCCATCCAGGCAAGGGCGATCCCTCGATCGCATACGTGATGGGAAGGACACGCATGAAGAGGAAAAAAAAAAGCAAAAGAGAAAAGATCCCATTCGGGATGCAGAGAGTGCCACGAAAATGACCAGCCACCTCGAGCGGGGGCCCAACCATACTAAAAAGGAAGATGGGGATATTATTGTCACTGCTTCAGGTGACAGGCATCCACCTTGATAGCATTCAATGTGGTCGGGGCTAGCTGGCATACACATGCACAGAGAGGAACACTAGTACGCGCACATCTACTCTCTCCCACCGTCCCTCACAAAGCCAAACATGTCTAATACAACATCGGCCAACGCCAGAACAAAGCACACAAGCGGCATGCAGACACGCACGTACAGAGTCAAGGAAGAGAGGTGCTTCGTAAACCACAAAAAAAAAAAACAGATTGACAACAGCGAAGAGGAGGAGCACCAAGCGAACGACAACGGCAACAAAAGCAGCAGCAACGGGAAAGTATAAAACGCGTGCGGAGAGAGGAGAGAAAGTGCTCGGGAGCCCGAAGCACAGAGCAACACCAGCGTGCACCAGTAGGGTCCACGCACACACAGACACACGAGAACAAAAAAAGGCAAAAGGAAAAGCGAAGCCACGCGCCCCGTCAATGAAGAGAGACAGGAGCCTTCCACCGCTGCGCCCCTCCCCCTCCCCTTCCATCCCCCCTTCCTTGTTGTTCCTTTGTGTCCGGTGGGTCTCACCTTTTACGCTACGCGCTGGCAAAAATCAGCAACATGGCGCTTCTCGTCTTCCTTTCCCATCTGTTCGCATACATTGTGTTACGAGTAGAACTTCGGCTTCTTCACAGACGGCTTAAGGATCTGGAAGGAGCACATGAGCTCGTTATCGACGGTCATCACAGCTCCGCTGTTATCGAACTCATTACAGTAGTTAGGAGCAGAGAAGATCGTGATGAGCTTGCGCTTCGCGAAGAACTGGTACCCATCTTCTACGACTTGGTGAGCGCGACAAATAAGCTCCAGCTGATGCTTATTCAAGAACTTCTCTACAATATCCTGACCGAAGGTGAAGGATACGCCACGGTCGTTCTCGCCCCACCCTGAGAGACCCTCCTCCGGGTCCGACCATAGTAAGTCACAGATCAGTCCAGTGTCCGCCACATCGCATGGGCGCGTAATCTTCTTGATCTGGTCCATCGTCTGCAGCTCCGGTGAAAGACCACCATGGCAGCAGAAGATCTTGTCATCAATGATGCACGCCACAGGGAGGCAGTTGAACGTGTCTGTGAACGCTTTCCAGAGGCGAATGTTGTACCGGCGTTTGCACTCGTCAAAGAAGCCGTAGATACGATTGATGCTAGCGCACTCGTGGTTGCCTCGAAGGATGAAAAAATTCTCAGGAAACTTCACCTTGAAGGCGAAGACCAGGCAGATCGTCTCAAGACCTTGTTTTCCGCGGTCCACGTAGTCACCCAGGAAGAGGTAGTTCGCTGTCGGAGGAAAGCCACCGTTCTCGAAGAGACGAATAAGGTCGTAGTACTGGCCGTGAATGTCACCACAGATCTTGATGGGCGCCTCCAGCTCTAACAGAGGCGGCTGAGAGAGAAGAATCTCACGCGTGCGCAGCGACAGCTGTTTCACGTCATTCTCAGCTAACTGCACCTGCTTGCCGGGCTTCGCGCCACGAACCTCGAGCAGCTGCTCAATAATGGAGTCGACGCTCATATCTACTGCGCTCTTCTGTTCCTTTTCCTGTCGCTGTAGCAAGACCTTGACTTCCTAAACGGGGTTAGCGGGATCTGCTTTGCGTCGTTCTTCTCGACACCGTACAACTGCGCACCTGCTAGCGAAGTAGGCGTGTCTTCGGAGAGGATAAAAGGGAAAGAACGCCGTGTCGTCGACGCTGCGCTTCCCTTTACTAACCAAACTAAAATCAGAAAACACGCACACACCCACTGCGGACGCCGACGGGTGAAGAACTATGAGTATGATATAGAAAAAAGGGGGGAACCAGAAATGGTAGGTTGTACGTAGGAATGATCCGGCTTCCACACAGGCGAGAGAAGAGCAGCTTTACAATCAGCAAGGAACAGTCAAAAGTAGAACAGAAAAAGATGAATTACATGCACTTGCCAGTGTGTGGTGGTGTCTTCTTCGACAGCCACACGTCTCCAATCACGTAAGGGCGTGCCTTCAAGCCTGTGTGCTTGTGTGTACCTTCCTCAGTCGTGGGGCTGCGCACCTGCCGCAGCACAGAAACTGCTTTGGTATTCGTTGGTCAAAAGACACCCATAACAGGTGCACAGGTGCACTAAACAGCAGCGGTAGCACCCCACAAAATAAAAATGAGAAACCGCTCCTTGGCACGAATACTGACGGCAAGTGAACGTCAGCACAGCTTAGAATAGCGCGTCACTCTCCTGTGTGATTCGCTTCGCTCTTGTCGTTTCTGTTACGCTCGGCGTGCTTTCTCTCTCTCTCTCTTCGATGCTGGTGTTCACCTCTGGGGGAAAGCACGGAGGAGGGAGCGTCCAAAAAAAAAAAAAAAACGAAAAGGAGAATGGGAAAGCGTTCCCACGTCAACAGTTCCACCAAGAACGTACCAGAGGTACACACACACGCAAGGAAGTCGTAGGGAGACAGGTAGACGGCAACGGAAAAGAAAAAGGCAATGGCAATCACGAGCGCATGCACTTCCTACACACGAATACGTAGCTGCTCTTCCTGTGGAAGAGGTGTATAAATCGAGAAGAGAGATCGCGTGTGTATCCGTGTATCTGTCGCCCAGCGTTGCTCTGAGGAACCTAATGTGTGGCCTGGGACAGCGAAAAGCGCAAGATAAAGCTTCGAGAGCGAGAAACACTGTGTAGCACGGTGCCGGTGACGGGCTGGTTGATATATATATGTGTGTGCGTGTGTGTATCCGTTTGTTGATGAGTGGCTATATCAGCGGAGACTCTCCGTAGGAGACGAGAAGCAAGGCCAGGTTTGAGTAACAGAGCAAAAGCGAGAGAAGGGTCACAATAAAGGATACCGCGGCAGTAATCACGGATAGTCCTGCTCTACGCAGGGCATTCCACAAGGTGCGTCGAAGAGATGTGCCAGCACGCGTGCGTGTGTGACTCGATATCGTGTGTGCAAGCGAAGGGCAACCATGAAGACGTGGAAAAAGAAGCGTGGAAGGAGTTTTGTTCAGGCTGGTGGCACGGAGAGGACGGCGGCGGAGAGGAAACAAGTCGGGCAGGGTGAGTGGCACAGACACGCACTTGCGGAGTGAGGAGCAACAGCTGCCAATATCACGTGGATTCTACGCGCCATGTTGTGAAGAATGAGCTCCTCCCCTTCCTGGAGCAAACAGAAATGAAGAGCGCGGTTGAAAACACAAGGTTCTACGAAGTCTCCTCTTTTCTTTTTTTTTTCGCCGCTTTATTTCTCGCAGGCAAACACATCGATGGACAGGCGGTAAAAAAAAAAAAAAAGAAACGGCTAAGCCGTCGCTGCAAACGTCGATGGCACAAAAAGGGCTATGTAATCACGGCCACCCCTCGTGACACGCTCAGGAAGATAAACGCGTACGCGTACGTCTTCACATACGCGCGCGGGGAGAAGTGTGTGAGGTCTCTCTCTCTCTGTGTGTGTGTGCATGCATCTGTCTGGCCTGCAACTGAAGGTCGAAGCGAAAACAAACATGAAGACAACAACGAAGAGCTTTCGAACAGGGCGAAAAAAAGGGGGCATGTAAACAGAAAAGAGGGCAGAGAGCGCATAGAGCAAAAGAACCGACGTGAGAACGGGGAGACAGAGCGAAAAACAACGGCGGACCCCGTGCACCTGTGCACCGTCTCTCAGAACGCTGTTGCGTGATCTCCCTCTCCCGATATACACCCTCACACCTCTCCAGTGGCACAGCCTTCCTCCCCCCAAAGCCCACACCACTCGCCCAATTCGCTTTCCCCTTGCCTACTCCTCGTTCTCCATCCCAACCGCATCGGTGCTGACAGAGTTCGTCTTGAGGATCGACACAGCAGAGGCGCCTTGCATGCTCACGGCAAACTGCAGCGGGGGCACCGGGGCGGGCCAACGCGCACGGCACACTTCGCGATCGCCTTTGAAAAACGTCACGATAGCCCCCACAGTTGCGTCTGGGTCTTCGGGGTCCAGGACAACAGGGGCAAAGGGGAGCAACGGCGATGCCGGTGCAACTCCCGAAGCTGACGCGGGGGCAGCCGAGGGACCGCTGGTGGGTGTAGTCGCCGTGCCCGTGCCTGTGCCCGCTGTGCCTCCTCCAGAGCCACCCAGAGTCTGTGGGGGTGGCAATGCGGTCGCGTTCGCTGGGGTTGTCATGGGGGAGCTGCTACCCTGCTGCCCAGAGCGATTGTTGGCCATGTCCATCGCTGAGGATCTAGGCTCGAAGGCTGGAGACGTTATCGGCGGTTCGGCGCCGCTGCTCGTGTTCGCCATCCCCACGTTGGTGTCTATCATCAATGGCAGGGGGCCACTCGGCACCGCGCTGCTGCTGCTGAGCGCGGTGGTACTCGCGACGCTGGCTGGTAATGGTGTCGACGAGAGAGTCAATGCGGGTTGCAGGGGCGGTGGCAGGTGTTCCATGGTTTTGGCACCGGGAGGTGGCTCCAGCGGCACGCCAGGCTGGGCAAACTCCACGCGTACAGTGATCTCATCCTGGCTCTTGTACAACACGCCCTGTTCATAGAGGGCATCTGCAGACCAGTAGCGCACCAACTCCCCTGTGTTGCAGTAGCACACAGTGTTTTTCTGACGTCGAATCTGCATGTCGTGCTGAATTTCCTTGAAAGCAACGACACCGATGGCCACAAGCTCGCACTTGTCGACGCGAAAGACGATTGTGTGGGTAAGGCCAGTGGAGAGTGGCTCTGTTCCACACAAGTCGAGTATGTCCGACGTCGAAAACTCAACACCGTCATCGCGGATGCCGGGGCCTGGTGTGAAACGCCACATCGGCGGCGGATCAAGCCCGATCTCACGCTTCAGAGACTCCAACTGATACAATTCTGCATCTTCGGCCACGACAACAAGGTCATCCGCCCTGTTAGGCAGCCCGTAGCCACGCAGGTAGTTGAGGATATGCACGAAGTTCTCGGGGTCGCGGTCCAGAAACGGGTGCCCCTCCAAGTCACGTGGGAACTCCTGGAAATTGTTCTCTGCCCACTGTGCCAGCAGCGATGGTGAAGAGCACAGCGTGGACTGCAGCGTAGTTACTTTCGTGCCACCGACATTAAGAACAATAACGCGATCCAGCAGTGTCGCGGCAGCCTCCCTTGCCTCCAAGGCGCATCGAGCCGTATCACGGGTTGCCGCCTCGTCCACCAGTGCGCCAGAATGCTCCCGCTGTCGCTTACGGTTGGTGACCGGCATTGCCTACACCGATAGCTCGAGCGAAAGACGATGTGCGGAAGCGCAATGAAGAACTATGCCCCTACGGCAGAAATCAAAATCTGTCAACGAGTCTAGAGAGTGGGTCGTGGGAGGAGAGAGATGGGCAAAACGAAAACGCAGCAGGTGTGTGTGGGGGGGGGGGGGGCTGAACAATTTTTTGTCAGAAAAGCCACCGCGTCTCACCACCCTGCGCGACGGAGTTAAGATCGTCTGAAAGGCGGAAGAGAGGCAACTGAAAATTTAAAAAAAGAGTCCCCCAATCGGCATACGCACACACGGCTGCAACGTTAGTGTGGCGATGGAGAGCGTGAATGTGTGAACGTCACAGGAAAAAAAGGAGATGGCGTGTGTGGAAGGCGCGCCGTTTTCAGCTAGCGCTGGGGAGCAACGGAAAAAGATGTGTACACAAGGGAGAGGGGTGGTGGCAGGTGGCCCAGATAAGGTCACAGCCAATGGAGACGTGACAGCCTTCCGTGGGACAGCAACGTCGAGAAAGACAGGGTGTGCGTAGTGTTCGAAACAGCGCGTGTATCTAAATCGCTTCCACGCAGAGCATCTGTATTGGAAAGTTGTCGAAGGAAAACGAGGAGAGCAGTGTGTGTGTGTGTGTATACACGTTTTGCGTGAGGATAAACGTGCGAGATGGCACAAAACGTGATGTCATATAGTCGTGAGAAGTGCGCACCGTAGCGCGCAAATACAGGCAGAGGAAGGGGAGGTGTGTAAAGAGAGGCAATATAAAAAAAAAAATGGGGTGGCAACGAGGAGCATTGCACACACTCGGTGTCGGCACATCTCACAGAAGGTGGCAGAAAAAAAAATTATGCAGGCAGATACTATGCCATTGGCGAGCACGTATGTCTGAAAGAAGATGCGAAGAAGAGGAGGTGGTAGTGCTACGAAAGGAAGCGAGGATTGCTTCGACGGCAAGGGCCACGCGCACTCACACAAGGGAGTTGTCCTCGCAGTTCTCATCAGTCTAGCATCGATACTGGTATAAATCATGCATACCTACGTTCGTCTAGTGCATTTACTCGTCTTTTCATCTGGCAGCAGCACCAGCAGCAGCGGTGACCTCAGCGACAGCAGGTGCACAAGGCATGAGCACACCGTGTCGCACCGATGAACGAAAATATATAAACAGCGCTCCCATACACGCACGTACACACAGGGAGAGCAAGAGAGAAAATGCATCAGCCCTAGTGTGTGGGAATATCATCTGCCTGGAGACGCAGAGAAGGCCACAGTAGACCAACGGAAAGACATGAGGTCTAGAAAGCGTTGAGGTAAATCGCCAAAAAGCGCCTTCAGAATCGTCTCTGCCTCTCTCCTCCTGTGAACGCATACACCGTACCCCGCTCCTGCGCTGCTCTCACAACCCATCTACTAGCTCCAGGCACTCCGCATCGTCTTCGTCATCCACCTCGAAGGCAGTGGAGGCAGTGGTGTTCTCTGTGCGTAATCTCTTCTCCGCCGGGAAGCTACTGGAACACACTTTATCAAGGGTGGGGTGAACTGAAAGAGTGGGGCGTACAGAAGCATGCAGCCCTGTGAAGCTGCCCCCAGCACACTCGGAGTCCTTGAACGTGTTCATGGCATCGTGTTCTCTTTGGTCACTGGTGGGGGTGGCCGACTGCCACGTGGCTGAGTGAGTGAGGTCGTCATTATGGGGCACAGAGCCGCGAGCAAGGAAATCACATGCCGACACGGGTAGCGTCCCTTCCGCCGCGGAGTTCCTCGACGCTGTAGCGGCAGTGACGCTCGTAGCTTTATCAGGCAGTAGGAGACCGGCAAGGTTCTGTAGACACGCAATCAGCATCGGTGGCACCTTGGAGGAGACCACAAGAACCGTAATATCCGTGAAGAGCAGAAGCGCATCGGTAGTCAAAACATCGGGGTAGCGGTTGGTGATGTCTCCGTGTAGAGCACAGTAGCACGAGCCGCTGCCGTCTCGCAAGAGCACCGTGGAGTCAGCGGCGCTCTCCGTCACTAGGCGCGTCATGAGTCCACCGCAGCACGCCACTTTGGACGATCGTGAGTACTTGCTGTTGATCTCGGAGAGCTGCGTTAGTACAACGCCCCTTTCCCTTGCAAGCGACTCAAGCACTATTTGTGGATCCATGGCACCACTACAGCTGAATCCACCAGCGATAGGTGTGTAGCACAGAGAAAGGAGGAGGAGAGAACCGGGGAGATGACTCAAGCGCCGCAGGGGGCGGAAGCCTCAACAATCAATCATACGCTCCCATGAAGAGAAGAGTGCGCCGACGACATACATGGGCGACTGAAGCTTTACGTGACAAGGGCTCCAGGAGGTTTGGATGGAGAGGAGACCGCACGTGGAGGAAAAAGGTGGCAGAGCAACGCTCGTTCGAGACGTCAGCCCCACTACGCCCCTCATAATCGAGCAAGATTAAGGCGCTGCGCATCCCTGTTTTGTAGGTGTGTCGTGTTACGTCGTTAAGATGGGCCTTTCCGGTGCGCACCACAGAGAGTAGGTGCGATGGGCCACAAGGTGACGCTGGCTCGCAGGTATCCTTCACTTGAATCAATTTACAGGATAAAATAGCGGCATCACTTCGAATCCGCCTTTGAAAGGAAAAGGATGCAGTACTGTGTTGTCTGTGTGTGGGGGGAGGGGAGGAGGAGGGCACGCGTACCCTGTCGAGGGCGTCTAGCGTTTGCCAGAGACTGTCTTCCGTGCGCGGTAAGGAGCTGTGCACATGACCAATAGGCTGCCAAACCAACTCAAAAAAAAAGGGGGGAAAGCGCGCAGCATGTGGGGAAAAAAAATTTCCAAAAGCGTGCGTGAGTACACGTGAAGATTGGAGAGGAAATGGCATGCAGCACGATGTATCCCTCCCCCTTGCCACCCCACACCAAGTCCATCCCGGCAGGTGACCCCTTTCATCGCGCGTTACTGGTGTCGTCACTGTGAGCAAAGACAAAAACGGGATAAGTATAGAGCACGCCGAAGAAAGGAAGTTGCCAAATGCAATCCAAACAGTCGGCCAAAGAGCTCAAGGTCAGAAACAACTAGTCGCATAGGCACCCAGAACAAGGCAGGAGGAAGAGCTGTCGTATACACGCGTTCAGCTCTATTGCTGCCCCTCGACCCACCGACGCCTCCACCGAAGTCATGATCACTCTCACCAGCTGACGCTCGCTTTCGAAAAACAACTCTACAGCATGCGTTGTACAAGGAGAAGCGGAGCGGAGTGCACCGAGTAGTGATGTTCGTGCGCGTCTATCTCCAAAGTTCTTTGTGTTTTTTTTTTCACGTTGAGCTCTCTTTAACATCACTTTAAACGAAGAAGTACAGCACTGCAGCAGCGAGGGCTATCCGCAGCACCCGGCGCATGCTCGTGCTGGATGCCCCGTTCTTCGAGAGCTGACTGTCAAGGTAGCAATGAAGCAAGAGGGTGAGACCGAGGGATGATGCCTTGCTTTGATGGCTGTACAGTCCCCATGCAGTTAGCCCAGTTGCCACTGCCAGGAGAAGTCTCGAATAGCGCATTGTGGTGAACACAATGCCACCTTCGCTGCTCTGCGCATCGGCCTGCGCTGCTGCAAGCAGCTCCTTTAACTCCGAAGTTGTCACCGGCGCCGAGCTCTGGTGCCGACGCCGCAGCACCATCTCCAACTCGCAGATCGTGTCTTCGTCACGGCGCTCCTGTTCTGAGCGTGCAAAGGACTCAATGACTGACTTTCCGAACCATATCACGCTGCCCACAACGAACCAGTGCATCACATGCACGAGAAGTGACTCCGACTCCTCCAACTGCGGCGCTGTTGTAGACGCGACGCTACCTTTAGCGCGCTTGGCGATGCTCTCGCGTGCCCGCACAACTGCCGAGAGAGCCTTCTCTACTGCCGTCTCAACATGAAAAAAGGAGGGTAGAAAAGCCGCAGCACTGCTGCCCACGCGTTGCATGATGCGCTCTATGATGTCGCCTGAAAAGAGAACAATAAAAAAGATCGCCTGCAAGTTGACCTTGATTACTGCCTTGCCGATCAAGGTGGCAGAGAAGAACGTGGAGAAGGGCATGAGGAATTGCCCGCATGCCATGCCGCACAGGTCATATGCCATGTTAGGCCATGCAGCCAGCAGCAAAATAGCCCAGAAGCCGTAGCGACGTACCTTTTGCAGTGTCCAGTTCGTGGCAAGAGACATCATGTCATAGGCAGCGGGAGACTCCTGCAGATCATCCTCATGGCGGCCCTGCAACGCAGCAGCGTAGCTCAGCGCGTACGGCGGCACCTCGCCTAGGGCAGTGCCAGCTCCCCATAGCATGCATGCTGGTACCACTTTCCCCAAGTACTCCAACAGCGACATCTTGCTTGCAGCTAGCTCTGGCTGACTCTCTGGTGCGAGGCACACGAAGAGGCGCTCACGCGGGCCGTAGAAAAAGTTGGTCGGATACGTCCAGAAGTTAGCATTGCCGCAGCTCTGCACAGCCGCGCATGTGCGGTAAATGTGAGGAAAGAGGAAGAGAAGGCCAGAGTGCATGCCGGTGCCGAGGCCAATCGACGACAGCACGCCAAGCACCACCCAATAAAGCGCATCGGCCAGCCAGTACTCTACCTCACGCCACCAGCCGTTTGCTATGGCAGCGCAGTGCAAGTGCCCGTCGGTGGCGCTGGACTGCCACCATTCACTGAACTGATCCACGTTCACGGCCGTGCGGCCTCCTAAGATCTGATCCGCAATGGCGGCGCTGCCGTCACCTCCGCAGTTCTTCAGCGTCCTAGTGTAATACGAGTTCACCTCAGCGGCAGTCACCTGCCCATCGCGGTTCAGATCGAGTGCAGAGAACACCGCCTCGGCAGGGGAGGGCACAATATAGTACGATACAAGGCATACTACCACCATCAACGGCAAAAGCACGGTATTAAAGAGGGGTCTCCTTAGAGCCGCCTCTGCATAGTGTACTGCACCTTGAACGCTGTATGCGATGAAGAGCAGAGTGGTGCGAATAGGCCGGTGAACTAATCCGAGGCTCCTTCGCTCGTTTGCAAGGATCGCCTGGGCCTGTTCGAGCTCATTCATCAATGTGGGCATTCTTGGTCTCTCGTGTGAGCCTTTCTGCATGTGTGTGTGTGTGTGTGTGTGTGTGTGTGTGTGTGTGCGCGTACGGGTTTCTACGTATGCACGTGAAGGGGAGTGCAGCAGTGCTCCTTTTACGACAGCAATTGTTGTTGCGTTGATGGGAACGTGTCTGTGTCTCTCTTTCTATAACGCGTCTCCACTGTTCAACACGCGTTGGCACTCCTTCGATATTCTCTCGTTAAAACCTGAGAACGTGCGCCGCACGTACACACCATGCGTGTACGAGAGAGAGATGCAAGCACGCGTGCGGGATGCCATGCATGTACGGTGTTTCACCGGGTGAAGGCGAGAGAGGGTGCATCAATGTTTGACATCAGCAGGCGAACAGAAAGAAGAGACGGGCGGGGAGAGAGCAGGATGGGCGTTTTAAGGAACAGCGGGGAAAAGGTATTCGAATGATGCGGTGTGGGCTGCACCGCTGCCTATCTTTTCCACAGAGGTCTCTCATTTGCGTCCTCTCTTGCCGCCCACGTTGTAAGCTTCGAAAGAGGTGATGTCGGAGAGGTGGTCCCTATACTCGGAGCGGTAGCAGCACTGCTCGTGTGTACGAGGAGAGCAGGGCAGACGCAGTTACCCAGCTGGTGAAGAGATGCGAATACCACAGCAGCAGTTGCGCTCCTAGTCTCTTCTGAAAAGTGGAAGCATGGAACAAAGCAATGTAGCTACCCACGGACTTGTGCACATGCGCGTAATTCCCATCCTCGCACATGCCCTCGCCCCCCCCCCTTCCTCCGCCACACGCCATGGCCGGAGCCGTCCTGTGGTGGCTAGTTTCACCAGTCATCTACCACCCAAGTGCTCAGCGGTCGTTCGAATGCAATCTTCACTTTCTTTTCGTACCGTTATGGCCGCCATAGTTAGCGATTAACCAATGCGCACACACGAAAACGCGGATGGCCGCACAAGCCCACACAAGCGTCCATAAACCCTGGAAGAGCAAAGGTCGAGAGCCACACAGGTGATCACCGCGAAGCACACGGCGAACGTTCCTTATTCCTCTGTCTCGTACTTTCACTCATTTGAGAGGTGACCAAGTATGTGACAACGCACGCTACCACACGCAGCATCCTCAGCAAGGAAAAAAAAAGGGTGCAACCCACGCACAACCTTCCCACGGGGGTGCTGAAGAGCTCAAGGATGGAAACCGCCCATCGCATGCCTTAGAACTTAAGTCGAGTATTAATCGCGAACTAACAGCGAATTGGAGCAAAGGAGCACAGAAAAACGGAGAGTCTTGAAATGGGTCATCATCCCGCTCTCTCGCGCACACGTGCATCTGCGAAGGAAAGTCATTGTCCCCGTTTCAGACCGTCGAAAGACGTTCACAGCTTGGTGCCGCGCACCACACCTGGCCGCATGTTCCGTACGCCGACAAACTCACCCTCCGGCTGCGGCTGGAAACTGCGTGACTGAGACTTGTGCACCTGCATGCCTCGCTCGTACTTGCGGCGCTGGGCAACACGCGGGTTCTTGCGGTCTTTGGGACGGGTCCTGGTGAGACCACGGTGCGACTCGATCTTCTTGGTAGCTTTGCGGCGACGCACCTCTTCCTCAGTAGGGCGACGCGCCGAGGCGACCTCGGCAGAGGCGGCCTTACGAGAGGACTCAGCAGCCTGACGTCCACGTTCCTCTTCCCATACCGCCTCGTAGTCGCCATCACTGCCGTCGGCCCCGTCTTCTGCGCCGCCGAGGTCCACTTCATCATCGTCCTCACCCATGTTGTTCATTTCATTCAAATCATCCTCTTCATCGCCATCACCAGAGATCATTGTAGCGGACTTTGATGACCTCGGCGATGTGCGTTGGCGGCTCAGCACATCCCCCGCCTTCTTCTGGCGACGGCGCAGAGCCTCCATGAGAGAGAGACCCTCATCGCCCTCACCCTCGTCGTCATGCTCACCGTCCGTATCTGCGCCGTCGGCAATGCGGGAGAAAAACTGGTCCTCATCCTCCTGGTAACTGATGGGCGCTATTGTAGAGCTAATAGTGCCGCTATTATTGAGCGCGGATGCCTTCTTTGTGCGCACACGGGTCATGGCAGCCTGCTCTTCCCGTTCCAGCTCCTCCGCCTCCTTCATGTGGCGCAGCTGCTGGCGGCGCTCGCGGGCTTCGGTGTTCTGCATGGAGCGAGAGGACTCGAAGGCGCCACCTTCTCCAGACTGCAGAGGACGAAGCTCGTTTAGGTTTGCAGCTGCTGTAGACTTTCCACTTATGAGCCGGTTCAGCGAGTACTGCAGCTTCTCCTCCAGAGGCCACATCTTCTCCAGATAGACACGGATCTCCACCAAGTGGTCAATTACGGGGTGACCCGCTACCTTGCGGCCTTCAGACTTGAGCAAGAGGTAGAATGTCACGTGCATGCAGTAACTCAACATCAGCTGGACTTTTGTTTCTAAGAAGGAGACAAGATTCTTGTCTGAGGGAGACACCTTACGCTCGTAGAGCAGATCGTGAAGCGGCTGTGCGAGTGTCTTGACCTCAGCCATGTATGTCTTGAGGTCTAGCAGCAGCTTTAACAGCTCTGGTGACTCCTTCTTGAGCACCGCCAGCCTCTCCGCCGTGGTGAGGGCAGCAAAGTCACGTTCAACGGCCTCGATTGCCGGCACGGCGTCGAGCGTATCCAATGCACTCTTATTGGACACGGCGTCACGCCGTGAGGACACGTTAGCTACTGACACGCCGGCTACATCGAAGTCTTCTTCAGTTGTCTTCTTGCGCAGCCCTTTCTCTGTCACCACCGCTAACTCTTCCTCCTCTTGAAATCCGCCGATTTCGTCGTCGCCGTAGCCGTCGAGGCGGTGCGCGTCCGAGGGCAGGACAGCGAACATATCCTCCTCCACACCATCCTCTCGGGCGGCCTTCCGATTGAAGCGGTTGTGCACGACATCGTCGTCATTTACGTACGCGCCGGTGTCCCTTACGGCGAGATCGAGGTCTTCAACAATGTTGTCGCTAGCCTCCTTGCGCGACCGCTTCTTGCTCCCTTTTGCACCCCTTGCCATTGGCAATAGATGGCCGAACGCACTTGTGATGAAAAAGAAAGACAAGAAAATGGCGAAAAGAAGCGGGCGCGGGTCAGCAGCACAGCGACGGAGACGGAGCCTGCAGCAGGCAGAGCACGATAATCTCCTGCTTAGAAGCTTCCTTCTGAGTACGCGTGACTGCTCTTATATAGGCTTGCGTGTGTGTAGGTGTGCGCCTTTATGTGTGCGCTGTAGTCGGTAGTGAGGAAACAGATGAGAGAGGGGCGAGGCAGCCGAGCCAAGTCCCATCAGTGTGTGTGTGTGTGTGTGTGTGTGTGTGTGTGTGTGTGTGTGTCGTCGTATATTTTTAGGGGAAGGGAAAGGGTTCAGAGGAGAAACAATACGATGGCGTGCAGCAGACGCAAACAAAAGAGACTTGTGCACGTGAGGCAGCTGCATCACGTTGGGAAGCGGCGTATCGCTGCATCTGGCGCCGTTCCTGTAGCCCTCCGTCATTCCTGCCACCATCCATCACGGCAGCGAGTGCTGTGGAGAAAAGAAATAGAAATACACAGAGAGGCAACGCCTCACACTTCAACAGAGGTGAAGCAGCGTCCATAAGCGACACATCAGCAGCTGTGCCATCTTCACTTGCCCCCTCCCGTCACGTTGCAGAGCACGGTGAATGGAAATATGATATTCAACCGGTGAAGCTGCTCACCCACGCACATAAAGGAAGCAAGAACAATAAAAAAGAGGACACCACACAGCCCTGCCAGCACCACTTTACCAAGTGTACGATATTCTCATTGTCAAGTGGATTCGAAACTTTTCTTCGCCTTTTGCACCTCCTGATGTGTCCGTGGGTGTACAAATACGCAGCCTTCACTGAGAGTATGCGCACAGAAAGGGAGGGGGGAGGGCGGAAACGGCAAAGAGGGTGCAGTTTGCTTGTTTGTTTGTAAGGCAACGGCACGCCGTGTAGCAGTGAGCCGCTGCAGCCTACAGAGTGCGCACACACTTCCGCGCCAACGTACGAGCACTTAGTGGCTCACTTGCAACAATAATCGCCAACCGTGGTAGCCTCACTACGTGCACGCCATAGGCACGTATCCAAACCCTGCGGCATCCACTCCAAGCACGTGGAATCCAAACTTCAACAGCAGTGCACTCAGTACCACAGCATCAACCAATGGTTCTATCCCCAAAGCTCCGCTGCGTCTACGGCTGGCCCGTACACCCCACGGCTCGACACTCCATGCTCCTTACACCAGCGTCCACGCACGCGCTGCAGCTTCATGTACCAGGCCCAGAACTCATGTGTACGCAGCTGCCCGACCAAGCGCCGGTCGCGATGCATCTTCTTCGAGTAGTCAATACGCTTCTCTTGAGCGTGTTCGAACACAACTCGCGGTGTCATGGGCATCACTGGAAGATGGCGAGATTCACGCTGCGGCTTGGGATGGTTAGCGAGAATCTTATGCACATCACTAAAGCCCTGATACGTGCCTGGTGCCGGCGAGGCGGGCACACGGCCTTGGTAGTCCATTCCGTGTTTGGCTAAGTACTTGTGGCGGAAATCAGAAACCCAAAATGACGGACGCGCGAAATCCTCGTTCAGAACTGTACGCCAAAACATCCGGTTGTACGGATTCGTGCGAGAGCTACTCCAGCGACGCTCATAGTTCCGCGTGCGCGGCGGCACCGGGTATGCCTGAAGTGCCTTTCGGCAAAGCAGTGACGTACGCTGCAACATGACGTATAATCTCTCCCTCGCTCACTCTTCTGCAGAAGCACCGACACGAGTCGAAAAGTGCAAAGCACAGAAATAAAATATAGAAACGTCGTGGTGACACCAAATTTAAGGCAGTCACCGTAGACGCAGAGCGTGTGAATATGCATGCAAATATTTATTTATATACGCAGTTGTGGGCATACAGACGCGCACACGCACACACACATGTGCGTGAAGACCATCGTGCCGGCGATGCAATTGATAGTCAACAAACCAAGCCATCCCCACCATGTAGGAGAAGGGCCGTGACAGGTTCAAGGCAAGAGCAAAAGAAATTAATGGAGAGGAATAGAACAGAGGGAAAGTGACGTGAGTTGTATGATGCGAGGCAGACACGTAGAAAGCAGAGAGAGAGGACGGTCTAACGATACACGTACGGAAGGTACGGCACCATCTAGGTATAAGCAGAAAAGCCGCGAAGTGGCCGCGATGGTGTGACTGGATGTACGTGTGGGCCTTTCAAGGAGAAAGGCGTGACCTTTGAGCAGGTACGATGTACGCTTATTTTGAGCGCGCCAACAGCAGCGCTCTGCTGTATTCTGTATTCCGTACACCTCTCTTCCTTCACACACACACACTTGCTTGTTATGAGTACTACTAAACATCCGCTGTGTATAGTTTTGGCTCCGCTCGGGGTTGTTTCCGAATATGAGCTCCTCGGCCAAAGCAATCAATGGGAAAAAAGCGCTAGTATACATGTGCGAGCATGTCAAGGCTGAAGCTCTGTGACAGGAAGGAGACGCGGAAGGAGAATCAAAGACTACCTCAGAACATCTAAATCCGCTTGCCTGGCAACAAGAGCGCTGCCTTTCTAGGCAGCTTCATTCTACCTCCTCATAGGCTATCTCTCCTTTCCGCTCTCCCCATGGCAGCGTGGTGGGGAAACAGAGAGACACGGCAACAGCAATCGCAAAACGAAAAGACGAGGACCTGCAGCGTCAGTATCACATACATAGACATGTGCGGAGATGGGGACTCAGAAAGAAGAAACTCACCTGTGCACAAAAACACTCGAGTCCGAGTGACGTGCGTTCGAGCAGAGAAACGGGGAGAGAGGTGGGGGGGGGGAAGAGGTAGACATACCAGAGGCGAAAGAATAGGGGAAACGCTTGCGTAGTGCGTGCGTGTAGTTATGTAGCACGCAGGCACACATACACACAGTCTGTAGTCGTCATCCAAGGTACACAGCGCAAGACAGCAAAAAGAAAAACAAAAAATTGCTGGTTTTAATGGTGTCGCCTCCCTTAGAGTCGCTTTCATCACCGCTCTGCTCTTCCTGATGCATGACTTCTCTCAACAACGGCGAGTGCTGCCAATGACGTTGTTCGGAGCCTGCAGTGGTTCGTTGTACATGGTGGTGTACTGCCCAGGGACCATTTCCGCTGGCGTGTACGTCTCACCTGTGCGCACCTCCTCTCGTGGGTGGTGATACTCGTGATTGATGGTGTAAATGCCATCTTGAATGTCAAACACGGCTTTGGCACCGTACTTGTGACACACATCCGCTTCGGCCGAGCGATCCTGGTACCCGGTGGAATAGGTAGTTGCCCACTTCCCATCATGGCGCGTCTGAAAGCGAGCATCGCGCTGCGTGAGAGCCATCTCTTGTGCTTGAGAGAGGGCGTAGTGTGTGTTGCGCAGAGGAACCGTGGCGTCACGGTCATTCATGTGTCTTGCCTCTGCAACATCGTACGCTGCATGCTCGCGGTAGGTCGTGCTCATCCAGTCTTTGGCTGAGTAAGGCTCGTAACCTTCTGGCAGGGCTTTCTTGTGGCTGTCTTCTAGCGTGCTACGTAGTTTTGTATGGTCTGCGGTTCGGCCACGCTGCAGAGTCTGAAACGTGTGCTCGCGGCGCCGAGGCCCCTCGCGCTCCACGTTGTTGTACCGGCTCTTGTAGACGAAAACACCATCCCCGTCATCCTTCCAATCCTCCTGTCGGTACGCTGACGGGTCCATCTTGCTGAAGTCACAGTAGTCGTCTGAAGTGAGGCGGAAAGTGTCCGGGGCAGCGCCATTTGCGTACGGTGTCGCCCCCAGGTTGTCGAGCTCTCCCTTGAGAGCGTCTTCCTTAGCCTGTCCGTCACGGAGCGCGGCCAGTACACCATCGTCAAAGGTGCGAGGGATGGCTTGATTGGTAGTTTGGAGTGTGAGGAACCGTGGCTTTCTCGAGCCGTTCTTACCCTGACCTTGTGTGCCGTCAGGGTCATCACCGCCCTCTCTCAGTTTCTGCAACTGTGAAGCGTTGAACCCCCCTGTATTGCTGTTACCGTCATCTAAGATCAAGTGAAATCCTACAGTCGTGTAGTCTAGCGTGCGAGGGTGGCTTGTCTGGTCCTTCGGGAGAGGCACCAGCTTGCGGTTGATCTCTGCTTGAAAGGGATATGGCCGCTTGGATACAACGTCGTCTGGTGCACGAGGTGGTACCTCACCTGTGGCACCCCAATACGCACTAGCTGCAAAACCCTCTCTGCCACGTGACTTTAAAAACTCTTTGAGAGCATCCTCGTCAGCCGGTACGCTGTCGGCAGAGCGCTGAGAGTAAGCGAGGGCCCCATTGGTGTTGCGAGCGAGTTGGGGAAGCTGCATGACGAAGTGGAGTTGGTAGTGGTGTGTTGTTTATTTCCTTCGGCACGTGTGTATGTGTGTGTGTGATTACAATCTAATTATTCCTTTGGGGGAAAGGTCTTCGCCGTGCTCAAGCACTCGTGCACACGTGCGTATACGTGCACTCACATCGCCACGTGTTTATTACATGACAGTGAAAGGTGCACAGATAAGGCGCATATAGAGGGGATATGAGCGTTCGTCATTATGGAGAAGGAGCGAGTGAAGGAAAGGGAGCATCGTGCGCAGTGCTATACAAGGGAGTTTGAAAAAACGATGTGGGTGCTCTGTGGGAAGGAAATCCCATGTGTGTTATCTGCTGCCAGGTACGCATCCGACGAAATGAAGAACGGCGGCGAGGCCATCCGACGGCTTTGGCAAGAAGGATGCCCTCTAAAACCTTAAGGCTCTTCTCCGCTCAGTGCACAACTACATATAAATCAAACGCATACCCGTTAGGTTGCCTTGGCACTCTAAAGAAGTGTGCCGTATCGTCTTTCATGAACTGTGGCAGAGACTATTCGCGCCTAGACACACCACGGCAGGTGCAAACACATGCAGACATCAAGCGCATTGACACAAGTCATTTTTTGAGGGTTCCAATAGGCCCCTTGTGCCGTGCGACACAACTTCAACGCTACTCCACTCGGTGTGTCAGGCCTCTGAGCCTGGTGTAAAGCGGTTCTAGAACTGTTTTACCGCGGTGCAACGACTCAGCCATTGCAGTGCAGCCCTGTCTCCAACCCCACCCACACCCCAGGCGTAGGACGTCTCACAGACGCTTCTAATGTGCCGAGCTCCACCTGGTGTATCCCTCAAGGGTGACCCAGGCTCCCCGCCAATAGGCGGCATGGACCAGGGGTGGGATGCATTCGAGTCACGCTGACACCTTGTCTATCATATGAGTGGCGTAAACATGTCCACAGCAGCAGGTCCCTCCGGCGCAACGCTGTACAGAGCACGACCCCCGACATCAGCAGCCATGCATAGTCCCGACTTCGCTACGTCACAGGCGCCTGACCCTGTGACGACCAGGAATGGGATTTGGCAGTGGCAGAGAAAGGGGGAGGAGCGCTCTGGTACCTCACCCACATACACACGCATACACATCAAGCGGGCACTAGACTCTGCGATGCCACGCGCTGAGGTGTTCCCCACCACCACGTCATTCGGATTAAAGGGAGTACAAAATGGGCAAAAGAAAAGCGTACGAACTCAATGCAGCACTTCCGACACAAGAAACGACGGCGGCTTCGTGTGCGCCTCAGATGGATAGTGATGCCACCCCCACGGCAAACATCCTCTCTGAGACCACTACCACAGTGCTCCCGCGTATATCACCCCCTGCTCAGCCGTTTCTTAGAACCTGCAAGGTTTTCCTTGTGCTTCCTTTGTCAAATCCCCATCTGCACATGAAGAGACTGTCGAAAGACATGAGGGGAAAGAGTGGAAGTAGGAATCATAAAAGGCAAAACGGAGAGCGCGGCTAGCGTTGGTGGTGACGAGAAAAGGCATTTACATCTTCTCATCCATTATATAAGAGGGCGTCACCCCCCTTTACCGTTGTACCCTATCTCCCTCTGATGTTGTGCAGCGTGGCCCCTCCTCCACCACTGATTGTTTCCTCCCTTTTCTTTCGTGTTTCTTTCTGTAGAATAGTATGTCGCATGAGCCTGAGTTTGTTCGAACAGACTCCTGCACCGAGGTCGACAATCCTCAATCACAACAGAAAAGCGTCTTGAACGTCCTCACACCATCAAGTGCGGGTAGTAGGGTTTCAGCGGGTCACAGAAAACGCATCTCCTTCACAGTGTCAGCCCCAATCTCTCTCCTAGCCTCGACTGCGCTTCGCGAATTCCCTGAAGCATCTGCAACGTTTCATCGAGAACTTCGAGCTGCCGCTGGGTCTCACGCCGAAGCTCCTGCTCATGCAGCAGCTCCTTCTCAAGCACTCGATTGCTCTCTTTCTTCGCGAGAAACGCGTCCTCCTCACGATGGACCGAGTATGAAATCATTTTCATAATTCGGCCGGCTGGGTACGAGATGGCGCTGCCGCCGCTGTCCCCGTTTGCGGATACCGCGATGCCGTGTGGATTGGCGGGCACGATTGAGGCCGGCACTTTCCCGTAGTAATTTTGTGTGAAGAAGGGTGGACTAGTAGGCCGAAGCGGAGGCGACGGGTTAGTGTGGTTGGCCACTTCGTTGTGTCGCTCGTGTAGCACACCAGTTCCTAGCGGGCAAAGGGAAGCAGTTGCAAGGTCAGATGTTGGGATGTTCTCGCCTGTTGTGTCGACGCCGCCGCCTGCAGAGTAACCTGCGGGTGCTGTCTTACCCTCGTGCCGCGGCATGTTGGTTGAGCTAGGGTTAAGCGACATCGCTGGAGGTGGGCGAAATACACCAGTAGATGTTTGCTGGCTCCACGGCACGGTGGGGCCTAGATTGGGTGAAACGTACATTGACGAAGTTCGAGACATGGTCGATGGGAGGATACAAGACACACAGAAACGGAAGAACAGGGGGAAAAAAAACGAGCACTACTGTAGTCAAAACGAGAGAATGAAACAAGCGCGCAAAACAGTCACATCAGGTGCGAGATGCTGCAGAAGAGAAGCGTAGGGAACTGTGAACACCGAGTGGAAGCCCCTCAGAGAAGGGGAAGCAACGCAAACAAATGCAAAGACTGTGAAAGGGATGTAAAAAGCTAGTTGTGGTAGCGGCTGAAAAAAAAGAGATCAAAAGGGGGGAAAGCCACACAATAGTGGCGTTCCGCAAGCCGAACCGATGGACTGCGGAATCAAACAGCAACGCTACTGAGGAGGGGAGCCGCCTGGGGCGGTGATGCACAGGCAAACGAGTATCCAGATTAAGAAGGGGATTCAGGGAATGCAGGAAGCTAAAGTGGGGATGTCTGGAGAAGGTTAAGCAGGGGGACAGAGGTAACCCAGAACGAGAGCAAGAAACATGCGAGGAGGCGAACGGCCACACCATAACGAGGAGATCAAAATAAAAAAGTGCCTAATGTGCTAAACTCCTAGAGAGCAATGATAGAACTAAGTGAGGAGAATGGCGGGGCACACACAGACGCACAGACTCCCCAGAGGAGCGATCCAGGATCGACCTATCCGTGAAGAGGGAAAACGTGAAAGTGCGTGCCTTTTTTGATCACCGAGCACACAGAGTGTGCAGCAACTACTAAAGGGAAAGGACGTAGATTGGGATAAGGTCCAGATATAGCGAGCAGCGCAAGGAATCTCAATTGTACTAGAAACAGACGATAACGGCAGGGTCGTCACCACCGGAAAGGGTGCAAAAAAAAAAAGAGCAGACGGCACAACCGCCAGCACGATCTGCATACTTCAAGTTGGCCGAGCAACAGCATGATGGGAACGCAGAATAGGCGCACGTTAGAAACAGGGAGGAGGAGGCCACGCGTTTTTTAACGGTCGGGATGCATGGCAAGAAGGTGTGGTAGTTAAGGAGAACGGGAGTTCGGTTCAAGAGAATCAATGGGTGCAGTGGTGATTACAATGAGAGGGTGATGTGCGAATTGCATGTCCTCCTAGTACCTTCACATTTTGTTTCGCCGCGCATGGACTTTATGCAGCCTCATCATCGAAGCTGTACATGAAGAGAGCAACACAGTTCGGCAAGACATGACGAAAAGGCTACCAGTGTCATGGCGAGAAAATGTCTCCCTGACACGACCCGGCATCTCAAAAGACGGGGGCTGAACAGTCTACGACTGGTGACATCCACCTAAGCAACCTTGGGAGTGAGACAAGTCGAGCAGCTTCGCTGGCTGACAGATGCGCACACCCGCGTGGAAGCGTCTGTTAGTGCCCACTCGACCTTGTTTTATATGTTTCATTTGCTACACAGCTATCTCGCTATTGATGTTGTTACTTCTGGGGAAGGGGCGGGGGGGCTTATTACTGTGTGTGTGTGTGTGTATGTGAAATGTACAGTGCAAGTGCAGCGTAAGCATGGAGCAGAGCAACGTAACTTCTCCCTTACTCTCCTTCCATCCATCTGCAAAGAATCGACAAACCTAAACAACGGTAGTCTCACTTTCATCGTCGTGACTGTGGAGAGTGCTGAATTCAAGGTTCTGGGTGGATTCATTCTCAGTGGCCAAGGAATTGTGCTGCGCAACTTTGTCGCTGTCGCCCACGTCGTCAGAGGCCTTCGTGGCAGAGTCCTCCTGTTCGCCGTCTCCGACATACTTTAAACGTGACATGAGTTCTTGAAGGCGCGAGGCAGCCACTTTAGCTCCTGAGTCACCCGCGGTGGCAGCACGCAGGACTGCGTCACCAAACTCTTTCTTCCGCTGGCAAATTTCGTAGCAGTATTGTTCGATAGTGTCGGCAATAATGAATCGCGTTACGTACACCGGCTTCTTCTGTCCGATGCGGTAGCAACGGTGAACAGCCTGCTCCTCAATGGCGGGGTTCCACCAAGGGTCCACAACGACCACGTGATTCGCCGCAGTGAGATTCAGGCCAACACCCGTTGCAGTCTTGCTTGCCAGCACGATCTTGATGTGTTCACTTGTCTGAAATTGACGAATTACAGCGTTTCGGTTCGACAGCGACATTGTACCATCGATTCGCAGAAACGCAATATTGTACCGGTCCAATGCGACACTGATGACATCCATGAAGGAAGTGAACTGGGAAAAAATGATCATTTTATCGTCGGGGTGATTCTTCTGCATATCATGAATAGAACGCAGCACCATCCGGAGCTTCGTACTCAGCTCAAACTCATTGTTCTTGTATTGCGCAATACGCTGGCTTGAGTTCAGTGTGGTCTTTTTAAACACAGAGTTGAAGGTAATAATGTGCGCGCACGTCGGGCACTCGATTCGTGTAGCTATGTTGTCGCCATCAACAGCGTCACGGAATCGCAGCAGCAAGCACTCGTAACAGAACGTGTGGGCACACTTAGTCGTCACCGGTGAGCTTGCTTCACTCTTACAAATGCCGCAAACACAGATCCTAACGGCACGGCCCTGGCTGATCCAGCTGTGGCAGCAAGCCTGCCGAAGCCGCGTCATCATAGCAAATATATGAAAGACGCCTTCTTTGCATTCCGAAGTTGCCAAAGCGCTTCTTGAGCGTGCCAAGATGCTGTTGTACATGTGTGACTCCCTCACGCTAAACGGCTGCTTAACCACAACCTCCGTCTTCGGTGGAAGTTTTACAAGAACCTCCTTAACGCCACCTCGCATCATCACAGGGCCACGTCGCAGAAATGCCGGCTGTAGCGACTTTGCAATGCTGCGCTGCAGCAACGGGTCAGCGAGAAGCTCCTCAGGATTACCTCCCGGCAACACAGGCAAGCGTGGAAGACCGATGAAGTGGAGAAGGTTTTGCAGGTCATCAATCGAGTTGTGTAGCGGTGTCGCTGTCACAGCCCAGCGGTGAAGCCCTTGCAATTCCTGAACGGCGCGCCAGCGTTGCGTCCGTGCGTGGCGAATCATGTGGGCCTCGTCGAGAATAATACGTTTCCAGTGAATGTGAAAGAGTGGACCAGCCTCTTTTCGAGTGAAGGAAAACGTGCGCGGATCGTCACCAGGAATAAAAGCTGCAGCCGCAGAATTCGTGAGTGTATCGTAGGTTGTAATGACAAAGTCAAAAGTTTCCAGCTCTGTGCTACTGATAAGCTTGCTCTCACCGTGATAGAGGTACAAGGTGATTTTTCGAGATGCCTTCACTTTGGATTCGATCTCAGACTTCCATTGGAGCATGAGGGCCGCCGGAACAACAACAAGAGTGCGCAATTCCTTTGAGTTTATGAGGCAAAATTCCTTCTTTTCTACATCATCGAGGAAATCTAGCGCACGCTTCTGATAGGAAGGATGAAACTTGCCCGCAAACGCCAACCATTTGTCAATTTCTGCACGAACCCATTTGTAGCTCCCTTGTTTGGTTTTCATCAAATCAGTGGTACTGGAGATGAGTGATAAAAGGTCATCTGCCGGCCGGTTGATCCTCGAGCAGTTAGCCACCACACTAATTCTCTGCAGCTGCCGAAGCACCGTAAGTAAGCGACTCCCTTCAGCTAGAATTCTCCGCTGCAGCAGTTGCTTCGAGTATAATCCCTTGCTTACTTTGTCGGACATCAGACACAAGCCAATCATCTGCACCGTTTTTCCCATGCCCAGGTGATCTGCCATAATACCGCCGATGTGGTTTATTTCACGTTGCATCATCCATCCCACACCCTCTTTCTGAAAAGGCAGTAGCTGCGTGTTCATATCAGGAACATCTATGCTTTGCAGCTCATCCTCGTAGGAGAACGAAGAGTAAAATCCACGAACTGGGGCTGCATCAGAGGAAGACAAAGAGCCTTGGCTAAGCACAGCTAATTTGCTGCGTGTTAAGTGGAATCGGAAAAGTTTGCACAGCTGCATTGCTGTTCCGGAAACTAGATTATCCAACTCGTTCTGAGAGACAAGACTTCTGTGAAAATGCAGACTCTGATCAAAGCACAAGAGAGCGTGGGCACCTGATCGTGTAAGTAAGCAACCTCTCGAAGAAAACGAAGCTTCTTTTTCTAGCCACTTAGAAGGACACTACTGCACGTGACGACCCCTACACCTTGTGCTTGGGCACACGAAACAAAATTGAAGGCCGAACATGTAAAGGAGGTATACGCAAGATAAAGTCAGCAGTGAACAGGATGGGTTCCCTTGTCATTAGATTACTAGCTGAAGCTGTTGGGTGAGCGTAAATCGCGCCCGAAGTAGCTTTAACATTTTATATTGTGCAGGTGTGTTTCCCTGATGAAAACTTCGTCAGGAGAAGCCTCGTTCTAGATGCTAGAGCATACCTACTTTTTTTTTTCTATTTCAGCGTTTCATACGTTCTCAGCAGCAATGGATCTACGGGAAAAAAAAGTACTGTGACGATAAAAAATACCTCAACAATGTTGTTGATCTAGACATTTAGCGGAAATTCCACGCTCGTTTTTTTTTCATATTGTTTTTCTCCGTACAGCTTTTGTTGAACTTGCCTCTTGGCAGCTGCCTCTTCGGCGGAAAGAATGTATTGTGTACACCTTTCGTCTCCGCCCTCACCAAGTAAAATTGTTGTCATTTCTGCAAAGTTCTCGTCTTCTTCACACTCGGGATCCATTCCTCCGTTAGTAGAGCTACTACATTCACCCATATCCTCCACCTCTGAGCCTGCCGCAGTCACCACAGAAAATGGGTAAATATCACTCATGCTTATGGTACTAAAGTTCATCTCAGCAAAGCAAGGCGAAGCAGGTGCAGTGGGTGCCCATGACTCATTCCGTGCACGGCAATGAGAAATCATGCTAAAAATCTCGTCACTGCTAAGCACATAAGCCCTCTGTAGATATTTGGGCAGGTGCCGCCCCTCAACACTCTTGAGATTAAATTGGTGGGTCAGATTTTTCCCATCTGCCACTTGAGCTACCGTGTCGAGAAGCCTGTACACGGACTCTGCCTTTTGTGCAGAATAGCGATAGTAGGAAAAGGAATTCAAGCATCCAACAAACACGGCACACAATATGTGCGCAGAGACATTCATTTTCGCTTTCGAGTCAATAGCCCTAAGGAAAAGCATTTCCAGCTGACGAAAAAATGAGTGAAAGACAAGACAGCTGCATAGCTCTGATTCACCCGCTGCGTGAATATTAAAACGTGACGCCCCCTCTGCATGCAACGCATTGGTCGTTTTTGATTCGATTTCCTTTCGAAGGCTTATTGAGTGCTCGATAGCATGGCCAAAGTGCTCTTGACATGTTTCCAACGAAAGAGAAGGAGTTGCAAGTGATGAACACAATCCTGCACATGCGTTGCACCACAAAGAAAACAGCACTCCTTTCGAATCCGCTTGCTTTTCTATGGCGTGAGTACCTGTATCGGAGGCGCTGCGCTTGCTGAGAAGCTGCTTTACGCTGCTCTTTTCCAAGGCCTCTTCAACTTTTGCGCAGGCATCCAGCCAGAGGCGACTAGTTCTCGCTGGAAATCCCAAAGCTGTGCTTGCCCACAAATCAAATGTTAATGAGGAGATAAAAACACCAGCCTCTTCAAAAACAATACGATGCAGCAAAACTGCTAGCATAGCCGGAATAATTAATGGCTTTTCAAGAATGCGAAACGGTTTCCGTTGCTGAACGTGCTTATCGTCTATCAAGTGCGTCTGCTCACAAATGCGTCCCACAATCTTATCAATATCGCCGCTGGGAAGTAGACCGTCAAGTGATACCAAAGGCAGCAGTCCGTTTGTGTCGTCCTGTCTCATATTTAACTGCTTGCAAGGCTTCATAAAATACTCGGTGACCAAAAACGCTGCAAAGTCAGCTTGCATATGGAAAGGTAGAGTTACTGGCTCCTCTATGTGCCAATCGCCGCTTCTCGGTGATAACGTCATCCTGTGCCAACACACTTTACAAAGATGCTACGCGAGGGTACAGAAATCGAATAGGTACTAATGATGGGGCTGATAAAAGGTAAGACAAGGGAGAGAGGATAGTTAAGAGAATAAAAGGGAAGAAATGAGGACTGTTAAAGTAAGGTAGGTGTGTGGAAAAAGTGTGCCAAGAGGCCGTGCTTTTGTTGTGCGTCGCTAAAAACGATGTGAGTGGTGAGAATGACCTCAGTGCGCATTGTTCCGCTACCCCTCCCACGATTTTCTCATTTATTCACTGAGCAACCCTGCTCACTGTTTACGCCTCTAGCTCGTGAGTTACCATAAGCATGCATGCAATCCCTGAGATGGAGGGCGGATTCGCAGCATGGGTGCTTCATGAGTAGCTTGTCTCACGAACACTTGAGTTTATCTGGGGCAGACAGCATTCCCTCGACAACCAATGTGCGTCAATGGGGGGGGTATATGGCCCTGGCAGACTGTAGAAGGGCTCAAACGTATTGCCCAAGTCCTTATGCAAACGCCCTCACCCCATCTAATCAGATTCAAGTGTCACCAATTCCCCCTCCCTCTGCTGAATCTCCTATTACAGAGCTTCTCGTCAGGTTCACGGAACCCTGGGCGGTGAAAGTGGTAAAAAGTGTAATAATCTGCTGGCTGCAAAACCGTCCATGGCGCTCCCATCACCAAAGTACAAGGTAGAAAGAGGTGCTTCAGAGCGGCTCATTGCTTTCGAGGAACCTCTCGAAAACGGCTCGCAGCTACAGCGCCACATTTGTGACGCCTCTTTTCAACTAGAACGAATACTTTCATCCTTTACAGTTGTTCGAGTACGAATGTACCTCCCCTGTCTATTCTCCCCTCCTTATCCTCCTTTCTTCAATTTCCGATGAACTTGCAACCAGTTCCTCGGGCACAAAGGTGAACATTGTGGGTCTTCTTCCCGAATAGCGTTTACAAAACGTTCACGAAAGTTTGTTTCCATACCAATATATATATATATATATATATATATATATATATATATCTTTATATACGAACGGGCAGCGCAGGGAAAGCTGAAGTCATGAGCTGTACCTTGAACACTTGTCCTACTTCACAGGAAAAAAGTGACATGTTTGTCACGTCTTTAGACGTTTTTAGTAGGAGAGCATATTTTGATCCATACACAACTCACACCAATATTGAGGTGCTTCCCCCCATTCCGCCTTTACCCAAGGCTCAGAGCGACAAATTGCCTGTAGGTGTCGTGTTTCCTAACGCACATACATTAGATAGCGGCGCAGATCAGGACGTTGCTGTCCATGAATCGTTGGTATCGAAGGTAAAGCATTTTTCTACGCCCAGCTCTTTCAAGGCTTCCAATTTGGTAGCTGATTTTCTAAAGGAAAATCTCGGAGGGGCCATTCTTCCAGACGATAGAGTAGGAAGGCATGTGCTGCTCGAAAGACGTCGCTCTTTCTTTGAGTCCCTCTTTACCATAGAGGAACATGTGCAAACTGCGCTTCCGTGTCGGTTGTCTACCAGCGACATTGAGAACATATTTCGCAGCGACTCCGATACTCCCCTCAACTCGACAGAATCATATAGAAAGCGGCTAGCTTCTCTCGAACAGCTTCGGACTACCCTGAACTGCTGAGAAAAGATTCTTTACTTTTATCAACTGTGAAGAACAGCGAAAAGGAAGCAGAAAGTGAACAAAAAATTTTCGAGGTAGGCTGCAGTGGGCCTTGGCCTTGTTTTCCAGGGAGCAAGGACATGACTGTTCTTATTGAAGGAACAGGTGCTCTTCAAGATGGAGCTTCTTGGTGGAATAGGAGGCTTTCTTTAGCACTTCAGAGTGGAAAACAGATGATGCTTACTCTACCATAACCTTTTTTTCATGAGTATATGCGATTCACTTCTGTATGTGATTTCTCTAGTGCCTCAGCGTACTTTTCCTACTCTTCGCTCCACACATTTATATATATATATATAATCTTGCCTGTTCTAGGAAGTGCAAGTGAAAAATGCGTAGGTTTTTGACTCCGTGCTGCCTTGGGTCTACAAGAGCTCTTCATATACCATGGAAGTCGCAGTTACCCGTGGCTAAAGATCCGCGGTGGCATGGTCTGGGTCAAGCAGTGGTCAATCTTGCACGGTCATGTGATACTGGAAAAGCTGCTTTTGATGAGTGTTCTGCAGCGCGAGAGCAGCTGGAGTCGATTGTACAATCCATGGGCTATGATATGGGCATCTATATTTTTGGTGGCCTTGTCACAACCGGTTTGTTTGAAGTCGGAGGTGATGTTGATTTCGTTGGAATTCTGGATGTTGAGCCTGGCTTTGCGGAGGCAGGCGAGATTCTTAGGCGGTGTTCGAGTGAGTTCCGGCGTCTTGGGCTGCGCTCCCGCGTGTATCCGAAAGCTCGTGTGCCCGTTATAAAGGCTGATCGTGTAAGCCGCAGCCTTCCAGGCTCGCCGTTGCACAGCTTGTCTTGCGATGGAATTTTTCAGTTTAGCCGGCAAGTGAACGCTGCTGAGGCAGAGAGTTTCAGAAATCGTGTTGAATCAAATTACAGTGCAACTTCTGTGGAATGGAATAGTTCATATCAGTTTGCCACAGTGCAGTTTGATACTACCTCCTCCCTGGTGTATGGGCTGGCCAATCTGAGAGCACACAATGAAGTGGAAATTCCACTTCGACTTCCTGTTGATGTGCGTTACGGCCCCGAGGTGTATAGATTTCCGTTTGACTTCTGTCTTTCGTCAACAGGGCTACGGAGCTCGCATGTGCTTGGTGAGGCATTGGCTCAGTACCCATACTCACGACATTTGCTTCTAGTTCTCAAAAAATGGGGTCGTGCCAGCGGAATTATTAACTCTATCGATGGACTTTTAGCGAGCTATGCGCTGACGGTGATGATGGTGCACTTTTTGTCGCTCGTACAGGTGATCCCAAAAGTTACAGCTACCAAGTTGAATGAAGGTCTCAAGACGTTGAGTCCCAATCCTGAGTATCGCCTCCTTGAAGATGGACACCCAGATGCTATGGCAGAGGTAGGCTACTTGCTTGCTACTTTCCTCGAATACTTTGGATGCGCTTTTGACTACCAGAAAAGCGTTGTGTGTACGACAAATATGTCCTTGACAAAAGCGACGATGGGGTGGGACAGAGATAACAGCACAATAGGAAAGCCACCTTTTTTTCACTTTGCTATTAAGGATCCGTACGGGTTAGATAATATTGCTCGAAATCTCGACATGGAGTCTACCGTATATGTTCAGAAAGCTCACTATCTAGCAATGAAAACGGTGATGGACGAATTCAACGATCCTACGTTTATTCTTTCATCTCTCACAAAGGATCCGCGAAAACCCCCTCGCTTAATGCGTTCTTTGAGCGACCGTGGCATTCACTCTGAATCCATGCATTCAGACCAGTTGGAGGCGCGGCATGCTTTGAACAAACTTCAATTTCAACAACGCAAGAGATCGATGGAGGACTTTGGTGAGAGGGCCGTTAAGAACAAAAAGAACCAGAGTACCGCAGCTGATGTCACGAAAAACGTTCTGGGATGGATTAGGAACGATAGTGTTCTGTAAAAAAAAATATTCTACAAAATACACATCATCGTAAACGTAAGCATTCGAACGAGCACTGCGCAGCACAGTCCCCTTCCGCATGGCTCTTTCTCCCTTTCCACCCGGGGAAAACTAGACGAAGTAAACAAAATAGATGAAGATTCTCACTCTGCTTCGAAAAAAAAAAAAAGAATACCTCAGAAGCCTGCTCAACTGCTCTGTATCATCATAAGAACATATGCGATGCCCAAAAGCCATGCCACTCATTCGCGGAACCGGTAGAAACCTGGGATTATGCTTCCGTTGAAGTCACTTTCATGGGCCATTTTTTTTTTTATCTCTCCCTCTTTCTCACCTCATCATTTTTTTTTTTTTTTCGTGTGTGCTCCTTCGCTTCTCTTGCCGGTGTACGTAAAGGTCTCATGGCTCTTAGTCTTTCGTAACCACCCTATACGCTTCGGAATGGAATCGATCCTCACCTCTTTGCAGTGGGAGAACGAGAGGCTGCCTCCGCCTGGCTCACATAGTACAGTTCCCGATGATGACGTGCCACCTTGGAAGTGCATCAGTGAGGTGATCCCAGGCCTTTACCTTACATGTGCCTCTGAGATGACCGATAAGAGAAAGTGTACGGAAATGGGGGTGTGTCTCGTAATCAACATGTGCGGGGAAAATGATTTTTCAAAGTACCGCGTCTTTGAGAAAGACGAGAGCGCGGCGTATGCCTTTCGCAGGTTTGATTCGCTGGAAAAATTTGCCTGTGAGCTGAATAATTACTGCCGCGTGGCAGTGGGCACTCCAAAGGCTCAAAGAAAAGTGTTTGTTGTGACTATTCCTGCAGAGGACACGCCGACGTATAGAATCGACCAGCATTTTGTGGAGTGTGCAGTTCTCATTGAAATTGTTTTGCGGTGTAAGGAAAGTCCCGAAGCGGCTAGCGAGGAAGACTATACAGCTGTGCCTGCTGTGGCAGTGCATTGCATGGTTGGGGTGAGCCGGTCGGCCTCCATTGTCTTAGCTTACCTCATCAAGAAATACGGCGTCTCCCAAGACGACGCTATGCGTTTAATTCGCTGCACTCGCCCGGTAGTCCAGCCAAACCCTGGGTTCCAGCGGCAAATCTCCATGTGGAAGGCTCTCGGAACCCATCGCATCGTTGACGAATGGACGGCCAAGGTGCTTGCTGTCGAAATCAAAACCAGATCGAACCTGGTCGAGGTGGCAACCACTATGTTGCCAATCATCTTGCGAGTAAAGACATGCGAAAACGAACGTCAGTACTTCGGGTCGCTCATCAAAAATGCAGCGCCGACCGAAGCAGAACTGCATGCTGTATACCGGGAGCTTCGCTCGGTTATTGCGGCAGATGTCGATAGTGAGGTCTACACAGACATTCCCAACTATTTTGGCTACGTTGCAGAGGTTGTGGGCAGCATTCATTGCGCTGCTCCAGCGGTATTGCAATATGCTACGGACTTTCAAAGCTCACTCGCGTACAGCGATGCGTTCTATTACCGTGTAGTGAAAGGTGTGGCTCGCTCTGGTTTTGAAAAAGACACACTCGACACTATTCGCGGCTTTTGCTCGTTGTTTGAAGCCATCTACGTCAAGCACTTGAGCGCTCGCGGCTCAGACCACCCTTTAGCCTTAAACCCAATCGCACAGGATCCGGAGTTGCCGCCAGTGTGCGCGCTTTCGTTTCCTTTTTTGTTTCTTGTGGCACCGTACGCCGAGGGGTTTGTGCAGTCGAGCGAGTGGAACGCGCTGGTCAATGAATTCGCGACTACAGGGGACGCGCTGAGCGCCACCGACCTTTGGCGATTGAAAAACAAAACAGTGCGTGTGTTTCTTCAGTTCTTCTTTCTGTCTTCCTGCACTAGGGAAGGGTCTGCCGCAACAGGGAGCTACACGAAGCTGGGTTTCTTGCAAAATGATGTTGAGGTGGTGACATTCAGGACGATGGAGTCGAAGCTGATGGCTGGCGGCGGCTTCATTGCTTCACTCGAGGACGTCGTGGTGATTTCGCAGTCAGTGGATGACCACGTTGCATTTCTCCTGCTATGTAAAACGTTGAGTGGGGTACTCGCATTTCGTCTTCTTTTGGAAGCTGCGGGGCAGTTTCTGTCTCAAACATACGGTGCGCGACTGAGAGAATGCGTGCTGCTTGCTGACGAACTTCTGCCGCTACCCATGATCTCTGCGGCGGTTTTGTCGCTAGAATGTTCCTACAAGGCAGTGTATGGCAAATCATCCAAGGCTGTCGATTTCTTCAGGGGTGAGCTTTCGAGTCTGTTGGAGACTGGGGTTTTGAATCCTGCTGGTGTGGTATCGCTCTTCCAACTATCCCTGTAGTTGGATCTTTTCTCGTGGTTTCTTTGCGTGTACTTCTCCAGGGCATGTCCCACGGCCAGTCATTGGGCCATTGCTGCCTCGTTTATGTCCAAGAGAGTTTCCGTTTGACTATCCACACAAATTTCTGCTCCCTAAATAACACCCCGGAAAGGAAGAAAAATAAGCACACCATCGTGTACGCCTTCTCGCAGCTGGAGTCTGCTGGGCACTTCTCTCGCCTCATGGAACGAGCCTAGTATAGCGGCACCGCAGAAGTAGGAATAGAAGCGAACACAGGCTCAAATGAACCCCATGGCAAGTCATAAAGAGATGAGCAAGAGCAGTTCGTGCGTCTGGTACAGACGGTGTGCTTGCTCCCCTTCCCCATCCCTCTCCTTGTAGACTGCAGAACTGCTGCCTATAGTTTGGCTTGCCTGCTCCCCGGTTTCCCACGCCAACCTTTCCCCACCACTTACCTCGTGCGAATGCAAACATGCCCAACTATTGACTAACGCTGCGGCGGGGGGCGTTCACACACAAATGCTTTTGTGTTGATTTTTTATTTGCGCTTTTTCCTCGAGCGGGATGCTGTGTGACAAGCGAAAAGGAATAAGCGAAGGAAACGGCACCTACCGACGTCGGAACGGAACAGTGCTTTGGACATTTTGGCCAGTGCGCAACGCATGCCAGTGATGCCGGCGGGGTTCAATGACGCGTGCTCGGCGTTTTTCCGAAAGCACTTCGACATCTTTGACCGCGACAAGATTGGGCGTGTTCGAAATGAAGACTTTGCCACGCTGATTCGTGCCTGCGGTGCTACCCCGTTAGAGGCCAGCATCGAGGATCTGAGAGCCATTGCAGACCCGAGTAACCGTGGCAGCTTCAGTTTTGACGACTTCTGCGCAGCTCTGAGGAAGGCGCTTGCAGTCTCGATATCTCCACACGAAGTGCGCGAAGCATTTCAGGGCTTTGACCCAGACAAACGTGGCCTTATCAATCCACACGAACTCCGTTACTTTCTCACCACCATGGGTGACGTTCTCAGCGCCGAGGAAATGAACGAATTTATTGAAGAGATGCGTTCTGAAATGGACATGGAGGGAAACCTGGTTGTGGCGGACAGCATCTACAAAATGACCCCGGAGATGTTTCGCTAGTTTTGTTCTCGGTGCTCAAAAGGAAAAAAAAAAGGAAACATGAGTTTACCGCTGCATTTCGTTCGGCCCTGCTACTGCAATTCTCCCTTCCCCACACATCCCCAAACAAGCGAGGCGGAGGGGCGAGGGAGGGTGCTCCTTTTTTTTTTCGAGTTTGCTTCGTACTCGTGATGTACCAAAGGATGCTAATCTCCAGGAGGTGTGGCAAACTCCTTCCCCAAAAGTAAAATAGGAAGTGACGGAAATATTACCATTAGGTACGTATGAGCAGAAGGAGCTCCTTTCCTCGGCGTCACCTCTTCGGTCTTCGCCACGCAGAAAGGGCTGGCACTGCGTTAGGGGTCACGAGTCGCGTGCGTCAGAAGCGCGGAGACATTTTCAATGCCACCAACCCTCTTTTTTTCTCCTAGGCAGCCTTACAAATGAGATTTGTGCAGGAGCGTAAGTGTGTGCTTAGTGGATGATGATCTTGGTAGCACAGGCGTCGATCGTTCACATTGGAGGGAGCATTTTCTTCCCATGAATAAGAGCGCTGCTTTCGTATGCCTTACCTCGAACTGCGTGTCTTTTGGTGTCATGGCCGTAGGCCTTCACGCATGGTTGTCCTATTCACACCACTTTCCTCGCGCTCGTGCGTTTTTTCTCCACTGCCTCCGTCTTTGCTTTGCCGTACCGCTATCTTTGGCACTTGTCTGTTGTTTGCTTTCCCTTTGGAGGCCATCCGTCTCTGTTGCTTTCGCGGTGGAATCAAAATCGCGACCACCACGGTAACAGAAAGACACATCAGCGTCGACGGCACACACCAGGTCCATCTCTTCACCTATTTGCACCTCCAAGAGTTGCGCCAGGCACTTTGGGCTGCAGACTCAGCACGGAGTGGCCAGACGGAAGTGTAAAGAGCAGAGGAAAAGCGATTTTAGTCGGAGACGTCGATTACATTCATCATAGTCGCGCCAAAATGAGTGTCAACCCCGTCATTCTCGAGGACACCTTCACGGTGAACGGTGTCAACACTGAAGGCACGGTGTACCTTCGAGTGTCGCGTATTCGCTGTGTCAATCAGGATGGTTCCCTCACAATAACCACGGACATTAACTCTGAGGAGTTCCCTGTTGCCACGAACGACCGCCTGACGATCGTTCTGGCCAACTCGCTTGAGCTAGGAGGCAAGACAGGCAGCAAGCACTACGACCACAGTGTTTACCACCGCGAGACGCGGCTGAATGACTGCGACTACGCTATGCACGGACGCGTCTACGGACACGAGGTGGTCGAGAACGGTCTAGAGGTGAATGTGCACATTAGCTGCGGTGGCTTGCTAGTGAACATTGTCGGAAAGCCGCAGGGGCTTCGAGATGTGCACTACAACAGCGACGTGTACATTCTGATCAAGCGTGTCAAGAACTGAGAGTCCGAGAGCCATCCCCCCAAAAAAAGATACACATGAAATGCGTCATTTCCGTGGGAGCGTGTATGTGTAAAGGTTGTGCGATACGCTTGCGTTGTGCGTGCGTGCGTGTGTGTGTGCATGTATGCGCTTGTGTGCCTATAGCCATTTGGTTGGGTTGTTGTTGGTGTTATCGTGGGACACGTATTAATTCTCGTCCGGCGTAAGAGGGAGACTTTTAAGCATCTATGGAAGCTTTTTGTTACCATGGCAAAACAAAAATGAGTGACAAAAGGCGGTGCCCCATGGTAGGCACGGCGCTAGACTGCTCTGAAGCAGCGGAGGGAGACGCAGGTCTGCGTTTCCTTCGGCAAAGCTATCGTGTTCATGCAGAGTCCAGGCGTGTTGTGCCTGCAGCGCATCGCTTGAAAAGCGTAGAGGCACGGTAAAGAAAAATTGACAGGCACATGCCACCCAGCACGGTACTTCTGCCCCGTCGTCCCACAGTCGGGTGGTCCCTCTCCCCCAAAGTGGGCTCCAACAGGTTGCAGTGCTAGGAAGCCGGTACTTTCAGAAGACCTGCTGTAGAGGATCGCCGGTGCTCTCTTTCTCTGCGCTTCGTGGTCATCTCTCCGACGTCTTCCTTCGCACATACACACATGTACGTTTTTGTTTCCTGTCTTCCTTTCTTTCCCGTTGCACTACCTTGCCTCTTCAGTCTGTTCTGCTGACCCACGGGAGCGGCATCACCTCGGGGTCCGCTTCCAGAGACTGATCACCGTGCGCAAAAGGTTGTGGCCGCTCAGGTAGAGCCGCTCTTTCACTCTTCAGAGTGAACAGTATTCGACGACGCGAATGCAACCGTCTTGCGCCACCGGTGCATTGCTAAGCGCCGTCATTGCGCAGCACTCCTCTTTTCCCACCTACACCCCAGCCCGCCTCTACACATCGAATTTCGGCAAGGGTAAACTGGACCCCGAGAAGCCTTCGGACACCTCTGATGGAGTGTCAAAGGGGCCATTGTCCTCTTCCCCGCCACCGCAGCCGCCGCAGCGATACCGGCGGCGCTCCTCGGATCCTCAAACACCGCGGGAAAAGGCTGACTTTCGGCGAGACTACAAGTACGCGAAGCATCGCCCTCTCCCGGATGCTCCGTGGCGACAGCTGAAAACGAAAACCTACCTTGACGACGCGGAGCGTCTATACGGCCGAAAAGAGACTTGGCACACCGTCGAGGACGCTGCTTTGCGGGAAAAGCTGGTAGCCATTCTGCAGGATTATCTGCGTGACACCCTTGCTGCTGCCCGTCTGGAAGCCAAGGATGCCCGCAAGTATGCCTTTCTGTGTTCCACCGCAGCGAAACACTACCGAGCTCATGTATCGTCTGGGGCCTTTGGACTGCCAGAGGGTTTGCAGGAGTGGGCACAACGCGTCGTAGCCAGGCACGCCTCCTCCCCCTCCATTAACAAATCACCCACCACACTTTCGACGTCTCCCGAGATGGAAGAGGGCCAGGCGTATGTGGAGGAGGCACCGAAAGCAACGGGTGTCTCTTTCGCGCGGTCGCACTCAGCCGCGGAAGACGAGCATCATAGCGACTCTGCTTCTTCAGCTTCCCAAGAGGAACGTGATGCTGCTTCGTTTCGCGAGGAGCGCCGGCGTTGCAGTGCTGAGGCGAACCTGGAATATACGGTTGCCATGGCAGACCTGCCTGATGCTGACAGTCGGCATTCGCCCCATTCTGCCTTTCCTTTCCTCCGGAAACGCGCCGTGGAGAATGAGTCCACACTGGATCCGTCCTTGGTCGACTGGACGGCCAAGTACTTTTCGGACGATGACGCTAGCACGTTCGCGGAGCCGCCACGACTTCGTGCGGGTATGGTAGAAGCTGAAGAGGGAAGTGCATCTGATAGCGAAGCAGCCGTAGACGGCCAACAGAGCAAAGACAGCTTACCTCTTGGAGTATTCGGTACCGCCAAAGCTAGACGCCCGTCAGGCTTTGCACTCTCGACGCCATCTATGGCGCCTCGTCCTGTCTCGATGCACGCACGTCACCGTCTGGGGCGCACGCTGCGTGACCACGAGAACCGCCATCGCGCCACGTTCGATGCCGAGGGCATCTACTACAAGGTTCGTCGGCAGAGCGACTTAGACGAGCGTGCGCCGAAGCCGCAAGAGGTGAGGGCCTCCGACCTGGCGACGCCCGGCGGGAAGGTAGACGTGGTGAAAGTGCCATGGAGTGTGGCATCCAAAGCAAAGGCACAGGGATACTCGAGTGAGATGCTTCGGGCGAAAGAGCGGCTGATTCGACTCACCCGCGGTGAAGACCCCGACACAATTCCATAGGACTGAACCAGGGAGACGATCAGATCACCGGAAGACGAACAAGGGTGCGGGGCTGGTGGAGAAACAGTGCTGCTGCCCTTCTCCCGCTTCTGTCGACGAGTCCCCACCCCACCCTATTCCCTCTGTCGCCTTGTTACTCCCCTCTTTCCCTTAACGCGAAACTCAAACGCTTACGGATGGCTCCGCGCGAGCACTTCGATGCATTTAGACTAAGGGGAGAAAACGGAAACAGCAACAACAACAGCTGCCCTGCGCCCATCTTTCCTCCTCGTTTGTGTGAAAGGCTGGAACATATCAGATGTGTTTGTGTGAGAGCTGCCGTTGCAGCCGTTGGGGGGGGAGGAGCAGGCATGTGGGGGAGGTTAATTTCTGCCGCAGTCACACAAGTTTGGATTCACATCAGCTTAAGACAAGAAACGCAACGACAAAAAAGAAAATAGTGCAGGGAAGCTGAAGGACGGGGGGGGGCACGTGCGTGCTTTGCTTCTTTGGCTAGGAGGGGAGGGGCCATGGGTGAGCGACAAAAGACGATGAATGGATTGCAACATGGGTTTTTTCACCCCACCTGACCACAAAAGATCCATAGCGTTCCGTCCAACACTCAAGCCAAAGCGCTGCACTTGCTAGAGTTGGCGACGTGTGCTCCACCTTTCCTCCACGTTCTCAATGAATCTCGCTGCACGCTAGCACAGCGTTCGCCAGTGCTTCTCCACGTCAACATACCCCTTGCAGAACAAAGTAACTGGGAGGTGCAATGATTGCAGCATGCGAGCTGACGTGCGCGGTGCGGGAGGATGTTCTGACTCACTTGACTTCTCCTGTTCCTCTCTCATATTTATTTCTTGTGTTGACTCCAACATCGTTTTTCCGAAAGGCAAGGCGCAAGAGTGGCATCTCACCCACTCTACATGAACAAAAGTGGCACTGCGGGGGACCCCTTTGTCAAGGATATAGGCGCTCTAGGAAACAGACACGCAGGAAAAGCTTAAAAGCGAACACTGCGGGTGCTTCTGTGTGTGAGTGTGCATGTGCGAAGCACGACGGAAGGTGAGGGTGTCGCATCATGATTGCATGGACGAGACACTACCACGCGCGTTGTGCAAGCCTTCTTCGGTACAGGGGGGAGGTAGTGCACTTTTCCTCGGATGCACAGACCGGACTGGTTCGCCTTATCGCACGTCTATCGGATAGCACTGCGGACGCCTCTAGCGGTGCCGACGTTGCTGCTGCGAGGGACGAAGAACTCAGGCTGTGGAGTCAAGAGGCGTGCGGAGCGCAATGTGTGCAATTTTCTTCTAAGCAAGTGTTTGCTTCCGCGGCTCCTTTGGGCGCAGATGGGACAGAGGACGAATACGTCCTGGAAGCAACAGCAGCATGCATATTTCCTTGCTACATCTCTTGTGGCTGTCCAGCAGTTGTGCACGTGTCACCGGGACATCGCAACTCAAATCCCTCCGAGGCCGAGGCGAAGGCAGTGAGCTCCGCATCACCTTTGGTGGAGGTGATGCGACTCTATGTGCACAATCCTGGTGATAGAAAACAAGGTACTCATGATTCCGCCACGGACTCTTACTACACGCGCTTACCAGATGCCAGTTTTCGGTGCTGGCAGGAGCACAACAAAATCGTCGACGGTATCCTGGCCGCGTGCAAAGGACGACCTGGCTCACCCCTTCAGAAGCGTTTTATGGGAATATCCAGCCTTGAGGTTGAGGTGTTGGAGATGCTGAACCTGACCAGTACTCTCGGATGCGCCGCCGATGATAGCGGTACCGCTTCTATGGACTCCACTCGCAACACATCTCATGAGGCACCACTTTAGAGGGTGTGTCCTCTGGGTCAATGATGTGGAGCCCCATACCTCGCATATGCGTACATGCGTGACGAAAGCAACGAGCCGAAAACGAAAGCGAACTCAGTGGCAAGAAGCGGGAAAGCGCGCCTTTTGGGTTGTACAGTGTTGTGCTCACCACGCAGTATTGGCGCTATCTTTTGCTTGTTTGCGAGTGTGCAGCTTTTTAAGCTTCCTCCACACCCAACCTCGCTTTGTGCCCAGGCACACCATCTGCTCCTGTTCCTGCTGCGTGCCTGCACGGCGAATGTGCCTGCGAGAAGAAACTGCCCCACGGTACACGAAATGACGTGACCCTCCTCATACACAGGATGGGGAAGGTGGAAGGCAATATGGAGAAGTAGCGGACGGTAGTGTGCTGCACAGGGCGGCGTCCGCCTTCGGTTTTCTATGCGCCCATCTCTACTCTATCTTTCCGGAAGTTCTCGTGACGTGGGAGACAGAAAATGGACTTAGGGGGACGATAAATAGTACTCCATGGGAAACGAGAGGGAGGCTCTCTTCGAGTGGATGGAGCAGAGCGCGGAAGGTAGTGGAGGAGGGCGGGGGACGTGTGACAAGGGAGAGGGTGGTGCAGCAACACTGTGGTGTGTGACAGGGAGGGTCTTCTTTTTTTTTTCCACCCCCTTCCTAGCCCTCTTTGTGCTGGATCTTTGCCATTCCTCTCCGTGTGGCCTCTCCTTTGCATGCCCTCACGTATGTGCACCACCTCCCTCCCTTCCTCATGCGCGCGCTCCTTCCTTGCCACTGCCAACTTGGTACGTCCCCATACTGAAGCTCAACGCACATGCAATCGCCCTCAATATCATTCTTGTTGCGTTCTGTGCTTCCTGCTCTTTGATCTTTTTCCCCCTTTTTCCTACTTGCACACAATACACGTCGATGTCGTTACCCAACACCACACCGCACTCCCCCACCTCTCTTTGCCGCTTACATTACGCATGCGTACCACGCACAGCATTGTGCTGCCACCGCAACATCGCACCTGTTTTTCTCTTCGTTTCTCTTCCCCTCCTCTTCTCTCTCGTCGACTCCCCGCGCGTGGCGACCTCATAAGTAGAGCAGAGAAGCAATCACTACACACAGTCCAGGCCATTGTAACCTTTCTCCATCTCAGTCTTTCGCCTTCCATTGCGCTTGGCCATCACAAGCAGCCATGTTCCGTGTTTCCTTTGTTTCGCGCATTGCGCCGTCGCTGGCGCTGCTGAACACCGGCAAGGTCGTCTCGTGGATGAGCGGCCGCGGCTTTGGCTTCATCGAAGACAATGCGGACAAGAGGCAGCACTTTGTTCACTTCTCTGCGCTTCAGACGGAGACGGGCGGCTACCGCTCGCTTGCGGTTGATCAGGAGGTTGAGTTCGAGGTTGCGTCTCAGGATGGACGTACTCGTGCTGAGAACGTGACAGCACCTGGCGGCGGCAAGCTCCCCTCTGGCCCCCGCCCTCCGGAGGGTGCCCCAAGCGGTCGTGGTGGCTTCGGTGGTGGCCGTGGTCGTGGCCGTGGCGGTCGCAACAACAACCGCCAGGACCGCGGTGGGGATCGTGATGGCAACCGTCAAAGCAACAACAACTTTAGCGATGAGTTCTAGACACCGGGAAGAAAGTTAACCAAAAGAACGCAAATGATGAGAAAGTTTTGTTATGCCCTGTGGGTCGCGGGGTGGAGTGGCCGCCGTACTGCCCGCGGCTTTGCCCACTCTTTCTCTCTTCTGTTTCTGTGTCTTCTTGCTCTGAGATTTCTATAAAGGGGAGAACGACAGCTTTCAGACTTAACATGCCGAAAGTGGAGGGGTGTGGCTCTGTGTGTGCGTGTGGCGGATGGTGGTACATACAGCGCACATACACACACACACACGTACACACAGAAAGACACCTTCGTAAGAGATATTGCCTGTGTAGCGTGAGGTGGTGGTTGTGGGGGCGCAGTTGTGACAATCATGTGTTTACGTTGGTAGGACGGACGGCGAACAGCTCGCTAAAGGCAATGATGGGAAGCATCCAGCAGAATCGTCTCCCATGAACAAGAAAAGCCTGTGCACCGTTCCTGATTATGTTTCTGCCTTCCCTCCTTCCCCCTCTGAGTCTCGTCTCTACGAGGGGCACCTCACTTGTCTTGCGAATGCCTCTGTTACTCCTTCTTTTTTTTCGCCGTGACATCTCATCACAGGCCAAGGGGAACCGGCGCCGGAAAGAGGCGGGACGGAAGGGGTGGGGTGTGGGGCTGAAAGGGGCAGGGCGAGGATTGAGTGCCAAGTGGAGGGGGGGGGAGGGGTCACGTTTCCAGCTGGACGTATCGAAGGGCGAAGGAAAGTTTTGAGGAATCGAGGAGGGGAGACAACCTGTCGAGCGCAAAGCGTGAGGGAAGCACAGCGACCAGGGGTCTGTCATTGAACTCCATCAGATGGATTCGAAGTGGGGGCACAGGGAAAGACAGCACTCTCGCAGTCACCCAGCGCGCGGTGTGAGGAGGTTTTTCCGTGTTATTTTTTTCCTCCTCCTTTGCTGCGCTATACAGTAGATGTGTGCCTTCTGGCATGCGCGAGTGTGCGTTGCTGCGGCATTCTTGTGCGTGTGCACCTGCACCCCCTCCTCCGTCTCTGTCTTCTTTGCCCTTTTTTCTGGTAAAAGTGCTCACGTCTCCATGCCAATAGTCTACCCGCTCTGTGGTTGATTGTGGACCTGTGCCCATGAGTTGTGTGCTCGTGTTCGTTTGTTTTGTTTTGTGGTTAAGGTGCCCGCATGTCTGCACGACTTGTCTGTAAGGGCACTTTTCCTCCCCCTCCCCCCTTTGGGTTTGGTAAGTAATCAGTGCCCGCGACGTGTGTGCCGGCGACGTGTGTGTTCATTTCTCTTTCTTCTTTGGATTGCACATTTGTGCTTTCCCTCCTTCCGGCAGTCTCAGTGATCGCATTCTTGAATGTCCGGCGATGCCACGCTCCTCTGCTGCTTTCTTATTTTTTTCTCCATTCTGAGTCTCAACGCCTGTGCGCTCTACTTAGGGCGGGGTCGCCATGGCTTCGGTGAGAGAGGCAGGAGGGACAGGAAAGGCGACCGTCAGAGACGGGACGAAGGGTGCAGTGACAAGCACAAAAGGTAGCGGTGGCCCGCGATGTGGAAAGTAAGCCAGCCTCCATGGATCCTCGTGAAACCGAAGGCCCGAGTTTTGGAAGCGCTTACGGAGATCAGTATCGCCACTTGAACAACAAAACAATCAGAAGACGGGAAAGGTGCCCCCACACGCACACATTCGCATTCACACACACGCACACACACCACACACACAAGGAACCTCTTCACGAAACAAAAGTGCGCGCAGGGAAGACACCAAAGGGATGCGAGTCTCATGGAGCTGGTAAGGACTGAAGCTAACGAGAAACTCACAATGGGGATGTGCAGGATTCGTGTGTTTTCTAATGAATCCTTCATGGCATTGTCTACCCTCTGGGGAAGGTTTCTGCACTGTTGCACTGACTACGATAGAAGTCACAGTAGTGCTCTTCGTCTCCTTCATGAGGCAAGCAGAAGGTGCACATCTGCGTCGGTCAAAATCGGCAACCTACCATCATGCAAGTAGCAGAGGAGGCGTTGGGGGTAGGGTACGGTAGAGAGGAGGGGTCATCTTACAAGAGAGCTGTCACGAATAACTTTTTGTGGTGCTTTCTTCGTACCTGGACCTTCTTGTTTCTCTTTATTCAGTGCACGCTGATATCTGTTGATGTCTGCGCCGAGGCCGCTTTGGATGTTTTTGTTCTTCGTCTCTCAGTTGGTTGTATCCTCTTTTCTGCGCCTCTTCCGCTTCTTCCTTTCATGTTCTGCCGATCTCTCGCCCCTGCTGCAACACCATGCATGCACAAACGCACACGCAACCGAAAAAAAAAATGCTTTGACCCTCTCCCTTCGCTGTCACGCGCGACTTCGATTGTTACCAGCACTCACACCTTCCTATGCACGTAGCTGTTTTTTTGTTTTTATATATTGGTCCTCCTCCGAAGTGGTTTCTTCACAAAAAAGCGATCTTGTGAACTGCACATTTGCAGTCGCACCTTCTCCAACGCCTTGCTTCTCTAGCACGCGCGCACAGACAGACACGCGTACATGCGTGTACAAAGCTAAGCTGAAAGAAACTGTAATACAAAGAAAACAAAGTTAGGGAAAGAGAGGCGTCCAAGTACCTCGATACCGCAGCAGTGTAGACGTCCGCACTTACACTGTAAAGACGTAGAGACATCAATAACGTATAAGCGTCGCCGCTCATGTGTGCGGCGCAGGCCTCTGCTCACTTTTCTCTTTCCCCTTTTTTCTTGCCTTGCACGTTTCTTATCTCATGTTGTACTGTGCCACTGCGTCCTGGTAACCTAGATCCCTCACCTGTATCTTCGTCACCTTCCATCTCTCTCTTTTTTTTTGCGGAGCTTCGGAAGTTCTCGACTTGTGAGTCGTCGAAGCACTGGCCAGCGCCTTTAACCGTCCCCCTTCAGAGAGTTGTTTCCTTTCCCGTGTGCCCCACAGATATTTTCTCCCCGGTTGCTCTTCTTATCGTTCCGTGCTACGAAGCCACAAAGCCGAAGTACATTCCTTTGTGCTTGGGTCTGCTTGTGCATGCCCGCTCTCTTTTTATTCGATTTCGTCTACTCCTACGCGCTCATCTTGGCGGCCACCGTAGAGAGGCCCTGACACAAGTCGGCGTCACCGTTGTTCACGCACCACCAACGCCCGCTTTCTTCGGGCGGTTCCTTCATCCAAAGCGAGAAGACGCTTTCCATACACTCACACAAACATCAAAGTACGATTTCCAAACTTGTTTGCCCCACTTGACGCTCCTCTTTTCGCGGCTGAAGGCGCCATCCCTCTTTCTCTCTCTGCTCTTCATCCTCTACCGATTGGGAGGAGGGAGAGGAGGGGTTCACGCACGTGCTACGCACGACACACCGCTAGTATGGCCAAAATGAGCACAAACGGGAGGAGTGGGGAACCGGAAGAAAAGGAGGACGCCACGCTATGTCCAGACGCGTTGCAGCCGTGGCATATGTGCTCCGAGAAGCTATCGCGAATCCCGACGATCCCGATACTGGCTATCAAGCACCCGGAGGCGGGTTATTCTGTATCGCAAGCGACGGAAAGGTCAATGGCCACGCTTTCGCCCCCTATATCCGCTCAGACGCCACATAATACGGGCGAGAGAGGAGGATCAGCGGCCGTGTTGGTTGAGGCGAACCACACCGGGGAGCGCTGCAGCAGCTCTGACCGCTCCACGTCTGTCTCGGACGACATACAGTACTCGGGCGAAGCAGCGGCGATGTGCACGTCGTTCCACTATCACGAAAACTCAGATACTTGTCTGTGCCCCATGTGTAAGCTGACACTTTACATTTCCTACGTGTACCGCGACCAGCGGCGCGCCTCCCCACATGTGATGGCGGCGCGGCCCTCGCCCTTACATGTGATGTCTCCGGATGAGTCATTACCGCCGCTAATGCCGATCTACAAACCAGATGGCGTGTCGGTGTGCCCGGTGTACGCCGCTTTCGGCTTCTGCCCCTTTCTTAGCGGCTGCTTCTTGCCGCACGACGAGGGAAGCTGCGCTTCCGCACGAGTGCCTCGACTGGCATCCGCGGAGGAGGAGCTGAAGCGACTGACACAGCGAGCGGGGGATCTGCAGGGCAGCGACGTGTGGGCGTGTGAGGTGTGTGGCTACAACAATGTCGACGAGTTTTGCGAAGTGGCGCTGGGTACCGAGCACTTCTTCCGTCAATGCCCGCGTTGTAGCTTGATGTGTTTCTTTCCGAACATCACGTACCTTGTGGAGCACATCTTGTGTAGCGTTGGCGACGACTACCAGTTGTTCAAGACGGAGGTGGATCACTACCGAAGTCTGCTGCCGGACTTATTCAAGATCCCGCTTACCTTTGAGGCCCACCGTGTGGCAAACATTGTTTTTGCATGGAGTCTCCTCTCGCCAGTGCACGCACGTGACGCGATGAACAGTGTTTTGCAGGAGTTTCCTAATATCGAGTCGATGATTAGCGTCGGGAGTGGGGCCGGGTACATTGAACACATCTTCAATCGAGTCATGCACCAGGTGCCACTGAGAGAGGAGTGGGAGGTGGATCGAAAACGGTTTCCGACGACGTCTTTCGACAATGTGCGGTGCGACTTCTACGGCAAACGCACTATCTCCATCTTCGCCTTCGACGCGTTGGCGCTGCAGGGGACGTATAGTGTGCATGTCTCCGTAGGGGGCCCGATTTCCCTCTACTCGCTGGACTGCAAACAGTCGGTTCTGCTGCTCTGCTGGCCCCCGTTTGGCTCTCGGGAGCGGGAGGAGAGTTCGATGGGATTTGAGACGCTAGAGTACTTTACTCGTCAGGGCGGCTCAATGCTCATCTACATTGGTGACACCGCCGCGACAGGGGACTGGCGCTTTCACATGCTTCTCAAGTCCCACTACAAGCTCGTGCAGGATTACCCGGTGCGCCGAGAGCTGCGTCGTTGGTGTCCACAGGAAATGGGCTTCGTGTATGGCGGAAATGACACCATCGGTGTGTACCGACTGCGTGAGACGCCGCTGTCGCCGATGGGACTCAGCTAGTGACCTTGACAAGTGAAAGAGGGACAGGTGCCGACTGGCAACAGCTCACATTATTCAAGAGGGAGAGTGGTAGTTTAACGATGCACCGTCATCTACGCTTTCAAAAAGAGGAAATCGCTTACCACGGACACGGATGCACCCATGCCTTCTTCACCGAGGTTAGTCACACGACAGAACACTATGAGGATCCCGGACCTTTATGTCTGTGTGTGTGTGTGTGGGGGGGGCTGTACTTGCTGTCTTCCCGTATTCCCTCTCCTCCACGTCGTTTCTTCTTTATTTTTGCCCATTTTTTTCTTTGAGGCTTTTCTCTCCTCGCCCTCCCCCCATCGAGTGCTCCTTTGTCCTTTGCTCACTCTCCATCCCCTCTTTCGAACCCTCTCTCCTTCGCCTCATGCCCTTTTGTTTCTGCAACCCCCCCCCCTGTAGCGCCAATCGCACACCTTTGAAGTAGAGTGAGTATCGTACACATATCTCTTTCTTTCTCTCTAGGCACATGCGCATAGGCGTGCGCAGGGTAGGAAAAGGAAAAAGGGGGACGAAGGGATCCTGTGCGCATGTGTGTGTGTGTGATGTAGGGGGATGGGTATCTTCTCTCTTTTCTGTGTTGATGCGCTTTGGGTGGGAGCTGTGGTAGAGGAGCCTGTCGACAATGACTGCTTTCCTTTTGTGGTTGTGGCTGTTCCCGGAGGGCGGTAGCCTCAGAGGGGAGGGGAGCGCGTAGCTGAGTGCGACGACGATTAAGAGAGGAAGGGAGAGGCGCATTTTTGAATGTGCTTCTTCCACTCTGTTGGCGGCAGGGTACATCGAGAGAGAGAGAGACCAACGAATCTTGAAGCTCGTATCTCATAGGAACGGAAGGACCCATCGTGCATGCGTTTGTCTATATACTTATATATATATAGACAATACCACTGTGGCGACGTGGTCGTACATAAACGAATGTCCCCCCTAAAAAAAAAAAGAGGAACCCCAATGGCTCAGCTCACATACTTGGGAAGGCGAAACGGGTGAGCCGATGAGATTAAAAAAAAAAAACGAGAAGATGGAGGGGAATGGAAGAGGTGTGCCAAGGAGCCGGATGATGAAGGACCCAGTACATGAACGGACAGAGACCTGAGAAGTGGGGAGTGCATGGGCATGGATGGCAGAGAGTCTGGAGCTCGTCACAGAGACAAACAGAAAAAAAAGCCATATTGTGAAGAGAAATCAGTTGTCGTTTGGAGTGATGAAGGAGGATGAGACGAGGGATGGAGAGAGACAGACACAGAGAAAAGTTGCATGTGCGCAGTCGCTCGCGTAGGTCTGCAACCGTCTGGGTTTCATACATGTTTTTTTTAATTATTATTTGAAGCACGAAGGGGACATCGCTGAAACAAGGGGTCAGCAGGGGGGAGGGCAACGGGGAGAACGCGAAAAGATGACGCGCAGTTGTGTTTGCACATTGTCGAACTTTTCACATGGGTACCTGCTACAGAAATAGAAGACTGCTCTTCTTGTCAAGAGATGCACCAGATGTTCGGGAAGTGGCTCACTGCCATGCGCGTCGACGATGTCCAAACAAGTGAACTTCCTCTGCTTCTGGGTGCTTCTGGCCCGCCTCCCCTCAGCCACTGACAGGAATTTTAAACCCTCTCTGCCTCGCAGGGAGGCGTGCGACGATGGGATGCTGAACGGGTGCTACCTCTCTTGCTTACTTCTGCTTCGCAGACTCTGTTTCTTTTCCGCAGAGAGAGCTCACGCTTATGTCTTACGATGCTTGTACTTGGTGTGTATGCGTGTGTATGTGGGTGAGGTACCAGAGCGCTCCTCCCCCTTTCTCTGCCACTGCCAAATCCCATTCCTGGTCGTCACAGGGTCAGGCGCCTGTGACGTAGCGAGGTCGGGACTATGCATGGCTGCTGATGTCGGGGGTCGTGCTCTGTACAGCGTTGCGCCGGAGGGACCTGCTGCTGTGGACATGTTTACGCCACTCATATGATAGACAATGTGTCAGCGTGACTCGAATGCATCCCACCCCTGGTCCATGCCGCCTATTGGCGGGGAGCCTGGGTCACCCTTGAGGGATACACCAGGTGGAGCTCGGCACATTAGAAGCGTCTGTGAGACGTCCTACGCCTGGGGTGTGGGTGGGGTTGGAGACAGGGCTGCACTGCAATGGCTGAGTCGTTTCATATCTCTAAGGAATGGGCACGTTGAAGGATGTTTTGTGTTCTGCTCGTGGGCCAAAGTCTTTGTTCTTCAGTGCTCCTCACCCCTCGTGCCCTCTCCCTAGCTGAAAAACTGATGGAGCTTGGGCGGCTGACCCATGTGTACACCCCGATACACTCTCGAAGCGAACGAAAGGAAATTGACTTATTCATGCACCTCTGAGGAGCAGTCCTTCGCCATTGTTTTTTCTTTATGTTTTTTTTTTTTTCTAGGGGTCTTCAAAGGTTGAGTTGTGCTGAAGGGAGCACTCATTTATGTTACTCATCTCTCGCTTTTCCTCTGCGCCGTCGCTCTTAACGTGCAGCGGTTCCGGCTTGGCTCCCTGTTGTGCCTTTCTTTCTACCTTCGCTTTGTACGTGTGTGGTCAGTACCTGCCTGTGATGTTTTTTTTTCCTTCCTTTCCGTTTGTATCGCTGTGTGTGTGTGTGTGTGCCCCGCTGCCTCCCCTTTCTTCATGTGCCATTGTGTCGTTCTCCACCGCTACTCGTGATTCTCTGCCCCCCGCCCCTCCTCGGCCTCCGGAGGCCGAGGAGGAGGAGGGGTGGGGGAGCGTTGGTGTGAAAGAGGGAGGGCTGGGTTACCGATGCCACCTTCCCCTTTAAGATAAACTTTCGTGCTACACCTAAACGGCACACCAGTGATGCAACACGAGACCGAGAGCAAAACCTTTTTGTCTTGGTTCCCCTGTGCCTGCAGCAGTACTCTTGGGACTTGAGCTTTACTTCTGACTGGTGCGTGTGCGTGTGTGCACAGGCTTGCTGGTACGGTTGTTGGCATCGCTTCTGCAGCTGAGGGTGATGGAGACGTGTTTTTTTTTCTTGCGTAAGTTTACCGCTTTTGTTCGGCTGTCTTCTCTATCTCCCTTTTACCCTCCCATGCATTCTGATTTTGTGTCGACTGCCTGCCCATAGTTGGTGCCCCGTCCCTCTTGGGATTGCCTGTGCTGTACTCCCTTCCTTTCCTCCAGGTGTTGCCGCTCCGATCGCAGCACCGTCGCCTTCCCCTCTTTACGGGCGAGAGTCATATCCCCCTACTTGCGTGCTTGTTTCGTTTTAGTTCTGGTCCTGTGAGCTTGATGATACCGTCGGCGGGGCGGCCATGCCACATACATTCACAACTCTTACGCATTCGCTTTTTTAGTACAATTATCGTTATTAACATGGCACGCGTTTATTATTTTTGCTATTACGTAGGCTACGCGCGTGTGTGACTGTGCTTGTGATAACGGGGGGGGGGGGAGGTAGGGGCTGCTGAGACTATCGCTGTGTGGCATATTACTGTCTTTTAGCTGGCACGGAGAGTTCTCCTTTTCATGTGCGTACGATTTGCATTCACACAGGTAAGGTATACGCAGAAGCCTTCGCACGCCTCTATCTGTTTTTCCCCACTTGTGTCTCCTCATTACTGTAGTTTCCTGTGGTCGCCTTTAGTTCCAGTTCTTTTACCGCTCGATCTCAACATCTCGAGCGGAAGAATGCTCATGATGACGACGATGATCATGCGTGCGACAATCTACAGACAACGTCTTTCATGTTTTTTTTTTCTTCCTGCTTGCCCCCCTTCTCTTCATGTTGTGCTTGTGCACGTGTAGGATACGTGACGGCGGCCACGAACTCTTTTCTCTCACTCCCTCTCTCTGTGTGTGTGTGTGTGCGTGTGTGTGTGTGTGTGTGTGTGTGTGTGTATCCGCATGATGCCGAGCTGGAAGGGACTATTTCAGAGTGTTCAAGGGGCGTACAAGCACAGGCGCACCCTTGCTGCGTGCTTCGTTGTGCCCTGGTGATGGGGAGAAAACAACAACAAAAAAGGGGAAACAAAGCAGAGAAGAGGTCATCTTGTCGTCTGGCTTCTTAGACGTTTACTCGTGTGGTCGACTTGTTTCCCCATTGTGTTTGTCACTTCTGTTTGTGCGCGTATGGGCAACGCCACGTTCCTTCCTTCCCTTTCTCTCAGGAGAAGGACATCCACAATGATGCCTGATTTCACATGAGATATCCCCGCCAAAAACAACAACACAGACAGACAGTTAAAGGGTAATACCAAGAGAAGAAATAACCGATAAGCGGTCTCGCAAGGTCGGCTTCGTGATCACTACACTCGCGTTTGTTCTGGTACCGTCATCTTGTTGTCGGTGTGCGCTGTAGAGTTCCGAGCATGGCGGAAGTGAGTGAAAGCTGCGCCATGCCGCTCTCCACAGCGCACATGCCGGCCCATTCATTGTATCTATGTGCTACTGTGCATGTAGATTTTTTTTTTCATCGGTGTTTGGCTGTTTCGAGCTCTCGCGCTGTCGATGACAGCCAGAGAAGGTAGCTTTCGAGTAATCAGCTACCGTATGGATGTGCTTCGTCTGCTTTGAAGTGAATCAGGATGCTTGGGGTAGTGCGGCCTTTACTACCTGAGGTAGACGCTCTGAGCCACCCCCGCCCCCCTCTTTCTGCCTCACCTCAACGGTCTCTGTGCACTTACGCCCACCGTCTGCGTTCCTCACCCCGCTTTAATGCTTTTCTCCCCCCTTTCTCCTTCTCTATGTGTCTTGCGATCCTGCGGCGATGGAGGCAGCTCTCTATGCTCTCTATTCCCCCGACTCCGTGCTTAGATGACACCCACGTGTATCCCAGTTACTCCCACGCAAGCACACGTTAGTACGCGCGCATAGTGTTGGCACCCTTTGGGAATCTTTTCTTTTCCATCATCCGCGGAGGTCTCCGTGGCTGACTTTTTCACGCTCAGAGCCGTGGTAAGCATCCCAGAAGTCTACAGAGGACGCACAAGCTTTTTACCTGCCGTGGCTGGAGCACCCAGAGGAAGAGAGAGACACCAAATAAGCTGCAGTAAAAAAACGTGAGTGGGCCAAGTGGAGCGGCCTGACTTCCTCTTCGTCTGCGGCCGCCGGCAGCTCTGCTGCGGCGTCTATGACTGCGGTAGCGTGCGCAGGTGCAGAGAGTAAGGGAGGTGGGGGGGCATCGTCATCTAACGAGCGAGGCCTGTGTGCGTGGAGGAGAGGATCGGTCTCTCTCTTTCTCTTCCTGTGGAGTCTCCAGCGCTTGTCTACGGAGTGTATAGGGACACACGCAGGCACTGCCCACGCAACGGCCTCCGTTTGTGCTTCTAATCGTTTCTTTACCTTTTTTTTTGGATCTGAAACTTACGACCGTTTCGTTCACGAACATAGGCCATCGCACTCCACCTTTCTCTGATTTCTGAAGAAAACACGTTTTCTCAGAAGCAGGCTGTCACGGATGAACGAATTAGAGTACTTTGTTGTCAGTACGCACGGAAGTCGGTGCGATATCATGCGCTACATGCAGCAGCTGCGAGACTTGGATGAGCGGATCGAACACCACCTCGTTTGCCTCCGTGCCATTGCAGCTGAGCGGGTGGCGTATCGTACGGCGCGGGGACGAAAAACGAAAATGGGTCATCGTGGTGGACGCAACTCTGCTGTGGTGAATGATGCCAGGGATGGTCAAAGAGGCCGCCGTGGCGGCAGAGTACAAGCTTCTGCTGCTACAGCGTCCACTTTGCACGCACGCTACATTCATGACGTGGATGAAAGCCCTCCAGGTGCAAATGGCACGGAAAACGATGAAGACACTGCTGCCGAGGCTTACGGAGCGGAACTCCAGCGGCAGTTTGCGTGGCATGAGACGTGCGTGCAGCGTCACTGTGACGAGCGAGAGGCCCTGGCGGCGGAGCTAGAGGAGCGGTGCTCCGAGGTGCGGCTCTCTATGGCCTCGCGTCTGGCCAACTTTGCTTCTGTAGCAGACGTCCCCGTGACGGAGCTGGCCGGGTAGGTTCTTCATCATATTTTTGGCGAGCGGAAAAAGATTGGCGTAATATGCAAGCGGTGATACAAGGTTGGGGGAGGGGCGTCGCGAGTTTTCAAGTGTTTGCCCAGGGCGCCAACGTTGTGTCGTGTTTGTTGGAATTGGTGGTGTGCTGGCCTGCTTCTGAAAAAAAAAAAATATATATATACAGCGTGAGGATGCGGCGTAGGTGGCTACCGGCGCGGCTCTCTTTTTCCCTTTCTCGAGTTATCCTATGACACATGAACGGTCAATAGGAAACACGATTGGCAACGCGGTGCAGCATATCTGCCACCGCCATAGCTGTTGTAGCATAGCCTGCGCACTCCATATAGAATTGCAGCTTGGTGTCTATGTGGGCGCGCCTTTCTCCGTTTTCAGCGTGCGCCCAGGAATACCTCGTGGTTGTGAAGCAAGCACACTAACAATTCTGTAAAAGCCGTAGCTTCTGGTGCCAAAATAAAACGCACCACTCACCGTGCTCTCACTTTGCCTAGTCTCTCTTTTTTATTTTTATTTGCTCGTATCATGGCCTGTGTCGGCTCTGCACCACCCCACCTCTGTGTTTCTTGCACGCACGATGCAATGCAGACGCGATACCCAGCACCGCATCATTGCCCGAACACGAAGCTCCCGGATGCCTTCACACGTGGCACTGTGGTTGGCTAACATCGCCGCTGTCGCACGTGAGGGAGAACACATTTAGTTACGCGGAGGGGCATCACACACGGTTGTGCAGGGGACTCCCGCGCAACGTTTTATCGAGCCCTTTTCTGTCATAGGTGCAGACAGGTTTCCAGCCAAGCCGTTTCGCCCCAACGGGGCACACCAGTGACAGGGGCACACCAGTGCCACCATGCATGGCCTCCACACACCCTGCCGCCAGCAGCGTCTCTTCACTGGCGCCTTGTTTCCAGAGACCCTCAACAACCAGCTCGCTGCCTTTGCGTGTCGTCACAAGTTGCAGAGTGATGTGTGGGTGCCACGCAAAGCCTTCGACACGGCACTCAGACCGTACAATGTGTACATTCTGCCGACGGCGACGCTTTGCGACCTTACGCTCACCCCGGGTAGTTGCATAAGCGATTTGACGGCGTCTATCGGCACCGATCGATGCCTTGTGAACGCTGAGCAGACGTCAAACCAACATCTACTCGAGGGCTTCGTCGACTTCATGGTATCATGCCTCACCCCACCTACACAATTTTCAGCACGACCTCAAACCCCGCAACACACACCCGCTACCGCCGCTGGTGCACAGGAGGTCCGTAGAAGCGAAGCTGCTTTGTCATCACCGCGGTTTCAAACGCAAAGGAAGAACTCGAGCGAATCCTTCAGTGCTGCTAGCGGAGGAGACGCCGAGTGCACCGCTCCCTTGATGGGAGCAGCGGTGGGCTCCAGCCTCTTGCCCATTCTTCCGCCCGACCCCACCTGGGACATGTTAACACCCTTCCAGCACCCCCTCGCTTTGAACGGTTCGCTGTTGGTTGGCACCTACACGACTGCGCAGCTGCTGAAGTGGCAACAAGAGAGTTGCAAGTGGAGCAACTACTGGCGTCTTCTTCGGGGGGAGAGGTATCATCGTCAGCGCTTTTATTCTGTGTGTGACAGCGAAGTGCCGGGCCGGTACAACCCGCATTTCTGCGTGCGTTACGTGCCACACACGTACACAAAGCTCATCTTCCCGCTGTCTACCGCAGTGCTAATGCGCTACCGTGCTGTTAAACACAAGTATGTGTCGCGACTGTGGTTGACACTGAAGCAGGCAAATGAACTGTTTGGAACAAGCCTGCTTCCCGAACGCGCCAAGGATGAACCGGTCATATACTGCAATTACTTTACGGCTGGTATGGAGCCCACCGCCTTCTACTGCGCAGATCAGTTTGCTGGCGGCGACACCGTGTTCCCGACCGCGCGCGAACTCGACATCGCGGCGAAAGGTGTGAGGCTATCTTCTACGAAGCTGCGCGCATACCCACTGCTTGCTCGCCTGGTTGACCAGTACGGCAAGGGGGAGGCTACCGATGGTGCAGATGACGACCGGCCTGGCACCGATCAGACAATGTCTGATGCCGGGCGACTCGCGGAGTTTTTTCAACACCGGGAGCGGTGCGGAAAAATCCAGCTGCATGGTTTCCAGAAGCCGGAAACAGAGAGGAACTATCTGAAAAATTCTGGGATGACAGGAGCCCTCGTGCGCCAGTGTCTGCTGTGTGACTACCCCCGACCGCTCTTCTTCTCCCACCGCGCACTTCTTGCCTTCCGTCTCAGCCCACGAGAAGGTGAACAGGGAGTCGTCCAAACACGGCTGCCGACTCGCGTGAATAATCGTTTGGCATGGTGCAACGGCGAATGCTGGTTCAATGTGTCGCAGCTACGCGAGCCGGCTGTGGCACAGGAGCTGATGGACAATCGACCAGTGCACTTTCTCACGCGCCAGAGTCTTAAAGGCACTGTCGCCGTCAACTGCTGCCGTGCCCAACTTGCACGGTGGTGTGTCACAGGAGCTGCTGCCGTTTCGTTGAGGCAGCCAACGTCTTCAACTCCCACGCAATGCAAGTTTAGTGCAGAATGGATACCCGCTTACGTTTTACAAATGACGGGATGGCGTCTTCGGAAAGGTGCCCAAGGCGTGCCATACGCTCCGCTCTCTTCCGGTGCCGCATTCAAATACTTTCCTGTCGGTGGAAACGTCCTCTTCTCCTTGGCGGACGTTAGCCTGGATGACGCAGCAAAGGACTGGCTGCGGCGCTACACCCCTATCAACCAGGACGGGCGTCCTTTCCTTCGAGGCCTGCGCCAGGCAATGACGCTTCGTGCTTTCGAGAGGGGGTATCGTTCGCACCGCTGGCTGCTCCACCGCGTGCGTAAGAAAAGCAGCTTCTCGTCCCCTTTGGTGACGTTACGGGGAGCGTTTAAGCCAGTGTGTCTGTTCACCCCTCAGGCACTACCCAGGTCCTCCGCGTTTGTGAAGGAACCGTTCGTGCGGATGGGCAACCTTGAGTTTGTGAATGATGAGGAGGTGGTGCCGATGAGAAGAGATGCGTGCAAGGATGTCGCCGCGCAAGGGGGCGGCGCCGATGAGCCTGACGCACCGCTTCTTCAGATGAGCAGTTGCATGCGCTTAGAGGTGGAGTCTGGAGTGGGTGTGTCCGCGGAAGTCTTGCTGCGGCGTTCCATGCAAGAGATGTACGACACAGCTGCGTTTGGCGATACTGAAGCCTTCAAGCTGAGCTGCGTCGATGAGGCGGACGGTGGCAGTGGTATGGACGAGGCCTGGGCAGGTGACGATGTGTCCCCACTGCTGTATGTTGAGTAGAAGAGCACCACAAAACGGGCACATCCACGGTGGCGTCACTTCGGCCGAGCACGGGGGGGGGGGAGTTCTGGGGGTTGTGCGGGTCTCTTCCCTTGAGAAGTGTAAATGTTTATTTTTTTTCTTTTCACGCGCTCCCTCGTCGCCGCGAACGTGTATCGGTGTGTCGTCCGTCTCGGTGGTGATCTCCATTGTGCCCCTCTCGCGTTGTGCTCCTCATTGACGGTATTTCCAGCTGTTTTTCTGTTTATTATTATTATTATTTTTCCTGCACTACTTCCTTCCGCGTACCCCACAGACAGGCCCACCCTCTTTTCCCTACACGAGCGTGCGTGTGGATGGGTGCGGCATTCCTGCACCCAAGACCCCGCGTATCGTCTCTTCCCGTGCCTCTGAAGAGGGGGTGCGTCTCTGCTATTCTGCCGCTTCTGCTGAGCCTTACGTTTCTCTATAGACAGACATCTTTATTAGTATACATTTCTTTTTTTTAATTATTATTTTTTTTTCCATACCGTGAGTTGTAGATCGTCTTGGGCAGGGTGTCAAGTGGCGCACGTCGATTTATGGCCGCGGTGCCTGGGGTGTGGGCATGCAGGAGACAGAGAAAAAAAAACCAGCGAGGGCTGTCACTACCCTTTACCAATAGAAGAGGCACGCCGAGCATCGGGGTGGCACTGTACCACGTGTCGTAGTGCGTGGGGTGTTTGTATGCACGCACCTCACAGTTCCCTCTGTACGCCCCCCCCTCTGAGTCGCGCACATGCTGGCTTCAGAGCGTTCAGGACTGCTTCCCATGGCCCTGCTGTCCTCCTGTCTACTCCGGAGACCGTCTTGCGCGTTCGCTGCCTTCCCGCGTGGGGAGGGGTGGGGGTGCCTCTGTGTGCCTCAAACGGAATATCTCCTCCGCTTTTCTGTCCGAACTTCTATCGGTTCCTCATGCGATGTTCGTGCTTCCCAAAAGCTCATTCAGCAACGCGTGTGGGCGGTCCACGGATCATCCAACGGCTTGCTCACGTAGACGTGTGTACGCGGTTGTGAGTGAGTTGGCTTTCTTTGTTTATATATATATATATTTCCTTGTTTTGTTGTCGCCTGTACTGGCCCCTCCCCCTTCCCACTCATTGCCACAACTACCTTCCCAGCTGCTTGTTGCGTTGGAAGGTTTCCGTTACTCCTCGGCGTCGCTGACGTGTCACACAGTTTGTACCATCACGGGGAGTCGCCGGCCCTTCCGTAGAAAGCAAGCGAACAATTACAGAATACAGCAGCCTTCCTTTGTGTGGATGCTGGAGGAGCTCGTAGACACACACACACACACACACACACACACACACACACACACACGTGTGGTGGAACAGGGACGGCGACAGGAAAAAAAATAGCAACAGGGATCGCTATTCTGTGTGTCACTCGAAACTTACGTCGACACTGATTCCCTGATTCATAGACGCCAGCAGCATTTTCATAGACTCGTACACAGAGATACACACATACACGCTTACACGCGCTTAAGGGAAGAGAATATACGAAAAAAAAAAAAAAACGATTGTTGGGGCCTACTCGACTGCCTGCTCGCGCAGCGGGCTTTAACGACTGGACGACGGCAAGTATAGCGCAAAGACGAGGCTTTGGGTGAAGCATCTTTGCCTTTCTCACTTTTGCGCAGAAGTAGACAGCAAGAGTTATGGGTCCCTCAAGAGACCGGGACACGGGTGGCCGAAAACGGCGCCGCGTGCCAGGGGACGAGGACGATGCCCCAGGTCCGCATCCATCGAGGCGAGAGGAGGTCGAGGACGATGGTGACACTGATCACTCCTCGGGTGACGAAGCCAACGACGAGGAGGGGGAGGACCTGTACGGGGAGAACTTTATGCAGGACTACCTCCAACAGGATGAGGAAAGCGATGTGGCTGAAGATGAAGTTGGCGTGGACAACGACTGGATCGTCGACGACGACAGCTCCGTTTCTGAGATCTCTGAGAGTGGCCGCATCGCTGTAGACGAGCTGCTCGAGCGTCGTCGGGAGAAAGAGGAGGCGCTAGCTGAGGAACGGCGGCAGCTGCAGGAAGGCATCTTCAGCGACGTGGACGACGAAGATGACGATGAGGATGCCGACGAAGCATCGTCGGATTCCGGAGAAGGTAGAGGCGGTTTGACACGGAGAGAAGGCGCCGCGGGTGGCGATCAAGGCGGCGGCATCGATAACGGAGAGGACGTCGGCTACGGCGACCCCGACGACGAAGCCTACGTGCGTGGAGACCTGGAGGCAATGAACTTCAACTGGCGACAGCCACAGGGGGAGTTGGTGGAGTGGCTTGCGCAGGAGCTACCTCGCCGTGTGATCAAGAACCGCATCTACAACTTCTACTACAACTACATCGTCAACGACGTCAGCGTCTACGAGGAGAAGGTGAACGCCATGACGCGCGAGAACGACAAGAGCTTTGAGCTCAGCTACGATCATCTGAGCCGCGTGTACGACAGCGTTCTCGCGCTGTGGCTAGTCGACGCTCCAGATCCGATGATCGAGCTATTGGAGGAGGCTGCCAACTACTTTATCTTCAAGCTGTACCCACAGTATCGAAAGGTTCACTCGCACATATGTGTTCGAATTTGCGATCTTCCCTTGTGCGATCCGATCCGCGACTTTCGCCAGGTCCACATGAATGTGCTCGTACGGGTGGAGGGGGTGGTGATTCGTCGCTCGCCGGTGTACCCACAGATGGACGCCGTCAAGTACGACTGCACGCGGTGCTCCTACATTATCGGACCCATCTACCAGCGTGGCGACAAAGAGCAACGCGTGAGCATGTGCCCCAGCTGTCACAGTAAAGGGCCGTTCCGGGTGAACATGCGCCTGACGGAGTACCGCAATCACCAAACTATAGTTCTGCAGGAGCCCCCTGGCAAGGTACCGCCTGGGCGACTGCCTCGCAGCTTGGAGGTGGTGCTGACGAACGACCTCATTGATCGCGCGAAACCGGGCGAGGAGGTGGACGTGACGGGGATATATCGAAACAACTTCGATCCGTTGCTCAACAGCCGTCAAGGCTTTCCCGTCTTCACCACTGTACTGCACGCGAACAATGTTATCCGACGTACCACAGAGCTGGGAATGTTTCGGCTGCCAGATGATGAACGGCAGCGCATTATCGATCTCAGTAAGTCGCCTAACATTCGAAGGAAGCTCTTGCAGTCCATTGCGCCGAGTATCCACGGACGCGACGACATTAAGCTCGGGTTGCTGCTGGCCATGATGGGTGCAGTGCCAAAGGACATCGGTGGTGATCAGTCGCATCGCATTCGGGGCGACATCAACGTCCTCCTGGTTGGCGACCCTGGGTGCGCCAAGTCTCAGTTTCTCAAGTTTGTTGAGAAAACAGCTGACCGCACCGTGTTCACGACTGGCCGCGGCTCGACCGCTGTGGGTCTGACGGCATCGGTACACAAGGACAGCGTCAACGGCGACTTCGTGCTGGAGGGCGGCGCCCTAGTCATAGCGGACCGCGGCTGCTGCCTCATTGACGAGTTCGACAAAATGTCTGACCAAGATCGAACCTCCATCCATGAGGCGATGGAGCAGCAGACGATTTCGGTGGCGCGAGGTGGCATTGTGACGACGCTGTCCGCGCGCTGCTGCATCATCGCGGCAGCGAATCCGATGGGCGGCCGTTACGATCCCTCTACCTCGTTTGATGCCAACGTGAATCTTACCACACCGATCCTCTCCCGCTTTGATCTATTGTTTGTGGTGCGGGATGAGGTGAACGTGGAGTTGGACGAACGGCTTGCAACGTTTATTTGTGACTCGCATATGCGCAACCACCCGCGCACGCAGGAGGAGACGCGGCTTCTGCAGCGCAACCGGTACGAGGAGGTGTCGAGGTTGCGCTACGCGCTGGAAAACGCGTCAACAGAGGGAGAGCGCGAGGAGTGTGAGGAGCAGCTGCGGCGCCTGCGCGAGAGCGTCGAAGATTCTTCCCGCTTCGAGGACGATAACCCCGACAGCGACAAGCCGCTCCCGCAAGCCTTGCTGCGCAAGTACATCCTGTTTGCGAAGAGCCACTGCTTTCCCCGCATCTCCAACATCGACCCCGACACCATTGCACGCCTCTATGTTGAGCTGCGACAGGAGTCAAAGCACGGCGGAATCGCGATCACGGTGCGGCACATGGAATCCGTCATTCGTTTGTCCGAAGCGCATGCACGGGTGCACCTTCGGGAATATGTGACCGACGAGGATGTCACTGCAGCCGTCTCGCTCTTTCTCCGATGCTTCATACAGACACAGAAATACAGCTTACGCAGCGCGATGGAGGCACGCTTCCGCAAGTTCCTCGAATTTGACACGGAAAGTATACCACTTATTCGCCACCGCATCAAGGTGGCCGTGCAGACGGTGCGCCAGTTCGAGCGCCAGCTGTCGGGTGGTGTGGAGCCGACTCATGTGCGCATTGACGTATCGGAGCTGGACTACTACACAGCTAACGTTTCTCAGGAGGCGCTTAACGCCTTTTACGAAAGCGCAGAGTTCAGGAAGGAGTACCGGCTGATTCGAGACCCCATAACGCACGCGCCTCTGCAGATTGAGCACTCGCTGGCGTAGCGCATGCCATGCCTTCACCCTCTCTCCGCTACCGCTTCCAGTGTGAATGAAAGCCATGGCAGGCGCTGCAGCTGTAGATGACGACGAGAGAGAAGCCTCCTGATGGAGCGGGGGAGAGAGGGGGTCTCATCAGTAGGCCTCTACGTGCGTGTACGTGGCGTCGATTCATGACAAGGGAAGAAATGACTCCTCGCTTTCTAGTTTGTTGGGGGCGTGTGTATTCGTCATGCTTGGTGATACGCGCTTTTGTGTGTGCGTGTGTTTTATTGGATGTGGTCGCTTGGCATGTTCAGTTTCCTGCGCTCCCTGTGCGCTTCCCTTTCCTATTGTGTTGATGCTCTGTGGCCCGGTCAGCCGCCCCACAGCTCTCCAACCTTCACATACCCGATACACCTACACCCACACATGAACTCCTAAAAGAGTAACAAGGATAATGCAATAGCACATGCACAGACTATGGCTCCATGCTGTTTGGTTGAGGAGATGGCAGGCTGTGCTGTGCGTTCACTATGTCAACTTCCAAATCCGAGATGTCCGGCATGGCGGTGAACCCGCATCATCACTTCGGGAGCAGCGCGCGAGACATGCGTTAGCGCTGCAATGGTGCTGTGCACATATTTGTGCACCTTTGCGTTCTCTGCTTCTCCCGTTTTTCTGCACGAACACCGACTCTCCCCACACATACCTTCATCGTTCCTTTCTCCTGCTCACGTCAGCCATGCGCGCAATCGAAGTAGAGATGTCGCCGGGCAGTGCGCGGAAATGCTTCTCTGCATGCGTCGAGCACCGTGCTGCAGACTCCGAGGAAGACGCGGACAGTCTTTCTCGCGATCAGTACTACTACAACTACGCAAATTGCCCAATGACTTTGCCGAAGTCCTTCAGTGCATCAGCTGCTTCCCCAATAGCTTCGGAGAGGACAGCGACTGGCGACCCGCATGCGACTGATGTAACCTCTCTTTCTCCCCCACTGCTTTTAGAGATGGAACTAGACACCATCCTGCGTGAAGACCATGGTGGCGAAAGGAGTGACAGCCCGACAAGAAGCTGCTATGACCGCATCCGCTGCAACACCGTTGCGCAGCAGCCGACTATGGGGACTGACATCAGGGGGCCGTGCGGGGCCAACCCCAACTCGTCGAAAGTGCACTCCACCATCGACCTCATCGGAGAGAGCGCCACTCTTCGGTTCGACTCTCTCGCAAATGCTTGCCATGCAGGGCCGGACGGCACTCTCTCGCTGCGACCTCCTCCGCCATTGTCATACATAACGTCACACAGTGGCACCCGTGCGGGAAAGCCTGTGTCTGCACCGGTTTCTCCAATGTCTGCTACAGAGTCTGCGCCACCTGCGTCCTTTACGGTTCCGAGGGACGCAAGGGTGGCACATCCCCGAATGTCAGCTGCCCCGCAGCAGCGCCTCCTTTGCGGATGGCGTGCCGCCATGCAAGAGAGCATCGCCCGCTTCCTAACCGTGGAGGAGGCCAGGGCCTCAAGTGCTAGAATAGATGCACACACACCATGCACGAGTAGTTCACCAGTCCGTGAAGCTTCCACAACTACCGTCGCCTCCAGCGCGTCCTCACCATCTCCGCGCATCCCGGCAGGGGAAGAGAAAAACAATGAAAAGCGTTGTGCGTCCGGTTTGCGGCCCAAAATGGCAGTCACTGCCGAGCTGCGTCCGCGTGATGTCCTCTTCGCACCCCTTCCAGTGAATCAAACTTTCGGTGCTGCCTCCAGAAGGCATACCTCAAAGCAGATCGTCTCCGCGTTCTCTGCCGCTAGGGGAGGTGTTGACGTAGAGAGAGATCAACGGGATGGGCGCACTGCCGTCGTGGCTAAGCGCGACGCCCTTGTGAAAACCGAGTCGGTGCAATTATCACCTCCGTTGTCGGAGCTGGGAAGGACAGCCGTCACCTCTCCGCTTTCCTATACGGATCCAAAGCGGTTGGCAGCCCTTGACACTGCCGCGACAAAGCGGGGGGAGGTCTCCCCCGACACGGCGGAGGCACACCTCTTTAACGAAGCTGTGGTGACGCTGACGTGCGCTGCGTGCAGGCTGTCAATAAACGTCTTTGCCCTTCACCTGACCGGCACGGAGCTGCCGCACACATGTTACTGTCCTTTTTGCGGGAACCGCTGCGCATGGACAGCGTGCTCTGCCACCCTGTAGAAGCGGTCCCGCACCCAAGCGAGGGGTCGACATCTCCATGTCGACCACGGCGTCATGCGCCAACGGCTTTGTACGCGACATCTTTCTCCTTCCGACTCGTGCGCTTGCTTTTCACTGTGTGCTCCAACTCTTAGCGCTTTCCTTTTCTTTCTACGTTTGTGTTTCTTCACGTTCTCAGCGGCGCTTTCCAGATAACGAGTGTTCCGTACCTTCTCCGGATGCGGCGATGAGGGGATGGGAAAGCACTGGCCATCGACATGTCGAGCTTCTCCTGTGCATCTGTACACATTGCTGCATCTCTACTCGCCTTCTGACCTCACGCTCTGCTTCTTGACCTTTGCTTCTGTAGCTGTGTCGGGTGTGATGACCTGCGTGGTGTGCGCCTGCAGAGCATGCGCTGCACTTCTCTCTAGACATCATTAGACATCAAACTTCTTGCAGGCATAAACGCATACTTGCAGCACATCGCAGACTGCAGAGCACATGGATGTCTGCCAACGATCAAACGAGCCGAATCGGTGTGTGTGCGTGTGTGTGTGTGTGTGTGGCAGTGAGTGCTCTGAGCTTGAGGCGTTGCTCCCCTCATTCCACCCACGCGCACTGTGAGGTTGCCGCATGCATCTGTGTGCGTGCACCTGCGTCACGTCGTTCTTGCCGCTGATCAGTTGCCCCCCAAGCCTACTCTGCTCTTTATCGCTTTCCTTTTTCTATGCTTTTGTCGTCTGTGATCCGACTGCGTTTGTGTCGGATCGCTGCTCAAGCACATGGACTTCAGGGGCCAGTTAACGCCGCGCATTGCCGCTTCCTCCCCCAACATTACCGCTGCTGCGTTGTCGTCTACCCGATACCTATCTTTACACCCGTCCTCCACTGACATGCATTCACGGACATAACGAACGGGTAACATACCATATTCGCACAACTAGGGTCCAACAACAGTGACGCGTCGAACCCCCTCCCCCCGTACCTCCACCCACCGACAGATCTACACATACACAAGCAACCCAATGATTCTGAGCGCTGTGACTGGGCGGCTGTGTGTCCTCGTCAAGGGGCTCGCGACAGTGTACCTTCATAATGAGACTGTGCATCTTGCTCAGGAGATGCAGCGAGCTGGTTCCATCTCGGGTGCCGCAGAAGTCTTCCTCAGTGCTGCCTCCGCCGAAGGCAGTGCATTGCTGATAGACTTTTTCGTCGTGCTTGGTGCAGTAAGCATCATCCTTACCTTGGCCGGCTGCTTTGTTCGCTTCTACTGCTTGCCTCGCAAGGGCACTTCGATGAAGACCAGAACCGTTGAGAAAGCTCGTGGCCGCAAGACGAACCGCCCTGTCCAGATGCAGCGGGAGCCCCCAGAGCACAAGCGGCGGAGCGACAAAGCCGAGGAGAAGGCTTTTATGTCGGCCGAGCGGAATCTGCAGCAGATTTCGGAGGTGCCGTCAAGGGTTCACCACGGGCAGGAGAGTGGAACGTTCAAGAGTGGTGGCAAAGACAAACAAGAAGCCGCTGGGAAGGCAGAGGAGTCCTCTAGCAAAGCACCACCGCAGCAGCAGCTGCTTCGGCGGAAGGACGCGGACTTCACCGCCACATCGAGGCGCACGCCAGAGGACACGCGCGCTACACCCAAGTCCATCCTACGTGGGTTTCCGGAGGTGGACTTCTTGCTCACCTCTCCCGGGCAGCGCTACCTATTGATCGGCTGTCGCAGCAAGCGTAAGGCTTCCCTTTACCCGCAGAGCGAGGCCTCCGCGTTCATGGAGCGTGGTAAGGAGCTGCAAGAGAAGCACTTCACAGATGTGAACGCGGCGGTAACCATGGCGGTCGGACTCGAGAAGAAGGCGGAGATCTACGCTGCGCAGTTCTCGATAGACGACAATCGGCTTATCGCCGGCGAGCGGTTCACCGATACATTCGTGTGCTTCTCGGTGTCTGGTCGCACTCAGGTGAGCTTGACTCACCTGTGGTCGATGAAGCTGCCGGCCCACCGCCTTGTCTCCTCGGTGCCACGGTGGAGCGTGCTCGGGCAGGACAGCCTCTTAAGCATCGTGGACCAGACGACAGAGGTGGAGGTTATCACTCGGGGCTCGGCGGAGACGTCGAGGGCGCATAAGGACAAGTTCAAGGTGGGAAGTGGACTGGCCTGGGCGGTGTGCGACGATCGCGTTGCGCTTGGCGGCTCCTTTCTGCGTGAGCCACGGCTTTCGCGTGTAGTGCAGCGTGCAGGTGACGGTGGTATTACCCTCGAGCCAGTTGCGGTGTTCCCCAACGCGGAAAAGTTGCGTGTGTCTGCGCTTGCCTTTGTGACCCCAGGCGCCCCGGCATTCAACACGCGCAGCTACATGATTGTGTTTCTGGAGAACGGCGTTGGCACCATCTACGATGTGGACAGTCTCTCAACACAGAACACGCCGAAGACGGTGTGCGTGTTTGCCGACACCGACTACGCAGGACACTGCGCCGAGGCGCCACTGTGCATTCTTACGGCCGTGCGCGGCCAGGCATATCATGAGGTGCTCCGCATTGCACTGCACCGCGGCCCAAATGTGACGGTGTATGAACAGTCTGGAAAGGTGGACAGCGGCAACTTCCAGATGGTGCGCATCGTGGACATGTACGATGTGCAGGAGGCTGACGCCGTGAAATATGCCGCGTTCCTGCAAAACGGTCTTGGCTTGGCCACTAGTGGGCACGCGGACGGGCGTCATGTGCGCATGTTCACCTTACCGACTCCAAGCATGATGTCTTAATCACTGAACGCCGCTAAGGGAGCCCTTGAGAAAGCGTGCCTTCTTCCCTGTACGCTGATGAGACGTGCTTGACGCGCTCTTGCGATACCCCCAAACACGTGTTTCTGTATGTTTGTGCTGCCGCAGCGCCACATACATTCCGGCTCTGATGCCGATACCCCATCTGCAAGGTGACGGCACGAGTACTTCCCATTCTCTTTCTGTAGTTGGGGGCAAGTCGATGTCTTCATGTGCTTACGATGGCATTTGTGTGCGTGCCTCTGTCAGTGGGTTGGCGCCGAGGAGTGGCGGACTATCGTCTCGTTCTTATCGGAGGTACTGTGACGTTTTTGTAGTAGTAACCGATGGCGTCGCTTTGTGCTCTTCTGGTTCACTGCCGCTGCACAGACACAGCGACACACCAAGCAGTGGCGACGCAAAACACACGAGGAAAGAGGCAGCGTCCCACCCGCTCGCACATCCCCGAGCGTGGGCGTATTACTGATTTTTATTATCACATGGCATACATCCCCCTCTCCTCTACCGTTCACTGAAGCCGCCTGACGGGTTTTGTGTATCTGTATGGGCTGACGTGAACTGGAACACACACACACACACACATACGCACACACATACGCACACACAGGTGCGTGTGTATACTCACCGACAGAGAATCGCATTACCCTTAGGAAGAGGACTGCGGGCCCTGCTTTTCCATGTGTATGCCCATGACTGTGCGCTGCCGACTCAACCCCGATAGGCATGCACGCCTTTTCTTTGCGTAGCGTGTCTGTGGCGCCCCACTGGCCTCTGCGGCGGTGTGCGAGGTGCGCACACGCGTCTTCCTTATCTATACACTCTTCTGATAGAAACAGTTCTTCCACGTCTGTTCTGTTTCATTGTTGTCACCGGGCACGTCTTCCTCGCCGAGCTCGCACGCGTTGCAAACGCGGCCACCTGCATACCCACACACGCACATACACCTACTGTCACAGAAGGAAGAAAGTCTCCCCGATCACTTTTTTGTTCTCTCTACGCCTCTTTGTGTCAGAGAGCGTTGGTGTGCATCGGCCTGTGTCGACACGCCGCACCACTACCGGCCTAGAGGTTAACTCCGTAGAAGACCTTCGCGATTGCGTCACACTGTCTTCCTTTCTTCGCTTCTTTCCTCGACATGAACACAAGAAGAGCTTTCACACGCACACAAGCACACCTTAGATACGAGGATACACACACACACACACAGAGTTTGCAGGACAGGAAAACGTAGAGAGCGTGCCGATACTGCCTTCCGTTACTTGTTTTTTTTTTTTTTACCTTCTGGGCATGCTAGAAGCGAATCGAACGTGTGCGTCGAGTTCATTCGTGCGTAATCGCTATTGTCATCGCCACCGTTTTCGTCTCAGCACCGCCTGAGTCTGAGATCGCTGCTTGTGGGGTGTGGCCCCCTCCCCCCTCTCGTACTGCGTAAACTCACAGTATTTGCCTGTGCACACGCCCACATCTTCACGCGACGGTGCGCACACGCCAAGACAGCAGTAGTGCGTGCGCTCCATGAAAGCGAAATGGGACGCCGCGCCGCGGAGGGCGCGGAAGAGGATCTCGTTCAACGCGAACCGTAACACAGTGCGCTTCATTCGTGTTCCCCCACGCTCGCAAAACGGAAAGTTCTGGTTTACGGAGACGCAGCGTATTGTCAAGAAGGGGCTTAACTTCGAGGTGGAGCCGGAGATCATGATCGAGGTCAACATCGAGTGCAGGATGCAGATCACGGCGTTGGCCCGTAAGCCACTCTCTCAGTTGGGCAAGCCACCTGCAGCGAATGGCATCTCCGGTGCCACAGCCTCTTCATCCGCCGCTTCGGTGGCAAAGCGTAGCTACATCGAGGTGGAAGAGACGGACCCACTCTTTCTGCCTGATGCTCGGAAGCGTGATCGATGGCAGTGCATCGGCTCCGTCGGTTCAGGGGAGATGTTGAAGGTGAGGGTTGTGATGCCGCCTGGAAGCTACCGCATGCGGTGCATTGGTGGGGATGTGGTGCAGATCTTCGCACAGGCCTGGGACGTTGAGCGTGAATTGGTTTAGGTGAGCGATGGTGTGGGCGCCTGTGGCTGCTTTGACTGCCGAGGATATTGCAGCAGTGGTGTTGGTGAGCAGGAGCGGACGATGGGCTTAACAATTCTGGTCAAGGCGTGACGTGCGATGACCTGCCTGTGCGGAGGCGTCGCTACTCGAAGCAACAACAATAAACAGCAACAAAAAAGCAAAAAAAAAAAGGGGGCATGATCGACAAGCGGTGCGGCTGGCGTTGTACTCGCACTGGGAAGAGGAGGAAGAATCGGGAGCTGGAGCGCGTGCATGAGAGAGAGTCCATTGGTGTACCGAGAGCCAAGGCCAACTCTCCCTCTCCCTCCTCTCGTCTCTCCTCCTCCTCTCCGCTCCCACACTTACTTACTCACACACAAGCAAACACGAAAGACATATGAAGCCGTGACAACTATCGGGCAAAAAAAGAGGCAAGGGATGCCGAAACCATGCCTGTATTGTGAAATACACACACAAAGGGGAAGCGGGTAAGCCCAGGAGCTTCACATGTGGACAGGCGGGGCCTACATCAAGCAGCACTAGTGTCGAAGTCCCCTGCTCTATGGAGGCAAGCGTCATGTCGACCTCAAGGGGCAACCTGTGTGGATGCTGACATGTTCTCCTCCGAAAACTGCGTTGTGGGGTGGGCTTACCATTAAACGACTCTGAGGTTCCGAATGTCAACTGACGTCTGCGTCTCGATCGGGCGGAGGGGTCGATGCAGAGAGACTTCTTGTTGCGCTCGTGAAGGACAAGACCCTTGTACCCTTCTTTCTTCAATTGAGTGCAGACATGTACGCACCTCTCTCTCTCTCTCTCTCCATTTGCTCTTTCTCGCCGAGTTCTTTTTTACTTTCTGCTGGCCTGCAACGCTTCTTTATTGGTCGGAACAGCTCCACCGTCTTCCTCTGTTTCTTTGCCGCTCCGGCATTTTTCCAGTCCTGACTTCCTTTCCCACCGCTCTGCATAGATCGATTCTTCAGTTTCTCCGCCGCCTCTCCACGTTTGTCTTGACCGCGTATCGCTACAGTGCCTTCGCAGCGTCTCGTCATCGCATACACGTGCAGACGCACCACGGTTCTTTTCCTTTATATTTCTCCACGATCCCATACACCCCTTGATCGTGGGCCACCCACTTGCCCACCTCTCCGCTCCCCGGGATTCATCTTTCCCTGCCACGTTTTGGGTAGTGCTGCATTGGTTTCTTCGTGGTGTTGCCACGCACGCATCATCGCCCCCTCCCCCCCACCCTCATAGAGCCGCTTGTCCTTCCCCTTTCCCCCCTTCATGATACCGGAGCCACACGAAAGCTTCAGTGGACACCCATCACTTTATCGCACACGGACACAAGTGCGTTGTCCAGTTCGCTTCCCCTCTTCTCTGTCTTTCGGTCTTTAGCAGAACCCACGGTTCAGGAGTGCCACGTACTGCGTGACAACCATAGGCGCACAGGTGCTGCTAACTCTACCTGGTTAGTCCCCGCTTTGGCTTTGTCGCAGGGAGACAATGCCGGATTCAGTGCCCATGATCATCAAGCGCAATGGTGAGGCGCAAGCATACGATGCCTCCAAGATCCACCGCCGCTTCGAGCGGGTGATGGAGGGGCTCGACTGCGACCATCTCGATGTGGACATGCTGACAGAGAATGTGACGCGCGGGTTAACGGATCAGATCAGCTACGACAAGCTGGACGAGCTCGTAGCACAGACAGCAGCGTACTCGGTGACAAAGCACCCGGACTACGGCCGCATGGGCGGTCGCCTGTGCACGACATCATTGCACAAACAGACGAATGCGTCGCTGCTGGAGACGTTCCGCCTTCTGCACGATCACGTCACGATGCAGACAAAGCGTCCCGCTCCACTGATCTCCGACGATGCGTGGGAGGTTATGCAGCAGCACCACAAGGAACTGCAGGGCATGATCGACTACTCCCGAGATTTGAACTTTGAATTCTTTGGGTACAAGACACTGGAGCGCTCGTACCTCCTGCGTATAGAGACCGGAAGAGGCGAGATGCGAATTGTGGAGCGCCCACAGCAGATGTTCATGCGTGTTGCTATTGGTATCCACGGCGAAGATCTCGAGAACGTGCGTGAGACGTACAACCTGATGTCAAAGGGTTTCTTTACCCACGCCACCCCAACCCTCTTTAACGCCGGGACCCCCAAGCCGCAAATGAGCTCGTGCTTCCTCGTGGCGTCGAAGGAAGATAGCATCGACGGCATCTACGACACACTGAAGGAGTGCGCTGTGATCAGCAAGGCGGCGGGTGGCATTGGTCTGCACGTGCACAACATACGCGCTGCTGGCAGCTACATAGCCGGAACCAACGGCACGTCGAACGGGCTCGTACCAATGCTACGCGTCTTCAATAACACTGCCCGCTACGTGGACCAGGGTGGTGGTAAGCGCAAGGGTGCTTTCGCCGTCTATCTCGAGCCCTGGCACGCCGATGTTTTTGGCTTTCTGCTACTGAAGCGCAACACGGGAAAGGATGATCAGCGCGCTCGCGACCTTTTCTACGCGCTGTGGATCCCAGACCTGTTTATGAAGCGTGTGAAAAGCGAGGGGAAGTGGACACTGATGGATCCCAACACGTGCCCGGGACTCAGCGACTGCTATGGCGAGGATTTTGAGCGGCTCTACGAGCGGTATGAAGCCGAGGGCCGCGGTGTCAAGACAATTCAGGCCCAGGAGGTGTGGTTTGCCATCCTGGAGTCGCAGATCGAAACGGGCGGGCCGTTTGTGCTCTACAAGGACGCGTGCAACCGAAAGTCGAATCAGAAGAATCTCGGCACGATCAAGTGCTCGAACCTGTGCACCGAGATTATCGAGTACACATCGCCGCAGGAGACGGCCGTGTGCAACCTCGCCTCTATCGCACTGCCGCGCTTTGTGGATGTTGAGAAGCGCGAGTTCAATCACCAGCTTCTCTACACCGTGACAAAGCAGATCACACGCAATCTAAACCGCGTTATTGACCGCAACTACTACCCGGTCGAGACGGCTCGCCGCAGTAACATGCGCAACCGACCCATCGGCGTGGGTGTGCAGGGGCTCGCCGATGCTTTCATCCTCATGCGGCATCCCTTTGTTTCATTGGAGGCGCAGCGGATTAACGCGGAGATCTTTGAGACGATCTACTTTGCGGCGGTCGAGTCGTCGATGGAGCTGGCGAAGGAGGAGGGCCCATACAAGTCCTTTAAGGACAGTCCGGCCAGCAAAGGCATTCTGCAGTTCGATATGTGGGAGAAACCGCGCCCTAACAGCGGTCGCTGGGACTGGGCCAGTCTTAAGGAGAAAGTGATGCAGGTGGGCATGCGCAACTCACTGCTGATTGCTCCCATGCCAACCGCGTCTACCTCTCAGATTCTCGGCAACAATGAGTGCTTCGAGCCCTTCACCTCAAACATCTACGTCCGCCGTGTTCTGAGCGGCGAGTTCCCTGTTGTGAACAAGTACCTCGTCATGGACCTCATTGCACATGGCCTATGGAGCGAGTCGATGCGGAACGAAATCATCTCTTACAACGGCTCCATCCTCAGCATTAACGGCATCCCTGAAGATCTGAAGGATCTTTACCGGACTGTCTGGGAGATTCCACAGCGCAAGCTGATAGACATGGCACGCGACCGCGGCCAGTATATTGACCAGTCGCAGTCGCTGAACCTCTTCCTTCAGAGCCCCACTTCCGGGCAGATCACGTCCATGCTCTTCTATTCTTGGGAGGCTGGACTGAAGACCGGCGTCTATTACCTGCGCACTAAGGCTGCGGCTGATGCAATTAAGTTCACCGTGGACGCGAAGCGCATGAAGGAGATCAAGGAGAAGGAAAACTCGCAGCAGGCCATGTCCTCGCACCGCGCTTCGCAGTCCGAGGAATGCCTGAACTGTGGATCCTAAGATGACGCGAGGATCACCGATAACCAACCCTCCAGCCTCCAAGGCCAGGTGGGTGACTTGGGACTAGGTGACTGCCTTTCTCCTGAGCACAGCGCGATCCTGTGACTTGGACTCTCTTCTCTCTCTCGCGTTGCTCTACCATAGATCTACATATTAACATATATATCTTGCGTTCCACTTTCTCATGATACCACCGACTCCTCATTCTAGTGTCTGTGAGTGTGCTGCCACACATATGCGCGGGTGTGTAACTTCTTTTGTTTCTTCCATCTCCTGCCACCTATCCACCTTCTTCGCTCATCGCTGTGCGTGGCGCTTTCGAGAGGAGACCATCAAGCCGCCGCACTGTATTTACGGGCAAAAAAACGCCTTTCAAAATGCCGTTCACGAATGATGGGTGAAAAAAAAAAAGGGTGCGGACGGGGGAGGGATGGAGCAGCGAGCAAGCGTGTGCTTCCACATCCGTGCTTCTCACACACAAACACACACACACATACCCACACACACACAGACATGTCTTCTTCCTTCTGTTCTTGCCCACACCCTACCCCCTCATCGGGCGTTCTGTAGAGTGCGTTGACGACACGTGGTCTTGTGTGCGTGTGTGTGTGTGTAGGGATGTCATTTTTTCCCCTTCTCAGGCTTTCTTTTCACCTTCCTCCCCCTCTTGTTGTATTTCTTCTGTGATGTGCTGTACTGCAGAGACACGTACATGTTCACAGTCGGGAATCAGTTCAATTTTCCACTGTCCACGTGTACGTGTGCGCGTTGACATCATCGTCATGTGAGGAGAAACACGGCACTCGTATCGAACGGTCTGTTGCCATCAACTCCTCTGTCCCCACTGCCTTGTTCTCTTTCTCTCTTTTGGATGAGGCGGTGGTGCAGAGGAGCCTCGTGGCAGCGTGTACGATAAACTCCACACGATTCACTTTTAAACGAAAATTCAAAGTGTAAAGAAGGGGAGATAGAAAAAGATAGGAGTAGGAATGCCAAGAGATAAACAGAACAACGACACACACACACACACACACACACACAAACATACGTACCCACAGGAAACACGCAAAGCCGGATGGACGCACACGCGTATGATGTGCTCATCCGCGTTGATGCTTGAGAATGTGTGGCTCGATATATTTAACCTGAAGAGGGAGCGGTGAAGATGTTGCCTTCTCTGGTCTTTGGAGCGATGCTGGTTTGACTAGTTCGCCACCTGCGTTGAGGGGCACTCCCTTGGCTCTACTCCCCTCCTCTCCTGCTGATGTGCGCGACTGACCGTGGTGGACCCACGATCGTTGATCTGCACATGCAAGGTCATTGATTACAATCTCTCGATGGTAATCCCACCACAGCAAGACATGGTTGTCGCGGTGCGAATGGCGGGCATGTCCATGGGACGACTGAGGCGAGTACAGTATCGTCTACAGAACACGCTGCAGCAGCTGCTGCCCTCCAGCCGGTTGGTTTCTGTGTGTGCACGCTGTGGTGGGATGCCTGGACAACCTTTCCTCTATTGTCATTCCCCTCTGTGCCCTCTTTTTTTTTCCTCCGCATTGTTGCGGGGTGCTTTGGCTGTCCCTGGGGCGCTCTTGCCCGCCGCGACATGGAGCGCGGCCCATCTCACAGTTACCGAGAGGTCCTCTGCGAAGGGAGCAGCCGTGCTGATACCACTTCAGGACGACGACGAGCTGTTGCGCCGGAGCACTGCCACCTCTCTTTCCCTCTTGAACTCCCTACTTAGACGCAGACGGTCGAAACTGCCTATTGCTTCCACCCGCTACGCTCTTTCCGAGACTTTGCTCACATGATCGCAGCTGAGTCACCGAAGCCACCGCTGCTTCTACCCACTTCTTTGTTTCGATTCCCTCTCTGGATCACATTTTCTTTTTCCACTGTGGAGTGTACATGTGTGTATGTGTAGAACCCTTTTTCTTTTTCTTTTCTGCTCACTTTCTCTCTTGTAATTGTCTTGTGCCCTGGTGAACATGAGCCGCCGCTCGCACTCAAAGCGTGGCGAGGCTGCAGCCGGCTTACCCCATACAAAGACCATTGCTGAGCTGCAGAAGGAGGTGCATCTGCTCGAGAAGACCATCAACGATAGAAAAATTATGTTCCTCGACCTGTGCGAGGAGAAAGGTGCGTCTTCGGCCACGGACCAAGGAGCTACTCCGCTAACGTTCCCCAACGATCCCGTTGCAGAGGCGCGCCAACTCGCCCGCCGCAACGCCTTTCTGCGCGATGAGCTGAAGTCTTTGGACGCAATAGAGCGGCAGTACGCCAGTGATCCGCGCGTACGTGACAAACGCAACGAAGTACGACTGGTGCAGATGCAGATTGCGCAGGTAGAGCGTGAAATCGATACACTCCAGAAGATAAAAAAGTGGCGTGACGAGGGGCTGCGTGCCATCGGGCGTACAGAGGAGCAGACTCGACGCATGCGTGGTCAGCAGCACGAGATGAACTCGCAGTTGAGGGAAGAGGTGAAGCAGCTCATGGAGGAACTTCGGGAACTGGAAAGGGCCGACATGGAGGTGCATACGCGGTTCGCGAGGCTCCAAGATCAGGTGAAGTTGTCCGTGACAGATGCCCACGTACAACAGCTGCGAGAACAACTGGAAGAGCAGAAAGCGGAGATTGAGCATCTCTCCAGCAAGGAGGCGATGTGGCGGAAGCAACGCTCTACGGTGCGTGACGAGGACTATCGCATGGTTTCGAAGTGCAATAGCGAATGTGCGAAGTTGGCTGAGGAAGAAGAGCGACTCCAAGAGCTGCTGCGTCAAAAAGAATCAGAGCTGAAGCGAAGCTGTTTTCTGTTACAGCGCTATGCAGCGGCGTCCCATGCGCCGGTGGGCGGCACCAGCGACGGCGATGAGGATAGAGCGGGGTAACCGCTGTCCTCGATTTAGGCCCATTGATCTGCGAAAGTGAGAACCGTCAATCCGTGTCCGACCTGACCGTCCTGTGTCACCGCGCATGGTGACGTTGCAACTGTCTGGGCTCTGAGTCGGCGTTTTTTTTTCCTATTCTCTTGCTTCCTTTTTCTTTCTGTGGTGGTGGTGGTGGGTCCACACACGCATACACACACACACACACACACACACACATACACACACACAGTGCGCGTGCTTCCGCCGCTCTGTATATCGGAGTATTTATGCTTATGTGTGCTGCACATGCTGTGGTGCCCGCTCTCCGTTTGGAATCCATCGTGCTTATCAGGGCATCTGCAGCCCGCTTCAAAACAGAAAAAAAGCCGATACGTCCGCGTGGGCCTGCGTAGCAAGCGGCTTCTCCTCCCCCTTTTTTGGGTTCGGGAGGGAGGGGAGAACACAGATCTGTGTGCCCGAAGCAGAATGGCGCACGGCGCCCCTTCTGCCTGTGTGTGTACCTTTCTTACGTGATGTCACATGGTGGGCATACTCGGGAAGTTCTCGCCTTGGCACTCCCACAGCAGCGAAGGAGTCAACACCTCGCGTGTGCACGGCGCTAGTACACCCTGGCTTAGTGTTTGGTGGCTTCCCGTGCATGATCTTTGGGTAAACTTCGATGCGTATGACGGTACTCAACTTCACTAGGCTCTCCTTTCCTTTCCTCCTTTTCTTTCTCTGCGCTCACCTTTTCCCCACCCTTTCATTCAACAATCCTCTGCCTTTGCCGACGGGCGGGGGTGGGGTGGGGGAAACTTTCCAATCGTCGGATTGGGGGCCTACGTGGGTATGCCCTTCTACTGGTCTCCTTTTTTTTTTGCGTAACGTGGACGTCTTCTCCGTCGGTGCCTCGGCCACGCATGCATACATATGCCTGCCTTTTCGAACAGAGGATTTTGATAGCGTAGTGACCGAACTTCGAACGCCATCAGCGGGTGACGCAGTGCGTTCGGTATACGCATACAGACGCGGTGGAGCTCTCCCTTGTGTAGGCGTGAGCATGCGTGCACCGTCTTCACTGCCTCTCCCCCTCCTGCGTCTCTCCTCTTTCTCTCTTGTAGTCTAGCCACCCTCCTCTCGCCACCGTTACTTCTCTGCTGGCCATCATCTCTCGCATTTCTTTCTTTGTTCCCTTTTTTAAATATTTGTTTTCCTTCGGGTGTCCCACTCGCCCTCCTTCTTCTCTTCCATTTGTACATCAATATCAGCTTCCTTCTCGTTTCGCTGTAGCCTTTTCCCGGCGTGTTTGCCCACGCGCGCGCGCCTTCGTCTTTCTCGCTCTCTCTCTCGGTACTTCAACGAACGACTGTCCCCCCCCCTCTCACTATCCCGCTGCCCCTTCTCTTCTCTCTGTTCCTCCTCACCGGGACACTGTTCTTCTCACCCAACCCTCACGATATACACCTACGCGCTGCACACGTGCCGCTCTGGGGGGTTTTCTCTCTCTCTATACACACACACACACACACACACACACACACACACACACACACACACACACACAGGCTGGTGTTTTTTTTTTTTTTTCGTGGCCTCATTCCCGACAAGCGCGGGCGCAGCGGTGCATTCGGTTGTGGGGGGGACGGACCCTTCCCCAAAAGGAACAACCAGTAACAGCAGACATTAACCCAAGAAAAGAGTACTCGGCCGTCTTGTGTACAGACGCACACGAGCTTCCCTCTTCCTTCCTCCTTCACCCTCCTCCCGCTGGTCACACAAGCAGAGGCGCATCCCCACACGCCGGAGTCGCTCACTCGACCTCTATTCTCCTTTTGTTTTTTTGTCCTTGCTTGAATTCTTTTGCGCTCCTTGTGGGGACTCCGCCTTGTTTGGTTTCGTGTGCGTCTGTGGCTGGTCTGCGCATGAGTGCCGCGGTCCCTTGCCGTTGTACTGAGATCTCTTTTTTCTTCTTCAGCTCTTACGTTCTCCCTCTTTCTTCTCTTGAGTTCGGTGCCGTTTCTTGTGTATGTCCCTTTGACTGTTTCTCGCCGTGATAGCCCTTTGACAGGCGGTTGTGTATAGTGTGTGGCGTGGGTCTTTAGCTTTCCCTTTTTCTGTGCACCTTTCGATCCACATCCGACACGTATAACGGAACATCTGGCCGCTGCCCCCCTCTCTCTCTTTTCCTCTCTGTAGCTCTAGCGGCTTGGAAGCGCGTCGGACGAGCACGGCCACATTGTTTTCGTTCCCCTTTCTTACGCTACTTGTCGTGTCTCTTCCCCTGAGTTTTGCGTACTCCCCGTGTCTCCGCCCTCTCAAACACACACGCACACGTTTGCTGCGCTCCGTGGAAGGGAGTGCGTTTCGTTGGCGTTTCTTTTTTTTTTTTTGTTTTTTCCCTTTTCTCCCCCTTCTCGTCTACTCTTCTGGGGATGCCGCGGCCAAGCAGGGAGGTGATAGACGGCCGCGGAAGCGTCGACGGCACACACACCAGGGGCCGTCAGAACAAAGTATGTGCCGCCCCCAAAAACTCTGCCCGATCCAGGGCTACCATGTACCGCAGCAAAAACGTGTGTAGTCTTGTCGCCGCCACCCCGGATGTAAACGTCAGCGACAGCCAAGCTCTGCAAGTTTCACGGACCACGCCAGTGCATCATGTGACATCGAGCAACGACGGCGGTGCTCCGTTGCAGCAGGCCTCTGCATCGGAATTTTCGAGTCTCGCCGGCGTTAGAAGCCTGCGTAGTGGCGCCAACACTTCAGGCCCCTCCGAAGACCATCCTCTGCCCATGCTGACCATGGTACCTTTCTCGCCCACCTCGAGTGTCACCAAGTCAGCCCGCAGTACCGGCGCTGGTGTAGAAAGTGGCACCGGCGGACCTGATGTCACCACCACTACGGGTGCCGCAGCGACGACTACAAGCATCTGCCCGGGAACCTCGTCCGCTGGACGTTCTATGACGCTACTTGAGCGTCGACACAATCGCGAGCGCAGCGCTCTGAGCCTCTCATGTTTGTCAGGTCTAAATGTAGAGACACTTCAGGAAAGCATGCGGGAAACAAGTCTTGTAGCGAATTCTCAAGAAGCACCAATACCTGTGCCGCAGGGATGGTCTAAGACCGTCGCATCAGTGGCGCTGCTGAGTGATTATGCCATGCCATCTGTGCGCGCGCCACTGCCGGGCGCCCAAGACGTGCGTCACTCTAGGGAAGTGAACTCGGCGCGGCAGAGCACCGCTGAGTTTCAGGGTCAGGAGCCGCGACCCCCCAACGACGGCGAAGACGGCAGTAGTACCCGCCGCAGCCATCCGACTTCCACCTCTAATTCCAGAACAATCGACACGATCCCTGGAGCTCTAAAAATAATTGGCTACAATATCCTGGCGAGCCGGCTAGCTTCCACTGACTTGTATCCCACTTGCCCGCCCTCGGTGCTGAGTGAAGAATACCGACTAGGCCTCATCAAGGAGGAGCTTCAACGTGTTGACCCCGACATATTACTCTTGGAGGAGATTAGTGTGGCGGTTCACGAGCGCACTCTCGGACCTTACTTGAAAACAGTGCTCGGGATGGAGGGGCATCACGTTGTCATCACTGACCGCGATGGAACTCCTCGCTGCGGTCCGCCATCACAACAGTCGAAGACGGCAGCCGCTCTCTCGCCAGGTGTCACGATCCCTTGTGCTATCCCTTGTAGCACTGAGAAGAGACTCAACTCGATAAGCATGACGGCAACATTAACCGAAGCGGCCGCGGGCAAAAATGACGCATTCTTTCATCATCGCGCGGCAGGTGGCGCCGCGAATAACTCCACTGACGTGGATCGGAGGAACAGCTCGCCACATATGCCACCGCTTGCCGAAACTGGCTCGAGCCGCCCCGCCAGTCGGCGCGATAGCGGCGTTGCCCTGTATCGATTTCCCGCAAGCTCCTGCGGTACCCTGCCCATTTGGCCGAAACCTGGCGAGGCGTCGCAGCTCCAGCATCCGCAGCAGCCCATCACTTTGTCACAGGAGATGCCGTGTTCCTCGCTCGAGGACACGCAAGACAAGCTCAAAGTGATGACAAATGAAGAGTGGATGCAGCGAAGTCACAGCGCAGTAGAGTCCACCCAAGGTACCACAGTGCAGGTGAAGCCGCAGACGAGCTCACGGCCGCGGCGACCAACGGTGTCGACGGAGACGATCGGGTCTGGTACGCCGTCGGCAGTGCTTCGCGGGGAGAAGGCCGCCGAGGATTTACTCGGCCACCGACGAGTGGAGATGGACGGCGTGAGCATCTTTTACAAGTCGGCACGGTTCCGAGAACTGGAGGTTATGCCGGTGCTCTTCAACCGTCTCGCCGCCGGGGAGAAGCGACTCACCTGGTACGAGCACAAGAAGCTTCAGGTGGACTCGCACAACGTGGCCCTTGTCGTTGTGCTGCAGGATACGCAGGTGATCGGGGTCTCTCGCATATATGTGGTGGCCGCTGTGCACCTTATCTGGCAGCGCATAAACGCGCAGCTGTGGCAGGCGCATGAACTCCTCCGTGTCATGGAGGGATTGAAGCAGAAGTACTCTAAGGGCTATGTGGACCTTGTTTACCCAAGCGGACGAGGCTCCATCGCGTATGACAGCGCAGCTACCCAGCCGCCGAGCATCATCGACACCCCATTGATGCGAGATGGGACGCGGCGGTTCGTGCAGGACGACGCCGCACCTCAGCCATCGTTATCAACGCCGCTACCGCTGCAGCAGCCGCGTGCGCTCTCTGCCCAGTGCCAAAGCATAGTACCTAGTCGCACCACTACCGAAGCCTCCGACCTTGCTGGAGACAGCGACGGCAGCAGGTTTTTGAACGTCACCGCCACTGATCGCATGCGCGGTAGGTACGCGAGTATGTGTTCTGCTACTGCCTCGTCGCCTACATCATCCGTCACATGCATTATCGGCGGCGACTTCAATTCCGAGCGCAGCGGGCCGGTAATGGAGTACTTGTGCACCGGCAGAGTACCAGGGGGGGCGGAGGTGATGGAGTACTGGCGAGCACCAAAGTCGGAGTCACCGGTGCCGCTCGACCGCACAGATGAGCGAGGCACCGGTCGGGCGACCGGCAGGGATGCAATGAATACTCTGCACCCTACGCCTCCACCCTCGTCAAAGGTGCCACCACCGACACTGTGTGGTGTGCTGAGCGCTACAGGGCAGGAGGCTATCAACGTCTCTCCGTACACATCCATGCACCCTTCTCTATCTGCGATGAACTTGCCACCGTCCGCGCTTCATCGCCGCTCCACCAAGGCTCCGCCCCACGACTTCGTGGGCGACACTTCTAGTGCTGAGGCGATCAGGACCGGTACAGGTGAAGGTCTGTGCCTCTATCGGCCGTACACACCGCTTAGCAAGCGACCATTCGATCTCTATCCTAGCCGCCTCTTAGACTCTGTAGTGGCCCCACAGAGTAGAGTAGGCAATCCATCGCAGTGCCGGCAAGGGTCGGTGAAGGGTACCGCTGCCGCTGTCTCGACGTCCCCGCGAAGATCTTCCCCCGCACCAAATCCTAAGCCCGCCGAGAATAATCTTCGCTTGGACCGCAGAAGCACTTCCCCGACTCACCCGTCAACATCAAGTAGCCTTATCGGCACGCCGAGTTTTGGGCGTGATGAGGGCTGTGGTGGCGGCAGCAACCTTGCAACAGTGACTGTGTCGCCATCGGCGTATGTGATGTATTCTTCGTTGTCGAGCCCCGCTCGCCCTTGCAGTTCGGATGCTCAGCCTACACGGTTGCAAAGCTCAGTGCTGATGAACAGTGTTTCCACTGTCGACCTTGCCTCACCAGCCTCCGCACCACCGACCTCGCCCTCGTCTGGTTGGCAGAACAGAGACTCCCCCCCCATCCCCGGACACCACCGGGTCTATACACGACGACTCAGCTTACCAGGCATTAACCACATGGAGAATAATACGCTGGAACCCTCCTGCAGCCGCAGCGCCAGCGAGGTTGGCAGTGTGCTGAGTACTGCGTTCTCCACGAGCTGCGCAATGCGACTTGCCCTGCACACTTGTCATGACACACTCGGTGTGGATTTGGGCGAGCCGAACTGGGAGGATGAGGGGAGCCGTGGGCGGACACCCACATTGAGCGATGCCACCGGCGGTACATCTTCGGCGCAGCCGAACCCCCTTCACAATCACAAGGAAGAACGGAGCTGCGCAGGCGGGACTGTAGAGAATGTAGAGGAGACTGCAAAGCGGCGGCATCGTATCCACCCGTTGGCAAGCTCCACAGACGCGGGTGGGCTCGACAACGGTAGCAACGCTTCAGGAAGTTTGAAATGTACCTCGGTGATAGATGATTACCGGTTGTCCTTGTACGGCGACCTGGAGACGCCGGCATCTCCACGCGCGCGTCCGAAGAGGCGGCCCCCCGCTGCTGCATCTGGGGACGCGGCACCAAGCCTTGTTTCTCCCCAAGCCACAAACCATTTCTCTTCCAAGGCGCCGCCGCAGTCACCTTCAGCGATAGAGCACAACACCACGCCCTCGACTGTGTCTACGTCAACACTGACATCTCTCTTGTGCCTGCCTGCGCTTATCGCCAACAACACCTACACCCCCTCCAGCCCGCCAGTACCTCTTATTGACGACGTTGTGCACACAATGCGCTTGAGTGACGCCTATGCCCCGTATTGTTACCGCCATCCCTCCTACGTGTCGGCGGTGAACCCGTCAACGAACATGGAGGGTAAGGTGCTTGATCACATATTATACGAGGATGAGCATGTCGTGTGTGGCGGGGTGTGGCGGCTCGGAGAACGACAGGAGCTTCCGAATGCACGGGTGCCGAGCGATCACTATATGATCGGGAGCGTGTTGATCCCGATTCAGGAGCTGCACCGCGCGTGAGGTGTGACTAGGGGGTTTATGCCGGGGAAAGGCAGAGAGATGACGGGGCGTGGGGAAGAGGTGCATGGTAGTTGCAGGCATGTGCCTACGTAGCGCGAGGAACATGAAGCATCCTTTTTTTTTTTTCTGGTGCCGTGTCGCTCCTTGTCGCCCGTGTCTCGCACACGCATTCGCACTTCAATTCGATGGCTCCCTTGTGTGCTCCCAAAGATGATGAACACGCATTCCCCCGTTGACGCGCATACACACAAATAGACAATCGGATCGCCGCAGCCAAGTCTGCTGGCAGTGCCACACCCCTATGGCACCTCCCAGATACATAATGGGTGCACTATAGGCACGGCGAAGCACAGAAAACACTTGCGGAAGAAGTGTACTCAGCCAATCATCGGGGCTCGACGGAGACGCTCATGTAAGAACAAAAGAAGCAAACATATACATATATATATATATGTATATATACTCATATATATCTGTGGGTAGTATTCTTCTCCGCGCGAGCGCAGCGGGGTGATGGTGGGGCACAGCGCAACGAAGAGGAGATGGGTTTGTGTGAGGTGGCGGGCTCGGGTCCGCATGTGTGTTTGGAGTAGCGTAGAGTCGAGTAAGCGAGGGACGTATTTCACTTGGATCCGGTGCACTCTGTTCCTTTGTAGCTTACATCTGTTAATTTTGGTTTTCATGTAACGATTTGGAAATCTATTTTTGGTTACGACTCTGCTTGTTGCCTTACTTTCCCCCTCGCCTTCTCCGCTTCCTTCGTCCTCCTCCCTTCCCCACGGAATTCATACTTGCGTGCGCCAATGTCTCTCTCTCTCTCCGTGCAAAACCCTCTCCTTTCTGTTCTTTGCGTTTGCCGAGTACTCGTGTGGGCTGCGCAAGGGTATGTGTGCTCTCTTGCTTCTCACCCATGTACCTTCTCTCTACTTTGCCCGTCGATGTGCGTGTTTTACTTCGTACTGAGTGTGGATGCTCTATTTTGTTCTCCTGCCATAATATATATATATATATATATAGGATGTGTGTGCGTGTGCGCAGGTGCAATCAAATAGATCTGGGTGCCACCTCCAGCTTCGGTGTCTCTCTCCTCCCCCTCTGGCTCTTCGGGAGTCTCTGTAATCTCTCCCTCTGTGTACTTCGTGGGAGGATATGCGAGTGTTGTTGCGAATACTGCCGCTGCTGTGCCTCCCCCTCCCTCTCTTTCTGTGCGTTCGTGTGTGACATGTACCAGTACTACTTTGGTTCGCTCCCTTCTTTTGGTTTGACATGCTCGTTTATGGTTGGGTGGGGTCTTCGCCTTCCCCCTCGCCTTTGCTTCTTCCCAGCTCTGTGCGTGAACTCTGCGCTGGGCTCTCTCTGTTGTCGTTTCAGGATCGACTGTGCTGTGAGGTCGAGAGAGGAGGGGTGCATGCCGGCAGGTCACCGTCGGCGGCACCCCTTTTTTTGGTCTAGGGTGGTGAGGGCGGTCGAAGAAACGGAGGGTGAAGGTGATGAGAGGGGCGGTACCAACCTCCATCTATCGTCTTGCCGCCGTCATCCTCCACTTTCGTGACCGCCATCCTTCTCCCAACCTCTTGGACCCCTTGTCTCTCTGTCGTCATTCATCCCCCTCCTCAACGGCTTTTTCAAACGCTGTCGCACTTTTCATGTCCAACTTCCGTTCCGCCCTCGCTTTTTTCCATAGGTAAAAAAAAAAACGTAACGGAAAGAGTGCAGGACACATTCCTCTTCCTCTCCTATACGTGGTGCCGTGCGCAGCACAGGGGGGACGTCTAAAAAGGCGACTGATTGGAGAGATGGGCGATGGCAGTAGCTGTATGTAGTTTTTTGTTATCTTGCTGCTGCTGCTCTTGCTCACTTTCATGGTGCCGCTCCTCCTCACATTCCTGCTCATCTTTCTTCTGTTAATGTTCTGTGAGTCATGCGTTGCTGCTGTTGTGGATTGAAGCGTAATTATGTCTGCGCGTGCTTTCGTCTGCCTCCCCCACTCTTACCTGTTGTTTGCGGTGCTCTCTTGGGCCTCTCTCGGAGTCGCGGCCTCGCTCCTCCATCCTCCTCGCCGCCCCCGCTTTTCTATTTTTCGTTAAGAGAGTTTCTCTCTCCCTCTGCGCTTCATTTTTTTTTGTTTTGAGGCTCTTCTTCCGCGCCCTTCAGACTATGCACATGTACATGTTTCACTCTAAATGCTCCCACTGGTTTTGCCTTCTCGTGCTACGCGATTGAGTGTTTCGATCCGCTTTACCAAGTCCGCACACGTATGCACACACACACACACACACGAGCACGCACGAGCACACAAAGTTTCCGAAGGCAACGTGAACATCAAAAAAAAAGGCAAAAAGTTTCCGAGGCGTACGCACACATGGGAAGGCCCAACGGAGGTGATCACGTGCTCGATAACGTACCGGTCGTGTGCACGTTTGGTGCATGCCCGTGTATGCATGTGATGGGTTATGTGGTGCTCTTCATCCAGACAAACAGCCGAGCATCTACAGCTATTACTCGGTGCTCCTGTTGCAGGTGTTCTTGCGCGCACTTTCTCACTCCTTTTTAATTTGAAATTTCGGTCCCTCATCGTCCCTTCCCCCTTTCCCCTTTCCTTTGCGTACCGCACGCCATAGGGACCGGTGAGGGTGCCGCGTCACCCGCCCCCTCTCTGTGTGCTTCTCTTGTCGGCCCTCGGGTCTTCTCTCGTGTGCATTTGCTTCTGTCGGATTTCTTTAGGGCATGGACGCTGCGGGCTGCGGCGTTAATTTTTATCGGTTGTGGCACACACACGCACACGCACACACACATATATATATATATATAAAGAAAAAAGGGAAAACAGACCATAGAGAGACATAAAATGTTGCTTCATTTTTTCGGCTTCTCATGCAGGAGCTGCTTACGTCTATCGTGGCAAGATGCAAGCCTTGTTTGTGTCTGGGTTTGTGTGGTTCCAGCTGCACGCTTTCTCATTCCTGTACTTGTACATGCGTGCTGAGGTGACTCTGCTGCCTTGACAAGCGGCTCAGAAGAATGACGGCGAGGAGGGCACACGATACTTCTCTGTTTTCTTCTCAAATGTCCCCCCCCCCCCCCCGTCACGATAAGTGAAGTTGCAGGGGCTTCCGTGACAGGAATAATTCCTTTGTATTCACGGACGACGGCAAGCATGCACTGAACATCGGTGCCCACCTTAGGAATACCTCTATCGTCATGGGCATCGATTGCCGAGCACCTGCTCTCCAAGTTCCCCTTCAAGTGCACGATTCTCTTGGGTAGCGGACTCGCCAGTAGGTACAACAACGCTTTGTGAGGGAGTTACAAGGATGCAATCATTTTGAAGCACATCGCTTGCTCGTGAAGGCGCCGAGCATGTATGGAGCAGGGAAGAGGACGCCGAGAGACTTTCAAATCATCCACGACAGGGGACCTACCCCTTTCCTTACCTGAAAAAAGGACCTTCTGAACAAGCGGTGGCCATTTAGAAGATGATGCGGTTTCCGTTTCATGGTATGCCTCGATGCTTTGACCCTGATGAGCAATGCCTCCAAGCACACGTGCTGGATTGCCGGCACCGGTTTCACTGTGCACGCGGGTGAGCTGTATCTGATGCACCACCTTGTCAATCGGAGAGTGGAAGGCGAACACTTTCCGCGATACAGCGCTCGTCCGATGGCGAGCGTGAACAAAACCGGATGGGATCAGTAGGGGAGGGGCGTCAATGTCTTCGTGAAAAAAAAAAAAAAGAAACCTGCATGCGCTTCCTCGAAACGAAGCTAGGCCCGAGAGGTCTAACGCCGGGAATGGAGGATGATGGCTACACCTCCCGTGTGTTAGGTTTTGCGCGCGGCGTTTGTGTCAGTGAGGGAACCACACGTCTGCAACCGCCCAACCTTTCATTGCTCTTCCAGTCGGGTGGCCAGCCACCTATCCCGTGAGCTCCCTCGACTCTTATCGGTTTATTCGTGTTCTTCCTTTTTTTGTACTTTTTTCCCGCTCCACACATTCTTCGTGCCTCATCAGCGAACATCGCCCCTTGCTGGCTTTGCGCACTTATTTGTTTGTGGCTGCCCCGTGAACACCTGTGGCATACCGGCAGAGCGTCTCTCTCTCTCTCTTTCCTTGTTGCTTTCCGCTCACGCGTCGACATGTAACAGATCGTGGAAATGGGGTGGGGGAGGAGCGAAGCCAGGAACTGAGGTGGCTCACCTGGCCAGTGAAAGTGATGCTGCTTACGAGACGCACCGCCTGGCTTGCAGATCGGCAAGGAACATGAGTGATGGAGGCATCTCAAGAACTCAGACGATGAAGGGCGTCTCATGCAGCCGCCCGTACCTGAGGCGGGCGATTCTGTGTAAAGGCTTTCTTTGGCGTTTTTTTTTCACGGCGCACTTCATTTTGGTCGTCTCCCCATCACTTTTGGTTGCTCTCATCACACCCTCTGCGTCGCTTCCACACGCGATTCCGGTGCTATGTGTTACCGTGTGATGAACCGTCGAGGGCAGAGTACCTTTGCAGCTTCCCAGTCGGTTTGTGTGAAAGATGTGAAGCCATGCAGGACATGAAAGTGGACGTTGGCCGCTTTTCTCGGTAGGGGTGTTACGTTTTGCTGTGATGTGTTTCTCGCCCTCCGCCGTTTTTTTTTTTTTTTGTTACCTGTAAAGCTCCTCCATTACCCCTTTGCTCTGCCCGCGTAATGGCGACGGGACGCACTGTCCCACACCTTCAGCCACACCCCCTGCCTTGCCAAGGACTCCCTCATCTTGGCGGCACCCTCCTCTACCAAACGATAACATCCACGTCTCCTGTTGTAGCCTACCACCCCCTCCCCTGTACAAACGTCTTTCCCATCCCCTCCCCTCAGCAGGGAGGCGAGGAATAGAAGAAACGCACAGCCACGCGCACGAGCCGTGTTCCCTTCCTTGATTGGCTCCATTCCTTTCTCTCATGCACTTGTTTGTACTTGCTTAGTAAACCCCTTTTCTGTGGCCACTGATTTGTACTTGTACCTTCTTGATCTGCTTGATCATTGCGCGCGCGCGCCTGTGAGTGCGTGGAGGGTATGTGTACGTGCACGGGAATGAAAACGTGAGAAGCGTGGTTCGCTAGAGCTGACGTCACAATTCAACATCGTTGCGACAACAATGACAGTGACACGCATACGCACACTCATGATGATGGCTGGGAAGGCAAAGACACGGAAATACGGCGCCGCAACAGAGAAACCATGTGGATAAAAAGAGGTGCATCACGTCTTCAACAACAACAACAACAAAAAAGTTGCCGTTGCTGCCGACGAGGGCGCTGCTGCTGGTCAAAGAGGTGAAGGGGAAGAGTTGCTTTCCTGGATGCTGTGTCGCTGCTCAATGCGTACGGCACTCGGGCCCCGTTTCCTCGCCCCTTCGTATGCTATGCTATGCTATGCATGCCGTTGGCTAGCACTACGCCTCCACAACTAGCGAATGCTCCTCACGTATCTCTTCTTGTACGTTTCTGCACGCCTTCTTGCGGCTCACAGCACTACACATAGCCAGAGGGAAAAAGGAAAGCAAGGCGTGCAACGGCTGGCGCTATGTTTTCGACAAGTACGCCGCTGTGCGCGCGTGCCTTGGTGGATCGGAAGTCCCCGCAGCTCTGGGGCGCTCCTGGTGCACCGATCATTCGCATGCGCGGCCACCACGTGGCCTGGAAGTTTCAGTCGTATGACATGTTTGTCGAGCACACGCACCGGCGTCGCAACTCCGATATCCGTCTTCTGCACTACCTCGGCAAGCACTGCCCTCACCCACAAAAGTCGCTTTGGTCGCCTGACACACCGGTTACGCAGGATCGTCACCTGTTTATGCTCACCAGCATCGACGTAGACGCCTTCAAGTATTGGTTTGGTGTCAAGCGATGCCGTCTCTCCGTAGGCCCGTGGAACATCCTCGCGAAGTCGGGGCTGCTCCCGCCGTCGTACAAGCAGAACTCAAAGATCATGCCAAAACCCATCTTTGACAAAGAGAAGCTGATGAGGTACTACCTGGCCAACCGCAAGGAGCAGCGGCAGAGAGAACGGGAGGACTACTTGAACTACAAAAATAGTATGGTGAAGTCGCCAGAGGAGCGCGCGGCGGAGCGGCCGGTGGCCCCCTTTTTGTAACGTCCGTTTCATAACGGGAACAGCGAAGGATAGGGCTGGCATCCAGCAGCCAGTATACAGCAGCAGCGAGGTACGCGCAAGGAAAGACCTTGAGGAGAGGTGTGATTCACAAAAGTTCGTGATACGCAGTGGCACTAGCGCTTCTCATTGACAGTTGTGTCTCTCTCTCACACAGTGCATGCGTGCGTGCTTCTCGTTTTCTTCCTGTGACTTCTTCTGATGCCTTGTTCCGGCTAGCTTCTCTCTACGCCACAATGCGCATCTACGGTGCATGTGTGCTGTTGTTGCAGACAAGGGTGGGTGTTGACGCACGGCCATCTGATGTTTGTGTGGATGCCTGTGCGTGTACCTGAGAAAGTGCAACTGGTGATGACTGGCTTTGTTACGGATCTTCTACATCCCGACACACACACACACACACACACACACACACACGCACACAAAACACGCAGATATCAAGGGGCGAGCAGAACAGGAAAGAAAAGAATTGGCAGCGCCAAACAAGCGATGCAGAACTGCAACCAGTGCGCGCATCATAAAAGACGTCTCACCTCGAAGTCGCCCACTACTGAGGGGTTGAGCAGCATCACGTCGTGTATGTGAACTTGGAGGGAGAGAAAAAGCGGAGATAACGCACATGTTTGTTTGCATGAATGTAAGCATCACATGTGCTTTACAGCGTATAGCTGTATGCGCTTTCTCAGCATGAATGCACTCGCACGCATCATGAACGCGCCGTGCTTATGTGCTTCGTTGGCTCTTCAAGCCATGAAGTGACTCCATATTTGCCTTCTCTCTCTCTCTCTCCACATCTCCGTTATCCCTCTTTTATGTGTGTCTCTGTGTGTTCATGCGACGTTGTTTGCGCGCGCGCGTGTGTACACCGTTGTAGTGCCCTCCCTTACCTGCACGGCGCCTTCTCTATTTCCGAACGTCTCCCTCCTCTTACTGTGGTGTTCGCCTTCACTGGCCGTGTATTGCTGCTGTCGTCGTTATCTGTGAACCGCATCAGCTCATTACACTGGGCCGCACGTTCCTTTTCCTTTTTTTCTCTCTGCGTTTCTTAAAAACCGAGAGAGACACACACAGACAGACGGTGTGCCGGTGTGCGAACTCGCGGTGCTTTGTGTCCCTCCCGCCTCTCTCTCTCCCGCTTGCTTGCTTGCGTAGGCGAGAGGTACTTTAGCGCTTCTGAGCCCCTTCCTTACTTAGGACGGCACCCGTAAACACAACAGAGGCACGAGTTAAGAGAAAATGGAGTCACCAATCAACCCGACCGTGTGGAAGGTGCTCTTCAACACGGCTCTCGGCACCCTCTCGGTCGTTACCCTCTACTCCGTTTACCACCAGAAGTACAACATGGAGTCGGCGCAGCGGGCGGCGTTGCTGGAGCTGCGCAAGGCGGACTCCGAGGAGGCCCGTGTAGCGAAGCTGACAGAGCTGCAGGCAGCGTGCAAGCCGGAGGTGGTCCGCCGTCAGCCCTCCGCTCGCATGAGCGCGCTCAAGTACGGCTCCCCGATTGTGCAGATGGCGAAACTGCAGAAGGACGGCTCGAACGTGGAGAGTGTCCGCACGGCTATCAAGGTTATTTTGTACGTCTACGGCCCCGATGCTGAAGGCCGACAGAAGCTGAACAGTCTGGATGGCTACAGGGTCCTGCTAACAACTTTGAGCGAGGCTCAGCGGCAGGGAGAGATGGACTTGATGGAGGATGTGGCACAGGTTCTGGATGCGCTGACAGAGGTGAACGACGCTGAGGTAGTCCTCGACACGGATGTGCCCAAAGGTAGCGAAGGGGCCGCCACACTGGCCCGCTTACCGGCCACCGTGAAGATGCTGCGCATCCTCGACCCGGAAGGCTCCGTCACGTTCCTTGCATCTCTCACGGGCATCTTTGCGAACATCTGCACTCTCGCGGAAGGCGCGGTCAACATTGGTAGAGGCGTCGATGGGCACAGCGGCATGTCCTTCTTCTTACGGCTGTTGGACCACACCAACCGCCGCGTTGTAGCGAACGCCGTCACAGTTGTCCGCTTTCTCGCCCGTGCGCAGGTCTGCCAGGAGGAGCTGATCGAGGAGGAGAACTTGACGCGCCTGGCGGACAACCTGCATTTGACCGGTGAGACCGTGGTCGTGAACTCCATTCTGACGGTCATCCTGGTGATGGCCGGCAGTAAGAAGTACGTTGAGGCCTTCTTCTCAGGGGTGGCCTCCAGCACCATTCCCAGCACTCTCTTCGAGCTGTGGATACGCTCCCCTGAAAAAGCGCTGCGCAATCGTGCGGAGGTACTCTCGCGGTTGCTACTGCGCATCCCGCAGACGGCCCCCGTCGTTGCTGCTCTATTTGAGCGATTCCGCCCACAGCTGGAGGAGCGGCGCCGACGGGATGAGGAGGAGTACAAGCAGCAGATGCAGCAGATGCAACAGAACCAGATGATGCAGCGAATGATGATGGAGCAGATGGGCATTGACCCCTCCATGATGGGCTAAGCGAGGAAATACCTGGAGGGTTGCCCCCACGGGTGTGCCTTAAAGCCACTCCCAACGAATGAAAGTACTACGATGCAGTGCGCACGCACTCAGATCAACAAAAATCGTGTATAGGGAGAGCCGGTGCATCGCGGTGCGCGTTCCTGGCTGTGGCGCATTTTCACTCACGCCGTATGATCATCACTGTCTCGGCCCCATGTTGTTTGCCCGTGTAAGTCTTCTTCTTCCAGTAGGCTTTGCAGATTCATCGCGACTTCCCATTTTATGTGGTTGCGTGAGCCGCAACAGCGTCTTTGCTCGATGGTGGTGCGGCGGGGGATCACCAGCGTGGTTAGTTGTGCCGGCTGCATGAGTACGCACGTCTCTGAAGGTGGTTCTCTTTCCTGCCTGTTGGATCGTATGGATGGGGTGTACCATGGGCGTCGTGGCTCACTGTTTAAGGTCCAATGCATAAAACAAATGTGGCGGGCCGCATACACTCAGAGCGTTGTGCTCAAGGGAGAGGCGAAAGGAGCGAACTGCAAAATGTCTTTCGAGCAGAGCCGTGCTTGTGAGGAAAAGAGGAGAGCGTTCGTTTTTTGGGTCTCGTGGGGATGAGCATCGGAGTAAGGAAAAGATGGGCAGCGAATGGAGGAAGCACAAGCGAAGCCTGATGAGTTACGTCACGTGGCGTGCGCGAATGTGTGCACTGCGTTGCTGTGCGACAAGACGTGTGTTCTCCATTGGACTTCTCAATGCTTTTCCTTTTCTTTTGCCTTCCTCGCTCCCCTCGGCCTTCTGCCAAGCTCGGAGGGTAGAACTAAGAGCGATATCGGCACCCCTTTCCGTTTCCGTACCTAGCCCTCTTCTTGCGCGTCTCCTGTGTGCCTTTGTGTGTGCGTGCGTGCCTCGCTCCTTTTACGCGGTCGACCAAGCCCTTCTCCATGCGTTTCATCACCATCTCTGTCCTTCTCCACACAACAACACACGATAACGGGTCATGCTAAAAGGAAGCCAACACCATAAAAAGAGAATCACAGCGAATAAGCGAAGCCGACTTGATAAGGTGCTGCAGGACAGCGCCCACAAGCGTGCATGAGGCACACCGGCGGTAATTACTGGCGCAGTAGTGGCGTAGGTAGCCGGGATGCTCATTCGGAGGTGAGGGGATCTCTGTAGCACTCACACCAACGTCTCCGTGTTTCCTGCCACATGCGCCTTTTCCAGCAGTTCTCGTCGGCAGCACATCGGAAAACAAGGAAGGGGGAGGGGCTGGGGTGGAGAGGCTTTGATCCGCCTGCACTTCGTTATATTTTTTTCTTCCTCATCCCCTGTTACGTTCGTGCCACTCCCTATCCCCCTCTTTCCCCGTACGCGTGGAGAGCGTGTGTGCGTGTGCCCTTCAGGCCGTCATTTATAGAGCTAGCTTTTTTTTTTCAAGGTCTCCATCCTTTCCCTCTTTCCCTTCCTCTCTACCTGCCATTTTCATGCCTCTACGCTCGTCTTTCTTATCCGCCCCTACTCGTTCGCTTCTTGCCCTCTACAACACTTTTGCCCACTGCACTGCTTCACAAGCTGAGAGACGCGTCGTTGTACACTGGGGTGCACGGACGCACGCACACTGCGGCATCTGCCGGCTTTTTTTTTGATTCCCTTTTCGTGTATGCGCTTGTGCAACACCGCATTTTGAGCACGGCGTTGAATTTCAGACGCAGAGCGAAGAGGCATAGGCGAATGGCAGATCAAGTGAATCCGCCATATCGACAGACGGCGAAGGACGAAGCAGCAGACGAACGCGCTTCGGAAGCCCCTGCAGAAGAAGAGGAGGAAGTGCCGCTATGCCAGGACAACAGCTACGATGACACCCTCTCCCTGGCAGAGCGCGAGAGAAAGTGGGGGTTCTCCTTGAAGGAGCTGCAGTCCGCCGTGAAAGTTGTTCGGGTCCTGTTTCACAATCCTGCCCTCTACGTGGGGGACCCCTACCTCTCTGACAGCCGCCTCTACACAATGATCACCCGTGACCGAAAGACGAAGCGCAAGAACCGCGACGTTTTCAAGGCAATCATGAATGAAGAGAAGAGTCGGCGCAAGCGCTACCTGCGCCAGCAGGACATCGAAGCAGTGCGCCGCACTGCCATGAAACGTGAGCGCGACGATGCTCTGAGTGCGCTGCTTCTCGCGGGTGGTGAAGGGTCCAATGATAACGTTGCACCGCTTCTGCTAGTTGAGCGGCCGAAGGTGCCGGAGTTGAACGGCAGTAACCAAACTGAAGAATGTGTGAAAGGCCATGCAGGCGACACCGTTTCTGCAGCCGGTGACAGTGCGGCCTGCAATGTGGACACTCTGAGCCTCTCTTCCTCGGAAAAAGAGGTGCTGCGGCTTGTTGGTGCCTTTGAGAACCTTCTTCGTCTGGAGCAGGCTCTGCGAGGGGATTGGGCTGAGGGCTACGAAGGAGACAGCGCAGAAGCAGCGGTAACTGCTGCGAAGTCTGGTCTTGCGGCATCATCCTCTGTGGCGAACCCACCCGTCACCGGCGGAGAAGATCATCCTTCTTCGTCTACCGTATCCTTCATCTCTGCGGTGAAGAAATTGCGCACGGAGACAGAGGCGCCGACGGCCGTCCCTGCTGTGGAGCTCAACTGGCTTGTGATCACTCAACTCACCGCTCAAGTGTACCGATACCTTCCGCATTCGTATGGTTCCCAGATGCCACCACCCTTGTTTGATGGTGTCGGGCCGGTGGACGCTGTGAACTCCCCTCTTGTGGTGCGTAGCTATGTTTGCGGAATGAAATGCTACGTCGCTCAGCGTGCCGCAGCGCTGGTGCACCTCGCGAATGCAGCGACACCTCAGAATGCTCCAAGTTTACCTATCACGTCAGAAGGCACGGAGTGGGCGCCGCTCCGCTCCCTATTGGCGTCTACAAACCGAGATGTGATTGTGCGAACGCCTCTTGCCGAGCTGCAGTCGATTGATGGCCTTCGCTCGTTGTTTGAGAATGAACCCAGTGACTCTGCGTCTGCGCAGGTGATGGCGGCGGTAGAGTTGCCCCTGGATGACCTGCTACGAGCGCTCGAGTTGGTGCTGCTGGAGGGGGCCAGTGACGAACGTTTCTGTCCCCTTCCCGTGACCAGGGAGGGCGCTTTGGCGCAGGATGAAGAGCGTGCGCGCGCGCAGCAGATACGCATTGCCGAACAGACGTTGAACTGCTTTATCGCGCGTCGTGTGTACGGCTCTGCCAACGTGCGCGGCTGCGGCCCCTCACCATTAGTGATTCAGCACAGTCCACCTACCTCCTTTTCAGAGGAGCCGGATGGGTACTGCATCTATGACGATGTGCAGCGCTACGCTGTCGAGCACCACGAGGATGACACGCAGTTAATGTTGAACAAATTCATTGGGTGCCACATCTGCAAGGTGCGCTACAACCGCCTCCACCCGTACTACTACAGTATGTGTCACCTCTGCGGCGAGTACAACTACAACAAGCGCCTCATGGCGCGGGACTTGCGAGGCAAAACAGTGCTCCTCACAGGATGCCGCATCAAAATCGGGTATGCGATGGCGCTCTCCCTGCTTCGCTGCGGTGCTACAGTGCTGGGCACAACCCGCTTCATCCATGAGGCTGTAGCACGCTTTCAGCAGGAGATCGACTACGACGTGTGGAAAGACCGGCTGCACCTCTTCTCGCTCGATCTGCGTGACATGTGGGTTGTCACGCAGTTCTGCGCGTTTGTGCGGCAAAGGTACAAGAAGTTGTTTGCCATCATCAACAATGCGGCACAGACCATTGCGCGGACACCGCACTACACGGAACACCTCCGCAACATTGAACTGAACCCGCCAGCCTCTCTGGAAGCTAGCATCCAGCGGGACGAATGCGCAGCTGAGTGGCACAATTTTTTCTGCCGTCACACAACCGTCACGGTAGGGCAGCCGCTGTCTATTGAGTACCACCCGAGCATGCAACCCTTTCTCGACACGCACCAGGCTGCCTCCCACGATGACGCAGGCGAAGAGGGGGGCAGCAAAAGTGTACTGCCGAGGTCTGGCATCACGGGGAGCAACGAGTCACCGCTGCCGGATGACGCCGCAGTGTCGTTACACGTGGCGAGCGACCGCACCCTCATCTTTGATCGCTACGACACACAAGCGGAGGAGAGTGATCACCGTGAGAAGAACTCGTGGGTGATGAATCTTGCTGAGGTACAGGGAAGTGAGGCGGCTGAGGTGATGGCCATCAATGCCCTTTCCCCTTTCATCCTCAATGGCCGCCTCAAAGTGTGCCTGAAAGACCGCGAGGGCGACGCTCTGCCGAGCGAGCCACGCTTCATCATCAATGTCTCGGCGATGGAGGGGCAGTTCTATCGGTTCAAGCAGACGACGCACCCGCACACGAACATGGCCAAGGCGGCGCTGAATATGATGACGCGCACGAGCGCCGAGGACTACGCAGCAGATGGAATCTACATGAACTCCGTAGACACTGGCTGGATCACAGATGAATCGCCGAAGTTGAAGAAAGAGCGACGAGCAGAGCAGTTTATGCTGTGCCCACTCGATGAGGTCGATGCAGCGGCACGATGCTTAGATCTCATCTTCACAGACAGCCGCGTGTACGGCATGTTTTACAAGGACTTCAAGGTGATTGCGTGGTGACGACAACAGCGGCCGCGTCAGGGGGTTTCTACTTGCAGTTGATGGCTGTGCGTGCTTCATCTTTACAGGCCCCCCATATTTCGTTTTTTGTTTCTGTTCCCACCTCTGTTTGGGTTCGCATAAATGCATCGGGCGATTGTTTTGCTTGCTGTGGTGCCGCACACACCGGAAGGCGAATGCACCGCTGTCTCGGTGTGTGCGAGAGGGTGTGGAAGTGTACTGATGTCTCTGTCTCCCTGTCTTCTTTCCTCTGACGAGAACTCATGCACGCCCTCCTCCACCCTCTCCTTCCACAAACGCAGGCAGACAGATGCGATGCAGGCGACGCTCCTTGTTCGCTTAAGTGAATTTAACGCCTTCGACTTTGTCCACGAAGCAGGGTGACCTGTGGGATCGATCTCTCTCTCACGTAGGCATGTATGGGCAGGCAAGCAGACCCGCACACGTGTGTGTTCTACGCCCCATTCTTCCCACCTCTACATTTTTTTTTTGTTCCTTTCGTGGGTGACATCCACGGCGCATAGCGGAAGTGAGGACGGCGAGGATCGTGGGCGTAGTGGCGATTTCAAGGAACATGAATGCTTACACAGAGTACTGAGAGGTTGAGACGCGTAGAGTAGGCCACAGTGTCTCTTGGTTCTCGGCTCCCTGCTTGTCCGTAGTGCTCTTGTGAGCGATGACATCCACCAGCGCTCTCGTTGATGACGAGGGGCACCGGCGCGCCGCAGCCTTCGTACACTTCTCCTACGTATCCTAATGTCTTTGGGAAAGGGGTGCGCTTCATGCCCACTCTCATGCGCTCGTCTTCGCGACATGCTCGTTTTTCTCCTCGGCCACTCTTTCTGGATGCCCCTTCTGCTCATCTCTGTCGGCACACAGCCCGCATACATCAATCCCCTACTCCAGATCCACGGAGGACCCCTTCTCACTTACACTCGCGCTCCTTTTCTTGCGCACTCGCGCCCTTTTCACACACCCGTGCTACCTCGGCTCTTCCCTCTATTTTTCGCTCTTCCTGCGTACAGCAACATGGCATCCGAGTACACCCCTGTGCCTCGGGAGTCCTTCACCCTGCCTCGGCAGGGGTCCAAATTCTCTGTGCCCGCGGTACAGCACATCATCAAGGATGTCTGCGAAGACATGGTTGGCCCGGAGCGGCCGTACGTCTACGAGGAGGCACAGCCGCTCATCAAAGACTTGTGTGCTGAGATCCAGCAACGGACTGTGCGTCTCGGATATGAGCGCTACAAGCTGGTTACTCATGCGACAGTGACGGAGGCCGCCAGCCAAGGTATGCGCGTTGCTTCGCGTTGTTTGTGGGATCCAGAGACGGACAACTACGCGAGCTACACGTACTCGAACGAGCATATGCACGTCACTGTGGCAGTCTTCGGTGTTTACTGGGAGTAGAGAGAGGACGTGATGCGGTGGAGGTGGGCGATGCTGATGACCGAGAGACTTACTCCAGGGGCTATAGATGAGGTACCGGCAGAACGTCTGGGACGGAGAACGGTGAGGAAAAAAGAGCCTGGCTGTGTAATTGTTGTGTGTCCGCTCATGCTCAATACACATGCGCGCTTCACGCGAGCTCTTCTGCCCAGTGTCCTTCCGTCCCTCTTCCTTCTCCATATATATATATATATATATATTCCCCAGATGCCCTTCGTATGCGTCTCTGTTTTTCTTTGCGCCATCGTACCCCTGAAGACATGAGGGGGACATTGTACCGCTGCTGTGTGTGCCGCTGACGCTGCTGCGCGGAACGCCTGCTCTACTTTGTGGCGACTGCTGGCGCCTCTGTTGAGTGGGGGGAAGAAAAGAAAGCGATTGATGTGTGTGTGTCTGTGGGTGGGTACGTGGGGTCGGTGTGTATCTTCAGCAACGACAGCACCCACCCGACAGGCTGTGAAGGTGGCCGGACAGTGCCACAGCCATGGATGCGTTCTTTTTGATGTATAAGAGAACTTGGGAGCCACTTTGCCTAGCCAAGATCGACAGAAGATGAGGCCGAAGGCGCCTCCGTGGGAGGGCGAAGGTGCAGCGTCGTCAGCTGCCTCCTCCACGCCATCGCTGTGCCGTTTCTTGTTTTTACTCAAGGGCAAACAGATGCGCAGATGCACATAGTTGAGAGTTGGCAAATGTGTCTCACACCCAACCTCCCTCACTCTCCCTCAAGTGCTGTGGTCACGTGGCGACCACAGCACGGAAGTCTGCATACACCCGAGTATCAATGCTTCGGTGCATGCGACACATACTGTGTCCCCTACTTTGCCCGTACTGGGAAATGCTAGACCGTCTCGATGCAACACCTCCCTTTCGTTCTCTTGCTCTCCCTTCTGGTGCCACCCCCTTTTTTTTTTTGTCACATCACTCATCAACACACATCACACGTACTGACCACGAAATAATTATTTCACAACGACATGCGTGCACACGTGCTGACAAGGTGCACTGCGTGAAGCTCTTTCCATCTACACAGCACACAATGTCTAAGAAGCAAGAGGCTAAGGAGTACGGCCCGAATGTGAAGAAGGGCGACCTCGTCTACGGCGTCGTGCACATCTTCGCGTCCTTCAATGACACGTTTGTGCACGTGACGGACACCTCTGGCCGCGAAACGTACGTGAAGGTTACCGGCGGTATGAAGGTGAAGGCCGATCGCGATGAGTCTTCTCCGTACGCTGCCATGATGGCCGCCCAGGATGTCGTCGCGCGCTGCAAGGAGTGCGGCATCAACGCCCTGCACGTCAAGATGCGTGCCGTCGGTGGTGTGCGCACCAAGTCCCCCGGCCCTGGCGCCCAGGCTGCCCTCCGCGCGCTCGCACGCGCTGGGATGAAGATTGGCCGTATCGAGGATGTCACCCCGATCCCGACTGACTCCACCCGCCGCAAGGGCTCCCGCCGTGGTCGCCGCTTGTAAGACCCAATGGATGCATTTGTGCGTGCACCTTCGGATTGCGTTTCGAACGCAGAATTACTCCGGTGAATAGCGTTGGGTGAGTACTCCTGCGTGTGTGTGTGTGTGTGTGTGTGGCCACCTGCTAGTGAGGACAGTAGCCATTGCTGGCCTCTGCGTGCTTTCGACACCAATGGGCGCAGAGACGAAGAAACGGGGCGTTCACTCTCCGCACGTATATACGCTCACCAGTCGGGTGGGTGCATTGGGTGTGATATGACCGAACATAAAAGGGAAGTCATAACGGAGTGTGGTGGTAGCCGTTTCCTCAGTGTGTTACCCTCCCTGCTTCCCAGGTAGGGAGGGGGCAGGCTGGTTATCGTGGCAGTGGTGAGGCTTTTCGTGCTGCCGCACGCCCACACAGGGTCGCACATCCAAGTGCGCCGTCATAATTTCTTTCATTTTGTCTTCTGATTTCGGGAGTTTCTCCCTCTTTCTCTGACCAAAAAAAAGAAAAAGAAACCGCGTGAAGAGAGACACGTCCACGGAGCGCCACCGTGTCTCTGACGTCGAATTCGCTCGCTATCCCACAATCAGCAGGCGAGAGGTGCGTTGAAGAGGTGTGCGCGCGTGCACCTTTAGGAGTGCGTTCGAGGGCATCTAGTGCGGAAGGAACCAGTCTGTGAGCCGTTTCATCTCTGTGGGAGGATACAGGGGCGCAAACACACACACACGCACTCTCGCACACAACTGGTGAGCCATGGGAGAGTGAGGGGGTTCCTGTGAGAGACGCAAGAAGGGGGATACGAGAAGCGGAGGCGCATGCGCGGTGGGCTGGCAGCATCGTATGCAGAGCTCTGTGCCATACGCTCTAGACCGTCTCGGTCAGTGTATCTTCTAACAGTCACTGATTCTTTTGGGACGGCCTCTGCGCCGGCGCCTCCGTTCTTCGACTTTTCACTCCCCCCGCTGGTACTTGTGGAGCGTTGGCTGACGCTTTCCCACAGCTAACCTACGCCACCGACACTTCTCTTTCTTTACCACTGGACGTTGCTTTCGCTGGACACCGTATGTCTGGTGTGCCTGCGTGAACCTCTACCCCTTCCCTTCGCCTTCATCTCTTCCAGACGCTTACTCACCGCACCATACGAAAACACTCGGTGTATCGGTTCCTGTGATTTTATTGCATCCACACCCCCGCTAACGTAGGTGTTCGAGTGTAACCAACCGTGCGCGTGCGCCGTGGGTTCGATTGGAGTACTACGCATCAAAAGGGCTACACGCGCACGCTTGCATACTGCCGCGAAGCATCAGTAAGGGATAAGAGAAACACGATAGGAACAAGAATGAGTGCCAATGTGAACTTCTCGACTGGCGTGCAGACGACCAAAGCGGCGCCCTCAGCACAGGCCTCGTCGCCTTCTGCGAAGAGCAAGAGTCACATGATTTTGCCGTATGAAGTTCTCTTCAACCTCGTCGGCCGCCGAGTGACGGTGCTGCTCACTAAAGGCTCCCAGGAGCTGGAGGGTAACTTGCAGTCTGTAGACAGCGACAAGGGTGATATGCTGTTGTCAGATGTAGTCCGCTACACTTGGGCACCTTCGCGCTCATCAGATGAAGAGGGGACCGCCGTGGAGGCTGCGGGGAACGGGCAGGGCACGCTTGGCGGTGCCACCGAGGAAGAGGGGTGCTACACGTGTTTTGGGGGTGGGCAGCGTCGCGAACTGAGCCGTTGCAGTCAGGCCATGATTAATAGTGCGTTTGTCGCCCTCGTCACACCCACACTCTTTATACCAGAGTAGGGGCAGTAAGTGCTTCGACTGCATTGACACACGCTCACTTGACATTCATCATCGGCGGGCAGAATGAGGTTGGAGACACTGAGCGTATGCCCGTGTGTGTGTGTGCATGTGCGTGTGTGTCTCACACCTTTCCTGCGCCTCCCTTCTCTTTGCCTGTTTTGCTGCGCGTCGTGCAGAGTTTCACTGCTGGTGGCACGGACTACCCCTCCTTCTCTGTCTCCTGTCCTTCTGTGTGTGCGTGTGTATTGGCACTGTGCCCTGCTCCTGTTGCACCTCATTAACACGAAGAAAAAGGCTAATGTCTGAATAGAAGCGACTCTTTCTGAGTTGCAGAGAGAGAGAGCGAGAGATGGGTGGAGGAGCACCACAAGAAAAGAGCGGGGGGGGGCGGGGGGGCGGCGACATGGCGGAGTCTCCCTGCCGTTCTCTCTGCGCGTGAGGGAGTGAATCTCCAGAGTGACGCTCTGCCTTGATAAATTCACTTTTGTTCCCCCCTGACTTCTCGTTCTCTGATGATTGGCACTTGTGCACGCTCTCTTCTGTGGCCGTCTGCCCTCCGTCCTCTCCCTCATTCTGCACCCCCGATAACGTCACGGCCATCATCGCTAATGTCCTTGTCATCATCTTTCCACTTCATTCTTCTCTCTCTATTTATTTATTTGCTCACCGCCGCGGTTTCCTCTGTGCTGGGATGTGTATCGCACTGCTCGCCGCAGACTCTCACCTTCGTCTGTTGGAGGGCACACTGCACTGCCCCTTTTCGCTCCAGCAACCCTTTTACTCCTCCACATTGCCACGCTTCAAATCCTCGTGGTTGCATCTTCGGCTTTGCGCACGTTTTACGTTTGTGTGTGTGTGTGTGCGTAAGTCCGTTTATGCAGCAGCCTGCTTTGATCCAGTAGGAGCTTATCCCGGGCCCATCCCAAGGAAACTTGCATCATGTCTCGTTGCACGACGAAGATATCGGGCGGCATGGCTCGCGCCAACCTGGTGGACCACGGTGTCTACGTGAAGCCGATGAGCTTAAACCCCTTTCTCGGTGCTGTTCACGATGGAACTAGCACCGGGTACTGCCAGGGGTACTCGGCCAAACCAATGCATTGGCTTTACCGCTTCCGCTACAACCTGCTGCCCCAGGGCATTTCTGGTGGCTTCTTCTCACGTAACCCGTACGGTCGCTACGTGCACTGGCTCGAGGTGAGCACGATAGAGAAGCTACGAGTGCAGCTGCTGTCGTTGGAGGCGATGCCGGTCTCGGTGTTGACCACGATTGTCATTATCTACACGCTATGGTTCTCATACCGCCTCGCCTTTCTGCACCCTGACATCACTCTGTACAACCTTGGCCTGTGGTCGACGAAGCCGTGGGTGCAGCAGCAGCGCTTCAACAAGAAGATAGACATTGACCAGCAGGTCTACCGCTGGGTGCACCGTGTGCCGGAGTTCGCAATAACCGACCCCATCCGCGAGATGTACAGACTGGAAATCAGTGCGAACGAGCCGTATCTGGAGCACGTGCGCGATCTAGGCCGCGAGAAGGAGCTTACCCTGTACGCGAACGAGCGGACCGGTGGGGCTGGCAATATCCGGCCTCTCAACATCCCCCATGAGGACCTCAGCGGCCACAACCCGGGCCCACTGATGTCTGGCAACGGCGTGTAAAAGGGCCTCGAGAGGCTTCTCGCCAACTGCTTGCACGTGTCCCTTTCCCTCCCTCGACTTGTGGTAAACCACAGCACACTCGCCCTCGTGTAACCGTATCCACGCCTTGCGATGCTGGGGGTATGGCCCCCGAGCACATGTGCGCGGGTCTGCGCCACGCCCGGTTGTGCTTTCATTTTACGTGGTGCGTTCTTCGTCGGCACCGTCCGACTGCTGCAGACAGGCGCCCACTATACACGCGTGCGTGTGCCACTGCGTCGTGATGCGTTGCGATGTATTTTCTTTTTCTTGGCTTTATAAAGTGGATAGTGCCTCTGGCTTCCCCTCCCCCTCCTCCTCTTCCTTTTTTGGGCTCTCGTGTGCCGCTGTTGAGCCTCTTCGCGTTCCGTGTAGACGACTAAACAAGACGACCACATTCATTTCTTTTTTTTATCTTCTCCCCCCCTCTCTCTCTCTGCGCTCTTCGCTTTCCGAAACGCCCTCCCTTGTCCTCCTTCTCCTCCTCCTCCTTGCACAGTCCTCTCCCTTTTTTTTTTCTATTTGGTAGTGTGCCCCCCCCCCCCTTCCCCCCAAACGCGCCGACTTGCATCAGTGAAGGGAGACATGATAAGCCGCCACGCAGATGAGCACACCGACACTGACGCAAACACAGACGTCTGTCTGGGTGCAGTATGGAGGAGAGGAGAGAGGGGGTGGGGGTAGTACTCAAGACCAAGTGTGTGGAAACACATGAACAGGGCATGGAACCGCTGCACTGTTAACAGGAAAGAAGGAGGCAAGATAAAGAAAGGCTGCAAGAGACGCGTACCTCACCTCCTCTCGAATACTCACAGAAGGACGGGTGCCACATCACGCATCGACACGGAGAGGATGGAGACAGTCAAACAGAGAAACCTCTCACCTAAATGAGTTCACCATGACGGGGGCTGAAGGTCCTGTATGGGGGGCCGGCCGGCCGGCAGGGATGGATGCGAGGAGTTAGTGAGCCGGTGGGGGACATCGTCAAACTTTCTATGGACTATTTAGTCTCTGCTCATGTATTGCATGTTTTCTTGTTTTTCCTTTACGCAGGATAGTCGCTCTTTTGCTCCTTTTGTCTCTCTCGCGCAACCGTCTCCCCTTCCCTGCCTCATTTTTTGTTTGACTGTTCCTCTTGCCGCCTTCACTCCTGCTCCCCGCTTGGCCTTCCTCACGGCTTGCTTCCTGGTTTGAAAAGGATCCGCCAGCGGCACTTCCTTTGACCCCAGTCTGCCGTTGGTAGTGCTCTCTGCCCTTGGTTCTGTCTCTATCTCGTTGTCTCGGTGCGTCGGTACACGTCCATGCATCTCCGCGGGAGTTTGTTGTGGGCATCTCCCCCCTCTTTTTCTATTTGTTTGCCAGCACCTCGTATGGTTTGTTTGCTTGCGTGAGCGTCTCCGTGCTGGCCACTCTAGCTTCGGGCTTTCACTCGCCTATTGTCTTCAAACTTATCTTCTTATAGCCACGACATTTTTTTTTTCCCTACCTCGCTCTCTTTTTTTTTATGCCCCCCCCCCTCCTCCCTCCCTCTTATCGTCATCATGACTACTGCTTCCCTGCCTTGTCTAGGCACGCGGAGAGGGTGGCCGATGTGCGGGCGTGTGTTTTCGGTATTTTCAAGTGCATCTCGCCTACGGTCTCTCTCTCATCTCTCCTTTCTTCCGTTCAGTCATGTACCCGACGAGTATTTCAGTTCTTTTTTTTTTCGCCTTTTTTTTGTTTTCGTATGAGGATCCCTGATGGACGTCTTTCAAAAATCGTTTTTAAACCTTTTTCTTCATCGCTTCCTCACTCCCCCAAAGAAGGAGAAGGGGGGAGGGGGAGCTGATAGGATTAGTTCTCTCTCTATATATATACGTTCGATGGCGAGTGATGGGTAGGTGATAGACTGGATGGCAGAGGGGCTCGGAGGATGTGCGCACACATGTCCTACATGTGTGAACATTTGGTGTCACCCGTTAGCGGCATCATTCAGCGTATCGTGCTACCCTCCTTCACACCTGTTTGTGCTGCCGCGCCTCAATGGATGCACATGCTAAACGGACAGTGATGATGACTGCGGACATGGTGATGGCGACTGGCTGTGCTGCCTCTCTCTCTCCTACTGGGCTTCGTACAGGTGCACTTGTGGGTGTGCCCCTTGCTGCCCCGTGTGCAGTGTCAGCAGTCCCGGTGCCGCTTTGCACGTCGACGGGGCGCGCATGCTCTCCCTCGCCTCTTTCTCTCCCCTTCATGAACGCGTCCCTGATACGCCGCCATTTCCTTGGCCAATGGCCTTCAAAATACAAAGCATTTATAGCAAGCGCTCGGCGCAACAAGAAAAAAGAAAATTTAAAACGAGAACAGAAGACTAGCAGCAGGCAGTCAGCGCCTGGAACTCAGGTATGAGCGGCGATGCGAGGAAGAGAAGAACACGCGCACAGAGAAGGCTACGTGACGTAGCGGGTGCGAACGCCGATTGTGTGCCCTCCGTGCTCCCTCCTGGGCAGGCCGTGTTAATGCTGAGGCTTGGCCATGGCGTCGAGCCTCGCTTCTGTAGGACCCGTCTGCGACGGCTGCTCACCGTGGATGGGGGTGCACAGGAGGATGTGTCTCGCCGCGCTTCCGTACTACCGCCTCGTTTTTCCTTGTCATCTCCCCTTTTGTTTCGATCAATCAGGCGCTGGAGGAGATGGCGGTATACACAAAGAAAACAAAAAACAAAGGGCGATGTACAGCTCACGTGCAGGACACTTCGACTCTCGCCAACTCTCTCCTTTTTTTTTTTTTGGCCCTTCGTCCTCCTCCTGTCAACCTCTTGTTTTATTGGCGTTTTCTATGACATATTTGCACGCACCCCTTCCTGTGTGAGCTCGTGTGTGCTGCACCACTATACCAGGACGATCATTTGAATCGCGCAAGCCGTTGCCGTTGCCCCGCAGGAGCGAAGCACAATCACACATAGCACACCCCCTTCCAGAAAGATCCGAGCGCGCCCCCGTGCAATACTTTTTGGTCCCACCATTTGTCTCGCACTCAGACATGTTGCGGTCACACCGGGCGTTCTTGGCAGTCGCCGGTGCCGGGTCCGTGCTCAGCATGGCCCACTACCTGGCCAAAGTGCGTTCTATTACTGGCCAGGTTCCGGTGCACTTCAATCTTTTCGGTGTACCGGACGGCACTGCGGCACCCTGGGCGTTCATCATGTACCCCATTGTATCTGTGGGAATGACCGCAGTCATGGTGTACACTGCACTGGCACCCAACGCTAGGGCAGTGCTACCACACAATTCGGCGGAGCAAGTCTCGACAGGCGTCGCGCTCTTGTGTGCAAAGATTGCCGTCTTGGCTTGTCAATACTATGCGGTCCGCATCGCTGAAGGCAGCGCTGAAAGGCTGCCGTCACCGCTGATGTACGTGCTCTACGGCACGCTGACTGCAGCCTCAGCTGCGGTGCTGACGACCAAAAATCCGAGCCCTGCTTAGTGATCACACATGCACGTACGACCCGTTTGCGGCGTGTTGCGTGGCTTGGTTGAAAAAAGATGGAAGGGGCGCTGTGCCCATCTTGACCACTATACCGGTTCACATCACGTTTTTCTCACGCCGTTGCCGGGTGGAGTTGACGGACGCTCTACCATCAGATCCGTGTAGCTGTGCGGCAACATTCTTTTACTTTATCGACTGTTCAACAAGCCCTCTGCAGAGATGCACCCCCACCCACACCCTCTCGTCTTTTCTCTAGATCGCTATGCTGATACTTCTGCTCCTGTTGCTGGAGTGTATTCTTCTTGACATGGGACAGCGTGCTCCTCGTGCTTCTGCTTGCCTGCTTATCTGCATCGATGCCTTCCGTCGGTTCATTTACGTGGTCATTTGCCTGTCTTTTTTTTTGCTTGTTTGCATTGCCGTGTGCGTTTCCTTTGAAGTGGTACACATGAAAACACACACACACACACACACACATCATCTTCCCTCCAAAGAACCTATTGGCAAACATCAACGAGCGTGCATCCACACGGCATGCCGCACTGCTCGTGACTGCAGTCGTGATTACTCACTCCTGTCTGCCATTTTCTAGGTCGCCCCTTCCCTTGTTTTTCACTGCGGTCTTTGAATACACGCTGGGTGCGGGGTACTTGCAGACGGTCTGTGATGGGTGAAGGCATCGCAGTGGGTTTGGCAGACTTCAACTATAGTTCTCACGGTGACTTCATGCTGATGTTTCTTGCACGGGCAGCTGTTGTAAGCTCGGCATACAGCAAGAGTTCTCTGGGTGGGGCTCGGTGTGGGCTGTCTTGCTCTCACGGGTGTCTCCCGTTTGTCGGTCTTCTCTCTTGTTTCTGCCTCGGGGAGCGAGAAACCCGCCCCCTTTCTTGCTCCCGCGTCCCTTCTTCGCCTGCTTGCTCTCTAGTCGCTCCTCTTCCTCCCTCCCTTGCTTCTCACTGCCGTCCTCTCTCGGTACTCGCTCTTTACTTCGTCACTTGTTATTCACTTCACGCCGAGGTCACCCTCTGCAAAGCTGCAGTAAACGTGTGTGCACAAACGGAACCGTGTTCCTGGTTGTCAACACAAGCTTCCTTCTACTCTTATCTGCTTCTATCCTCCTCTCACTTTTCATCGGCACCTGGGGAAACGCGTGCAACCATGAGCGACGACGAGGATCGCCTGCTGGGTCGCCGGCACTTCCGCACCGCGGGTGCGAACGACGACCTTTCACCTGGCCTGATTGTGCGGCTCAAATACGCGATGTATTTGTTTGTCGCACTTCTATTCTCTATGATGGCGCACGGCCTGATGAGTTCCTTGTTCGATAAAATCCCGATGCTCGAAAAGGGATGTGCCATGAGCAGCAGAGGCGGCGTGGTCCAGGCCGCGTGCGCAGCGGAAATGCTCATCTACCGCGTCAGCTTTGCGCTCACGATCTTCTTCGGCATCCACTGGCTCAGCGTCTCGGATGTGACGTGCTGTATCCGAAGCACTGACGTCGCCGAGCTCCAGCGCAGCTTCTTCACAGCCAAGACGGTGCTGCTGGTGGTCCTCTTCATTCTGACACTCTTTATTCCCAACGGCTTCTTTTCTGTGTACGCCTACGTGTGCCTGGTGTGCTCCGGCATGTACCTGCTAATGAACGTCGTCTTCCTCGTGGACTTTTCCTACCAGTGGAGCGACGATTGGATCGAACGCGCCGACGGCAACTCCAAGTGGATGTGGTACCTCCTCGTCATCGCCGTGGGCAGCTTCCTACTGGCCATTGCCGTCATTATAGCGTCGTTTGTGATCTATGTCCCACACTCGGATTGCAACTTCAACGCGTGCATCATCACTAGCGTCATTGTGGGCGCGTTCATTTACTTTATCTTGTCCATTTATGTTCCCCACGGCTCCATCGTGCCGAGCGGTATCATCTTCCTCTACACCAGCTGCATCCTACTCTTCACACTGCGCACGACAGACAATGAGCATTGCAACCGCATGGCAAAACGCCCGAGCAGTACTTCGTACTCGATTTTTCAGACGGTTTTCACGATGCTGCTCACCTGCTTCACGCTGCTCTACAGCGTGGTGGCTGCGGGCGGCAGTGGCGCGTCCCTCAACATCGGCGAAAACGACGACGGCGAGACGGAGGACCCCGATGAAACCGGGCACCTGTCGCACTACATGTTCTTCTATACCATCATGATCTTCGGCTCCATGTACCTGGCAATGCTAGGCAGCTCTTGGCACGTCAGCGGCGCTGGTGAGGACGGCTTGTCGAAGAGCATCAACCTCGCCTTGTGGGTGCGCCTGTCGATGGTCTGGGCGGCGATGCTCCTGTACATTTGGTCCCTCGTGGCTCCATATACGTGCTGCAAAGGTCGAGACTTTGGCTTCGCGGTGGACGAGGACTGGGCGTGAGAGGTGAGGTGGTGGGCATGTGCTCCCCTCCCCCCTCACACACACACACACACCAATCTTCCTCGAAGCCAACACGCTGCTGTTGTGTACCCTTGTCCGTTAGTGTTGGGCTCTTTAGATATAACTTTTGTTGTGTCTCCCCCGTGTGCCTCCGGTACTCTCCCTCTCTCCCCCACGAAGCAAGGTCACTACCCAGTGCTTCTTTTCTTCAGCCTTCTCTTTCCGTGTTGCGTGCTGCTTCTCTCTCTCTTTGTTGTTCCGCTGCGTGCCACTTGCCACCTCTTCCGCTCTCTCGCCCGCATCGAAGGGGGAGGGGAGGAGAGTAAGGAAGGGCGAAGCAGTGTCTCCACAGGCACAGAAAGAGGCAAGCCTACCCCATCTCCTACCAAAACAGCAACCAAGCGAAAGTGAGAGGGCGGGAGGGTAAGTGGGTGCTTGGGGATACAGAAGCGCACGATGAAAGGAGAAGTCAACTGCTACACCTGTGCGTGTGCTTCTGCAGATGTGCAGCACCTGTTTTCTGTACTCGGCAACGAGTGCAAATTTTTCAGCGTCACATCTGGCACACATCTCCTCCTGGGTGCCGCACGGCACTCCTCTCCAACTGTGCACTTATACACACATACGTACATGTGTGTGTGTGTGTACGTTCACCTCCTCTCTCTTCCTCTGTCTTCTTGCTTTGCCTTCACGTACCTCGATCATTCCTTCTTCCCCCACCCCCTTTGTTACGGGTGGTACACGTCGGTGTGGGCGGCGCTGCGCCACATGACGATGACTGTGTGTTTTGGTTGCGTTTGCTTCATTAGTGTTTCTTTTCTTGTCACGACTTGAAACAGAACACGGATGGGCGTCACTCTTGGTGACTTTCCCATTCTCTCTCTCTTCTCCGCTTGCCCTTCGTTTGCACGCGCCGGGGGCTATCAGCGATGGCGCTCCCGCGAGGTTGATGGTGGCCCCGCCATCCCCGATGGATTTATGTGCGCCTGTGTGCCGAGGCATTTCTTTCGGGGTGGTGCTCTGTCACACATGTAATATCCCTCTCTCGTTTGCGGGCGAGTGTGTCTTCTGTGTGTCTGTGTGTGTGTGTGTGTGTGTGCTCTATGAATGCGCGCGTGCGGGCTCCCAATTCTGCTGGGGGCACAGTCCATGAAGGACGAGGAGAGGCAAAGATGGAACAGTCCCGCCACACACAACGCTGGCGCTTTCAGGCTGGAGCCGCTGCTTTACGCCTCACGTACCTATGGCGCCCGTTTGGATAGGCGCGGATGCTCAGGAATAGATGTGCATTGACCTTACTACCAGTGTGCGTCGCGTGCAGCTCCATTCGGAGTGAGTGCATGACAGAGGGAGCCCACCCCATCCCTCTCGACAACAATTAATTTGCATCCACTCGCTCAACTTCTCTCTTTCGGCTTTCCTGTTTTCCTTGTAATCTTGCTTGATCTTTCTCATTACCTGAGGCTCTGTGCGTGAGGGCGCCCCCCCCCTTCGCGAGAACACTCGTCACACGCGCAACTATTCGTGTCAACGGGAAGCCTCTCGCAGTGGCTCTTTCATCAACTTTCTTCGCAGCGTGCCCATCCTTGGACTTTTCCATACACAGCAACTACTCCCCCTTCCCCTTTATACCACGAAGCGGTTGTGATTCCTCATCATCTGAGCTCGACGCCGCATCTGTACTCGACAAGAAAATGCGGTGACTGCAACAGCGACAGCGGCGATACGTGACGTAGCAAGAAGGGGGAATCAGCACACGTGCGCAGCGATGCATTTGTAGCAACAACATTCAGCATCGCCGTTTCTAATTCTCTGTCTTTGTGAGACCACTTGTCCAACGGGGCGCCTTTCGATCATCTCTCAACTGTTGTTGACTTCCTCTCCCGCGTCGTTTCTTGTGCACGGTGACGCTTCAAGACATTGTCGACACTCCAATAGCGAACCAGCGACAGCAGAGGAGCGAGTAGAGAGAGAGAGAGGCCCCTGAGAGCAAATATTGACGAGAAATGTGAATACGGCTCACAACGCAGTCAAGGACGAACGATCGTTAGCTGGGGACGACGCCGATGCAGTCCCTTTACTCATGAGCGGCTCCTGCGCGTGTCCACGGAAATGTGGCCTTATGCGTGCGTGTGTACATGATGGCCTGAGATGCGTTCGATCTACTTTGCATCTGTGGCGCTGTCAAAGAATTTATTTATCTTTGATCTTCGTGCCCGTTTCTTTCCCTCTGCTCTCGTTCAGTTCGCTCGGTGTCGTGCCGGACTGATAAGGTGTGATTATCGCCTTCTATGAAAGTTGAGAGGGGCTTCGCTTCTTTAGTTGAATGTATCGAACGCCCCCTCCCCCTTGCGAGGTTTTGGCAGGGCACTGCTGCCAGATTCCTGGCGTTGATCTTATCCCCTGTGCTTGTGTGTGTGTCTCGCTCTTTTTCTATTGTCTTACTCAGGCATCTGTGAAGAGGCGTAGGTAGCGCTATGAGAATTACCCCCCCCCCTCCCCTCTCACGTGCAGCCTAGTGAGCTCCATCCCCCCCTCCCCCCACACACGAGTCTTCGTTGTTGCCTCTCCGCGGTCATTGCTTCTTCTCCCTGCTGTTATTTTTTTTTTTTTTCGGTGCCGTGTTGGCCTCGCTGTTGGTGTTTGGAGGGAGAGGGAGAGGTTGGAACCTGTGTGTGCATGCCGCCTGTGTGTGTGTGCGCTGCACAGACATAAAAGGATCTGATCCGACAAATTCTTCGTGGTTTTCTCACCACCCTTCTTTGCTTCGATCTCGCTGCAGGGCCGACCCTGCTCGTGTACAGGTCTCGGTTTCCTGCCTATTTCTGTCTCCTGCTGCTACTTGATCATCGTCTTCCATGGTCTTCCTCGCTCTTCCGTGGCCTTCTCCTTTTCCCCGCGCGTCACCCGTGCGTGTGCTTTTCACATGCGAACATCCTCCCGTCGCTCTGCCTGTATTTGTGCGTGCATGTCTCTCTCTCTGCTTGCTCGTCACCGATGTTTGGGGGAAGATTCTACCGCACCAACCGACGAGCACCCCCGACAGCGCGCCGTCGTGCCCATTGGACTGTCAATCGTTTGTGTTTTTACTTCTTGTGCGCCCAATTCGTATCACCGAGTTTCCCTTGCCTCCTTCTCTGTTGGCAGCCCGGCGCTCCATCTTTTCTCTCTCCTCCCTCTCCCCCTGTGCGTATGCGTGTGCGTGTGCGTGTATGTGTACACTCGAAAACTGCGTATGTGTTGTTGTCGAAGCGATACAACAGTTTCAATGAAATCATGAATGCCGCATGTACTCGGTGGGTGGGCGGGGGGGGATGAGGAGCTGCGGGGACACGCAGCTTCCCTTGTCGCCATTCTTGCTTACATGTGCGTGCGTGTGCGCACACACGTTGCTCAGCCGGCGAATCCAAAGATAGAGATAGGGGAGAGGTGACCATGTGTAGAGCACCGCCACGCACGTCATCTCATGTTCTCTCTGGAGCGCATTGGTGTGGGCAAGATCGGTGTGTGCTTCGTGGAGGTGAAATGAAAGGACTCTTCGTTGGGTTACCCTTGCAATGATACAGCCAGTGAACTGTCGAAAAAGGAGTGCGCTGGCGCTGCAGTACGGTGGGGTGAGGGGGCGTGGTGTGTCATGGATGCGTCTTGGTGTGTGCGGATTGCCTTATCCCACACCTGCGCACCAGAATAGGGCGAAGGGACGTCAAGGGAAGGATGAGGGAGGAAGAGGCGGACGTCCACAGGGCCCCACACGTAACCAATTGTTCGCTAAAAAGAGAAAGCACCAGTTCGTACTGGCATGTCAACACACGTCGAAGTAGGATTTCTTTACTTGTAACTGGCGTCGTGTTCCAACCACCCTGCTACAAGTTTGTGCGTCACGTGCATGGACGCCGTAGAACAAGAGGAGGAGGAGTGAATACCTATGTACAGCTGGAGCAGGCGTATCAGTGGGCTTATCTGGCTGACGCACGCATGCGGATGTGTGCCGCTTCTGTTTGTGTGCCCCAGTGCGTTCCACATGCGGGTGGCGGCGGTGGTGGTGGTGGGGAGGAGTACTGTACCTGCACGTGCCCTCTTTAGCGTTCCTTATTAGCTTCTCTCATTTTTTTTTTTTGTGCTCCATGATTCCTCCCACATACCCCCCTCCCTCTTCCACATCGGCAGGTACATATAGCTCGGCCAGTCGTGCGAGGTGCGGGCGTCTCGCTGGGGAGAACGAGAACAACAGGGCAGAACGCACGCATGTGCTCAATACGCGCAGACGCAGAGTGGAAACCACATCGAGCGAGGCGCAAAGCATGAGGAGAATGCCGTTGTCAAGGCAGAACCCGTGCCGCACTCTGACGCTTCTACAGATTCCGCGGCTGCGGTGCCCGGAGTGGAGACGCTCATGCGCTATTAATATTATGGGTGTGCCAACGCTGAGCCGCGTCTTTTGCGGGCGACGTGCTGTGCATGGTGGTGGCGTAATGCAGAACTCGGCGACGGTGCGTGGTGCAGTTGACGAGACTCACTTTTCATCATCCCCAAGGGCGAATACGCATATCGCCGAAAACGGTCGCGGTACACTGGTGAACATTACTCAGGTCGATACGTTTTCACAGTCTCGAATAAAAAACTACATTCAGCGCGTTGCGAGGCCATTGGAAGGGTGCGCGTCGATGTTCTCCGGGAACGGCAACGGCAGAAGCTTCGGTACTGAGGTGACTCCGCGACTGCTGACTGCTGCCGAGAGGCCAGAATACGCGGCTCATATTGGGCCCACACTGGTGGAAAAAGTATGGATCTCTTCCTTCGACATCCCCGTGGATGTCCTCGTGGACGCTAAGATGTCGCGTCGGATGATCACAGTCACGGGCCTTGCAATGGAAGCAAAGCTGGCTGTACTGGCGGCGTGCATGCACGCCGAGCGCTGCCTTGACGCGTTAAACATCCCACTCTTCACGTCGGAGAAGCGTCAACATCAGCGCGTGCTACAAGCGCAGGCAGAGGGTCGCGTAGCACCTGAGGTCACAGCCGAGCCGCTCGAGTTGTCGTCAGTGCACCTACCGCTTGGCGTTTTCTTGCCCGCTGCCACCTCTGCGGAGGCGATCCGAGCGGCTGGTAAGGCGCGGTCCTTTCAGCAATTGCAGACTTCCTCGGGACCGACGAACTACGGACGAGACGGCGGGGCGAGGACCACATCCCGTGCATCGACTCAAGATGGAAGCTCACGGCCTGGTAAGGGTCTCCTGCGCCGACCTCCGCGCCGCTGGGATATGGTGAAGCCTCGATATGGCGGCGAGTGGTTCATTCGTGTGACCCTTGATGAGCTCGCCACCCTCCAGTCGACCATCGTATCGCATAATCGCTCGCTTCAAGATGAGCACGACGACGAGGAATTCGGCGAAATGGACAGCGTTGTTATCTCTCCTCACGAGGTGCAGATTCTGCAACCAGAGGTGTCCCCTGCCACTGGTGCGGCTGCGACTGCCGCCACCGCCGACTCCGTATGCAAAACCCGCCAGCGAGAAGCGCACGGTGCCCACGTCCCCCCCGCACCGAAGGTGCTCGCGTACGAGCGGATGCTGGTCAACGTTCAGTCCAAGTCGGCGCACGCAATGGTGGACGAGACAGAGGGCGGTGCCTTTGACCTCGTCGAGGATGACTCGGAGAGTTGGTGGCACGAGAAGGAGATGCCGGGCAGTCGCTGCCTGCGGGACCCAGGCGCAGTGGCGCGTGTGAGCAGGTTTCTAGAGCGCCTAACGGGGCACGACTTGGACTCTAGCATCCAGACGCGGGCGGCGGAGGAAGACACGAACGTGTGGCAACAACAACCATTAAAGGTGAATGTGAAACTCAAAACGTGGTACACAACGTGGCTCGACATTCCTAGAATCCCAGTGCCGGCGGTAGGCAAGGCAACGACGCAAGAGGGAGCACGGGACCTGTGCGCGATGCACGCGGAACTTCTTCTGCAGTGGTTCGGCATTCACGTATACGACACCCCTCGGGAGCAGGCAATGTACTTTGACGCATGTTTGCGCTGGGGGCGCCTCATAGCCGCCGAACCGATCGACCCAGCCACCGTTGATGTGAAGACCGCGAACTTGCCGAAGCCGCTGAAAGAGTGGTTTCGGAGCATAAGCAGGCTCCGATCCCGGCGTTCCGAGCGAAGTGTAGCGGAGAAGCTGCTTCATCTCAACCGCGTGGTTGCCCACACGTTTCGTAATCACCTGGTTGAGGTCAGCATGGTAGACAGCCCCGAATATCAAGAACTGCTTTCACTCGCTGGTCCATGCCTCCGCTCCTTTATGGTGGCAGTCAAGCACCCATATGAAAACGCCGTCTTCTGCTACGTGTATTGCAAGGATTTTCAGTATCGCTCTACCGTGTATCTGCCCCTTCCAGAGAGGTACGGTGTGCGTGGTGGGTACAGCATCGCGTCGACGCCTGAGCTCTCCATTGCTTTGTGCGGCCTCCACGCTGTCGATGTGTTGTGCGCACTTGATGTCGTGCCTGCAGTGTGCATGGAGCAGCCGCGGTGGCAGCGCATGATGGAGGTGCGCGAGTCTCTTGGTCTCATCATGCCACCATCGTATCTGTACAAGAAGCAGGTGGAACGCGCGTCTAGCAGAGAGGCAGCTGCCGTTCTGAGGCCGCCGCCGCCGCCGCATTCACGGCTGCGGTCCCCCCCTGCGTACCGCGATGTGCCGATGCTTTCCTCCACGAGAATACCTCCCTACCAGGAGGTGTGGCAGATCATGTTAACAGATGCGGACATATTCGACGTGGCGCCCGATCTGCACGCATTGGCTGACGACGCAAAGCGCCTGCAAGTGGGCTCTGTGTTCGATATTGCGCTAATCCTGTTCGAAGAGTTCGCGCAGTATGCGTTCGGCTGGCAAATCGGGCAGCGGCGACAGGGTGAATACCTATTTCACTATGTTGGACCGCAACACTATCGTGGAGCCGCTCGCCGAATCGCGAACAACTTCTGGATGGAGCTCCCGTTTGACAAGGCCGTGTACGGGCGTCGAGTCGCGCTCGGTCGTTGCTTCTCCCGCAAAGGTGCAGAGCGGATGATGTACATGCATGCTCTTCGCATCGCGCACGCGCTGAAGGCAACCCCATGGGACACCCTGCCGCTGTCGAAGCTAGCGGAGGAGGTGTACAGCAATAATCAGGGGCAGGCCACCTTGCGGCAGGAACAATGGAAATGGGTCTGCAGCACACTTCTAGAGTGCACCGACGTGGGCGGTGTCACCGAGGGGCTGCAAAATGGCGGCGCTTCCATCCACGAAGCAGAAATCATGCAGGAGTTCGTCCGACCTATGGAAGCTGAGCACGCTGTCGCTGCCACTGGGTCCGACTCTGCGGTCGCTGCCGACGGCCACCATGACGGTCATTCGACCATTGATTTGCGTCACGTGCTTTCACCGCATCCGGTGATGTCACGTGACCTCGCGATCACAACAATGGTGTAGACCGCTTGGCTCAGCTGCTGCTGGAGCGAATTAGAGAAGCGCACAAGAGGCCCATAGAGATGTCTGCCACTGCTCTCGCGTCCCTCACCTAGCGGTGCTTGAGCATAGAAGTATCCTCCAAGTGCATGTGTGCGTGTGTGCAGCTGCATGTTTCCCCACCATCTCCTCCATCTTTCTCTGTATTTCGGACGTACCGGTGTTGTTCATTGCAGGCAATGGCCGCTATGACGATAAAGAACTTCCTACACACATATATATATATATATATATTGCGTGATGGGCGGGGGGTCCCGGGCACAAAATGATGTCTCGACAGGATGATGGCGGAGTCAGCGAAGCTGAACGAACCACATCTCTGCAGCGCGGGAGGCACAAGCTTTCTTCGTGCACCCAGCTACGGGAGAGGTGCGGCCTTGGGTCTGTGATAGCGGTTTGCTCGGCCGTATGCCGTACGCCGGTGTCGCCGTGGTGGTGTGTGCGTCTACACGTTACCCGCTTAAAGACGCTTTTCCTACAAGTGACCCAAGAAACGCCGATGAGAACGATGCAGACACGCAGCATCGAGAAGGGTTGGGCCTTTTCCGTGGAAAAGGAAGGTGGGCTAGTGACAGGTGTTGCGGTGATTGGGAGTCGCCAAGCTTGAACACGGTCCTACTGTTTCCTTGCAAAAATATGTGGCCCCCATGAGCGCCGGCCTGCGTGCTCGTGTACTTTATGTGCACCGATACGCATTTCTACACCGCTCTCCTTGCCCTGTTTCACTACAACAGCCAGTGATCTTCCACGTCTTCTCGGCTAGTTCACTCGTCGGGTGCCCTCTCTCCCTCTCTCTGCGCCGCTCTGCTCGATGCGCGGTGGGAATCGGAGGCCTCTGCCTCGTTCCTTGTCCCCCTTCCCCGCCGCTGGCCATCTCTACTTCCGCAGCGCAGTTGCGCCTTCGTCTCACTCTCCCCCCTCCCTCTCCCTCTCCCTCTCCCTCTCCTCGCTGCTGCTGTTGAACCTCCCCGCCTGCTCTCGACGTGCCTTGCGTGCCACCTCCACGCGCGCACGCATATCGACCGAGCTCCTCCCCCCCCTCCCCCCTGCGCTGACCTGTGCCCACCCACGTGCAGATTCCTTGGCACTTGATTACGTTCAAAATGGACTACCCGAAGAAGAACCAGGCGGCACCCGCAGAGGGCCAGACGGTGCGTCTGACGATCACGTCGCGCAACGCGAAGGCTGTGGAGTCTGTGACGTCGCAGCTGCTGACGCGCGCGCGCGACGAGAAGGTGACGATCCACGGTCCGGTGCGTCTGCCGACGCGCACGCTGAAGATCACGACCCGCAAGACGCCTTGCGGTAACGGTACGAACACGTGGGACACGTTTGAGCTGAAGATCTACAAGCGCATCATTGACCTCCACGCGCCGACGGAGCAGGTGAAGAAGATCACCAGCTTCACGATGGAGTCCGGCGTGGACGTGTCGATCACGATCCTGGACCGGTAGGCGACGTGCGTGCGGGTGTGGCCGCACTGGTGCACCGCGCTCACAGGTTGATTTTACTGACTAACCCACTTCTCCACCGGTGCCGGCACACCGCACGAGCGTGTTTACTGCTGTCGGGGCTGTGCTGCGCGCCGCCCTCACCGCCAACACGTTGCCGTGTCGCTGCTGCCGTGCCCCGGCGTTGTCACTGTGCCAAGACTGATTTCCTTGTTTGATTCCCTACTGTCATTTTCGAATCCGAGGTCTAACACCGAGAAGAACGCGTTGCGAGGCTGAGAGCCCAACGCCGCATGCGACTGTGTGGCACACGGTGTGCCAGGTCAGGATGCCGGTGCACCCTGCCACGCGCTGATGACACACGTAATTGTGCCCATAGGCCATTGCGTGCGTGTGTGTGTGTGTGTGCCTATCTTTGGTGGGGAGACCGAAACGGTGCATCGAAAGGCGTACTGGCCTTCGATGTTCTGTGAGAGTCTAACTCTTGTGCCAGCCTGCCTTGCTACTAAAACAGGCGCCATGTTTTCTTGGCGCCGCTGTGGTGGCGGCTCACTTCATGAACGCCAATGCTTGTAACTCACTCGATGGCGTGAAGTCCATTAGGGCGCTCCCCCGCTACTTGGTCAATCTTCTCTCCTATTCCTCACATACGCGTGCAAAGTGCTCGAGAGGCGGGGTGCTTCCACCTTCGCTTTCCTTCAGTAGTAGTCTTTGTGTTCTCTTGAAGATTCAGCAGGACTCACATAGCAGTGTGACCATCACGGACGGGGAGATCCAGTGCTTGCGTGGCGCATTAGTGCAATTTATCTTGCCTCACACCCGCTCTCAGTTCTTTTCCCGTCCCCGACTGCATCGCCGTCAACGTGCGAAAGTACGTTTCGGAGGAAGAGGAGGGCGTGACGATGGGTGACGCAGGAAGGGCATTCGTGGTACCACGTAGAGGCCGAAGAGAGAGAGAGTGCAGGTAAGAGTCTGGACGCGGTGCTCACGGAATCGCTATCCGCTTCGGTGCCCCTCTCCCCTCCCCCGCCCCCAGCACGACACGTGATCCTCTCCACTGTTCTACCGGCATCGTTCCTGCGTACAGTGCCCTCTCACTTTCTCTCATTACGAGCGAGCGATAAGGGTGCCCGCCTGATCACCGATAGTGTTCAGTCAGAGGCTGTGCTGCCGCTTTGGCAGTCCCCATCCAACACACAGGCAGGCCAGATGGATAAGAAGACGGCTCTCGCGCAGCTGCGGCAGTCGAAGTTCGTCTACGAACGCGGCCTTGAGCGGCAGGAGGCAGAGCGACGTGCAAAGCTGCATCGTTTTCTTGATCAGCACAAGCATGCAAGTCAGTGGGCAACGTCTCTCGCGGCTCTCGTGGATGCGGTGCGGCACGGCGTCATGCCAAACGATGCGGCTCTTTGCCGCGCCATGTGCCAATGCGGACAGCGTGGGCAACTCCAGGCCGCAAAGCAGGTGTATGTCGATCTCTACCGTCGCATCGGTCGTCCCCGCCCCCTCACGGCTCATGTGGCTTTCATGGCTGCCTGTGCTGATGCCGGCGATTTTTCTGAGGCACATCGGCAATTTCGTGCGCTCCGCGACCGAGATATCGCGCAGAAGGCCAAAAATGTGTCTCACCGCCCAGTGGTGAACGACGACCTCACAACTGAATATTTGCGGGCTGCGCTGTGCGCCTCGCTCGGGCAGCGGTCTGCGAGCGGAGAGGAGAGAGCCGCTGCCGCCGCCGGCGCGTCACCAATACCTATCACACGGACTCAGGACGGTGCAGCGTCTGAGTCTTCTCAGAGTAGGCACCCTTCCAAGATGGCGAATGATAAGGGCATGCACCAGGCTGCCTATTGCAGCACGCATCGCGGCCGCAATGGCGACTACGGCGGCGATCCACGCGTGGATGCCAGGAAGCAGGACGCTGAGGACATGCTTACCTCTTCACCTTGGCAAGTTGCGTTAGAGGAGTTTGTCGCCCTGCGCAAGAACACGGAGGTGTTTCGAAAGAGCAACGAGCTGACACCGCTGCTCCTCGAGACAGCTACCCAGCTGGCCTGCGTAGGTGGGCAGTGGCAGCTGTGTCTGTCGATTCTCCGCGGCGCGGAAGCTGAGCAGGCGCTCATCCCACCCGAGGCGTACGATGCATCGATTCGTGCGTGCTACCAAGCGCAGAAGTATGCGCAGGTTGTGCAGCTTATGGAGCAGCTTATAGCGACGCGCATACCTCCCGATGAGCGGAGCGTGCGACTGGCACTGACGGCGTCAGAGGAGGTCTCGGCTCACGAGCGTGCCCAGCAGACGTTCTCATCGTCGGCGATTGACGGTGTTGGTAGAGGTGGGCGTGGATGGGCGATGGCACTCACACTCTTTCAAGCTCTTGAGCGAAACGGATTCCCGCTGTATCAGCAGAGCTACGAGGCACCATTGCGGGCGTGTGCCAACGCTGGTCGGTGGAAAGAAGCCTTTCATATGTTGAACGTAATGCGGCGTGACCACCGCCCTGTATCAGCCCCAGTATACGCGCAGGCGCTGGCCTCGCGGATCGAAGCTGCTACCACGTGGGCAGAAGTGAGTCGGCTGCTGCGTGCCTCCAATCTTGCCGAGGGGCATGCAAGCGTCGTCGTACTCTATCTTGCCGCCCTGCGAGCCTGCATGCGGCTGCGAGACTGGAAGCACTTTGCCGAGCTCAACCGGGAGATGCGAGACCGCGACATTCCGGAAACGTACGACAAGATGCGACTTCTGATCGAGGCAGCGTATCTGCAGGCCCAGTACCACAGCGTGCTCATGCGGTTTGCCCGATTTGAGAACATTACGCAGTACGAGCGCCGCCGTGTCGTGGACGACAAATGTGTGCGCCTCTACGAGGAGGACTTTAATTTGTCCCCAGAACTCCTAGACATGGTGCTGGAGGCATTCGAGAAGGTGAAAGGACACGCAGACCCTATGGTCGAGGCTGCCTACCAAGCTGCCCTGCGCCACAAGGAGCGGTGGAGTGGTGGCCAGAGCCTCGCCGGCGCCCACACTGCCCCAGACGAGTGGATGTATTCACAGAAGGCTCGCGAAGCGCGTACTTCACCTGAGTTTCATTGACATCTCCCTCTTCCTAATTGAAGCCGAGGCAAAGCACAATAGCGCAGGTGTTCTGCGGCGGCGAGTGACGACAACGTGGCCCGGCTGGCTGCCTTCGTATTGCCACAGTTTCAGAGGGGTCGAGTTGAGTGGACATCGCGAGCGCATCTCCGTCTCTCTCTGTCTCTCTCTCTCTCTTGCGTCTTCCCGCGCTACAGACAGTTGCAGAAACCGAATTTGGAAGTTCGAGTCTTCTCTTCACCGTTTGCAGCACAAAACTCAGCACAGATACCCAACGCACTCTAAGTTGCTGTGGGGTAGGTGGTCGAATTCGAGCAACGTGCGAAGGAGCTCGACTCACCAACGAGGTCTTCGGCCATCCACCGCGGGACAGACAAGTCTGCACACGGGGCACCTGCGATGCCGTTTCTGAAGAACAGAAGAGCTACGCAAGCACGCCTGCACGTAATGGAACGTTTCCCCTCACGCATTCAATGATTATACCATCATCACAAGAAAACTCCCCAATCCGAAATTAAAACAGGAACGGGCCTGTCGTCCGCACTGGCATACTTCCCCACACTAGTCTTCGTGTGCGTCAAAGGTGCAGAAGCAGATGCAGGGGCCATTCACATGACGTTGTGAGAGTCGGCACTGACAACGGCACCATGCCGGGTGCGCACTAAAGGGTTCACGTGTAGTCGCGTCTGACCCTTTCTCTCTCCCTCTGTGTGTGTGGGTGTGTGTGCCTAACTTTGTTCACTCCTTGCCTTTAAAGTGTGCTCTGACGATGTCTTCGAACATTCCGGGTGCCCTCTCTCCCTCTCTCTGCGCCGCTCTGCTCGATGCGCGGTGGGAATCGGAGGCCTCTGCCTCGTTCCTTGTCCCCCTTCCCCGCCGCTGGCCATCTCTACTTCCGCAGCGCAGTTGCGCCTTCGTCTCACTCTCCCCCCTCCCTCTCCCTCTCCCTCTCCCTCTCCTCGCTGCTGCTGTTGAACCTCCCCGCCTGCTCTCGACGTGCCTTGCATGCCACCTCCACGCGCGCACGCATATCGACCGAGCTCCTCCCCCCCCCCTCCCCCCTGCGCTGACCTGTGCCCACCCACGTGCAGATTCCTTGGCACTTGATTACGTTCAAAATGGACTACCCGAAGAAGAACCAGGCGGCACCCGCAGAGGGCCAGACGGTGCGTCTGACGATCACGTCGCGCAACGCGAAGGCTGTGGAGTCTGTGACGTCGCAGCTGCTGACGCGCGCGCGCGACGAGAAGGTGACGATCCACGGTCCGGTGCGTCTGCCGACGCGCACGCTGAAGATCACGACCCGCAAGACGCCTTGCGGTAACGGTACGAACACGTGGGACACGTTTGAGCTGAAGATCTACAAGCGCATCATTGACCTCCACGCGCCGACGGAGCAGGTGAAGAAGATCACCAGCTTCACGATGGAGTCCGGCGTGGACGTGTCGATCACGATCCTGGACCGGTAGGCGACGTGCGTGCGGGTGTGGCCGCACTGGTGCACCGCGCTCACAGGTTGATTTTACTGACTAACCCACTTCTCCACCGGTGCCGGCACACCGCACGAGCGTGTTTACTGCTGTCGGGGCTGTGCTGCGCGCCGCCCTCACCGCCAACACGTTGCCGTGTCGCTGCTGCCGTGCCCCGGCGTTGTCACTGTGCCAAGACTGATTTCCTTGTTTGATTCCCTACTGTCATTTTCGAATCCGAGGTCTAACACCGAGAAGAACGCGTTGCGAGGCTGAGAGCCCAACGCCGCATGCGACTGTGTGGCACACGGTGTGCCAGGTCAGGATGCCGGTGCACCCTGCCACGCGCTGATGACACACGTAATTGTGCCCATAGGCCATTGCGTGCGTGCGTGTGTGTGTGCGTGGCGGGGAGACTGCGTCGTAGGCCTATGTGAAGGGGTAAAACCCCTCTAGCGGAGTGGCATATGTGTATGTGGTGTTTGCTGTGATATGCGTCTGTCTTCACTCTCACTGATTCTTCTTCTCCTCTCTGTTTTCGCGCCGTGTGATTGTGCGTGTCTGTACACGCCGAGGGGGGGGGCGCGTGTCTGCGCGTTCAGAGTGGGTAACGTCGTCTTGGAAGCGCTCAGCCAACTGAGGGAGTGCTGTGGGTTGGGATCGGCTTGTTATTTATTTTTTTTGGAGGACCCTCCCCCTTCATATTCGAGACGGCCGTCTCTCTCCGAGACGCACACACTGTGTGGGGAACTGCAGGCCGACAAATAAACACACACTTAACCATATTCAGATAGAGAAGTGGTAAGCTGGGCAGTCTGCCGAGTAGCCGTCCTCGCCGCGTCGAATTTCGGAACCGACCCCTACTACTGCTTCACTTTGTAGAGAGGCAGCGTTATTATTATTATATTAGACTCTGCTGAGGCTTCTCCAGCGACGCATGCGTCAACGCGGGTCTTCCCCCACCTCCGCCCTCGCGGTCACGGGTAGGGGTCTATCGGAAAACGCAATGCACAGCAAGTTAGCCATGGTCGCGCCAACTGCTGCTACGGGCTCTCCTGATGGTGGCCCTGCTGCTGAAGAGAAGTCGAGACAGACTCACAAACAGTCGCTGCTGGCAAAGAAGGCTGCTTCAAATTGTCTGTGCTCAGATCAGCAAGGAAGGCCGCTGGCGCGCGAGAGTAAGACCATCGCCCAAACGATGACAACATTCGGCTCGTGCCACGCTGCAGAACACCAACTCCATTCGCATTCTCTGCAACCGTCGGTGGACACGGTCCTGGAGGTGTCTTTGGTGCAAAATCTCAAGAAACAGATTTCGTGTCTCGAGGCACAGTTACATGTGATAAAACAGCAGCAGGCCTCTGTAGCCCGCACACATCGTCATTCGAATGCAGCAAGCCATGAAGAGTCAGCAAGGGCAGCTGTGACGGCGGCAGCGGCTCGTCTCAGTGGCGTCGAGCTGACCCTGCCGCATGCAGAGCGCGTTCGCCACGCGGACGCCGCAGCGGCCATTGTGAATACATCGGAGATCGACGACGTGGCTATGGGGCGCATGCGTGAAATCCCTGCAGCGTACCAGACAGAGCGCAGCGCCCTCCTCCACAATATCGAGTCGCTCACGAAGGATGTAGAAGGCTTACAGAGTCTTGTCTTGCATCTCAGGAGGGAGAGGGACTTGATGGTCGCTGAGATGGTCGATTTCCGCACCGCGCTGAGAGAGGCGAAGGTTGAGAATGAAAGCATGTCCGCTAAATGTGCAGCGACGCACCTATTGTTGGAGAAGGAGCAGGCTCTCCGACGTGCCGCTGAGGAAAATGTGAGGCAGTGCACGACTGCAGCCTCGTTGCACAGAAGCAACATGACCGTAGCGGACGCTTTAAGTCAGCTTGACTACTACAAGCTGCAGGCGGAGCGGACCGCGGAGGCGCTGACGCTGGAAAGGGGAAGAGCGCATACGCTAGCGGACGCACTTCAGCGAGAGCGTGACTCAGCGAAGACGTTGGAGGTGCAGTTGTGCGGCTTGCTGGATCGCATTTCTCAGATGAAGCGCCGCGAAGATGAGCTGGCTCTCTACTATCAACAGCTGGGCGGCCGGTTCGTGACCGTCTCCGCTATGCTGCGCCACGTGCTGGACGTCGTACCACAGGAGCGTTTGCAGCAGCAACGAGCACCGTCTCCTAAAGGTGCGCCGGCTGGCTCACCACACGCAACAGAAATGACGATGAGCGAACTGCGTGACACGCTTGACGCATGGCATCGAGAGGCCGCAGTGGAGGCTGCGAAGGCACAGCACCAAACGGAGACAATGAGTGACGACGTCATGACCCTGCTTGAGGTGGCCACAGAGACGACGACCACAGTCACAAGTGGCTTGGATAACGGGTTGCCGGGGGTCGGCGGCGAGGAAACTACAGTGACCTCGCCGACTCGATTCATCACGGCGAAAGCGACGGTGATGTCGAAGGAGTCGGCGATAAACGATGATGTGCTGCCCATCACTCAGACTTTCAAAGAGGCTCCGCCGTCTTTACCGGGGGAGGCTGGGACTCCAGTGGAACATCTGTTGCCCGCGGTGCCCATGACCACCGCGGGAGCTGGCGCTACCGAGTCGTCGACCTGCAGAGATGAGAAGGCCTACAAGGGAGTTTCAGCTGACGCGGTATCGCTGGTGCAGCGGTGCGAGGTCAGCGACACGACGACGATGTCGCCGTCAGCGGCACCACAGGAAGCACTGATGGCTGCTGACGCACAGACCTTCAATTCTTCTACCCTTACTCACGCGGTGGTGGCGGACGATTTAGCGCGCCCGCCTGCCGACGAAGAAACTGCCGCGGTGAACGTTGCAGTTCACTCTGTGAAGCCACTCGAAAGCGAAGAGACGGCGAAAAGAACAGCCGACAACTGTGTGGCAGCTCCCAACGTGGTGAGCACTGTCGTCAACACAACCGGAGAAGCCTCGTCGTTTTCTGGTGATGCGCTCGTGGTACCACCGGCAGCGCACGTAGACAAGGACGTTGATCCAGTTACGGTGATCTCCTCCACAGCCCCTTCACGGGAGGATGAGGGCGCACAGCCTTCTCATCTGCCTCCACCTCTTACTCCCACGGCAATAGCGGCACCAGCGGAGGCGCAGGCTTTGGCATCAGAGGGCAATACTGAGAAAGAGAATGATGTGCCGCCACCGCCGGTCTTTGCGGTTCCACATCCGCTTCCCTCAAACCTCGTCTCTGTTCCACTTCCACCTGCGTCGGTTCCCCTACCGCCAGACGCCATATCGGCTAGTGTTCCCCCCGCCCCTCCCGCTCCACCGTCCTTACAACAGCAACTGGGGGTCCTGAATGCGCGTATCGACGCACAAGAGGGGGTGCTGACGGAGATGGTACGCCTGCATGGAGGGCTTCTGAGGTCTGCAGACGCTTAGCAAAGCAATGACAGTGTGCGGTGCATGGGGGAAGAGGAAATCCTGAGCGGAGCGCGGACTGTGCAGGTAGCGTGTGCACCCCAAGGAGTGCTCCTGGCACCGTATTGGCGTCTACTCGCCCGTTTTCCGATTTATCTGTGCGCTTGACTGTGAAACGGTACAACAGAAGAGTTCTGTGTTATACGCGAGGCTGAACGCTTTCGCTGCCTTTCTTTCGCTGCTGCATGAGGCTTGCCTCGTCGTCTGCTGCGCCCCTCTCCCCCTGCATGTGGAATGATGGTTGCCGCTGTCACTGCCCCTTCCCCCTTCCCCCCCTCTTCGCGTGTCTTGCAGGAGGGCTCCTGTTGCTTTCTCTTTGTTTTGAACTCACGCGGTGAGATGCACTTATCTCTTCTGTGAAGATGCCCCCTTCGCAAGATGCACCGAGAAGCAGCGCTACAGACGAGCACTGACAGAGACGCGTGGAAGGCAAGACTGAAGGAAGAGGAAAAGGGCACCGGATCAGTATCGAGAAGAGGTCCTCAAGAGGTGACTCGGGCCGCTCTTCCGAGTTCCATCTCTCACAGCCCGCCCCCCTCCTTCCACGTTTTCGACCACCATCATCATTCCTCTGCGATCTCTATGGTTGTCTCTGTCTTGTGTAATCGTTTGGGATGCGCTACTTCGACCCTAGCTGTACTGCCTCCTCCCACCTCACTTTGTTTCTCTCACTGGACTTTACACACACACACACACACACATGCACACACACATTCTCCGACGTATCGCTCCAACATTCGCAGGGCTTCTGCGCGATTGAGGCAAACTTCCTACGGCCCTCTCTTGGCCCCTGGACGTATACCAACGGGGACACTGAAGTCCACTTCAGCAGAGGAACTACGCACATTTTTGGCATGCTTCGCTTCGCAGGGGAACCCAAGCGCAGATCGAGAGAGAGTGTTCTCTTTTTCTTTGATGTTCCATTATCCTTGCTTTTGAAGTGAGCTACTCGTCAACCACTTGCCCGATCCCCATCTCCGAACTCAGAACTGGTGTCTCTCATCCCATCTGTGGTGTTCACGCTGGCGTTTCCACTGGTACCTCTGCCGAAGCCTCCCGCTTTCATCTAGATGGGTGAGGTGGACTATCGTCGGCTGCTTTGGAGCGGCCGTGAGAATCCACCACCATCGCTGCTGCAGTCGTCGCCCTCGTCTTCGACGCAGCAGTTGAGTGGGGGCTATACAACCGTGGCGGTTGCCCGGGAGGCCAGCAACGGCACGTCCGGAACGACAATGGCGGACGGCGCAAACAGCGAACCTCAGGGCTCTTTCTTCAGCCGTCTATCTTTTTCGGGGTGGACCCGCACGGCCGCGTCGCGCAGCAATGCGAATCGATCGCCAATGGTGGCCGCGTTGCTCCGCCCCTTCCAGTATCTGCGGATGTGGTGCTGCGACAGATGTCGAGGTTGTCGCGCATGCCTTGGTATCGGCAGCTCTTGGTTCAGCGGCTTTGAGTCAAGCACGGATGACGTCGATGACGTTGTCCCCATCGCTAACGTTAACGGCGACGCGCTCGGAGACTCGAGTGTGTCACGCGGATGTGGGGACGAGACGAATACACGAAATACCACCCCAAACACCATTCAGAAAGCTCGCATTAGTCCAAGCCATGTGCATCGGCGATATGCACCGCCGCGCTCGCGGCCTAGCGAGGTACGCGGGGTTGACAACAACGCGCCTGCAGCATCCACGTCGCCGAGAGATCACCTGGATTTGGTGAGGGAGGGTGGCCCATTGCCACCCTCCGACTCTCTGGATGGGAGGTCTGTGGCTGGCTCAAGTACGCCACCGTCTTCCCTGTCCTTCAGCCGACAACCTCGCGTCCAGGGCGAGTGTGGGGAAGGACAGTTCATTATGCGCCGAGGTGTCCTGGTCCGGGTGGCAGCCGATGGCTCCTCCACTCGCGTATCAGAGACACCGGCGTACTCATCGGGGTGCCACAACGCTCCCCCAAGTATGCATCTATCAGGCCGAACCAATGACAGTCCTGTCTTGCACTTAGGCCAGCCGGGTCTGCTCACAGATGCATGCGGCCATGCCGACTCGAGATCAACCGCAGGCGATATGGAGGACACGAGCCGCTCCTACGCCGTGGCGATGGCGTTGGCCGCGCTGGAGGCGCGTCGGAAGCCCCTCCGAACTCTGGAAGAGATTTCTGCAGCCCTTACCATGTGTGCACCATACTTGCCTCTCCGTGTGGAGGTGGAGGCTGACCTGAACAGCTCGGCGCCCATCTCTCCTGTCGCCACAGGGGCAATGCTTGCCGAAACAGAGTTGCCATCTACACCGTCGACACGTACCCCTGCCTCGCCGTCGGTCCCACTCTACCTCCATGTGCTAGGCCCTTTGCTATCATGCCCGACTGCACAAGGACTGCGGACATTGGAGGGTATCCTTCTGGAGGACTGTGATGAGAGTCGACTGCCCTTGTGTGCGCTGCACTGTGCAGATTTGGATCTACGACGATCGAGGATGGACGACGATAGTGTTGTTACTTGCCCTACGAATGCCTCGGCCGCGCCGCGAGCACAGAGCAACGCATTTCTTGACCTGCTTCTCTCTCCCACATCGGAGGCACACACGAGCTGCACCGCGTCCGTGTCACAGTTGCTGGCTTTCATGAGGCGCATTGTTGCCACACGCTGTGCGCAGCTCACCACACTGCGCTTCACTCGGTGCTGCGTTTCGCCCCACGATGTGGGTCAGTCTATCCCGCTGCCGCTAGCTACATTGCGACGGCTGCGGTTCGAGCACTGCTCTCTCACTCCTGCTCACGTTGCCGCGATCCTGGCGCTCGCACGGCAGCAGGATGCGCTGGCGTCATCGAAGGTTTGGGAGGCGCGTGGACTAAGGGGCTCGTGGTCTTCCCACAAGCGTTCATTTGGCATATTGGAGGAACTGCAGCTCAGCGGGTCTCTAACACCTGAGTGCATCACTGAACTTCTCGACTACGTAGAGGAGCAGCAGACGTGCAGGGAGGACGGTGGCCAGAAGGTTTCCTTTCGACTCTTGTGCGTTCCGTCGTCGGTTGTGTGCGCTGCGAGCGCGCACCCGTTTGTGCAGGCCAACGGCAGCCATATTAGCGTGGTGAGTGCACAGGTGTAGCTACGAAGGGTATCATCGCAAGGTCTCCTTCTTTCGTTGGAAGAGTGCACCTCTCAGAGCTGCAGTAGCAAGGAGATGACACGAAAATTGTGAGTGTGGGCGTGGATGGTCTCGGCGATCTTCGCCGGTGGCCAAGCTGCTGCTTTTTTTTTTGCTGAGGTGTTTATCACCTCCGGACATCCAGTCCTCAGCGCCTGTGCGCCACGTCGATGCCTCTTGTCTGCACTCAGCTGCTTATCTGCCTATCGCTTACACCCGCACACTCTCCTACATCTATGTTGAATCTGGCACGTGCTCTCTTCTTCCTACTCGCACCCAGGCACGTTGGCTTGGAGACTGTTCCCATCCGGCGGCCATGAGGTGGAGTGGCTAGTGTGTGCCGTCGTCAGCATCTTGACCAGAATAAGTGAACTCAGCTGTGTAACGTGTGCCTCTCCGAACGGCTTGCGGCTTCGTGCAGATCCATCACCTGCGGAGGATATTTACCTCCCCTCCCCCTCCCTTGTGCATGTCTGTGCCTTCGCGTGTTTTGTTTTCATTGCGTTGATCTACTGTGCTGCTTTCCTCTTAGCTGCTTCCGTGCTTTATTGCTCCAGGGTGCTGGTGTGCTGTTCGCGGGTGTTCAGTTCTGGATATTTTTTTTTCTTTAGCATCTGACCTCTCTAACCCCCTCCCCACCCCACCTCATCTCCTCCTCATCCTGCCCTCGCCTTCGCAGTGGTGCACTTTTTTCAAACTGCAGGGCTGGATGCAGCCTGTATCCATGCGTGTGTACGTGTGTGTGTGTGTGTGTGTGTTCATCGCTTCTCAGAGCAAGGCTCCCTCACACTGAGCGAGCTATGGGGGAGGGGAGAGGGCAATGCAACGGGGAGAACGCAAGCAGCTCTTTTGCTTTCTTTTTTTTTTCCATGTTCCCAAGTCACCGCTACGAGCGTATGTAGTAGCTGGGGTCCCCTTTTCTCCAAACATGGCCTGAGAACGATATATTACGTGCTTCCCAAAGATTGTGCGGAGAGCAGGGATAGGCTACCATGTGAACAGCGAGCAAACTTGCATACGATGATCGCGGTGGATGATCAGCGCTGTGCTCTTCATCGGCAGAAAAGGAGCTCGCAAGGGTGTCTGATCTCCTGTCGAGCTTCTTGGCTGTAGGTGCCACTGTGCTGGCGCGCCCCTCGGAGTTGTGTGACGTGCTGCGTCCGTCACTGCGGCAGGGAAATGCGACGGCGACGCTGCTGTCGGCTTGGAGCTGCTAACATTCGGTGCATGGTGGCCTTCGGCGTCCCGTAACAGGAACTCATGACTGCTGTGAAGCAAAGAAGCTGGCCCGCCCGCCAGATATCTGGGCCATGATCTCGAACTCACAGCGGAAAACAAAGCTGTACTGATCAGAATCAGCACCGCTCTCTACCCCACGACGGGGTTGACGTGCGCACCTCAGCGGTGAAGGACCTTGGTGGCGGAGTCGACTGAAGTGCTGTGCGAGATTCAGCGACTACGGGGTGTACGTGACGTCCCTGCTTTGCCGCCGCTTTCCGAGCGGGATGGGTGCTGAAGCGATGCGATCGAGTCGACTCGAGGAACAGGGCTTCCTATATTGGGCGCAGAGGCACTTCGACCGTTGCAGGTTGTCGAGTACAGTAGAAGATTGCTTTCCCCGACGACCGATGTTGCGCAGGCGGTTGAAATAGAAAAAGGTCGGGCTGGCTCTCCGTACGGACCCCAACACGGAGAGAAAGTCTCCCCGGGTGGAGAGGGGGGGGTGCGCAGCGCACGGTGTTCTCGTGATTGCAGAGAGGAAAGGAAGTCACCACCTGTCTACGCATCCACACCTCGGTGCGTACTTGCAAAAAAAAAAAGTAAACATGAGATACCGCGTGTGGCATATCCGTCTTGCGTGGCGTGCTGACAAGATCCACACACACAACAGGAAGTGCGTGCGTTGAGTGGACTTTGAGACCGGTCACTCTGCACTCCCGAGTTTGGGTTGCATTCGCGATAAACTCGTACTTCGGTCAATAAGCGGCGAGTGTTTCATGTTTTCCACGGTACCGATCGAAACACGTTGGTGCGTGCCTCGGGTCACAGGGTCTGATCTGGTCAATCGTGGTCATCGCTACTCTGTGCGAGGGTGACGCGCATGACTGACCACCCACACATGCACGCACACAAACATATACATATATATATATATATATAGCTTTCATCAGAAGGGATTCGGGGGGGGGCGGTTTCTTGTCCGAGGTGCATCGGATGGTTGTGCAGAGCCGTGTGGCGAAGAGCCTCTCCGATCCCTGGAGCACTAGTCGCTGTCGCTCATAGCAGCCAACGCCAAGGGCGAACCGTACTCGAAGCGAAGCACAGTCTTCGGTGGAGGAAATCCTATCCGACGGAGGTGGTAGATTGATGCACTGCTCGACCAGGAGTGTTGCAACGTTGTACCGTAGCACCGCGAAAGCGAGTGCCTACCACCACCCCGTCGTTTGCGTCGATCTAGGCTCTCTACGCTATACATGCTGTACACAGCCCCCCCCCTCCACTCCGCACGCCCATGCGGAAGCGTGCCTTCATGCGTTCGCCGTGGGCTTGAGTGGGATTTCCCTTCTCGCTACCTTGATGCCAAAGACGCTGCGAGTTGCACTCGCTTGGTAGCGTATCTCGTGCGCCACACGGTGGGCTCGTGTTGAGGACATTGATGTCGCCTCCTGCGATGGCGCCTACTGGGACGTAATTTGCACCACAGAAGGCTCTCTCCGTGAATGAGCTGCAGTGGTGCCCACTACGGTGCTCGTCGGGGGCGTCATGAGCATCGAGACCGCAGCGCTGCATCGGCTTTCATCATCTGCGCCGCGTCGGCCAATTTGTGGAAGTGCGGATGTCATGTCAACGTACGGCTTTCACTTTCTCTCTGTATGTGCGAGTCACAGAAGCCGAAGAACGGCCGCAGGAGGAGCAGCGCTGGAGCAGAAGAGTTATGCGCCACTCTTTCTCTCTGTCGGGGCGGTGTAGGGGTGCTGTATCGGTGCTGAACTACCGAGGATCCCGCAACGAGATGGAGATGCAATCCTGTGGTTCTCCTACGAAGCTTGCATGAACTCCACCAGGGAAACACCTGGCAAGAAGCTGCTTCCCACCCCCGCCACGCGCGTCTCCTCTTCCTGCTCATACCTCTTTTGGAGCCCATGAAAAGCGTAAGGATTTGTTGGTTGGCTTCACGGGACCAGTCCGCGAGCGCGACCAACGCGTTCTCAGGGGCCTGCTCATCTCCTTTACTGGCGATGGGGAAGCGAGTCTGTGCTTTGTTTATCTGAGGGACCCAGAATGGCTGAACCTGACGCTGTTATGCTTATCCTTGAGCAACCAAGAGTGCAGCCCGAAGTAGCATGCAGCGCTTTTCTTTGCTTCTCCCGAGGTGGCGTCCTTCAAGGAGATCACATCTTTGTCGCCGCTGCCGCAGGGTAGTCTACGGACGTTCGCACTTGTACCACAGGAATTGTGCACAAGTTCCGCATCCACATCGTGCAGCGTCTGGAAAATCTCGTGGACCGAGACCCGGGAAAGGGTGTCCGCCGTTGGCGGACACGGCAGAGCAGCAGAGAAGTACCGTGGTATGCTACTGCTAGACAGGGCGGCGTTACCAGGATTGGGGGGTGCCGTGTGCCGAAAAATGGAGCGCAAAGTGCCAAGAACGAGTACGGCATGGTGGCGCGGTACCATTATCAGACTTGGAACACCGAGAGACGGCATTACAGCTGTAGTACCGGCGTTTGCTCGATCGAGAACACAACTCTAAAGGAAGAGAGGGGTGACCCCACGGCCAGGGTCCTCAACGGAGGCCAGCAGCAAACGAAAGGTGGCTTTCGTGCACGCACATCGCTCGCGCTTTTTCGGAGACGCACGGGGGGTTAGAGAAAGATTTATGGGCGAGGAGCGACGTGCACACCTTCGGTTGTGTGCCGATGTGCGCGTGCTGATGATGCGGTCTGTTTCAGTGGCCTGCGTCGCTTGACCATGTCTTCATCTCCACCTGCCGCTTCTACTGTCTGCGCTCTACTTTCCTTTCGTTTTCCCTTGCCCGACTTACGTCCGTTTCGCTTCCTCTCCCACCCTCTTCCTTTGCGTCACGGTGCCGACTTGAAGAATGAGCTGATACTTGCTTCTCGACATACGGGCATCAATACAGACACCTTCCCTTCCCCCCCATCCCCCATCCCGCCACCACACGCACACCCACAGACCTACTTCCCCTCTCACCATTTTTTCCTTTTAAAGGCACAGCAATGCTCTTTGCTGGGGGTACCTTTGGGGCAGCGAGTGAGGCCCACGACGCCAACAAACGCCCTTCCGGCCGCCGTCACCAAGCGCGCGATATGGCTGAACTGCAGGCCACAGTCGATGCCCGCAAAGGTTTTCCACCGGCGCCCGCGGAGGGGGCTCGTCACGCAGCGGCGCAAAAGAAGATGGCTGCCGGGCCATCGTTTCTCGACCGCATGCATCAGCAGAACTCAGCTGTGGTGGATATGGCCCACCCAACACGTCGCCGCGGATCAGCACCGATGGACCACCTGAACATCTTCTCGTGGCACGACACGGCTCCTGCATCTCGCACGCCCCACCAGGACCGCCAGCTGGCCGAAAGCGGATCTCGCGCAACCCAACCCGTGAAAACTACAGCACCGGTCCCAACAGCTGAGGACAGGCGGGCGCAGGAAGCCAGGAAATTTGAGACCAACACCGAAAGTGCATTCTTGCGCTTCATCAATGCCCCGAAGGCACAGCTCGGAGCGGAGGCTGGAAACCGAGGCGCGCGTACGGGTGCTGTCTCGAGGAAGCCCGCAACATCTCTGCCTCCTTACAGCGACATCATGGGGAATCCGGTGCGCGATCAACCTGAAAAACCGCGCGGGCGGCGTGGAAAGGCGGCCGCAGCCACGGATAACCGATCCGGTGCCCCAGGGGAGTCAGGCATAGCCGGTTTTCCTGGAATGGGCCAGCGGGGCATCCTTCCGGGCACTTCGCATCTCGCGCGCAAGCCAGAGCAGTCGAATCCTTTTCCATCACCCACTTCGACTTCCATGCAGCAGAAAGACGTGAGTCAAGGGGAAGATGTTTGTGCACCCGAAGCACCTGAGCCCATGCCGAAGGCCAAGTGCAGCTCGCCTTATTACATCGACGCTGACGACTATGAGAGCCACTACCCGACGAACACCTACGAAACAGAGGCGTACGGCCAGCAAGAGATCAGGATGTATGGCGATAATGAATACGACGACTACGAGCAAGCACACACTGGTGACACTGACGCGGGCGCACCGCGCCGCCCTCAAGCGATGCCGAGCCCGGAGTGGCTGCACGATACTCCGGTTGGCGGTGGCGCTAGCGGACTTCTCGCGAGGTCACCTTCGGAGCAGCGGCATCAATACCGCTTCGATGCAGAGAAGCAGCAGGTTTACGAGGCAGATGGACCACACTAAGTTCAGCCTTGGCATCCGCGAGGATGCACGAGCGTGAGGTGGATGCTGGAGTAGGAATGCGGGTATGGAGTCAGAGAGAAGGAAACGAAAACTAGTAGTCGTTGGCAGGCATGCAAAGCGTGCGCACCACGCTTTTCCTTGTGCTCCGCCGTCGTTCTTCCTTGTCTTTCATTCCTACTGAGTGGTAGCGTGCTACCCTTTCTGTTCTACATGGGACACGCATGTGTGATGCTGTGTTGTCTCCCGCATCCTGCGACGCTGTTGTGCTTTCCGTGCTTCCGGTATGCACACACACACACACACACACAGAGACACACACGTACAATGAGACAGAGGCGGGTATGCACCAGTGCCAAAACTGCGTCGCGCCTGTGGGCCAGTGCGCCCTCTCTCTTTTTCTCTCCACCTCAAGACACATACTCACACACGTAGAGAATCAAGTCCACGCCTGCCTCCTCCACCCCCTTCTTCATTAAACGCCTGCTCCCCCCCACCTTCCATAGAATTCTGCGTGCATATACGTTCCTATGCATCTATTATACAAATGGATGCATATGTACTGTCTATGCATGCAGATGCGTGCTTCCCTGTGCGTTCCCCCCCTCTTTCTCTCTCTATATATATCTTGCTTGTCGTTGGTGTGTAGTGGTCTTCAGCACACCGCCTGGTCCTCTCTCTGTCTCTCTGCCTCCACCACCCTCAAGGCCCCCCCCCTCCCCCATCTCTGTTTGATACGTTTTGGTCATCTATGTATGTGGCGGTGTTCGCCAATTTTTTTTTTTCGTGCCTGGCTCACCCAAGTAAGCAAGAAAAAGAAATGACGTTGATGCAGGTGAGGGTGGTGCTACTACTACTATTACTGGCACCACGGGCCCTGTGGTCTCTCGCCGTCTCTGTGGCATTGTCGTGTGTCTGTATGTGTGTACGTGTGCTGTGGCACCTGTCTCCCTCCACCTGCCCTCTTCCCATCATGTGTGCTTATTTCACAGCCATTCAGAGTGTGTAGCAGGTTACTGCCAGCGGTGCTCGTCTTCGAAGTTTCCCCTGTGCAATTCCTCGTCGTTTGCTTGCTCACCTCCGCGCTCCTGCTGTTGTTGTGATATACGGGCCCTTGGTGCGGTCTCGCCCTCGATCTTTTAAATATCTTTGCCCCCTGGTGGTTGCTGCCGGTGTGTTCTCCCCGGAACGGTTGATTTCCTCTTTCTTGTTGTTGCTTCGGCCGCCCATGATTTCTCATTGAGTCTCATCGAACGCGTTCTCGTGTCCCTCCAGTGCGCGCTGTGCACCTCTAACATACACCCCCCCCACACACACACACACCTACATACAGAGGCGCTTGCACACGCTAAAGATTGGCACATATGGCGCCGCAACTCAAAAGCAGCAACAACAAAAACTGCCCACGAAAGCGAATATACGCTTTCGAAAGATTGAAGTGCGTGACACCAATACGTGGACGTAAGCAAGCAGACATCATGCCATTAGCTGTTCTCTGCTGAAGGTTCAGAGAACAAGTGTCGCTGGAAGAGGGCGATAGGAAAAGCGTAGCCGCTGTTCCCTATGCAGCTCTCCATCCATGAGCAGACGCTTATGAGCTTTCACTTGTGCTAGTCTATGCGTCACTGTTTGCTTGTATTTGCTCCCTTTGCTGCTTGCGTTCGTACATCTGTGTAGGGGGAGGGAGGCCGGTAGCGAATGCGTGCAGATCTTACGGGATTTCACACCTTGTGCTGTATGCCTTTGTGGCTCCTTTTTTCGTGCGTATCGCCGTGATGCGCGCTGTCTCTCTGTGATTGCTCTGCGCTTGCTTGACATGGTGTGCGTGATTCTCCTCTTCGCGTAGCATACTCAGCAGAGACTCTCTTTTCTGCTTCTTTTTATTTGGAAGTACTGTGTCGATTTTATTCTGCCACGTAACCGCCACTCCATTACTCTGCGTGCGCGCTTCCCGCAGCACGTGAGGGAGGGCTAAGCAGGACATCAGAGAAGACGTGCTTTTCTTTGCTGTCTACCAACCCCGCTCGCGCGACAAGATTGGGGGAGGAGCAGGGGCAGAAGAAGTGAAACCACTTAACCAACCACACATAATCGCATACATACGCATACACATACACAGGCATACACAACGGAGCCCTCGCTGATTCTTGCGTTTTAAGGAGAGTTTAGAGACAACCGTGTCGCTTACACGCTGCTGCCCTCTTTCTGTTGTGCTGTTCTCGTGCACATCCAGCACAAGTCATAGAGCGTCGCATATAGAGGCCACCGTCCTCTTCTTCATTGTGCACACTTTTGTACAAGAGAGAGAGAGAGGGAGACGGCGGTGCATCCAATGGAATGAGGAAGTTGGTGTATGCCGCATCCGTCATTGCACTGCCACACAGCGGTGGAGGAGGAGGCGGTCAAAGCACACCTGCATGGATGCGCCACTTACCAGCCGTCCGCTTTTCAACGAGGCGGCCAATTCGAAATGGTTTATCGTCTTGCTCGCTGAGGGTTTTCACGCTTCAAGAGGCCGTGTGCAGGCCTGCTTTCCAGCAGCACCGGCGCATCGTTTCGCGGGCGGCGTCAAGTGACGCGGAGGCTTCCGCACAAAAACGCAGCCCCTGGGAGGATGCTTTCGAAAAGGCGCTCTACAAGGACTTTGCACATCCATCTTCAACGGATGCTGCAGACATCGCCGATGCAGCATCGTCCAGCGACGTGGCCGACAAAAACTCGCTGATGGGTGCCGCGTCTCACACAGACGATCTCATGGCAACTTCCGAGGCAGTGGCCTTGGAAACCCCTGAGAATTTTTTTAGCGCAGGCGCCACAGACTCAACAACTCTCTCGGCGGAAACGGGTGCAATACTAACCCCTGTGACACAGTCGCCAACTGCGAATCTTGGCCGAATCAGCGACATCAAAAATTTGCCCCTGTCGTCGTCTGTCTCAAGGTCTCATGAGGAGAGTTGCACGCATCTCACCGCTGAGTTGGCGTTTGAGCAAGCACTCTACGGCGACTTCCTCCCGACGGGCGATGGAGAAGGAGGCACCACTGATATCCACAGCACATCCATCCCTGCCTCCACTTCAAATAAGCCAACCGGGAGACTGACAGGCGAGGAAGCGGGAGAGGGCGAAGAATCCCGTGAAGACTTTGCCGCTGCTGCAATTGGCGTCGCTGCACACGTATCCCCAAATTCACTTTCGGGAACCCCTGGCCACTTACTGCGGAGAGGCGGTGCGGAACTCTCGAAGGAGGCCCCTTCCCCCCTGAAGGCTGCCATGCCCAACGGGGCGAAGTCTAGGGCTGTGCTGTCAACTACTCCAACAACAACCTCACGGGCAACGTTTGAGTCTGCTGAGGCTTCCTTTGAGCGCGCTCTCTACGATGATGCGACGATGAAGCCACCGAGCGGGAAGGCAGATGTTCTGGTGCCCAGTCATGTGACGATACCTGAAACAGACAGGGATAAGAGCAGGTGTTCTGGAGCGCCTCCGCCACCACCGGCTCCCTCTTCATCACCCGATGCTCCCGACTCCACAACCTCGTACCCCGATGGTAGCGCCGCAGTCGTGCTTGTACGCAGCGCACATGATACTGCAACAGGTGGGGCGATTAAAGGAACACCAGCATCGGACATTAGCGAGGCTGAGGTGGAGAGCACCCCACAAGGCCAGGAGAATGCTCGGCAGCCGGTCGACAATGCGGCGGACACAGAGGAATCTCACACGGCCGAGACAACTAAGGATGCTAAGGGCGTCACTGGCGAGAAGGGCGTTCCTCCCCCTACGGTCTCCATGCGCTGTATTTTCGATCTAGGCCGTCGAGATGCCCCGGCCGATACGTTTTCACTATTTGATGCTCTGTTTCGCGTCACAGACCACCACACAGCTGTTGTCACGCACATCGACCCCGAAGATCGGGTGAGGCGATGCATGCCGCTGCTGGATCGCATCAGCAAGCGGGAGCTCTTTTTTGCGAGTGGGTGGATCGTAGACTTGGAGAGGGCTGAGGGTACCAATGCTGCACCACTCCACACGGAGGGCGCGCCCGGTTTCGTAGGATCGCCGGCCCCCGCGCCTTGCACACACCGAGAGGTGGTGGGGCGCAGCAAGGTACTGCGCACTCTCCTGTTCCGTCTCCTGCACGCACAGCATGACTGGTGGGACCAGGTCCAGGAGGTGGTACTGCTTGCGATGAAGGAGGCGGAGGAAACGCAGACAAGCTGCAGAGCAGTTGTAGGTGCTTTAACCGGCAGTGAAGACACCCAAAGGACTCCCTGCGACGAAGGAGTTGATGATGCAACGGAGTCCGTTGTGGTGTCTGACAGCGGCACGGCTGTCGTGGGTGGCCTGGTGCGACACACAACCGTGGAGGATGTGCAGGCAGCGATGACCCGCATCTTTGGGACCGATCCCCAGCAAGTGCACTTCTTCAGCGATGCCCTCTGTGAAGCGCTCACCACATTCTGCAACCCCAGCGGGGCCATCAACGACTGCGCGGATGACTCGTTTTCAGCCTTTGAGGGCCCGGTAGCGGCGTGGAATGCGTTTGTTCTCACGCAGCGTCATCGCACAACTTGGGTCTGCGGGCCGCACAGGCGACCCTTCAGCTTCGGCGAAGGACAGCCCACGATTACCATATCAGATCTTGCGCCGTTGCAGTACTGCGAGAGTGCTGCTTCCTGGAGCGACGCACCATCTCCCGAGCCGTTTTCGTGTGCTGATGTTGCAGCGCACAGTGCCAATGCTCGCAGGACGGATGGTGACACTTCGGTCGCCGAGACCCATGTGGAGCGGCTGTCTCCCCTTCGCGCAGCCATGGCGGACGCTACAGCTGTTGACAACATCGCCATGGCGTGGGAAACAATGAGTGAGGAGGAGCAGAACACGTTCCTTTTCGGAGCCGAAAGCGCGCAACTGTCCCTGCGAGTTCGCGACTCAGGTGGTGTCTATGCTGTGTTCGGACAGCACAACATGCCGTTCGAGATGGTGAGCATGCTCGCTGAGGCTGAGGTGGCAGCAGAGCAGCACGAGGCACTGGAGAAGGAAGAAACGGAGGCTGATGCAGCAGATAGGGGTGACATCCACACGCCGGGACAGGTATTGCCGCTTGAGATGATGCGCAACCAGGAGGCAGCAAATGTACGTGCGTACAACGTGGACCGGGTGGTACTTGAGTTGATGAATGGTGAGAGAAGTTCAGTCGCAGTACTGCCCGTCGGCCGCTCGATCTTCTTGTCGAGTCTGGCAGCCGTGCGAGGTGAGAGAAGCGGTCGCGCCTCCCCAGAACAACGTCGCCGCGGACGCATTGGTATGGCCACATCCGCCTCCACGCTGCCGTTCCAATGGCAGCTTGAGAACCATGAGGATGTGCAACTTGCCGCTCTCTGGCAGAGTTTCGTTCGAGCGCCAACGGGGGACCTCATAGGGAACCTTGTGTACGTGCGCCGCCATGCCGGTTCTCTCATGCACGACTCTATCGTGGATATCGCCGTGCAGAAGGCCTTTTGGTTGCTTTTCTTCGCGCGCGACGAGGTGCGTGCCGTCACACATCCAAAGCGCACCTACGAGACACTCTGGAATTTGCACCATCAGCTAGTGGCACTCTTTGTATTATCCCGTGGTGATGGGTCAGCGTCCTCGCTGACACCAAGGCCGCTTGCATGCGGCCGCGAGGATGCACAGATGACACGTCCCGCCTTTGAAGATCTCTCGCTCCAAAGCCAGGTGAGCTACGCGTGCTTTGGCTGCGCGCACCTGCCGCCGCGGCCCTGCGCATCCGCCGTCCCACCGTGTCCGAGCCCCCTTACGACGGGGACCGCAAGCGTGGACGACAGGCTCCATATTGACTCTCCCGTCAGCGTTCACTCTGCATCGCCGACGGGCCTGTATACTGCCCTTGCTGAGTCCTACAACAGACAGGGCCCTGGGCAAGTAGAAACAAGAGCGATGTCTTCGACGTCCGCCGACAACTTGCAGGTGTCAGACAGCGAACGCGCAAACTTTGCAACCCTCTCGACTCTCCAGAAACTTGCTGTTGGCTTCTGCTTTCCCCGCAACCGCGCTGAGAGCGACGAAGCGGCACTGCTCTTGGCTACGGGTGGTAGCAGCACGGTTGCCGATGCGCTGGGGGCCAAGGCACTTGAAGCGATGAGTACGGAGAATGATCCGCGGTCTGCGCACCGTGAGTCTTCTCCTGATGCTGGATCGAACCCTGCATGCAAAGGACAACCACTGAAAGATGGCACACGTATGCATCCAGATGCTAGCACGACGCAAGGAGCAACGAGTATAAGGGAACTAGAGATCCACGACGGCTACGCCCCCGACAACATGTCGATCTGGCAGGCACAGCGCGTACTCGAGGGTAGTGTGTACGAATGCCTTCGTTCTCTCCGGGCAGCTGGTGTCCTTCCGGCGCCACTACCGTCTCTGGCGCGCAGCCGAGGCGACATTGGTGTGACGCTGGCGCTCTTCTCCGACGAGCAGCGACGAAAAGTGTGGCGCGCCGTGCAGGATATCACAGCTGCAGTAATCGAGGGGCAATCTATGGAGTCCTCGGTAGGTACATCCTCGTTAGCGAAGGCACGGATGCCTACAAATGCGCAAGGCAAGAAGCTTCGTACTACCTTATCAGAAGTAGAACTGGCGGATGCTCTTGCGTCTCCACAGAGGAGAGGATGGAGAGCTGCGAGGACTGCGCGCTCGCCGAGACGGTCAGCTGTGACGATGGGGTCCCACAAACACCACGAGGTCAATGAGACGCTGATGGCAAGCGACGTGCCTCTGAAGCGCAAGCGAGGTCGGAAGCCGCGGGCTGCCAGTTTCGACACCATCGACGGTGCGTCGGAGGAGAGAAAAGCCACGGCTGGCGAGCAGACGGGGTGCCTGAGCAAGTTGTCGAAGCGACGGGACATAGACCGCCGTGCCCGTAAAGATGGAGCGGCGGGACAGGAGAACGGGGTGACCAATGAGGAGGTGGCTCGCGTCATGGCCCTGTTTTGCGAAGGTGCAGCGTAGCCTACGTGCACCCGCGTCTCCGACCACATTTTGGTGGGACAACCTTGTGATAGGAGTGCTTTGCGCTAATCAGGTAACGGTCCTAACCATGTGTGCACTTGCGTTTGTAAGTGCCCACGCTTTCTCGCCGTCGCGCTGCCCAGGCACCCCTCATGAACGCGCACACACAGAGCAGAATTTTCTGCATGCATTCACATGCGTGAGTGAAGAAAAGCAACGAAAGCTTCCATGGCCCACTGTACACGACAACGTCAGAGCGAGCGAGAGAGAGAGAGTGGTCTGTGTGCTGCGTGAAAGAGCAGCACGCAAGAACACAGGCGCTCCGCTGCAGTAACCGTCGAGGGGTGCGTATCAACGCCGTAGTCCTACCATTGAACATGGCCCATGCGTGTCTTCGTGTAGTCGATCAGGCTCTCGTCTCCCCTCCACTTTCTCTATTCCCATCCGCATTCTTTTCTCATTCGGGGTGTGTGCACGATACGCTGCGTCACACCACTGCCTCCTTCCTTTTCCCATGCTTGTCAGCAACGCCACAGTGCGGAGGCACAGGCGGCTTCTCTGCATCCGTTTCTGCTGTTTCTCTTTGTGTGTGTATGGTGTTGGAGGAGTTTGGGTCCGCCGAGCTTTGTACACGGGCTTGACAGGAAGTTGCTCATCCTCACGCGGGTTAACAATTGCACACACACACACACACACACACACTCCAGAGATTGCCCACAACGGCGAATTCACAGAAGCAGACTCCAAGCCTACATAACAGCACAGGGAAGGGAGGGAACAAGAAGAAAACAAGATCAGCAGCGTCATCGCAGCCTATGCGCGTACAGTAAGGCGTAAGCGGACGGGACTGAAAGGGCAGAGAAGGCAATACTCTACCGTGGAGGGGACAAGGGCAGACCAGTGAGATAGTGAAGCGCAAGAACGTGCGATCTTTTATTTTATGTTTGGCGTGCTTTGCCTCTCTTCACGAGTCAGAGAGGCACGAGCGACCTCACACAGTGCAGAGCAAGCGAGAGAGAGAGAGAAACAGGCCTAAAAGCGAGACGGGCTACCTAGGTTGCCGCGAGCTGTCACTGCCCTACCCAAGGGGCTGCGATTCTCGAGACACCTGAGAGGCCGCTCATATCGTGTGCTGCTTCTCCTGTGAGCTGTTTCAGTGCTTCATTTCTTCTGGGTGTTGTATCCTCTCCTTCCGAGCTCGCCCATCTGGTGCAGTTACTGCCCTCTTTTTTTTTTGACTCCCCCCGCACTGCACTGCGCCCTCCACTTCCGCTGTCAGCTCTGGTGACACAGAATAAAACTTTGAAAACAGTGTTACGTGTGTAGTTTCTTGAGGTGTTTGACTGTGCACATTCATTGCTTTTGCTTTACCACGTTCGCCCCAGCAGTCTCTCTCTCTTCTCCCACCACTCGCACATTCGACGGCTCTGCGTGTGGCTCGTGCGGTGTCTGTGTGTGCGTTAATATTAAAGGGTGGTAGGGCGCGTCACGCTGCAGCACGGCACCTCTCCCCGTGCTTATTCATATTCCTTCGCCCACTGCTGGGGTGCCTGTTCTTTTCTGATCTGCGTCATCGCTTGTGTGCGTGTGTGTGTGTGTGTGTGTCTGCTGTCTGTGGCCCTTGAAGGCAATTCCGTTTGTTAACACCCGCTGTTGTCCCCAGGCGACTGCCTTCATTTCATTGGCGTTCTCGTATTTCTCTGTCGCGAACCTGCGAACCCAAGCGTCGCGGATGCTTGGCGGTGTGATGCGGCGGACGTCAGTGCACCGGGGGGCTGGAGCAGCGTTCCTATCGATTCCTGTGCCGTTGGGCACGTCGCCGCGGCTGCGGGCATCTTCATCTAGCTTCAGAGCGGTAACTGCTGTTCGCGCCTTCGCTGCAACTCCTCACGCCCGCAGCACTCACGCAAACCCCTCTACCTTTCTCGGTAGCACCTTGTTCATGGCGCACCGATGGTCTTCCACGTACCCCACCGCGGCGCGTAGAGCAGTTCGAGCTAAGAAGAAAAAGCCGTTCAACTACCTTACGTCAGATCGCTTGATCCCAACCGAAAAGAAGTTGTCGTCGGTGGCGGTACGCAATCGAGATGACGTGAGTCTGCGACGGCGCCGCGAGTACAAGCAGCAGCTGATGCGCGATGTGGAGGAGAAGATTCGGTTTTTTCCCCCCAGCATTAAGAAGCAGGTATTCTTTCCAATCATGACAAATTCCACCCGCGTGGCCCTTTTCCGCGGCAACCGCGAGTACGGGATCCGAACGTCGACGCGCGTCTTTAGCATGCTCCTGGAGCAGCTTTGCAAGCGAGAGAATCGAGAGTTAATCCTGGAGAAGCTGGCGGAGCTTGGGATGGAGCCCCCCACAGCAGAGGACTGGGAGCGCTTTACGGATCCGGTGACCGGGGACATCACAACGGGGATGATGTACTCCAAGTGGGTCAACTCGATTTTGACCACTTATGGGCGGATGTCGTTCATGGGCTCAAAACATCTGCTTGCCGCAGGAGCGACCACAATGTTTGCGTACGTGATCCGAAACTACCTCGATCGCACCTTGGTGCCTCCGCTGGAGGATTGGTCGCGTCAATTCGGCCCTATCGCCGCCGAGGAGTTTACGGGACGGCCGCGTGGTCAGCAGAAGATGAGGCTTGTCTTGTCCGAAGCGTTGCACGAGGTGTGCGTGTGGGGGCGTGTACATGCGCAGGAGGCTGTCTCGCGTCTGTCGCTAGAGGAGCAAGCGGAACTTGTGAAGTGGGTGGAGGAGAACTTGAAGACGCACATCTCGGAGATGGAGCGAAAGAACGAATTCACTGCTAAGATTCTCGCAGTGATGCATGACTTACCGGAAGCCAAAGCAATTCACAGCTCGTTCGGGGCCTTTAAGGAGTCGAAGCGACTGGAGTACGTGGTAAACAAGAAGGGTTCCTTCTTTCCGGTGCACCAAGACGTGCGTAGGCTGTGGTCTCAGCTGTCGAAGGAGGAGAAGGCACGGTACTCGTGTTTTGGTCGAAAGCGTGAAACAGAGACGGCGTGTGGGCGAAAGCTCTTCATTCGTTTCTGTTGCCGTGACTACGGCTTTAGCTTAGCTGATGCGTCGCACCGCTACATAGGCCTTGGCGATCTACAGAAGGCTGCGCTAGAGTTTCCCTTTTATCTCCCGCTCACCACCGGCAACGCCGCCACGGCGGCGTTTCAACGCTTCTACTTCGTGATGTGCGAGAGATACGGCATGACGCGCACCTACAGCAGCGGCTTCGGCAATCGACTTTTCCGGGTTGCCATGCGCCAAAAATGGGATGCCCTATCTATGGAAGAGCGACAGCAGTACGAGGAGCAGGAGCGGATTTATGCGGCGTTTCCACTTCAGCCAACGACGTCAAAGGCAGCCGAATCGAGTTCCGTGAAGTTGCCCTCATCCGAGTCGCTGCCAGCGCGTACGCCACCGCCGGAGGCGACACCGCGAAACGAATTCCTCACCATGCGATTGGATTCAACAGCCAAGACATCGACGACAACGAGGCCACCGGTACGAGTTGGACCTCAGTACTTTGAGGAGGAGCTGCCGCCTTCACTGAAAGTGGATGACACCGCGCTCACTGCGAAGGAGCTGCTCATGAACCTCAGAGAGGTTGCCTACAGCGCACGCAGGAACAAGTCGAAGGCACAAGCGGCTGTGACAGCTGTGCACACAAACGAAATCCCGTCTGAGGCAAAGACAGTGACGGTGGTGGAAACCCAGCAGCAGCCAGAGCAGCAAAAAGAAGTGGAGGACTCACAGGTCGTCGAGGTGCCCGTGGCGGTACCGAAGAGAGACCGTGTATGCGCCAAGACTCCCGGTTCTGCCCAAGGCGGAAGGTCTGCGCGGGCACGGCAACCGACTCTCCAAGTTGTCATGATTTGAATACCACGTTTGTGCTTCGGGATGTGCCAGAGAGATGAAGGCAAATGGGATAGGACTGGGGGGAGGAGGAGGTCGCTCGGGCACCTTCTAGCTGCTGCTTGAAAGCGGACGAAAGGCAGAGGATGAGTGGAGGGTTGAATTCGATGGAGGCGTTTCTCTACAGGCACACACACACACACATGTGTGTGTGTGTGTGTGTGTGTGTGTGTGTGTGTGGTTATCCCGCACCCCCCGATGATCGTGCGCTCTCGCGTTCGTTGCGCGTGCGATAAGGCCACCGATTTGTGCCTCGGTTTCTTTTGTTGCGGCTTTTCGTGACAGGAAAGTTGTGGGGGAGGGTGCTCACGGAAGGGGGTGGGGTGAGGGGCGCAGTAGTGGGAACTAGAGACAAGAAACCGAGACGAGCAGCTTATGTGTGCGCTCGCGCCCTCAGAGCTATTATAGATGTTCCCTTGCTCCCCTCTGTGTGTGTGTCGCTTCAGCTCCCTCCTCCCCTTCTCTTACCCTTTCGGCACGCTACTTTTCAGTGCTGATGGTGCAGCACAACGTGTTGTTGTCGTAGTCTGTTTATATATATATATATATTTCCGATGTCAGGGAAGCGTCCTGCCTCTGACACGTGTCTGTTCATCACGACCTCATCACCGCTCGCATCAAAGAGGGCCATCTGGTGTCCAGGGCATGGACCATCTACACGCGGCCCTTTGCATATTTCCTTCGTGGAGACGCCCAGGCGCCGGATTGGCGGCCACTACTGTTCACATGCATAACAGCACAGACAAAAAGAAAACAAGAAGGACATCTTTACGCACCTGCCGGCGAACAAGGCGAGTAGCTGTACGGGAAGTGTGGTGTGCCGGGGCGGTTTACGTGAGATGTGAAAATGTGGTCCTGCTCCCTCCCTGGGACAACCAGCGTTGTCTTTGATTTCCCGCTTCGCTTCTCTTCCGGTCCACTACCCCTTGCACAAGCGTGCCTCTGCAGAAGTGCCAGAGGACTACGTCGATCGTGCATGGCGACATGACGATGATCGCGCGTGTACCCTTCTCAGCTCTCTTCTCCTCGCCCACTCGCCCGACGGGTATCACTGTCGCGCACACAGGCGATCTAGGTCTCTCTCGCTTCTTTTGTTTCTTTCATATTCTCTATTCTCCTCCACATTTTCGTTGTCCGTGTTAGTGCCTTCATACCATCTCCGTGCCGCCGCCTTCCGCTGCGACGGTGCCCTTATCTGTCGGTGTAGTAACACGTCTGCTCGTGACGTCCTTACTGGCACACACACACACACACAGGCAGAATTTGCCCTTGTCTCCTTCAGTGCTCTGTTCTCTGCACCAGTGGGCACCTCTCAGTGCATTCACTCGTTGCTCTGCAGTGCTGCGAAGCCGACGAGGCAACAGTTATTCCGCTCTTCACTGCAGCCTAAACGCATTTTGTCTGCGCGCACTTAGTCTTCACCGAGGGAAGCGGTGAGGGAAGGAAGGAGCGCGTTGCTATCCCCCCCCCTCCCCAGCTTCAACATCATCTCAGAAAAAATAGGAGATCCTCTCCGCTGTCTGCTGTGCGCTCGTGCGCGTACTTGTTGTTGCCGATACTACTGAAGCTCACCCTCTCTCCCGCTGTACCGTTGAGAGCTCTCTCATTTCCTTTTGACGTTTTGGAGAAGTGGTCCTTATCCTCCCACCCTCCCATCCAACGGCACCGAGCGACATCCTCCTTCCACCCACCCTGCCCTCTGGCTTCAACACACACAGACGCATTACCATCGTTATAGTCGTCTTCCTGTATTTGCCATACCCTGTCTTCCGCTGCTCTTGGTTCCTCTCGCACGCACCTCTGTGCACTGGTTATTTTTGCGTGTCCTCCTAAGCGTACACATTCTCTTGTGGGGTGAGTTGTCTCCGCCCTTCTTCTTTCTCCTTGCTTGAAGGAGCCCTTGTCAGTATTGCAGTGCTGTCACCGTAGGTTTTGTGCTATTTACTTCTTCTTCTTCCTTCCGCCCTCCTCTCCCCCCGCTCTTTCTCTTGCCTCATTCTCAGCTTCCCCCCTCAGACCCAGAGAAAGTGCGTGCGCGCTGGCGTGTGCGTGTGTGTGTGTGTGCATGCGTGTTTGTGTGTTTGTGTGATCTTTTCTGAGTGTAGAGGTGCGCCGGAGACCGCCTCTCGCCTCGCATCCACGTTTCCCCTTACGCAGTCGATCAAGCAGCACACGCACACACACGCACACACACACACACACGCACACACGTTCATCCTCCTTTGCTGTTGTTTCTCACCTTTTTAGTTAGCCTTTTCCCTTCGCCGTTTTCGGTGTCACTCGTTTTATTGCGTTTCTGTTGCACCTCTCCGGTCACTCTCAGTTGCTGTTCACACCTCTCATTGCGTGGTTTTGGTTCCCTTGTGCACGCGCATGTCTCTCTCTCTCTCTCTCCCTCTGTGTGTGTGTGTGTGAATGAGTGAGCGGTTGCCGGAGTTGCCCGCCGTTTCCTCCGACTTCTTCCAACATCAAACCCTTCCTTGTCCTCCCGTCCAGGGCTGTGCTTCTCCTCCATTAGTTTTCCTGCTATACACCACACCCCGACCCTCCCGCACATCAGCGTGCCCCACTTCGTGCTTTCTCTTCTTCGCTTGGGCTTCCTCTTATCGGCTCACCTCGCTCTGTGAGCCTCGTGCCGCTCCTCTACCTTACGCAGCAGAGGAAAGGTTTATTTGTCTCCCTCGTGAGCGTCTGCTTCCTGTTGATTCCGCTGTGTGACATTAGATTTGGTTCTGCGCATCCACGTGCTTGTGTGTGTGTGTGTGTGGGAGGGGTTTACTCGTGTGGTATCTGCAGGTGTGTGTATCTTTGCACATTCTCACGTTTCGCTTAGCTCTCCAGTACTCCTCCGCGCGTACACACACACACATACATACATACACGGGCGCGCTGACGTGCTCTGGTATTGAAAAAGCACTATCCCGTGCTCCTGTGTCTGTCTTTGGTGTTCTTCTCGTCTCTGTGTGTGCGCGCATGTGACGTCAGATGAACACGGAGAACGCCACGGGAAACTCGAGCGTACGAGTACGCTCCAACGCTACAGCCATATTGTCGAACGCAACGTCGCAGGACCCGGCCGACGACATGACACCGCCTATGCCGTTTCTGTCGAACACCACTTCATTGAGCGGGCCTGTGCTCCCCCTGTCGGGGCCGCTGCACCCACCACATCGGTTTGTGCGCCAGACCAACGCCCCACCAACGCCACACACGCAGTATTCATCCAACCAGCCCGAAGCACTTACCCCGCTGCCACCGGTGCTGCTTCAGCGGCAGCAACTGCTGCAGGCGCTACAGCTGCGTTACCACTGCTCAGCTGCTTGCGCCGCTTCCACCGTGAACAGCTGTTACCCCAACGAGGAAAAATGCCATGCGACGGTTCAAGCCAAAATGACTGCCCCTTTCGTGTTGGCCGTTGGAATGGTTCCGAAGCAGCGCGAGTACGTTGATAGACTGCGCGACAACCTCGCCGTTGCCTTTCAGCACTTTCCGTATCTCAACGGTAGTGCGAAGCCTCAGGACAAGCAAGAGCAGACGCGGTGTGCCGAGGCCGTCACCAGCGGCCTGATGGATCGAAATGGCACGACGTCGCCGCTGTCTCCGATCGACTGGGCGGAGGTGCAAGCTCGCCTCTTGTCACCGGAGAAGGCGCCGTTGTGGTACATGCACACCGAGCTGGTGTTCCCTGGGGATACCTACGATGTGCGCATCTACGAGAATGCCTACCAGAGCCTCATTGTGAAAGAGGGCTTCTCATATGTAATTGGTTGCTATGCTTCAGGCGATGGTGTGGTACCGGCCCTCGACTATGTCAACGCTCGGCTGTGCGGCGAGTCTGTTGAGTCTCTCGCTCGGCGCATGGGCTTTGACGATGGCGTAGTGGCGGCGCTCGACGGTCTAGAAGCAGAGGTGCCCACCTATCGGTACACACGCGTGAACGTATTTGGTAACAACCCCGCTACCTCACGCTCGTCCCGACAAAACAAGGGTCACGCACAGCAGGTCCTCAAGGAAGCAGGGCTTGCCTACATTCGGTCCCACGTGACGACTTGTGCCGATGAAGCGGTGGCAAAGGTGGAGGATGGCACATTGCTTCTTCCAGTCGTGGTGAAGCCAAACTCAGGAGCTGGGTCAGAGTTGGTGACGCTGTGTCACACCGTGGCTGACATACGTGTCGCTTTCTCAATGGTGAAGGGGGTGCGAACGTCGCAAGGCACCGACGCGGCGCAGCTCGTCGTGGAGGAGTATGTTGAGGGGCCAGAGTACGTTGTGAACACGGTGAGCTACCAAGGCGTGCACGTCGTCACGGATGTGTGGGAGAGCTGGAAGTACCCGGAACCAGTCGTCACCACTGGTTTGACGCGCAGCGCGGAGGAGGATCTGCGCACCGCCGGCGTCGAGCGCGAGAAGCAGCGCAAGATATCCATTCTGTACGACAGACAGACCCTCATCACCAATTTGGCAGACTTGCCGCCGAGCCACGATGCACGTCGGATCGTCGAGTACACGTTCAAGTGCCTCGACGCGCTGGGCCTCGAGAACGGCTGCGGGCACAGCGAGCTGCGTCTTGACACCCGAAAGGCGGCGCTTGAATCGAGACATGCGGAGAGACAACGGGCGAAGATGAACACTGCTCACTGCAACGCCAAAGACGAGCGCCTTGAGGGAGAGCCCATCTTAATTGAGCTCAATTCTCGCATGCAAGGGGACACCCCACGCAGCACCGACGTCATCGGCTACGACCAGTACTCCTTGCTCGTCTACATATCAGAGGCTGTGAATATCTTTGGTGCGGCCACGGCCGTCTCCACCGCGCTGCCTTTCCGCGTCGACTCATCGTCGCGTCCGCAGCGGGTGGGTGAGATTCCATGGCCACCTGTGCCACCTCTGTACCGCGCTAGGCCCTCCACTGGGCCGCCTATGACGACAACTGTACTGTTCCTGGCGACGAAGGAGGATTGCATCCTCAACGGCGTTGCCTTGCGTACCCTCACAAAGCTCGGCACCTTTCAGCGGTTTACCCGAACCATCTTCAAGCCAAACGAATCCGGCTTTGTCACGCCTCTCCGTCACACTATTGATCTCTTCTCCAGTCCCACATCGTGCGTCATGCACGGGACCGCTGCGGAGGTGGAGGCCGACTGCGCCATCATCCGGTCTATGGAGTCCGCAACGCTCTCCTCGGTGGTGAAAACGATTCTATTCAAGCTCTCCTCCACGATTCACGCGATGCAGAAGCTGCGTGAGAATGCTCGCATTATTGACGGGCGACTGCGCGCCGTGACGGAGGCGTATCGCCGCGCTACCTCTCAGGTGGAATTATTGGCCGATAAGGCCACTGACAACGAAAGGGAGAACGAAAGGCAGGGCACAGAGAACGGTGGCCACCCTTTTCAGTGTTGCTTGGAGGACCTGAGGGCCACTATATCCGCCCTTCAGTCGGAGCTGACGTGGTTGACGAACAACCTCGCTGCTGATGATAGGCAAACGCAACTCCTGCGAACCGAGTTTGCGAAGGCGCTGGCAAGTCAGCAGCCTGCCCCACTGTACATTAACTACCAAGATTTTTCGATGATGAAGTTGACTGGTGTGGGCAGTGAGCTGGCTGTCATGTAACTGAAGAGGGAAGGTGTCCGTGTGGAGGTAGCATGCGCGGCTCCTCTTCTTTTGCTTTTCCAACGCAGCCCCGTGCAAACCAAATGGCGAGGCACTGTGCCGGTGTGCGTAGGCATGTGCACAAATCGGTGTAACCGTCTGAGTTCGCCCCTTTTGCGAGATGTTTTTGTGTTTTCTCTTTGCCGATTCTCCCCGTGGATGTTTTCACAACGAGCACACCTCATTGTAGAGGATGGGTGTAGTGTGTGTGTGTGGGGGGGGGGGGAGCGAAGGCGGCCGGCACCCGCTGAGCCCGTCGCTCACCCTCCCTCCTCCTCTGGGGTTTCAAAACTCTTCGGATGCTGAGGATGCACCTGGTACCGTTTACACGTTGCTGGGCTTTTACAGATTTGCGTGTGAGGAACAGTGATCAAGTGATTGTCCTTCCTCGTAGAGATCACGACGGAGCCGCGCTGCGCGATCTCCTGCTCCGACAGTCCCTGTCTCCTTTCTTGTATACATGACTTCGTGTGATTCTGATGTTCTCTGCTCGCACAACGGGGCAACGACCACCCCGACGCCCCTCACACTGTACCCTTCCTGCGTCTTCCCCTGTTTCGGAAGACGACACATCAACTCAACAGAGCCGCCGTTTAGGTTTTTTTCTCTTCACCAGTTACCACCGGGCAGAGCCACCATAGGCCAAACATGTCGGGTGCACTGAGTCCGGGAAGACACAAATGCAAGCGTCGTCATGTCGTACTTGAGAGGTGAAGGGCGCGCTACGTAGCAGCCCCACTGAAGGGCGGAAGATCCTGACAGTACTCTCCACGCCAAGGAGCACAAGCGGCGACAGCCCTGGGAAGGACTCTGAGCACAGGGCTGCCCGTAGGGAGGATAGGGGGGAAGGGGCTTGGAATCGAGGAATAGTAAAGAAGACACAGAGATGCAGTCAGTCAGTAGCCGTTTGCGCGGGAAGCGCGCACGTCACGAGCGGGAGGTGTCCGTAGGAGTGTGCATGCCAATGCAGCGCTGTCCCACGTGTACGCGGCGGGCGGTTTCGTCGTTTGCCTTTCCTCAGGATGTGCATGATGCGCACGACGAGTGGGCGCTCCGTTCATGCCGTGTCAGGGAACTTTGGGATGGAGATGTGGAAAGGGCAACGCCTTGTTATCAGGTTCACGGGGGTCCCTCACATGCCCACTCAGCTGTGCCAGGCCTCAGCGCTCGGGGTGGACGGCGTGTAGGTGCTGAAGATGGGGAGTGCGGAACCGCAATTCAACAGAAGAACGCAGTGTGCCGAACGAGAGCTGGATCAGCGGAACTGTGTGCCAGTGCGCCGGAGAGAGCGAGCGGAGTGCTAGACGATGCCCGACTAGGATCTTACGGGTATGCGCATGTTCCCTTCCTCGGCTCCGGCACACTTTCCGTATGAAAGGCACAGGGAAAGAAGAAACGCTGACATGACCGTTGCCTCCTCCCTCTTCCCTTCAGACAAGTACTTGAAACCCTATCGTTGCTCGGGCATGTATGGGGATAAGCGCGTGCATCTATGCACGGGTGTTCTTGGGATACCGGGCTGCTGCTGCTGCTGCTGCTTCTTCCTGTTTTCTTTTAGGGGGATGCTTCTTGGGCAACTTGCCCCCCCCCCTTCCCCTCCCCTACGGACTTGAGACTTGTCCGGACTTCTGCGCTTGTGTGGCGTCATGGATCGGCTCTACGGTTGCAGCTGCTTGGGCTGCAATGAGGATGTGTCGATGGCTGGCTTCAGTGACGACGGTCGGATGCGCGGATGTTGGAGAGTGGAGGGGAGGGTGTGAGGACCTCGAAAGAGATCTTCAGGAGGGATCTCACGTCCTCCGTTCAACTGGCGTGTTCATCTCTCTTCTGCCGACATACGGCAGAAGACGTCTCGTGCTCACGGAAACTGTGCGCATGCGCACTCGAGCGTGTATCGGCACACAGGATGATTGCCTCCCCGCTGAACGAACGCCGCGCTATTGCGATAAAGACACAAGGCCAAGAGGGCTGCAGTACACAGATGGGTGGAGCTGAAGTATAGCGCATTGCTTCCCCTCCTTGTACTGCTCCCTCCCCCCCCCCCCCATCGGTGCGGAATACAAGCACCTACGCACATCCATCAGTTCGGCCGAGACGCACACGCGCACTCTCAATGACACTGATCCACGAAAGAAGGAGATTAGCGGTTGCCAAGGGGGGGGGGCGCAAAAGCAACCGCAACGGGAGTGTGCACGACTGTGTTTGGGCGTAGCACGTAGATTCGCTTTTGTTCGTGGTGAGGGGATCTCAGTGGCGGAAGCGGCTGCAGCATCATCGTGCTGTCCTTACCTTCTTCAGCAGCTGACGACTTCTTTCTTAGCCTCTCTGTGTGTTCAGATGTCTCGCCAGATGAGCGCTATGGTCGTGTGCGGACCCTGTGATGTAGGAAAGACGACAGTCGGCCGCGAGCTCCCAGCGCTTTTCGGGCGCCGCGTGGAGAAGCGGGATGCCTACCACAGCGATGAGAACAAAGAGAAAGTGCGCTTTGGGTTGCTGCTGACGCAGGAGGATATCGTTCACTGTGGTTGTTTCGGCTCTACAAAGAGGTGATCGCCCCGTACCAGGGCCGTGGTGGCGTGTTAGTGGCGCTCGCCTGCGCTGCACTGCGACGATGCCAAGGTGGCCGCCGCCACATCGCAGAAGACGGACGTTTTTTTTTTCTTTTCTGCTGTTCAGTCGAGGAATGGAGCTTCTGGAGAGAGCGGTTTCAGGCGCGCCAGGGATACTTCATGCGGATCTCTCCCCATGGATCTCGGAAAGCCACACCGGAGACATCACCGCCAACGGAGCTGGTAGCTACCGTTCAGTTGGCTGACCCGCCGACGCCGAAGCCCCACGAAGGCAGGGAAGCTCCGTTGCTGCGCTACGACGTCGCTGGCTCTGCGTATACCCTTTTTCCGCACGGAAACGCGCCTAACAGGGGAGGCGGCGCGCCACACCTCGTTTGTTTTCAGCTTCTTTATTGTCGCTCTCTTCCTCTGTGTGTGGCTCTGGTCGCCGTCAATGTTGCACAGCTGACTTCTTCGCTTTGTTATGCGACGACTCCCTGCAACAGTGGGCGAACAGGTGCATGGGATACTTGTCTGCTTGGGAGGACGCACTCCTCACTTTCTGCAGGACTTTACGAGGACGCCGCAACTCCGTTCCACGTACTTGTGGAGGGGTGTGTAGAACGCACGAAGAAACACGAGTTTTGGTGTTCACTGAAACGTGTTCACGCTCCGCCATTGAATGTGGACTCAAAACACGGCACGGCCCCGGTGCGTCGCTGGCTCCTTTCTGTGACTGCGAAGCAGCCTGCACACACGCGCTGCCGCAATGTCGGCACAGCCATCTCAGCACCCACACCTGCATTGAGCTCCATCTACCTTCGCTGAGGAGGTGGCCTCACAGCCACCCCCTCACCATGCCGATCGCCACCTGGTGGCGCCCGCTCGGAGTAACCCCTCAATCTCCCCCACACCAGCAGACGGTATGGGGGGCCGAAGGTGATGCAAGCCCGGGTGCCGCTCTCACTGTGCCTATCGTATGGACGGCCCAAGCGTGCTCAGGTTTGCAGGCCGCTCCGACGCAGTGTCATCAATGACCTGGATGCCGGAAGCAGTAGCACTAAGTTGCTCTGACATAGCTCCCTGTCACGGGTACCTACCCTTGTCCCCACCCCCAGTGCAACGGCACTTGGCAACGATCAGAGAGAGGAACTGCCTGGCTGCCTTCGCGTTGCACACACGCACACGCACACACAGGGTGAGGGGGGGAGAGTTGACAGTGGATTCACCTATGTCACTCATTCAAGGGGTGTGTGGCGCTCTCCTCCCGTTTCCACGCCGCCATTGAGGGCAGAGCAGCAGAGAGCGAGTGAAACGAAAAGAATGAAAAAACGCAAGTTGTCGTGAAGGTTTGGGGGGATCGTGGGCTTGTACGCCTGCTTGTGGAAAGACCTGTCTATGGTGATGTCTTTGGAGCTGGTGCCGCATCACGAAAGGTGCCCTTGAGGCACGTCGTCTCTCCATCCTTCCCGCCTCTCAGTGTGTCAGCACTAGCTTTCAGTGAGACAGGAAAGCGAATGCGAAAGAAACAGAGCAGAGACAGCAAGTGATGTGCCAGTATGAGCCAAGCGCAGGGAAGGGCGGGTGTGTCCATCTGCGTGCCTCCAGGATCGTGAGGCGTTGTCTTTTCACCTCACGTCGCTTTAGCTCTCGAGTACGTGTTGCTACCATCAACTTGTCATGCTTCTCCTCAGCCGTCCCTCTGTGTTGTGAAACGGCTCTGTCGGCAGGATTGCGTTTGCCAAGGAGTTATGGGGAAATTTTTTTATTTTTTTATTGTACTTGGTGATGGTGGGGCAGACACTGCTTTGGCTACTGCGCGGCATTCCCGTGTGCTGTGCTTTGAATCCGTGTGTTGAGCTTGGCGAGTAATAGATGGCGCTCCCACAGTTTTCCCTCCTCACATACACACACACAAACACACACACACACACACTCTCTCTCTCTCTCCCCTCTCTTCTCATTGTGTAAAGAGCTGACCTGCATCACCTATGCACATATAAGCACACACAGACGTACGGAACAACCATTGCCTCACACTGGGAACGTATATATATATATATATATATATACGCAGAGAGAGGGGTACTCTCCATAAACAAGAAAAGTAGGCACGCAAACACATCCGGGTACCACCTGGCCGCGCTTGTGTCGCCGCTACGTCCCCCGGCCCCCCTCAAGCGAGGTCATTGTGCAGGGGCGAGGATAGCCCAGAGAGAAAAATAAATAAAAGGAAGCAAAAGACGGCGGCATCATTGCTGCCAGAGATACCCTGAGCACACTCGCCGCCACCACTGCCCAGCCACTCGCAACGACGGCGCCATGGCGGCCAAGAGGGAATTCTATGTGGACTTTGAGGTGAAGTTTGGGAAAACGGTCGTTTCCCTTGAGATGCCGGCCTCTGCCACTGTGCACGACTTAAAGCATAGACTGGAGGAGAAGACTCACGTGCGCCTTGACAAGCAGCGACTGCTGCTCAACCTGCCTGTTCTGAAGTCAAAGCACCGAGACCCACCGCACGATACGGTGGTTCGCCTTCTCTTTCCCACGGAATTGGTCAACCGCTGCGAGCAGCACGACGGTCCTGTGGCGCAGCACGTGAAGGTGAGCGCGATGCTGCTTGGCAGTGCCGAGACAGCGCCGGCGGTGAACGTAGCGGCGACAGCCGAGATATCGCGCTTGGTCGCGACTACGGTGGAGCACGATGGCAAGTGGTACCGATGCTCCTACGCACGGGGTTATCTGCGGCAAACGGCATATATATGCCGCACATGCATTGATGAGGGGCGGGCGGACCCACAACACACGGTCTGCCTCGCTTGCGCAGAGTTCTGCCATGGAAATCACGAAATCGAGGAGTGGGGTGTGCGGTACTACATGCGATGCGACTGCTGCACGCAAAAGTGCTGGCGGCCTCCTACAGATCCGGTGGCGGCCGCAGAGGCCGCCGCTGAGCGGCGAGCAGGGCTCCATTTCTCATCGTCAGTAGCGTCCGGCACAGCCTCCGGCTCTGAAGTACGTGCTGTGCAGACGCGCGACATTGAAGAACGCACCACGCGCAAGCGTGCGCGTTCAACATCGCCACTGACGCCGAAGAGGTCACGCGGTGGCTCCCCCGTGAGTGGCATTCGCATAGCCACCATTCCACCAGCCGACATGCCAGAGGTAGTTCTCCACCACTCCATCACCGGTGGTGTGTCGTCGTCGTCGCTGGCAAGCACCTCCAAGCCATCGCAAGATACCAGCCGGGCTCTACCTACGTCGTCGGTGTTCCCTCCAGGACCGTCGCCGCCCTTGGCAGCCGCTGAGGCGGATGCGTCGACGAGTTTCGTAAACGGGCGGCCGGTTTTCGGAAAGGACACCTCCGACGATGACGACAAGGACGACGACCTCCATAGCGGCCACGGCGAGGGGAAGCCCAGTGACGCGCTTCCACCACCATTGCCAGAGCTGAGCCGCTGCGCCTTCGTCGTAGACAGCAAGACGAAGAAGGCGCCAGTCGAGTCGGTTTTGCCAACAAATCGGCACAACCGCTACCCTCGCGACCCGCTGAACTGGTGCTACTGTAAAAACACTTACCCGAGTGACGACCCCGAGTGCGGTGGTATTGCCTGCATGCTGTGCTGCAGCTGCTACTGGAGCACCCACATGACGAAGCTGCACACATACCAGTACCGGCGCATGCCGTGCTACGGCGATGTGCTGCTGGGCGACACGGTCGCCTTCAAGTGCAAGACATGTAGCACGCACGTGTGTGTACCGTGCCGGTACCGCTGCCACAAGGACCACGACGTTGAGGAGGCGTTGGTGATCCCATCGAAGGACGATGGAACTGACAATGGCGGGCCGGAAGGGGTAAAGTTCAGCTGCGGCTGCCGGGGCCTCTGCGCTATTGCGGAGGAGGTTCCGGCCGAGATGATCGATGATGAAAGCACATTCGACCCGATCCCAGACTCTGTGGCGATGGAACTGATGAATGACGATATCTTTACCGGATTTGTGTGTGCGTACTGCATGCAGGAGAACCCATGGCTGGCAGCGGAGGACCCATTGAAGTGCTACCAAGGACAACTGCCGCCAATGGCAACCGCAAGCAAAGCTGTGCTCGCCTGCGGCACCAAGTCTGCAGCGCCCCGCTCCGCAGACATGGAGGATTCCGACGTGTTTCCGTATCACGGAATGCTGTTGCCGGTGAACGCCTTTACGGACGGCATGACGTGCTCCTGTAAGCTGTGCCGCGCTGCGTTTGAGCAGTTCGCGCCGCGTGCGACGGAGAACGCAACAGAGATGATCATGGAGCTGCATGACCACTGCGACCACTGCGGCCAATCCGTAAGGGATCAGCAGGCGTTCATGTGCCGCACATGCGAGATGAACCTGGAGAACACCTTCTTCATCTGCAAGGATTGCAATGCGATGCGGGAGTTGTTGACGCAGAACAGCAATCGCGTGCGGGCGTTGACTGGCCCGCAAAACGATCAGGCACCGCCACAGTCAGAGGAGAGGGCGCAGGAAGAGATGGGAGGGGGGTCGGCAGAAGGCTCTGAGCTTGACGCAGCGATTAACAGGGCAGCAAACGAAGCCCTGCCCGAGGCTGGCGGGTACGACCATGACCTCTCGCACGAGTTCATCGAGGACACCTTTGAAAACCTCTACGCGCTGTGCGGAATGCAGATTCTGCAGAACATGGACCCAGAGATGCAGGAGTACGTTACTTCTAACTGGGATCCAATGGTGAACCAGGTGGAGGTGGCGAACACCTTGTCGCAGTCACTCGGGCAGATTCCGCTGCAGTTTGATGAGGATGAGCTTCGAGAGATGGCCGTGCTGAACCAGAGGCCCAACGAAGAGCAGGGACGCAAGTGATAGAATTGGCAGCAGCGGCGGTAACGGCCAGACAGCGACAGGTTGAAGACAAGGGCAACGTAAAGAAAGTTCTGCTCATAAGCGCCATGTAGCGTTTTCAAAATCGCGTATGCACTACGTCAGCGACTCCTGCGGCAGTGTGTGTTGTACCTTTCCAGAGGCTTGTCACATGACGTGTACGCGTGTCAGCAGGTGGCGGCCAGTCGCTCGGCTTTTTTGGCTGCACACGTATGCGTGAGAAGAGGTTTGAGTGAGCAAGCGTGTGTGTATCTGTGTGTGTCTCGAAGCGGTCGGATATTGATGCCATTCTTCAGACCCACATTAAGTAAGCCCCCCTTTCACTCCCCCACATACACACACACACACACACGTGTATATACATATATACACACGCACAAGAACCGAGCGCCACTCCACATCACTGTCCATCGCAGTGTGTGTGTGTGTGGGGGGGGGGCTCTCTCTTTCTCCACATCGCCATTGTCATTCAATGGCCGCTCCCCCTCCCCTCCCCCGTTTGCAACGTGTGTCGTTAAGCTGATCAACGAAGAGGGAGAACTAAACTCGATCGCCTTTCTTTTTTTGACTTTTGTGACGCAGTCGCAAAGCGAAAGCACGCACCCTCTCATCACACCTGACACACGCAGAAACACACACCCACACCCACACATTTTCGAAACGAAAAGAAGGAGGATGCATTCGCAGCGGTTTCTTGTCATTGCTGCGTGCACTGGAGACGTGGCATCCTGGGTAATATACACGGAACGAAGACATACTTCTCTCTGTGGCGTAGGCGTCGAATATGATGCCTGCAGCATAGGGCAAGCGGTTGTACATGTTCTTAAAGTTCCACCGGCTACTCCTTGTAGGTTTCGGTCGCTAGTTGTCAACCCCCTCTTCCAACCCCTCATCCGCCTAACCCACCCCGTTCACTGTTTCTCGCTTCTCTGTTCTTTTCCCTCCTTCGCGGCTTTCTGCCCGATTTCCGCTATGTTTTTGGGGCGCCACAGAACCAACGAACTCGTTGGCGAACACCGTTCAAGCGACTTGATCAAACAGGATAAACGGAGAGGAATCGGTGCAGCGTTCTCTCTACTTGGTTTTCTCAATACACACACTGCAGCGTCTGGGCTTTCCTGTGGCAAGAATGACAGAGCACGAGAACACGCCACGCCTGGAGCTCGAGACGGCTCTCGGCTACAGTGGCAACCTGCCGGGTAGCCTCGTCGCCCACCCCGATCAGAAGCATCTGTTATATGCCCTTGGCGCCTGCATTGTGATTCGTGACGCCAACGACGCGGAAAGCTCTGAATTTTTCTACGGCCACAACGACAAGATCAGCTGTCTCGCAGTGAGCGTGTCGGGCCGCTACGTGGCGTCCGGACAGGTGACCCACCCGGGGTTTCAGGCAGATGTCTGCATCTTCGACTTTGCGGAGCGTCGCCTCATCCACCGCATGCTCCTGCACAAGGTGAAGGTGCAGGCGCTCGCTTTCTCGCCGGATGAGCAGTACCTGGCCTCCGTCGGGGGCCCCGACGACAACACGGTTGTTCTGTGGGATGTCAAGACGGGGCGTCCGCTCTGCGGTGCACCCGCACACCACACCGAAACAAAGGCTGTCGCCTTCTTCAACAACCACTCTGAGAAGCTCATCACCGGCGGCGTCGGCTCTCTGCGCGTCTGGACGGTTGATCTAGAGCAGCGCAAGATGAACCCAGTAGACATTAACATGGGCAACATGCGTCGCAGCGTGCAGACGATCTCGGTTGAGAAGACAGATAAGTACATATACTGTGGCACCACCTCTGGAGACGTCATTTGCGCCCAGCTGCAGCAGGCTAACGTCTTCAAGATGCAGGGACCGCAGAAGAAGCTTTCGGGAGGAATTTTATCCACGATACTCACCCACACAGGCGATGTGCTGGTTGGCAGCGGCGCTGGAGAGGTGCAGCTGCTATCGAAGATCAACCTCACGGTGCAGAATAGCACTACCGTCAAAGGAGGTGTGACGGCACTGGCGCTTATGGGGGATAATTACTACGTCGGGACGAAGACGAGCAACTTGTACTTCGTGAACGGCGGCAACTTTATGGTACGGCTGCGCCTTACATGCCACAGTGAGGCGGTGCAGGACATCGTCTTCCCCCATGGCTTCAGTTCCGTGTTCGCCACCTGCTGCGATACTGACATTCGCGTCTGGAATGCGAACTCTTGCACGGAGCTTCTTCGAATAGAGGTTGCGAACCTGACGTGTAACTGTTTACAGTTCAGCCGCGACGGCTCCCTCATCATCTCCGGCTGGAGCGACGGTCGCATCCGCGCCTTTGGGCCGCAGTCGGGAAAGCTTGTGTTTTCCGTTGCCGACGCGCACAAGGTGGAGCAAGGGAGCCGTAGCCACAAGGTTGGCGGCAAGGTTGGCGTGACATCGGTGTGCGCCGACAACACGGGTCACCGCATCGTCACCGGCGGCTCCGACGGGCTCGTGCGTGTCTGGGCTATTCGAGGGGCCACCTGCACGCTGGAAGCTTCGATGAAGGAGCATAAGGCGGCTATTAACGCGATTGTCATCTCGCACGACGATACTGAGTGTGTGACAGCCAGTGACGACGGCAGCTGCATTGTGTGGGACCTGACTCGCTACCTTCGGCGCAACATCATGTACCGTCAGACCTACTTTCGCGCATTGGAGTACTACGTTGATGATAGTCAGCTGATCACGTGCGGAAGTGACAAATGCATTGTCTACTGGGACTCCGTTGACTGCCACCCCATTCGTGAGGTGTGTGGCAGCCGCACTGCCGAGTTGAACTCACTGTCTTTGTCACCTGATGGACGCTTCTTTGTAACGGGCGGCAATGATCGTATTGTGAAGGTGTGGGACTACGATCGTGGGGAGTGCATCGCGGTGGGGCTTGCGCACAGTTGCAGCATCACCAAGGTGCGCGTATCGCCGGACGGCAAGAAGATTGTGTCCGTTGGAGATGAGGGCGCCGTCATGATTTGGAACATCGGCGAGCTTGCGATTGAGGGCCTCTAAGCCTTTCTTACCAGTCGCTTATAGCGTCAGCATGTCCAGCTGTGTCAGCGATTGCCGTGGCGAGCGGCACATGGACGCGGTCAACCAACCCCAATCCGAATCGTCGACAAAGAACGCAGACGAGAGACCGCGTTTAGTCTCACCAGAGCTTGCTTCCTGTCCCTCTGGCCGCTGATAGCTCCCTCAGTGCGGGTGGAGGGATTGTCGTGGTTGATGAGATATATATAAATATATATAAATATATATATGTATCTCATGACATGCGTCTTGCCGGCTCCGAATACGTCCTCGATATCACCTTTCACCCACCTCTCTACTCCACGTGAGGAAACCAAAAAAAAAAAGTCGGGCACCTTCTTCGTTTGTGTGTACGCGAAGTTGTAATCCCCACAGTGTTCCGTGGGCTGCGGCGGGTGGCCAGTGCGCTACAGACACACACACACACACTTCCTTTCAGACTTCCCTCAGTCTTGGCACCTCCTGTTTCAACGTGGACGGACGCGCGAAGGACCTTTAGACTCTTTTTTTGTATGGTGGCTGTCGTGTGCTGCTTCTCGTTTCTCGTGTGTGTGTGTGTGTGTTAGTGTATGTCTACGTTTGTGTGTGTAGCGGCGTGCATGTGTGCCCGGACGGCGGTCTCTTTCTCTTCCCGTCGCGTGCGCGCTCGCTATGTGTCTGTGTGCGACGTGTTGTCACGCTCTCATCGCGCGCTATTGAACAGAGTGGTAGGAATGCTGATGCTGTTCCTCCGTTAGCGCTGCCATGCATCTCCTCCATCGACTCGCTTACACAGTGCGCGCGGGTTTCCGCGCGCGCTTCGGGTTGGTTCTCCTCTTGTTTTTGTCTGTTGGCGATGTGCATCATGTAAAGGTGGAGGAGAAGACGGGCGAACGCGCTCGACGCACCGCCATCGACGATAGAGAAAGCGTGTAGTGTCGCTGATTCGGGCCGCTTGTTGGCAGCGTAGGATCGAAACCGATGAAGCACGAACAAGTAGTGTGTATGCAATGCGGGAATCTAGATTTGCATGTCTGTGTTTGCGCGCACAGCTTGTAGAGAAGAAGCGGAGGGAGGGGCATGGTAGCCAGTGGCACCGGGGTTTCACGTGAGATCGGTGAAGCGGTCTATAGAGATGGAAAGCGCGACAGATGTAAAGGCCTCTCGTCGACTAGGGTGCTCTGTATTGTGCGGTATCACTTGGCATTTGCGTGTGCCGTCTCTTCACCTTTACTGATCTGTTTCATCTTCCTTGCCAACGTTTCGTTTGCATGCCCATCGCGGTTGCTTATCCTGTTCTGTGTGGCAAGCGTGATCTTCTCCCCCAGCCCGTGTGTGTGACAGGTCTCCTGCGCCTCTCCACCATGCACCTCCTTCGCCTTTCCTTCTTTTCGTCTTTCGATTCGCGTTCCCGCCTCTGCTCTCCTTCGGCGCTTTGTGCGTGCGTGTGCGTGTGTGTGATGTGTTTCCCTTTTTTTCTGATGTATGGTAGGATGACCACGAAGACGAAGAGGTTGCTTGCGTCCTTCAAGCAGACCTCTCTTCCGATCTTCATGCTCTTTTTTTTTTCTTGTCTCTCTCCCCTTGATCTGTGCGGCTGTCATACGTTTGGTGCGCAACAACGAAACAGACCACGCCTTGCGCAGACTGACGACAGCTCTACGAGGACACCACCCTGTAGGATGAGAAAGATATGGAATAACTGATCCCGACGTGGACACTGCGCACATGAGCACACGGACGTACGAGGACGACATGCCACAGTATGCTGCCTCGTTTCACTGTGGAATTCTCGTGTGCGCCCGCCATCCTTCTGTGCGCGAGAGGTGCATGCAGGCCAACAAGAGAGGACGGCAGCGGGGACACCAAAAAGGAGTGCGCTACGGTGCGCTGCTTAACGAAGTCATCTGGAAGTTTACACATGCTGCGTAGAGAGAGAGAGAGACAGGTATATCTCTGGTCTCGCGGTCTTCTCCGTGTGCGTTTGTGTGTATATGTTTGATCCATCACCCCTCCGTCTGGAGATGTATGCCCCTCCCCCCCTCCACAAGGCCTGCGCGTCCACCCCTCTACACGTCCTCTACCTTCCTTTCGACTTCTTTTTCTTCGTTTACTCCCCCTTCTCGCTACGCTGGATGCTGGGGCGGGTGATGAACAATGCGTTTCTGTGCCGTTGTTGTCGTCGTGTTGTACTGTTTCCCAACAACTTCGATATGCTGCACAGGCGCACCCATCACAGAGTGACCCCAACCCACGAATCGTCTCTACGCTGCTTTAGCACACAGCCCTACACGTACTGAACACTGCAGGCTTTGGCATTCTAATCGAACAGCGGTCACCCTGGAAATCTTCACTTGAAAGACAAGCACGTTAACCCCACTTCGCTTACTCGCAATTAAGGTCTGATACGTCCTTTGCTGTTGCTGTGGCTGCTTAGTGGCGAGCCATATTGTCCTCTCCAGCGCACCGTCTGGACTCTGCTTTTCTTGCCTCACATCCGCGCTCCCGAGCATACACGCTCACCGCGTGTGTTACCCTCTTCACTTGTACCGAGTGAATCGACACCATTGCACATATTATACCCCGTGAGCGCCTCCCCTCCCTCCCTCCCTTTCCATTGCTTGTAAGCGGCCTTCTCTTGAACTTGTTTCGCTATCGTGGCCGTGCTTGGCTTTCCGTTTGACGTTTTCCTTGCTTTTATTCTTCCGTTTCCTACTCGCTCAGTTTTTGTGTACCCCCGCGCACCGCACCTCGCAGGTTTCTCCTTTTTTTTTTTTGTCTGCTGCGTCTGCCTTGCCGAGGCAGTGCGCGCTGGGGAAAACATCGTCAAACACGCACCCATCGGCTGTGGCTCTGCCGACTTTCTTACTGCGTGCACTCTCATGCACACAACGCTTGAGAGAAATGAAACAGGAGCTGCGCTCCGGCGGGGACGCCAGCTGGGACAGCCATCCGCAGCAGGACCACATGCACAGCATCTTCAACATGGAAAGTAACAGTTGGGACGGTGTGGCGATGAAGGGGAACGCGCCGGCGAACATGAGCGGCGCGGGTAGCTCAGCCGGCGTGTACGAAAGCAGCTACTTGAACGAATTGGAGTACAGCCCCACCGCCTTCAGCCCACGTCGCTTCAGCCGTTGCCGCATTGAGAACGTTGCGATTCTTGCCACACTGATTTTGGCGGTCATCTTCTGTATCGTTTCCATCACCACCCCGCTTTTCTATTACAGATCTCCCAACCTCACTATCTGGATTGACAGCAGGAGGGTCTGGGGCACCTGGGTACATGGCTTCCGGCAGCACTACAGTATCCACACAATCTTCTGCCACCGTTATGCTGTCAGGTCCGATGCGTACCTCGCTCTGTACAGCCTGCTTTTCCTCGTCTTCTTTATCGGGCTCTGTTTGTCGCTGTTCCCCATCATATGCGGCTGCGTGCTGTTCTGCACCTACCTCATCCACTCGCTGCTGCTTGCGTCTTGGTTCCTTGTTATGGCGGCTATGATCTTGGGAGTGCAGATGTACAGCGCAAATTTATGTAAAGACATGTCGCTGAAGAAGATCGGCTTTCGCTACGGCCCAGCGTTTGGCTTCACGGCCGCTCTCTTCTCTTTACTCTCCCTTACGATCATCATCTTAGCGCTGCGTGCCATCTGGAATCCTCTGAGGCTCCTCAAGTAGGTGGACGAGAAGGGTGCAAACGCACAAGTAAAACACGGAGAACGAGGTGGAAAGGGTAGGGAAGACGGTTGTTGCAGTGGCTCCCTTTCCACTGACTCCTCAGACGCACGGACATACACACACATACGCGAATGCAGCGGTTGCGCATATAGGTGACTCTATGCTTGCCTTCCAGTGTGCGGGCGACCTATGCTGGTGACGCTATCGGAAACAGCATTTTGCACGAGAACACAAACACTTTTCTTCTTTCACTTTCTTTTCATTGCTGCTTTGTGTGCTTTCCCTTTCCCACGCATCCTTTACCTTGCCTGTGTGCAGCATGTGCACGCCTGGGCTGTGATGGTAACATGCGCATGCTCTCCTCCCCCCTTCTTTCGCTCTGCTTTCTTTTTTTTTTTCTAGCGACCCATCTCAAACACATGCGCCCACTCCCCCCTCTCTAGCCGTGCATGCCTTTTTTTTCCCCGTGTCTCATCGAGACATATCATTGAGGCACTTCACGTCGACGGAGAAGGCAGTCGTGCTGTGCGGCAGGTCGGTGTCGTGGTGCCACCCACAAAACGAACACGGGCACGCACATGCAGGGGTGCACAAGACAACAACATAACGACGCGAAACTGTCGCTTATTTTTCCATTTTTTTTCTGTTATGCTTTTGGCTCCGCTTCCCTTCGCCGATGCTGTTATGACGGCTCAGCACCTTAGCGTGGCGTATCAAGGTTCACTGTCCCCTCTCCCCCCCCCTCACCCTGTGTGTGCGTGTGCGTGTGTGTGCGTGTGTGCAACGCGAAGGCAGCCAGGCAGTTCCTCTCTCTGATCGTTGCCAAGTGCCGTTGCACTGGGGGTGGGGACAAGGGTAGGTACCCGTGACAGGGAGCTATGTCAGAGCAACTTAGTGCTACTGCTTCCGGCATCCAGGTCATTGATGACACTGCGTCGGAGCGGCCTGCAAACCTGAGCACGCTTGGGCCGTCCATACGATAGGCACAGTGAGAGCGGCACTCGGGCTTGCATCACCTTCGGCCCCCCATACCGTCTGCTGGTGTGTGGGAGATTGAGGGGTTACTCCGAGCGGGCGCCACCAGGTGGCGATCGGCATGGTGAGGGGGTGGCTGTGAGGCCACCTCCTCAGCGAAGGTAGATGGAGCTCAATGCAGGTGTGGGTGCTGAGATGGCTGTGCCGACATTGCGGCAGCGCGTGTGTGCAGGCTGCTTCGCAGTCACAGAAAGGAGGCAGCGACGCACCGGGGCCGTGCCGTGTTTTGAGTCCACATTCAATGGCGCAGCGTGAATATTTTCCATGTCTTTATGAAGAACACATGGGAGCTTAAAAAAAAAAAATAATAAACCAAATGAAAACTAAGCGCCAGTAATGACATCCGAGCTATACTGCAGGGGCACGCGGCTTATGATGAGTGATCCCCCTTAACGTATGTGCAGACAAAGGTGACGGGTCGCCTATGAGCGGGTTCCTTCGGTGATCGGCGCTGTCCTCATCGAATGAGGACGTATACAGAGGTGCTTGCGGTGCTCGAAGAATAAGGAGCAGAGGCCCCAGAATGGCGCTGGCACGGTCGTGAGTGCGAAGTGCGAGGCTGGTGTGAGGAGGTGGGCTCCACATCTCCTCAGCCACCTACCTCTCGCCCCCAATTCGAATGAAGCTCATTGGCGTTGTTTTCAGAATCATTATCTTTGTCGCCTCTTTTTGTCTGATGGCGGTATCTACGCTTACTGTCTCTTCTTTTGTTCTCCCTCACCGGTGTCGATCACAATACCGACGATGTACCCACGCACACAAACGCATACGGGAACGACTATCGAATTCATCGGCGTAGCACCTGCAAGTGTCACTCCGCCTCCCGCCTCCCCCCCCCCCCCCCCCGTTGTGTTCGCCCCTTCGGCACACGCCCTCTCCTCTTCCCTGCAACTGGGTTATTTCCTCACTCCTCCTGAAAAGCAAAGAAAAGGTTCACACATCCACCGCATCCCTTCTGTGTGTCACCTCACTCTCCTTCCCACTCTCTTTTGTTTTTCGGTGTTGTTTTCTGTTGGGCGCGCTTACTCTTTCGTTCCAAGCTAGCTGGGCGGGGGATAAGAAGAGCGACACGTTTGCGTTCCCTGTGAGAGAACTGAAAAATATCAACGGTCCAAGTACACACACACACACACACACACACACGCACACACACACACACACACACACACACACACACACACACACACACACGCACACGCACACACGCACACGCACAAGAAAGGCGTACGGGCAAACGTGTGACGGACCCGTTGTGCGCGCAGGTTAGTGGTGTGCTCGCTCTTATTGTTCTCAGGACGCCCTTTATATATCTATTTTTGCTTTTTGTGTGTATACGCGCGCGTGTGTGTGTCGGCGGTCGCTTTTACTGGCGGGCTCCATCGAGCAGGTGCATCGACTCTGCGGTTCTGTTTATTATTTGTACTATTATTATTATTGTTACGGTTTGTTTCCTGTTCTGCGTTCGCGTGTTCGAACCCATTTCTGCATTGTTGTTGAAGCCGTTCTCCCTCTCTCTCTGACTGACTCACCCTCAAGCGCTCTTCTTGCAAAGAATTACCTAGCACAGGGCTCCACGTGAACGGCGGACACGCACGCATACGCACATTCTCCCTACAGGTTCCTCATTGAGCTCTTCATTGTTTGTCTATTTCCTGTGCGTGTCTGCGTCCCTGCATCCTTTTTTTGTTCTACCGCTCGCTCCCCTCTCGGTGTATCCATCTCTAAGCTCTTACACACTACGTTGGAGGCCCCCCCTACCCCCGCCTTTCTTCGCCGGACATCTACATACGAGCAAGGAGGCCCACTCACAGTAAGCTCAAGGGGGCCTACGTGACGGCTCTGAGTATTCTGAAAAGACGTGCCTGCATTCCTTTTCTTTGCACATTCTTCTTTGTTTCTTCATTTCTCATTGATCACCGTTATCGACGTCCTCGCCGCCGCCTGGCCATCAACATCAGCGCCACCCTCTCCCCTTTCCTTTTTTTCCCTGGCGCAATCCTTCTCTCCCCCTTGCTTCTCCGCTTGTTGTCCGTGACTCGCCTTCACTTTCGCCCACATTGCACTCGCTCACCCTCCTCTTTTTTGTTTTTCACACGCCTCTGAGGTGTATGGGATACAATGGCAGTGGGAAAGAAAGGATCAACGCACTCCGAGAAGGAGCCATCGTATAGCACTGAACAACATCAGTACCAGCAGCCCCAGGAGGAGGAAAATCACATCGCTAAGCGAAAGGGAGCCAATACCCCACTTGACCCGGACATGGGGGAAGCGACGCGTCAACGCGGCTCAGATAGCGGCATGCACCACTCTGAAAACGGGGAGCACTCGTACTCCCCGACGCAGAGGTACCAGCAGCGAGTGCGGCAGGCCTCTTCGGTGTGGCTGAGCGGAATCCTGAGCGGCCGTAGCTATGCACCGCGGCCCAAGAAGGTGGATGAGACGGAGCTGAGTGAAAGCGCCCACGAGGAGCTCCTGAGAGAGAGGTCGTACACGATTCCGCGTGGGTACAAGTACTACAAGTATGACCTACCGCCGGTGCTGAATCCAATCCCACGGGGTGGTTTCCGCACAGCACTCATCATTCACATCATCTTCTTTGGTATCGCGTTCGTGTTCACGCTGGCGGCTGCCTGCCCCATCCCATGGTACCGTGGCAAGAACATCGATGTCGGTGGGGTTAACTACAAGAACCGGAAGTTTTCTCTGTGGAAGGCGGAGGGTGGCGCCTACCCCGCTGTGTCGGTGCGAGAGATGCACAACTGCCCCTTGGAGAAACAGTTCTATCAGACCATTTCTGCGTCTACCATTATCGGCTGCGTGCTCTCCCTCTTCTCACTTCTGATCTCTGGCGCAAGGCTCTCTGGCCGTACGTCGTACGGCTGGATCCTACTCTGGAGTTTCCTCGCCTTCGGCTGGACGCTCTGCGGAAACGCTATGTCGATCAGCATGTATTATTCATCGCGCTGCGATGCACCGTCGTTTTCAAGCACGGCGCGCTTTGACGCCGGCTTCGTGCTGTCGCTGCTGGCATGGATCTTCCAGTTGGGTGGTCTCCTGGGCATTGTTCTGGTGACAAAGGTGAATATTGGTCCGGTGCTGAAGCACCTGCGTGTGATGGACACGTATTACATGGCCATGCTCTGCGTCTCTCTCCTGTTCGTGTGCGTAGCAAGCGCGGGAACTCTGTGGAAGCGCCGGTTCAACACTAGTGAGGTAGCTGTCGTTCGTGTGACATACTGGCACACGGAGCTGTTGATGCCGAATGGCACCAACATCTACTTTGGCTACCAGCGCTACCGTTGCAGTGCCTACACCAAGCGCATTAAGGCGAGTATCTCGTTTCTCATCCTCTCATGCGTTGCGCTATTTATGGCCATTATGTTGGCGATCCCGGCTTTCCTCTCACGCGGCTGCCGCGTCGCCTCAATCGTCTTCTCCGGCATCACGCTTGCGTTCTTATTCGTTTCTTGGGTGACTGCTGTTGCCTTGCGGTACCGTAATTCGTGCACCGGCCCCGTCGTTGACACCCTATACGAGCTCTACCCGGGCGTTCCCTCCGGCATCTACAATGGCCTGACAAACTTTCCGGGCTACGGTGTGCAGGAGGGACTCATCTTGTCTATTATCGCGTGGGTCATTGTGCTTGGTGCCACCGCTCTTAACGTTCGAGTGCCGTGGGTGTAGGTGATGAGGGCGTTGAGCTACAGGAGGATATTAAGGGGGACCAAAAGCGAAAAAAAAAGAAAGATGAGCTGTAGCAGAAGGAGGACGAGGCAATTGTGACAAATCGAAGACACGCCGAGAACGCGGCAAGGGGAGAGAGGCAACGGGGGTAGAGAAAACGGAGTGGCAAGTCCACCCACAAACACATCGAAGACATCCATGTAGGTGTGTGTGTGTGTGTATACGTTTGCGCCTGTGCAACATTGTGTCATTGATGCCGACCTCATGTAAGGAGGCGTTCTTCCCTGTTTTGGTCCTTTACATACAAGCATATCAATGTATATATATATATATATATATATATACATGCATGTATGTCTATTAGTCCCCCTGGAGTGTGTGCCTTCTTCAGTCGTTTTGGTTCCTGTTGGCTATGGCGGCAGTGCTGTGGTTTTCTGCGTGGTCGTGGCTGCTTGGTGGTTTTTCGTGGGATCGGCTGCCAGGCAGCCTGAGTTCCTTTTTGGTTTGTGTGGACAGGGCGATGACTCGCAAATTCCTTCGCACCACGATTCTTACTGTTGGTGTGGTGGGGATATGGCAGTACTCCTCTCTCTCTCTCTCTCCTTGTCGGTCTAATGCAACACCCGCTAATTAAATTTTGTTTTATTTACAATTATCATTGAAGCGTGCACACCCTATTTCTCGCTCATTCTATGAAGCACCGTCATATACTATTATGGTATGTGTGTGCACGCAGGCCAACGATACGCTCATGGAGATAGTTGCAGCCACAGACTCGACGCGTGCTTCCTCTGGGTGTGGGTGTGCATGTGTACGCGACTTTGTTTCTCCTGCTGGAAAGACCACGCGCCGCCGGAACTCAAACGAAAATCAACCGAAGAAAGGAGGTGCACAACGAAAAGACAGCCTAGTAGAAAAGTCTCACGCTCGCATTTTTTTATGTACGTGTGCGCTTGTTTCGTTTATCACTGTTTCTTTTGCCTCACCGTTCACATCCATGCATCCCCCCCTCCTCCCTCCTCTCCCCCCCCCACACACACATAGACTCGTTGACGCACACAATTCTTTTTTTCTTTTTTATTTCGTTCCTTGCCAGCACCCCTCCCACCACTTGTTTGGATGCCCTTGTGCACTGTCTGGACCACCGCACCGTGACCATCATCGTTGTGTTCTGCATCGAGTCTGCATTGTTCTTTTTTTGCTTTGATTCTTTTTTTTTTGGATGTTGTAATTGGTTCAATGCTGCACATCAACGTTTTTTCCGCTGTTGTTACCGGCTTCAGATGAGTGCGCATGTGTTGTGTGTCGCAGCATATACTCCCCATCGGGGCCCTCGTCCTTGACTTTTTTCTGCTGCTGTGCGTGGACTGGGAGCTAGTGACGACAGAGGTGCTGCTTCATGACTTTACCCTCTTGTAGCAGAGGCAGGGCTCGTTGCCCTGCGTAGGGCACCGGCTCTCTCTCTCTCGTCCCACTCGTGTGTGTGCGTGTGTGTGTGAACTGGGTCTCTTTCTTGACTTCGTCAAGCGATTTTTAGTTGGTGTCATGGTTTCCGGTGTCGGCTAGAGAGCGCCGGCGCGCACGGGGAGTGCTGATGCAGATCCCATATGCATAGCTTCTCGCGCGCTCTCAAGCGAACTCATTCGAAGTCCGTCTCCCAGGGTAGTGGATTACTTTTCCGCTGGCCAGCGAAAATCTTTGAAGCGCTCGGGGAGGCTCATCCAAAACACGCGAGCGCGCGCAGAGGTAGCCACACACACACACACACACACACAAATGACAAAACACAGAGAGTAGAATACGAAGGACGCACGCATGGATGCGCCCACAGGCACGCAAACAACCCCATCCATTCCTCAAGAGAGGGAGCAGAACAAAACGTAGATCAGCCTGCTTCCTTTTTTTGTTTGTGTATGCGTCTGCGTCTCCGCGGATATTTATGTAGCTCTCACACCCTTCATCTCGCGGCTCTCGCACAATGCTATCGGCCTCTTTGCCGTTTCCTGGCTCCGCTTCTTGTGCTTAACTGCCTTTCGGTGCCCTTGTCTCTCTCTCTCTGTGCACGTGCACAGCTCCCTCCCCACACATGGTGCGTCGTTATTGTTGCTGTTGTTTATTTTATGTCTTCGTCCCGTTTCCCTTTTTCGCTGAGCCACGTCCGTTTCTGTGCTTTTTACACATCAGTGTGTCCTTCACATACATAAATATATATATATTTATGTATATCCGTGTTGTGTGTCGTGGTCTCGTGGGGGATGCCTGTGTGAGGGGTGCGTGCGGGAGTGGTGGACGGAGAAAGCGCGGCGGATCTCCCCCCCCCCCGGCGCCTCATCTCTTGTTCCAGTGCCCTCCTTGCACATGACCGATGACGCGGGTGGAGAGCGCGGACGCACACAGAGGAGGAAGGAGCATGCGTAGACTGGGGAAAGGCAAATGGTGGCACCAGTGAGTAGGCATGAGGCGCAGGTATCCGCTTGCATCTTCTTTCCTTCTGACGACGCACTGCGAATTATGCAGCTGAGCATTGACCTCGCTTGTTGATCTCCGTCGGACTTGCCATGCTAACGACTGGGCACTCTGGCCCACTCCGAACGTTCTTTGAATCAGGGAACATCTATATGGGTACGCCCGTCTTTTCCTCCATCTAACTGGCCCCATAAGAAGCCCTGTGTAACAGGCGCGGTGCTGTGATGGGCTCTTGTGTGTGATGCTGCTTGCACTTTCCCTCTTTTCGTGGATGTGACGCTCGTTTGCGTGCTTGTCTGTCTTTCTTTGCGCTTTGTTTGCCGTTTGGTAGTATTTGTGCATGTTGCCTTGGTGGCCCTCGTCTAGTCTCTATATCCTCATACACTGTAGTAGTCGTAACTCTCCTTACTTGCTGCGTCTTTTTTAGGCTTCATTCTACTGTTGACGTCTGCCTGCCCAAGTGAGTGCATTCTTGTCCACCCCTCGTGCTGTGTGCAAACTACGGCGGAGGAGGGTGAGGAGACGTGTTCCAGCACAGGAGCGATTCGTGTCGGCAAGGTGAGAGAGGAGTTCCACACAACAACTAGTGACGACAGGGACTATCAGTGCCTTCCTACCTCCTACACAAACACACACACACACACACACACACACACACACACTTTCCGTCTCATCACGCCCCTTCTTCGACGATGGATATCGCTCTGCTACTTGCATAATTTCCTGGTTGCTGTCTCTGCACGTGTCATTGTACTTCTTTGATGCCCTTGTATACACGAATGGAGTACGTCTGTGCGTGCGCTTTCTCTCCTATCGGTGTATGCGTGCTTGTCTGTGTGTGCTCAGTCCCTCTTCTATAGCTCTCTCGAATTTTTTTCCCTTTTCATATTGCTGTTCTTGCGCATCTCTTCTCTCCTTCCCGCTTGTCCCATCCATTGCGTTTGCTGTCCTGTTCTCACGCTCTGTTGTCTCAGTCGTCTTCGATTCTCACTCGGTCCGCCTGTCGGCATGAGAGTGTGCGCGTCCGTGTACATGTTTCGCGTCCTCCTATACATATGTAGATGTATGTATATATGGTGAGCATATACGCACGCATACACGCTCCCGTCTACACACCATGCTGCGCGCGTGTAGATCAAATACAGAACGAGTGAAGTAAAATTTCAACAGGCAGACACACACAACGAGACACCGAAGGGCGATAGCAGATCGAAAGCGCTCTGTGAGGAGGGTGGTGTTCAGCGGACACTGACTGTGCGGGCTTCTGTGTGTGTATGTGTGTCGGGGGGGAGGGAGAGAGGAAGGAAATGGAAAAGGGGAAAACACCACGACAATGTCAAATCGGGTGCATAACCCCCTTGTTGCCTCGAGACGGTGAAGCTCTTGCTGTCCCCACCCTAGCCACCGCTCCGCGCACTCCTCATCTTCCCTTGTTCCCGTGCTGAGGGTGATAATGCTTGTTCCACCTCTCTGAATCGTTGTGTACGGGACACTTGTTGGCCGCGATAAAGGCGAAGGTTTGAGCGCCGGTAGTACTGCATGATGGCCGCTGCATACGTGGCGCACGAATGGACGATTCAAACTCGTCGGAGGTGAGTACACTACCCCTAATCTACCCCATATTGTTACTCCCTTGCTCACTTATCGTACGACCGCCGTCTCTCGTCTTGCCAGCTCACATTTGCTTTGTGGGGCATTCCAATACACGAATACGCTTTGCTCTCCCTCCGTCTCCTTTTCCTTTCACCCGCACAATTGAGACTAGCAGCGCCCCCTTTTGCTAGCTCTCTTTTCCCAAGGTCATACACTCAAAACAGTATAAACGAGTGCGATCCCCCTCCGCCCCGTTCTCTTCCGTTGTATTCCGAGATCGAAATACCTGGCTCTCAAAACCGAAGCAAGCGGCTTTTTTTTTTTTACAGCGAAACATGTTCCGCGCGACCGCACTCTCACTGGGCAAAGCCCTTGTAATTGCTGAGGTGGTGAGTGGGAAGGTCTCACCAGCGACGCTGTCCGCTATTACAGGGGCCTCAAAGGTGGGCCCTGTGACGATCCTGGTGGCAGGCGCGTCCGCCAAGGATGAAGGTCAGGTGCTGGCCAAGATCAAGTCTGTAGAAAGCGTACTTGTGACGGTCGGAGAGCAATACAGCCATGGCCTCCCAGAGGAGTACGCTCCGCTCATCGACGCAGCGGTGAAGGCGAACGGTTACACGCACGTGTTTGCCGGGACTTCGGCATTCGGCAAAAATGTGATCCCCAGGGCGGCAGCGAGGCAGGGATGCATGCCTATTCCGGAAGTCACGGAGATCGTGGACGAGAACACCTTTGTCCGCCAGATGTATGCTGGCAATGCCATCACAACCATCAAGTCGTGCGATGCGATCAAGTACTGCACGCTGCGCGGGACGGCATTTGAGCGAGCCGAGGTAGAGGGCGGTAACGCCGCCGTGGTGGATCTCGCTGCAACCCCTGTGGCGGATAAAGCAAAGTTTGTAGAAGATCAGGTGTCCACCAGTGACAAGCCCGACTTGATGACGGCGGCGACCGTCATCGCTGGAGGCCGAGGTATGAAGAACGGCGATAACTTCAAGATTCTCGAAGAGCTCGCCGCCCCGCTGAGCGCAGCTGTCGGCGCTACGCGCGCTGTTGTAGACGCTGGCTACGTGCCAAACGAGATGCAGGTCGGCCAGACAGGCAAAACCGTCGCGCCGAACTTTTACCTCGCGTGCGGCATCTCCGGCGCTATCCAGCACGTGGCAGGCATGAAGGACTCAAAGGTGATTGCGGTGGTCAACACTGACGAGGAAGCGCCCTTCTTTCAAATTGCCGACTACGGCATTGTCGATGACCTCTTCAAAGTGGTGCCCGTCCTGACAGAAAAGGTCAAGGCTGCTGGTGGCAAATGAGACACCACAGAAAAAAGGATGAGCGCATACGGCATACAAGAACGGAGAGCATCCGGGGGTAGGGCATTGCCTGAGGTGCTGTGAAGCAAGTAAGGTGAGGGAAAACGGAGGCGCCTCTTCGTGGTCGCATTGTAGACACGTCTTCTTGTATCTTGACAACACAACAGAGTCCTCCCCCCCCCCCCCCCCACCACCACCACACATGCACACTCTAACGTTTGTTTCCCATGTCATTATTTGCATTATGAGTGAAAGGAGCGGATGTGTAAACGGGCCGCAGGAACACCAGCGATGGCCCTCTGTGATGCGCCAGAGCCCGGAAGCTGCCCATAGACTGCAGACATTTACGCGTCTGGATGAGTGGGTCATACGTGCGTCTTTTTGTGTGTGCTCGACCACTATGGCACACCTACTTTCCCCAACCTCCTTCCTACTGTCGTGCACCTGTGTCGCTTGTGGTTCCCCTACTCCTGGCGCCACTGTGGCCCGTCGCGTATGCCTTCTTCTGCTCACCATGTCGGTGTTCATTGCAGATAGGAATACACGAGGACGAGGTGGCCAAGACGGAAAAGCCAGCCATGCCAGATCCGCCGATGTCAAACGTATGGATGGCAAACACGGTTCACCGGCTTTTGAAATCGCGCTCAACGCCGAGGAAAGAAGCTCTTGGCAGCCGCTCCACACCAAAAGACGGCGGATGCTGAGCTCACGAGACCGGAGGCGGTCATAATCACCCAGCTCCGCGAGGGATACCTCCCGGCATATTGGACTCCTGCAACAGTAGGAGGGATGGCAGCGACGCCCATGGAGTGCAGATGCTGCGCTGGCGCCGTGGTGCCCCCTCTACCATTTCTTCCAGAGGTTCTGGGGCTGGAGCAGGGTCCTGGGCTGTGGCCCGCTGCCGATTCACGAATCCAGTCCATGGAGCTACTGATCGTACAGCCTACACGCGAGAAACAGATAGGAAGCAAACGCAAGAGGAGCCCGGTAGACGCATGGCCCGGTTCAGCGGCAGAATGGTTTGCTCTGGACGACTGGGGTCAAACCGTGGCTCAAGACAGACAGGGCAAGAGTGTGCTTACCCGCGCCCCGTTTGCTGACACGCTAGTGGAAGAGCGCCTACGTGGCCGAGAAAACGGGAGCTCTCTGGAGATTTGCATACTTTTGAAAGGATAAGAATGGTGAGTGTGCACGCTGCCTGTGAGTGAAGTACATGCTCTCTATGCGTCGCAGGCGTGACTGATAGCTTTCCCTGTGCTACCAGCCTCTGAGCGTGCAGACGGACACCTGCCTGTGTAGGACCGGACGCAACGGTCCTTTATGTATTTGGTTGCTGCTACCCAGTTTTGGTGTCGCTCTGTCCCTAACTGTGTGTGCTTGTGTGTGTGTGTATGTGTGTGTGTGTGTGTGATGTTCGCTCTCGCGAGTGAGGCGTCCGTCTACGACCTCTTTTTTGTTGATGTTTTCTTTTTTCGCGATGCATCTGGCTTTCTGTCACCCTGAATGCGTCTCTGCCGTCGTGGCAGGGTACGTGCCCGAATACGCCGAACGGTCGGCGGGACCCCCTCCCCCCCCCCACACACACACCCAGCCGAAGGCACAACGAGCACGACAGGCAAGACTGGAGAAGGGAACCCAACAAGATGGAAGGGGAAGGGGGTGAGGTATTGGGAAAAGGGGAAACCCCACCACCGCGGGCGTTCTGGCACGAAATGTCATGTTCACGTGCCGGTCCTTGAAAGGCACCGACGCAACGACTCTTGTCGATTTTCTGTCGTGTCTTTCGAACGGTTCTCCGCTCTTTTGGCATTGCGCGTACAGGTCACACACACACACACACATGCACATACACGGATACATCTATGTATGTATATGCGTCACCCCATCTACATATGCGTATGTGTGGTTCGCTTTTGCAGTATGATGCTGTGTTCTTTTTGCTTTGTGGAGTGTATTGTGGTGGTTCCTCTTCTGTGCTCAACTGTGCTGCTCTGCAAGGCCTTGGGCCCCTCGTCTGTTGCTGTCTTTCTCTGCGAGGATATCTCTGTTTTTTTTCCATTATTTATTATTGTTGTTCGTTTGTGGGCATGTCCCTCTTGTGCGTCGTGGCGGCGCACTCCCCCTTCTCATCGACCATGGAATCTCACACCGCCTACCACCGCACCCGACCCCGCACATGATGCTCACCCAATAAAACATCCGCTGAAAGTGAGGTTCAGACAGAAAAGCAAGAGGAGTTTTGACAAGCCGACATATCTCCACCCCAGGGAGTACTTCATGGGCGCGCCAATTCTTGCAGCGGCTCGCACCCGCCGTCAAGCACGGACGCAAGACCTCCTCTCAGCGTTTATTCTCGTCTCTCATGTCCCTTTTGCACCACAATCTCCGCCGATACACACACACACACACACACACTTCCCTTGCTTCTTGCACTTGCCACATTCTTAGCGCACACTTCTTGGCTCTCCCTCTCTCGAAACTAGAGAAACACGCCCCATGTTCCGCACCGTTACCTCTCCTACTCTCGCCAAGGTGCCCTACGCCACTCTGTTTGAGTACAACTATGTCCTCAAGAAGGTGTTTCAAGCACAGCCGTCAAAGGTGGCGCTGACGCTGGAGCTGCCAGGGGTTCCGGAAGTGCAGTTCACGTACGGGCAGCTGCAGCGCGATGTAGTGGCGATGGCGGACGCGATGGTTCGGCGCAACGAGGCAGTGGCGCAGGCGCGCGGTGAGGCTTCGCTGAGCTGGTTGCAACCAAGCAAACCGGCGCACGTGCGCAGCGTGTTTGCGCAAGGGAAGCGGACACCGAGTTGCGACTACATGAAGGATACAGGCTTCTACACAACGTCCGTGCTGTGCGGTCCAGGGTACACGTACGTTGTGTCACTGCTGGCGATCTGGTCGCTGAACCAGCTCGCGACACCGATGTCCGTCTCTCAGCAGTATAAGCAGGAACTAATGTACGTGCTGGAGCACAGCGGCAGCCGCAGCATTGTGGGTGAGACAAAGCTGTTGAAGGAAAAGTTACCCGCTGAGTACGAGGAGCTGCACGTTCGCAGTGAGGCGGATATCGACAAAATACCGAAAAGTGTGATGGGGGGACCAAAGCTGCATAACAACTCTACTGTCAACCTCAACACGTTCCTCGTTGAGAGCGTCTACGACGCCACTCTTCTCGTGCGTGAAATCGCTGAAAAGCGGCATACAGAGGGAACCGCCATGGTGGAGATGGAGTGGTTACCGCCCGCGGAGAACACCTGTGCATCGATTCGGAGCGCCGACGATCTAGTGAAGCGTCTCGAGGAGGAGAAGGCCGCTGCCAAAGCTCAGGAGTTGGATCGACAAGCAGATATTCTGCAGCAGGAACATCTCCACCGGAACCGAGCGCCAATGCAAGACAGAGGCGCTGCTGATCCTGAGGAGAGCGACGTGGATAGTGATGGCCTCTTTTGCTTCGACTCGGCGCACCTTGATAGCCTGAATCTCGTCTACCAGCGCTGGTACTCCACGCCTTCAGCGCGCCCCAGCAAATACGACGACTGCCTCATGATCTACACCTCCGGTACGACGGCAAAGCCGAAGGGGGTGGTGCATACCCACGCCAGCGTGACTAACATGGTGAAAGTGCTTCAGGATGCATGGGAGTGGAAGGAGATGGACAGTATTCTTCACCTCTTGCCGTGGCACCATGTACATGGTCTGGTAAACATCCTCCTGTGTGCCATTGCCTCTAACGCTCGTTGTGTTGTTACCACCTTCGACAACGCGGCGCGGGTGGCACATCGATTAGAGCAGGGTGACATCACACTCTTCATGGCGGTGCCCACCATCTACGTGAAACTTATTGATGCAATACAGCGCAAGTTCAGCCCTATTGAGAAGACGGGCTTTCGAAAGGCTTGCATGAAATCTGTGCGTCTCATGGTGTGTGGCAGCGCACCCCTTCCGGTGCCTACGCTTAAGCAGTTCCGCGAGCTTTCGGGCCACACGCTGCTGGAGCGCTACGGCATGACAGAGATCGGTATGGCCCTCAGTCAGCCGCTCCACCCTCTCTCCGACAGACACCCCGGAACGGTGGGCTCGACGTTGCCGACGGTACAGGCAGAAGTGCACCACCCAGAGACGACGGAGGCGATGGAGCAGGCCGCCGGAAATGAAGCTGAGTTCGACGAGGTGGGCGGGCTGGTCATCGCGTCGGAGTCGCTGTTCGACCGCTACTGGAACAATGCGGCAGCTACCAAGAAGGAGGTGCGAACGAACGCGGCAGGGATGCGGTTCTTCGACACAGGCGATACCGTTGGCATGCGACGACCCGGGGGAAAGCCTGCCGTGTACACAATTCTTGGGCGGTCGAGCGTCGACATCATCAAGTCACGCGGGTACAAACTGTCTGCGCTGGAGATCGAGGCGGCGCTTCTTTCGCGCACAGACCTGTTTTACGAGATGGCTGTTGTTGGAACTGCGGACGCAGTGCAGGGTGAGAGCGTTGTGGCGGTGGTTGCCATGCAGCCGGAGGCAGCGAGGGCGCGTGGCATCGCGTTTGGCGAAGGCGCCGCGTGGCACGAGTCTGCACCGTTGTCCGAAGAGCTGAAAAAAGTTGCCCTGGAGCTGCTGGCACCTTACAAGTGCCCGTCGCGGTACATTGTCGTGCCAGAGATCCCGCGCAACCCAACGGGTAAGGTGAACAAGAAGAACCTGAAGAAGGTACTGGGTCTCTCGTGAGGTGCCTTACGCGTTGCAGGTGGAGTGTGTTATCTGTGGGAAGCAAGGGATGGACGGTGCTACTTGCGCGGAGGAGCTGCCCTCTCTTTCTATGTATGTTTGTGTGTGTGTGTGTGTGCTCGCTCCCCTTTGCGGTTGCTCACCATGTGAGGAGGCTGGGTCTTGACAGGGCTGATGCGTTTATGGCAGACGCGGTTGCACGTGCGCACTGCGTCTAAGTTTATCTTTTTGCAGTTTCCATCACCACCTCTCGCACTTTCTAGCGAGGAGCATGGCGTTCTGAAGGTAACTTTTTCTTCTATCGCCACCTGAGAGAGGACCGGAGCGCCTGTCTCTGCGCAGGAAGCGAAGGAAATGAGCCGACGTCGATGCGCAAACACACACACACACACACACACACACACACGTCGACGTAGAAGTCACTGTTGTTCCTGTCGTCGCTTATTTGAATATCAGGACAAGAACGGTTTCTTTTGCGTTCTCATTCACATGCGTGCTCCCGACCCTTAGCGGAAGGGGAGGTGGGAGGGTATGGAGGATGGCAACAACAGAGAAGACAGAGCGGCGTTTGGTACCACAAGGGTGGTGGTGGTCTCGTGCGTGTCGGCGTGCGTGTATCTCCCTACTTGTAGTGGGCTTGTCCGATGGGCTTGCGTTTTCGCGGCTGTGTGATGTGTGGAAGCACTGACTGCAGCAACCACTATCACTCATGATGGATTCGTATCTCACACCTTTCGGACGGTGAGTCGTCATCCCGCTTCTCTGCTCTTTCCTTATGGCTCCCTGGGGATCAAGTCGATCTTCCACTGCAGCCCATCCCCTGCAGTCTTCTTCACACTTTCATGGCTCTCGGCTGCACAGTCGCTAAGCTCACCCACACATTGGCACACAGATGTGCGATGCATTGGGTGAGCCGTGGCTGGGCGGCGAGCGCCAACAAAGAGGTGCACCGTCACTATCCGTGAGGACGCCTTAGTGAGGTGAGATTGTGTTTTCGTTGCGCTATCCCTTGATTGTGTCTTTTCCTTTTGGTCCCCGATGGCGGAGGCTCTCGTATGGGCCCTCACAGGAAAAGACGCGGTTGCAACCACTTCACAGAGAGTGAGCGGATGACCTCCGCTCCCCCGTTGTCCCTGTGTGGCTCTGTAAGTATTCGTGTGGCACTGTTATTATTATTATTTACCCCGTTTTGTTTCCGTCACTGTAGCGCTCGCCGGTGTGTAGTTTTCTCTAGGCCTTCGCGCTCACACACCTTGATATCGTCGCGTGCCCCCTCCTCCTCCCCCTCCCCATTGTTGTCTTCCAACCTCGCCCTTATTCTCTCGTGTTATGATATATATATATATATATATATATACAGCGTTACAGACTTCGAAGTTGGGGCAGTTCCATGCGCAGAAGGAAGTTGGGGTATGCTGCTCATTGGTGATGGGCCTTGGCGCCCCTTGGTACGTGTTGGGTCCAACACACACACGGCAAGAAACTACCACAGGAGGCTGGGCTCGTTCTGGAATGATTCCGGCACTTCCTGCGCGTATTTGTTCCTCTGCCACTGTAGAGAGGGTTCCCCATCCTTGCCGATTTCCGGCGCTCCTTTACATGTGCGGTCGAGTGCTTTGCATAGATGCGCTCCTGCCTCTTAGACCGTATTACGGACCCGCACCCGCACCCCGAAAAGGGGAACGCGGAAAGGTTGTAGCCATTCTTTCTGGTAAGGTTGATGCGGCCACGGGTGTGGTCAGATGAGTGCGAACGTAAACCCTGTAGACTCACCACTAGGCCTGTCGCGCACCGACTACGGTGGCGGCGGTGCAGCAGCTGCTATTACTCTCTAGAGTCTGTCTGCCTCTTTAACGAGAGAGCTCATTGGTGACATCGATGCCGGCAGCGACGATACCACTCATGTCAACTGCGCAGGTGGTGAAGCGGCGCACAGCATCGCTGGAAACAATGGCGGACTCATTAGCGCGAATGGGACTCTTCTAGCGGATAAGCAGCAAGACCTCTCTACATCGAGCAATACGCGCCAGTTGACTACAACCACGGAATCGCCCCGTCGACACTGCCTTCCAACCTGTTGTGAGTGAACAACCTCCACGTATCCTACAGTGTCCTCCGTAGCCGACAGCACCGACACGTGGCGCTGTATAGAAACCGCCAGAGCTCAGTGCATGTGAAAGCTGATCGGCTGATTCACAATCTTGCTCTACGACTCGAGAGCGCAGGTGCTGCAAGCACGGACTCCAGCTGTTACTTCTAAAAACAGGTGTGGCGAAAGGGTGCCCCGTAGCTCCGGGGCCAGGCATGTCTCTTTCCCTTGCCCACGCAGGGAAAAAGGTGCACCTCTTCTTCAACCGCCGGGCAGCCACCGGTAATGCGAGGCGGCATCCTCGAGCTGCAGAAAGCGTATGTGCTGTTCGCGATAGCTCTGACGATGCGGCCGCATGTAATGGAAAGCCGCTTCGCGCATCGGCAGGTTTTCCGGAAGGCAACGTTATCTTCTCCGCCGCCCTACCGGATCGCTCTCGATTGGCACGGGCAATAGCGGCAGCTGCGTCTCTCCCAGGAATACGTCGTTAAACGATTGCCTTTGTAAAGGGAAAGAAGTGGCATCTTCTCGATGACCAGGTTCCGGGAGCACACTGGCGCCGGCCACCGTGTCTGCACGCCGGCACCTGCAAGCTGACGGTTGCGCACCATAACGTACCCGACCAAGGAGCTGAAGGAATTCCTTTGATGCGCCACTCGGACATGTGCTGGTGACAGAAGGCGGTGCAGTGCAAAAGATAGCCGCTCAGTTATACACCAACGTATGAGTAGGAGAAGGGAGGTGTGCACGCATGGGTTTGGCTCTCTCCCTATATCTGATACCTTGCTGGTCTTCATGGCACGCGTACATGGACCCCCTGCTCTCGTCCCCCGCGGCGACCCCACATTTGCGTAGTTCTTGCTTAGGTTTCTCCTCTGCATCTGGCTTATACTAAGTCGAGAGTCTCCTCCCTCGATAACGTAGAGGGCTCATGTCGGTCGGCGCACACCTGGTCCGCAGCGTAGAAAACTAGACTACTTCTTCAGGTAGCTGTACATGTGTGCGAAGTTCATCCCATGCTTAGAACAAGGCGTTGTAATCCCTGGTGGGGATGTGGACATCTCCTGCAGCTCCTCTCATATCCTTCTTGTGTTGCCCTTCCACCCCTGAGAGGTGCGAGACGAGCTCGTGCCCACGCTGACAATGTCGTCTCTGGCCTTTTCTCCCTCCTTGCCTTGTGCTTTGTCGTTTATCTGTTTGTGCACAATCGTAGTCTCGCTCGTTGCTGGAGACGTGCTTCCGCTTATCCCCGTCGTTGCGTGCTACACCGCACATTATCGATCACGCGCGCATTCAAGCCAACCGTCTGTTTTCTGTGCCTAACGGGCTCACTTGTAGGTAATCACGCACACGCTGCAGCTTACGACTCATCGGTATTATCGCCCTCGCTGACGGCCATTTTCGCATCCCCGTTCTATACCCAAGCGAATGTTTCGGATGCCTGTATTCGGCACAAACATGCTCAGAGCTGGCTGCATGCTGGCGGCGGCTGGTGTGGCTGTTGCGTATGCTGTTGATCCAGCGAACGTGGATGCCTGCATATCCATCATGTACCCACAGAGTGCCGGTTTCTTTGGCGCCATGGGCGCGGCCGCCGCCCTTGTCTTTGCCAACCTGGGCTCTGCATACGGCGCGGCCAAGTCCGGCGTTGGTGTCGCCTACCTCGGCCTTACCGCCCCTGAGAAGATTATGCGCGGCATCGTGCCGGTCGTCATGGCGGGTATCCTGGGTATATATGGTCTTATTATTGCTGTCATCATCAACAATAACATCCACACGGAGGACACTAGCTATTCCTCCTACGCAGGCTTTCTTCACCTCGGCGCTGGTCTTGCGGCTGGGCTCGCGGCCCTCGGCGCCGGTCTCTCTATCGGCGTTGTCGGGGACACTGCGGCTCGCGCGTATGGTAAGCAGGACCAAATTTTCGTGGCGATGGTGCTAATGCTGATCTTCTCCGAGGCGCTAGGCCTTTACGGGCTCATCATTGCGCTGCTGATGAACAACCAGGCGAACCGATACACCGATCTCTGCAGCGTTTCGTAACGCATGAAAGGGATGCGCCCTAAACGACAACATGTGAGTGCTTTGTGGCGCACGTCGAAGAGTGGAACCAAAGGGCTGTTATTACCAGGGGTGTGTGGAGTAGGGTACCGGATAGTCGGCGCGGTAGCCTGGTTGCAGAGGCTTGCGCAGTGATAACAAGATGTCTGTGTTTGCTGCTTCTTGGAGATGCTTGCGGCGCACAAAGCATCTTTTTTTTTCCCATCTTCTCTAGCCACATGTCTTCTTGCTTGCTCCTGTGTGTGCGTGTGCGCCGTCAGGTATGTGCGCGGTCGGCTGAGCTACCGGACGCGAGACAGGTAGTCTGTGCTCTGAGGTGGAGTCATATTGTTCTTCTTTTGCCTTTCCGTTTCTGAGGTTGTCGCCCTTCACACTCCACTTCGCCTTGCCAACGCGCATTTTATGTGTACTCGGTGTGCCCGGCATTGGTCTACTCGTTGAAATACCTTTGTCGTGTTAGCGTCGGTCTGTTCCCGTTGCTACTCTGGCCGGTATACAGACCCGTTCTTTGTCCTTGTATGTCTGTGTCCCGTCGGCGGATACGTTTTTGCGGTGAAGCTGAGGAGAGGACGCGCTGAGAATGACGATGAGCCATGCACACTTGACGCAGACTGTTCAGGGAGGTCCTGGCGCTTCTTTTTTTTTCTTCTGGTGCATCCTCGGTTGTTCCTGCGTTGTTTCGTGATGCTGGTGATAATCATAGAAGCACTCTCGTGACTCTATGTGCTGCTGTTTAGTGACACCGTATCAAGGTGTGAAGTGCCCCCCACCCCTCCCACCCCCCACCACCAGCATCACCACACCCTTCACTCTCCCAAGACCACTGAACACAAGAAATCGGAACACGCCCTTCAACGTACATATATATATATATATAGATATGCGGTTGATGCTCACTGGATAGTCTTTGATAGGCTGCTCAAATCACACGGCTCTATGGCAGCCTCCGCTGGTAGAGGCCGATAACGCAGAGTGCGCTGCGTGGTCTAGCAAGAAGTCTCCTACTCAAACGAAGTAGAGCCCCACCCCACCCCTCCCGCGACGCCACATCCTGGAAACTGCTGAGAGACTGCACCGCTGCTTTCCCTCACGTGACATTGTGTTTCTCACAGAAAAGGCGCACGCAGAAGACATAGCCGAGGTGGGGATAGTCTTTGCTTGGCCACGCATGATCTACGTGCGGAACTCGTGAAGAGACGTACACACATGCGACGCGACTGTCATTTTCATCTTTCCTCTCTCCTGTGTGTCTGCTTGCAAGTTCCACCCCGGCATTCATTCCTCTCGCACTGAGATGCTCGACACAGGCCGCACAAACGGAGCACACGAACACCTCCTCCTCTCATCCTTAACGTCAAAATAGTGGCGCGTGTATTGACTCGCTTGCTTGGCTTGCAAGAGGAGCATGCAACCAGGCACAACCCCAATTCTCTTTACTGCCACGATTTTCCCCCTCCCTAGATGGCAGAGACTTCTCTGAAACTTTTCTCACGTTGACGCATTGCATCCCAGGCGTGTCCTGTGAAGTTGCCTGCTCCTTCATCGTGGCCATACTTTTTTGACGGCACCGGCGCCGTGCCGGCTCCTCGGCAGTGGCGTTGCTCACGGACTGTACTCGTTGCGTGTCATCTACGCCCTCGGGCACACCGCATACGCGCCCTTTACACTGTGGCACAGCGGCCGCCGCTTTAGTTCTCGTGTTTCCTCATCTCTTTTTTTTTCTATATTCGTCGCTCGCATCAATCCTGTGCACGCGCTCCCCTGCTTTGTGTGACCTATGGGCGCCGTCTTGAGGGGCGCCCTCAGACATCTCACGGCGGATCGTCACTGGGAGGTCGATGACCTTGCCCCGCCTTTTTGTCGGATACCGTTTCCTGCGGCCTCTGATGAGGACGAGCTGTCTGCTCGCTCCTATCTCTGGGGATGTCTTCGTGCTCTGAGTACAGATGGGTGGGCCAAGGGTAAGCCGATACGTTGGCGCATTCCAGAGAACGTGAGACTCTCTGGCAGGGCTGGCAGTAAAGGTAGCGCTTCTGACAAGAGGGAGACTGAAGGTCAGGCTGTGGCTGACGTGCTGCCGAAGCTTCTCTTAGCGCTATCCTCGTATCACTTAGTCACCTTCTCTGTCGAGGGTCACAGCGAGGTCACTGCTGCGGATGTGCACCACTGGGCGTCATGGTTTGGGTCAGATGCAGTACTTATGACGTCATCGGTGGCGCCGTGGAGAAACATTCGTGTTGCAAACCTGAGCGACTGTTCTCTGGGGGACGCCGGGGTGCAGGCGCTCTTTTCCATTGTCTTCCCTAGCGCTACTGCGTCCACGGCACCGTCAAGAGAAGGCTCTGGGCATGCTGTGCCATCACCGTTCCGAGCACTTCTCCCTTCGCTCGAGTACTTGATACTCGACGGGGTAGGTCTGACAGACCGCGGTGCGGTGTGGGTGACCTCCTACTTGGATGCGGTCGCACGGTGTAGAGATGCCGCGCGCTCGTGTGGTGCACGTGATGACGCGTCCGCGCCTCCCTGCAGGCGCGACCTTCTGCATACACTCTCTCTACAGCGAAACACACTGGGAGTCGTCGGGGTGGTCAAGTTCTTGCGCACGTCCCTCGTGCGTTCCTTCAGTACGGGGAGCGAAAACGGGCGCATCGTAGACGCTGTCGATCTCTCTTGGAATTCTTTGGTATCTGGGCTGCGTGGCTGTACTGGCGAGGGGGAGAACAGCTGGGCCGTCCGACGGAAGCTTCTCATTGCTCTCGGTGCGGGCATGGCGCGATTCACGTGTGAAAGACAACCCCCCGCAGCAGCAGAAGCATTACCACCGCATCGAGGTTCTCTCCTCTTAAGGGGCTGCGGCGTGGACGAGGCGGACGTACGTGCGCTGTATACTGAAGGTTTTCTCTTTGCTTTTCTCGAGTGGTTTCGCGAGGCGGGGCACCGGGAGGTGGGTGACCTGCTACACTCCTCGGCGCGGCAGGTTTCCCTCCCACCCTTGTGCATGCACCTGACCAAGATTGACCTCAGTCATAACCCCTCCCTCGGTGATCGTGGCGTCGGGCAGCTGTTGAGTGCTCTTCTATGTCTGGAAGAAACGCGTGAAGTATCGCGCACCACGTGGGCTCCGCTCGGCTCTGCTCAGCACACATTTGTTTCTATCGAGGAGATTGTGTTGCGCGACGTTGGCTGTACAGATGCAGTGCTGGCAAATGTGGTGAGACTGTTGAGTTCGAGCATTCATCGAGCAATTTCAAGTCTGGCGAAGCAGGGGTGCACAGGTGGCCCGTTATCCAAACTCGAAGGCGTCTTTGAAGAAGAGGTGCATCGCATACTTCTCGACGAGGTGCACATCCTGGCAGGCCTTCGTGCGGAGGGGGATCAGCAGCACACTGAGAATTCCGCGAAGAAGAATCTCACACCGTGCACATACTTGCCCTCTCTCCGGTTACTGGACCTCTCCGAGAACTCGTTCTACTCAGCTACCCTTATCGGTGCCGTAATGGCTGGAGCTGCTCTACGAGCATCATATGTGCCTTCTCTCGAATCGAACTTGGAGGCCATGGAGCATTGTGCGGTACAAAAGGGTGACGACTTACTGTCGCGTAAGACGGGTCTGAGTAGAACTGCTGGCGAAGACTGTTTTGCCTTGGGCTTGGAAGACTGTGGGCTCACGGATACGGCCTTGCTGCAGTTTCCACATTCACTGCAACTGCTATGCGTTGTGATGCCAACGTACGAGCGACCACTCTTTTCTACGGATTACTGCCCTTCCCCCGTTGAGCCACGACATCCCACCCAGCCCCAGTCACGTAGATGCACTTGGTATCTCGGAGGCAACCGTCTCACTCACTCAACGCTCCTTCGACTTCGGAAGTTTACAGAAACCCTGATGCAGTGCACGTCTCTGGGAAGCCAACTGTGCACTGTGAACGCCTACGTGGAACGTAATGCGATACTGCATCCTGTGACCACAGTGGAGCAGAGCGCGGAGGAAGAAGACGTGGAGAACAGTGAAGCGGTAGTCATGGACGGCGCTGATGTGTCTTGGCTCGGCATCGCGGTTGCGCAGGATAAGGTCTCATGTGACAGCATCACTAAACGGGCATGTTCAGCAAGCAATGCTGCTTTTGCTGACCGCCATTCAGCCCTTCACGACTTCATGGAACGGCGGGTGAGTTGGCAGCAACTTCCATCGCTGCGCACGTTCGCGGCTGTGGAGAGGGTCCCCGATCCTTCCCATTTCTGCATTGCGTCAACGCCGCTCCAGCGGCGGGGGCCGCACAGAAATGCGGCGGAGTTCGACACCTGTGCAGTGCACTCTGTTCACAGCACAGCCTCTGGTGCTGCGGCACCGGCACCGATTGCGGGTGTCACTGCACCAGATATGCGAAACGCGCAAGAGTGGGCGTACCGCTCGAGAGGTACCAGTGGCGAACCCGAGACATCCCTCACCTATACAGATGGAGACACTGATGATTCAGTCGGCTCTATGGGCTTTCACGATCACTGTGCGGCGTTGTGGGCATTACCATGGACGATGACGGTACACACCAATGACCCCATTGATGCCTTGATTGCCGAGGCGGAGCAGGTGATGCGGGAGCGGCGCCATTTTGTCGAAGTGGGCCGCCACCTCGGGAGCCCTGAGATGCTTTCAGACTGGCTCCCTCCATCACTACCTGACACCGATAGTGGCCTCGGGTGACTTCAGTCGTGGAGGGTCGGCATCAGGAAGAATGGAAGGCCACGTGCTTGCTCCAGTTTGTGTGCCTGTGCCAATGAATGTTCGCGCAACACCAAATACAGCAAGACAGACTCAAAAAATGGTGCGGCGGGAAATCCGGACAGCACGCAGACAACTCTGCAAGAAGGACACAAAACGGAAGCGGGGCGAGAGAGAGTGTGTGTGGCACCAAATCTCACCAGCCCAGTGAGTATGGCGAATGCACCACTTCTGCCGCACCGTAGCTGGCTCCCCGTATTACTTGAGTGCAGGTGAGGTTCTTTAAGGCAAGAGCGCCTCCTGGACATGTTCTGAAGTACAGAGAGCGTCCCAATGAATCGCACGTGTAGTTGCACCCCCTCCCCCTCCCTTCCCATTTGTCAAGACGTCTTATCATCCCCCTCCCCCCCCCAAACACACACTTGTTTTTCTTCCAGCGAACTTTCCAGAGCGCGGTGAGTGTGTGCGCATACATTTTCAACATCAAAGCTCTCCACGGCGGAGCAGACACGGCACCATTTTAGTAGTCTTTGCGTGTGCTGCAAACAAAGACCCTACTCGTGAGCGTGATTATGTGAAAGCTGCGGCCGCTCGCACGACCCCATCACAGTGCGCTTCTAACCCCTTCAGATCTCCCTTGATTCTGCATCGATCTTCGTTGAGCACAGCCGATCTCGCTCAAGCCTTGTCTGTTGTCTCTGCATCTCCAGGAAAAAAAAGAAATGAGTGAGCGATGCTCCTTCAATGGATGCTCGAGCATGGCTTTGGTGGTGCTACCCAAGTGTGAGCACTGTGAGCAGCGCTATTGCACAAGCCATATGCTGCCCGAAAGACACGGGTGCGGGGATGCCTGCAAGAACGCGGCGCAGCGCCAAGCCACCGCAGACGCTGCAGCGCAGCGACGTGCCCGGCGGCACCTCGGCAATGAAGATGCGAAGAAGCGGCTTGACAAGAAGCTGGAGGCGAACGAAGCGGCGCGTCGAAAGAAGACAAAGGTGACTCCACCCACCGCGAAAAAAACGACTTGACATGTGCGGCGGTACGAGCGGAACTAGAGGCGGCGATCTTCGGCACCGCCTGACGGCCCTTCGACAATGGGAGACGAAGGCAAAGAGGGTGCAGGTATATACATATATATATATATATACATATATATATTTGTGTGTGTGTGGGGGGGGGGCTACGTGGCAGTGCAGCGGTCGATTTCCGTCTCTCCTGTCTTCTCCTGTGCTCGCTGGCCGCCACTGTCGTCGGCCTATTCTGCGCCACTCGCCGAGCTACAGAAAGAGAATGTTTTGTGGTCGTGTTGGAGGTCCGCTAAGTGCGCAAGGAGAACGTAGCGGTGCGTGACTGCTGCTTCTGTCTACGAGGCGCATACAGCCACACGTTCTGCGCGGGCACCTCGGCAGTTGTTTCGCGTACATACGAAAGGAAGTGGAGGAGGCTGAGATACGCCTCACAGCTCAGATGGTGGTAACATGCTGGTTTCGGCCCGAAGCAATCGCATCTGCGTGCCGGGTGCGTGGCAGCAAAGGATCAGCGAGTTGATCCACTCTAGCGGCTGTCGGGTGCGACGGTCGCACCGGAAAGTTTTCCATTCTACACTACCGACTGATCACACGGCCTTCCTGTAGCTTCTCCTCCTCCTCCTCTTTTTCTTCTTCTCTCCTGGGCTACCCCCCACCCCCTTTTTTTCTGAGGATCTGGGTACCTCTCTAAGCGAGTCGAGTCCTACCCACTAGCCCTCCTTGTTTGCTTCCCAGCTTACTTTCTTCGACATTCCAGGGAGACGCGGCATACCACCGTATTCACGTGCCTCCCTTTCCCATCAACCGCGACGCTTCACCAGCACCGCTATCGACAGTGCCACCGAAAACACGCGCACCCAAGGCATAGTCATGTCCAAGAAGTACAAGTCCTTCTACGAGAACGATGGCAGCGGTCGAGATACCTTCATCAACTACGCCGGTGCGTATTGGATGAACCCGTTACCGGCCGGCACCTTCTTGAAGAGTAGAGAACACCCCTCACAGCAACGCACGCCGACAGAGAATGGCACTAGCCTCGTGATGGATGAGAGTATCCCATTTCCGGGCCGAACGCTGTTTGGTAAATCGCGCTATGGCACTACCATCTTGGCAGCAGACCAGGCTGCCGCACTTGATGCTACGGCTGACTCGAAATCTGGACACTGTGCGGGTATGGGCAGCACCTCTAGCTCGACCGCAAACCGCATGGCGGGTATGGATGCGGATGGACAAGGTTTTGACGGCGAGGCGACGGCACTCGAGCACATCTCATTCGATGTCTCGCAGCCGGAGCGCCGTCTATGGCAGCCAGGGCACGCGACCACTGGTCTCGAGGGCACCGGTGGCGGCTCCACTTATAACGGCGTCAAGGATCCCTGGACAGCACCGAACGCAGTGGATAGCACGCTGTTGCGGCTGGCTCCTGCGTACGAATCCACATGCCACTACCAACTGCGCACTGGCCGCTTCTATACCGAAGACGCCGCGCCGCCGCACGAGATGACTCTTCCAGACAAGGGTGTAACGTGGGGCAAGTCCCGCTACTACTGACGAGCAGCTCTTGTGCACATGTGCGTATGTGTGGGAGTGTGGATGTGCACAGCGGATGTGGCCAACCGCTCACTTCACTGCTCTCCCTCGTCGGCACACTGCAGGCATCGACAGTCTTGTACAGTACCTTTCTTCGCGCTCCAAACACGCGTCACTTACCGCCTCGGGGCGGCACTCGAACTATCGCGCGCCCAATCATGCGTTCGTGTCCGTCTGTGTGTGGGCGGACGCGCATCTGCGTCAGCTCTGTCATTCTGGTTCATTCGCAATCTTTTTATTAATGCATTATTATTGTGCTGTGAAGTGTGGACCATCGTCTCCACCTCGATTTCGTACACCCTCGCGCACCTTCTCCTCAGGAAAGCAAGTTGTGATGCTGGATGTGTTGCGCATATGCACACGAGGGCGTCGGAATCGCCCCACCGCAAATCTGAGGTGTCGCCCATACACAGACCATGTACAGAAGTATCTCAATATTTTTTTTTTTTTATGATGTGTTTGGTGTCAGAGAGATGTAGGCGGATCAGCGCCGCTTCTCCTAAACTCCGACCGTACAGGTCAGCATCAACGGACACGGAACATAGGCTGACACTCTCACACAAGCACGCTCTGGAGCAGCGCATATGTAATCGTCTACGGATTTTCCTCTCCTGTTATTGTTCAAATGCCTCGCCACGAGAAACCGTACACCGTGCACCTTCATCTACCCCTAGCCCTTTCGGGTGTTTACAGCACACTTTCCGCCGCGGGACTCGCATGGCTGTCCGCAGTGTGTGCGCGACTTAACGCGCTCAGGTTCCTGCTGCTGCAACCGGCAAAGTTGAATGCAAAGGTGGATTTCCGGTGCTCCGTTATCGTTGCCAATGAAACCGTCAAGTGGCGTACCATTCCCCGTCACTGTGCTGCGCAGCCCTTTTTTTGGGGGGGGAACGGGGGAGGGGGATGGTGCCCCTATTGGAGCATCGCTTGTGCCACTTCGCTTTTTCTCTTTTCTCCAGGTGAAACCGCATCTGGACCTCCTGATGTTGACCACAGTGCTGTTTCTGTCTCTCTTCACGTGCACCTTTCTCTTTGGCCGCGGCCTGTCGTCGTCGATCGTACTGTAACAGGTACACACAGACGCGCGATCGAGCGCTGCAGAGCTCATGTGGGCAACCTTTTCACCTCCGTACGCGGCGGCAGAGTCCGCACACACGCCCTCGCTTGCTCTCCCCCCACCCACACACGCACACGCATAAAAAGACAATGCCAACAAGCCGGAGAAACAGAAACGAAATGCAACAAAACACAATATTTTATACTTATTCTTATTATACATACACATATATGTGTATATATGTATGCGTGTGTGTGTGTGTGTGTATCCTCGGGGTCGTTCCGCGTAGAATGTCATACTTGCGCCGCACTGGTGTCCCTCTGCCATTCCCACAATCCCCTTCCTTCTCGTGTGCGAGTTGGCACGTTTCGCATTCCGCTAGCCGACCTCCTCTCCCAAAACCGATCGCGCACGTCCTGAGTGAAGGCGCCCAGAAGGTGTGTTGTATTTCTCGTGTTCCGATTTCCTTTCCACCATCCCTTCCTTGCCGTTCGCTGTGCCGACGTCCTACAACAGGTACAGCAAAACCTCATCTCCCGGCGGTCCTCGTCTTGTCGTAGAAGGATGACATCCATGATCACGGCGGTGCAGTTGTACATCAAGTGCTCGCCCATGTTGGGCATTGATACAAAATTAAAGGCTAGTGTGTGCGCCACTCTGTTTGACGTCGCGGGTGGCGCCAAGATCTGTGTTGGATGCACCAAAGTTTCCTAGAATAATGTCAACCCTGAGCTCTATGAAGGCGTCTCCCTGAATGGCCTCTTTGAAGTACCCTACGCCATCCGCGTGGAGACGGGGAGCAGCGGCAAGGGAAAGCCCCCCGATAACCTGTTGGATGCTGAGGACTTTACGTGTGGGCTTCAGCTGTCATCGAGTGGCATCACACAGACTGTCAGCCTCCCCAGCAAGAGCACCGTGAAGCTAACAGCGTCGTATGCTGGACCTCAGGCCGGCATCGTTGGCGTCAGCTTCTGCGGCGGTAGCCCAAAGGCAATGCTTCTGTTTGACACGCCAGATGTGTACTTCATTGTCACCTGTATTCTCCTTAGTGGTCAGTTGCTTACCATCTGCAAGGCTGAGGTGGTCAGGAACACGCTGCGGCTGCAGTGGAGGTCGGCGCGGACAACCAACCTGATGGAGTTGCGCGGCGGCCACGTGGTGTATCCCTCGCATCCATTTCGAGTACTTCGGCGAAGAACGCAGAGAACACTGGTCAATAGGGAGCTTTGTGGCCACTGGCGGGCGGCTGCGCGCTGCATCTGGAAAGGAATTGGGGCTGGTGGCCGAGAAGAATGTAAAGCGGACTGTCACGCGCTTATTGGGGTGGACCGATGCGGTTACGTGCGGAGTTACAGCTTTCTTGGAGTATACGCAAGCGGCCATGACGCTTAAAATGGACTTCTCAATCGACTTCATCGAGTCGACCAGACCGCCGAGTGAGCCGCACTCGCTGCAGTTGTATAGCCCGTAGTACCTGAACAGCTACATAGGCGGCATGTTGGCTCTGAGTACTGTTGTGCACGAGTACGGAAGCGACCATATGCCTCCTGTGTACGGGTTCGGCGCAGTGGATCCCTTCACCAATGGCGCCAGTCCCTTCTTTCCGCTTACCGGCAACCCCTCGAAGCCGTACCTGAAAGGCATGCAGGTGACTGTGATACCTATGCTGGACTGATGCCCGTGCACCAGGTCAGCGGAACAACAAACTTTTGCGTAGATAGCGCAGACACGCAGCCAGGGAGCGGGGCAATCGTGTGGAGTGTACACGATCTTTATGACTGTGATGGACAGCACCATCACAGATAGGCAGGATACAATCGACGCAATTCGTGCCAACGATGACGCGCCGGTATCAATTCTGATTCTTAGCCTTGGTCACACCTACTTGAGCGCGATAGTGCCGCTGGGCAGAGATGGTGATGCTCTTCGGGATGCCAACATCCCATCAGTGTCTCACGACTAGACTCAGTTGATGCTGTTCTGCGAGGGGAAAGGAAAGAAGTCCGTAAGGCGTGCAGACGCACTGTCGCCGGAGATGCTGAAGCAGGTTCAAAAGTTGTAAGACCGCATCACCCACGGCCCTCAAGACCACGTCGACCAGGCTCTGCGTACAACTTCTTCGTTGTGGTGTCTTTTCTGTGCGACGCATCGTCCTTGATTACCCTTTTCCCCGTTTGCATTGCGTCTGCTCCGTGTCTCTCAATACCGTTGTTCTTTATTTGCCCCCTCCTCTGAGCACCGCACCTCACCACGGACTCCCTCTCTCTCGCGCTGCGCACGCGTGTCTCTGTAACAGTACACGCGTGGGCAGCTCAGATCTTATTTTTGTAGCCTTTATTTTCTTCCTAGGCGCCCTTTTGCATCGGTGCGTGCGTGCCATATACATCTACACATCTATATATATATATATACATGTGAGATAGATACAGATAGATCTGTGTGCATGCATGTGTACAGACAGCTAGCGTCCCAACCGCCCCTGCTATCGAGATAGCGCCAACAACAAAACACGTTATTCATCTCTAAGACTGTCATGAAAAAATGACCGCGGTGCTGCAGCTTCTCAACTCCCTACAGGATTCTGCATGTACGTCCGTACTCCGCTGAAGCGGAGCATTAAAAGAGTTGTGTGCCACATGAGGCCCCTTCACCGTGAGCATTCGCCGGAAAATTGCTGCGTGACCGTGGCGGACCGCCGCGGTATCGTCCCCGATGATGCTGCTCGGACTCCGCGAGCCATCCCCTTGCATCTTTTTTCTTTCTTGGTACTTCTTTCTCCCCTTTCTTTTCCCGTCTTTGGTGGTGGTGAACGACCTCACGCGGCATCCAACCTGCCCATACTGGAACACACACACACACGCCCCTCTTCGGCTCTCATTCGACACGTGCGGACATTGACAGGGAATCTAAGCGTCACGCCGCTGCAAAGTTGCTCTTCCTTTCTCCATTTTTCATCTCTGTTCTTGGCCCACAAGCCCCCGGATCTCAAAGAACATATCACACGCTTCGCTGACAAGTTTTCAAGGGCTTCTCGATCTCGTGCGTGGACATCTGACCTCGTGTGCTTTTTTTTTTGTGTCTCTCTGGGCGTCAGTGTTGTGTATTGTACTGTCCGCTTATATTGTGCTTCCTTAAGCGGCAGGTGAGCACAGCTGTCCCCCAGCCGACCTACTTCCCACCAGCGCCCTCATCTTTCCCCACCGGTCTCGAGAGAAGGTGTCAGCCACGGCTATATATCTGTTGCTGCTTGGTGTTCGCTCCTTGAAGCTTTCTTTCGCTGAGGTTTGCTGTCTGAAGGAAATCCGGAGGCATCTCTTCTTGTTTGGTGTGTGTGTGTGTGTGCAGCTGTGTAGCACTGCCTCCTCCTCCCCCCTCTCCGGCTCCATTGTTCTCCTTGACTTTCCGTTCATCTTTGCCGTGGCCTTTCTGTGCTTTATAAAGGACAACATAAAAGGAGCGGAAGCGGGAAACAATGACGCGGAGGGACAACCTAGCACTCATGGCCGTGTGCCTTGTGTCGGCCATACTCGTGGTCTCGGCTGCGGCTGCCGCTGATGGCAGCGGCAAGGTCGAGGCGCCCTGTATCGGCGTTGACCTTGGCACGACGTACTCGGTCGCCGGTGTATGGCAGAAGGGTGAGGTCCACATTGTCACGAACGAGATGGGTAACCGCATCACCCCGTCTGTGGTTGCTTTTACCGATGCGGAGCGGCTGGTCGGGGATGGCGCGAAGAATCAGCTGCCTCAGAACCCGGAGAACACCATCTACGCCATCAAGCGTCTCATCGGCCGCAAGTACGCCGACCCCACCGTTCAGAATGACAAGAAGCTGCTGTCATACGACATTGTGGCGGACAAAACTGGCAAGCCGCTTGTTCAGGTGACGGTGAAGGGCCAGCAGAAGCAGTTCACGCCGGAGGAGGTGAGCGCCATGGTGCTACAAAAGATGAAGGAGATCTCCGAGACCTTCCTCGGTGGGAAGGTGAAAAACGCAGTTGTGACGGTACCAGCGTACTTTAATGATGCGCAGCGCCAGGCAACAAAGGACTCCGGCAAGATCGCCGGCCTTAACGTCGTCCGTATCATCAACGAACCCACGGCGGCGGCTATAGCGTATGGGCTCAACAAGGCTGGCGAGAAGAACATCCTGGTCTTCGACCTCGGTGGTGGCACATTCGATGTGTCCCTGCTGACGATCGACGAGGGTTTCTTCGAGGTGGTCGCGACGAACGGTGATACCCACCTCGGTGGTGAGGACTTCGATAACAACATGATGAAGTTTTTCGTGGACGGCCTTAAGCGCAAGCAGAACATCGATATCTCGAATGACCAGAAGGCCCTGGCCCGTCTGCGCAAGGCATGCGAGGCTGCGAAGCGTCAGTTGTCGTCCCACCCTGAGGCGCGCGTAGAGGTTGACAGCCTTGTCGAGGGCCACGACTTCAGCGAGAAGATCACGCGCGCCAAGTTCGAGGAGCTGAACATGGCCCTCTTCAAGAACACGCTTGTGCCCGTGCAGAAGGTGCTAGAGGATGCAAAACTGAAGAAGAGTGACATCGACGAGATCGTCCTGGTCGGCGGCTCGACCCGAATTCCGAAGGTGCAGCAGCTCATCAAAGACTTTTTCAGCGGCAAGGAGCTGAACAAGGGCATTAACCCCGATGAGGCTGTAGCTTACGGCGCCGCGGTGCAGGCGGCCGTGCTGACAGGCGAGGCCGAAGTTGAAGGCAAGGTTGTGCTTGTCGACGTTATTCCTTTGTCTCTCGGCATTGAGACGGTCGGCGGAGTCATGACGAAGCTCATCGAGCGCAACACGCAGATCCCGACGAAGAAGAGCCAGATCTTCTCTACATATCAGGACAACCAGCCGGGCGTGCTGATTCAAGTCTTCGAGGGCGAGCGCGGGATGACGAAGGACAACCGCTTGCTGGGCAAGTTCGACCTCTCCGGCATCCCGCCGGCGCCGCGCGGCGTGCCGCAGATCGAGGTCACCTTCGATGTGGACGAGAACAGCATCCTGCAGGTGACGGCGAGCGACAAGTCTTCTGGAAAGCGGGAGGAGATCACCATCACCAACGACAAGGGCCGCCTCAGCGAGGAGGAGATCGAGCGCATGGTGCGCGAGGCCGCTGAGTTCGAGGATGAGGACCGAAAGGTGCGCGAGCGCGTCGAAGCGAAGAACTCGCTAGAGAGCGTCGCGTACTCGCTTCGCAACCAGGTCAACGACAAAGACAAGCTTGGCGAAAAGCTCACCGAAGACGACAAGAAGGCGATTGAGGGGGCTGTGAAGGAGGCGCTCGATTTTGTCGACGAGAATCCTAATGCGGACCGTGAGGAATTCGAGGCTGCACGCACGAAGCTGCAGAGTGTGACAAACCCTATCATTCAGAAGGTGTACCAGGCCTCCGGCGGCTCCGGTGCAGAGGAGGCGGAGCCAATGGATGACCTGTAGTCCGCTACGTGGCAAGAAAAAGAAAGCATTCAAGAGCAGCCGAGAGAGAGGAGGGGCACGGTAGTGCAAGCGACTGACCGGACACGCGCATCATCGCGTGCTCAGCGTTCATTGTACAGGACAAAGTGAGGGGTGTGTCCAAGCGCCGTGTCTGCACCGGGATCAGAGTAAGTGTAGCGCGACGCCAACTCAAGGATGGCAACTCTTTTTTTCTTTCGTTGTTTTGGGCCGTTATCTCGTTCTTTCCCTGCTCGTCCCATTACGGCATTGCGTGCGTGTGCGTATGTGCCGTTGAACTTGACGGTGATGTGTCGGTGCTCGTGTCGTGCACCGCTTCGCTCCGTCGCATGCGCTCGCCCTCTCTTTCCCGTTGTTGCCTGTTTCCTTCTTTTTTCTCATCATGAGGTTTTTTCCCCCACTTAGCGACTTGCTGCGCGACTGTCTGGGCATGTGCACACCTGCTCTCTCTCTCTCTCGTTCTCTGTGTGTGGGCATCTGAACTTCTTCTTTCTGCGCAGCTTCCCTTTTTTATTACGCCACAGCCCTTCCCCGTCCGCTTCAAACCCCTTCCATTGCCTGCATGTGTGTTCCTGTAGGCGTCTCTGAAGAGGAGACTTACGGGTACACGGCACGTGCGCCGCTTCTCTGTCTCGCGCATCCTCCCTTGCTGTTGTCTCTATTCTCGTTCTCCCTCTCTATGCTCTTCACCAGATGCCCGGCTACGGGTGCCGTGGTAGGCCGTCATCCACCCACCCACCTTTCCTCCCCACTCCCTGAAAGTGGCGCACAGTTTTGTGTGCCCTTTTCGCGTCCCTGGACACTCGTGCTGTCTGCAGGATTGGCGTAGAGTGTACGATGCGCGGGCACCGTGGTCTATGTGGCGTGCGGCTGTGGAGGGTGGGCGGGTCGGGTTGGCGGCTATTGGGGCGGAAGAAAAGGCAGATGCGACGCGGAGAGGACGGAGGCGGAAGTATCGGTTGGGGTACTCACATGCATGATGGAAGGCATGTTCAGCTTCACTCGCTGTGTGTACTCGTCTGTTGAAGAGGGTCACGCCCAGGAGGGATGCATGTTGACCTTGGACACTGGTGACGGGGAGGGATAATGGAATGGAAGCACGGTGACCGAGACGAAGGGGCAACGCCGCTGGCACGGCCAGAGAGGCGACGGTAGGGCACATACACGCACTACTCTCTCCTATTCGCCTTTTGCTCGCACACGCACAGACGCACACAACAGAGGGGCGAGGGCTCTCGATACACAACGAGGAAAAGCAGGTGAAGTTAGGATGCATCCGAGATCGGTAAAGCCCCCAACCCCCCTCCTCCTCTGTTTTGCGTTGCCCTCTCCCTCCCCCCACTCCACCCCACCCTCACTCACTCACAGGCTCGCGGTTGAAAAAGCCATGCGACTTGTGAGGCAGAGGGCCGAAAGGTGCGGGGAACAACACGACTGCAAGGAAAGTATGAGCTCTATCACGCACACACATAGACATAGAGATGGAGAGCGGACGCCGCGCGGTGAAACTAGCCTATTCGAGCGACCCTCGCGCCACGCCCTTCCCTTCCCTGACCGCTTTCTGCAGGCGTGCAGGCCGAACCCCTTGATCTTTCAGTGGTCTGTCAGACGTACGCGGCTCATTGTGTCTCCGAGTCTGTGTGTTGGTGTGCCTCGCTCTCCTGCGTAGCCGGCGTTCCCGTATTTATTTATTTTTTCCTCGCACTCCCTGTTGATGGCGTGAAGGCAGAAAGCATCATGGGGGAACAAGAAGCAAATGCGTGGATCTTTCTCTCTCTCTCTCTCTCTCTATATATATATATATATGCAAAGGAATGCCTCCCTATATCTCGCGATATATTTATATATAAATAATTACCAAGGAAAAAATAGGGCGTGAAAAAAGCAGAAGAAAGAGCACAAGGGCGAAGCAGCAAAATGGGTGATGTTTTTGTTCCCTCGTTTCCGTTGCTTTCTCCGCGTAGGAACACGTGTGTGTGTGTGCGTGCGTTCCTATCGTTGCTGTTTCCACTGTTTTCTGTGCGGATGTCGAATCTGCGCTGACACGGACGAACATAAAAAAGGACAACACACGACATCACACACATATCTCCACATCACCCAGAAAGCAGCAGCGACACGCATACCGTGAAGTCTGCTCCAGAGGGTATGATGGTGCACAGCACAAGAAAACGCGCGCTCGCACACAGACGCCCCTCTTCGGCTCTCATTCGACACGTGCGGACATTGACAGGGAATCTAAGCGTCACGCCGCTGCAAAGTTGCTCTTCCTTTCTCCATTTTTCATCTCTGTTCTTGGCCCACAAGCCCCCGGATCTCAAAGAACATATCACACGCTTCGCTGACAAGTTTTCAAGGGCTTCTCGATCTCGTGCGTGGACATCTGACCTCGTGTGCTTTTTTTTTTGTGTCTCTCTGGGCGTCAGTGTTGTGTATTGTACTGTCCGCTTATATTGTGCTTCCTTAAGCGGCAGGTGAGCACAGCTGTCCCCCAGCCGACCTACTTCCCACCAGCGCCCTCATCTTTCCCCACCGGTCTCGAGAGAAGGTGTCAGCCACGGCTATATATCTGTTGCTGCTTGGTGTTCGCTCCTTGAAGCTTTCTTTCGCTGAGGTTTGCTGTCTGAAGGAAATCCGGAGGCATCTCTTCTTGTTTGGTGTGTGTGTGTGTGTGCAGCTGTGTAGCACTGCCTCCTCCTCCCCCCTCTCCGGCTCCATTGTTCTCCTTGACTTTCCGTTCATCTTTGCCGTGGCCTTTCTGTGCTTTATAAAGGACAACATAAAAGGAGCGGAAGCGGGAAACAATGACGCGGAGGGACAACCTAGCACTCATGGCCGTGTGCCTTGTGTCGGCCATACTCGTGGTCTCGGCTGCGGCTGCCGCTGATGGCAGCGGCAAGGTCGAGGCGCCCTGTATCGGCGTTGACCTTGGCACGACGTACTCGGTCGCCGGTGTATGGCAGAAGGGTGAGGTCCACATTGTCACGAACGAGATGGGTAACCGCATCACCCCGTCTGTGGTTGCTTTTACCGATGCGGAGCGGCTGGTCGGGGATGGCGCGAAGAATCAGCTGCCTCAGAACCCGGAGAACACCATCTACGCCATCAAGCGTCTCATCGGCCGCAAGTACGCCGACCCCACCGTTCAGAATGACAAGAAGCTGCTGTCATACGACATTGTGGCGGACAAAACTGGCAAGCCGCTTGTTCAGGTGACGGTGAAGGGCCAGCAGAAGCAGTTCACGCCGGAGGAGGTGAGCGCCATGGTGCTACAAAAGATGAAGGAGATCTCCGAGACCTTCCTCGGTGGGAAGGTGAAAAACGCAGTTGTGACGGTACCAGCGTACTTTAATGATGCGCAGCGCCAGGCAACAAAGGACTCCGGCAAGATCGCCGGCCTTAACGTCGTCCGTATCATCAACGAACCCACGGCGGCGGCTATAGCGTATGGGCTCAACAAGGCTGGCGAGAAGAACATCCTGGTCTTCGACCTCGGTGGTGGCACATTCGATGTGTCCCTGCTGACGATCGACGAGGGTTTCTTCGAGGTGGTCGCGACGAACGGTGATACCCACCTCGGTGGTGAGGACTTCGATAACAACATGATGAAGTTTTTCGTGGACGGCCTTAAGCGCAAGCAGAACATCGATATCTCGAATGACCAGAAGGCCCTGGCCCGTCTGCGCAAGGCATGCGAGGCTGCGAAGCGTCAGTTGTCGTCCCACCCTGAGGCGCGCGTAGAGGTTGACAGCCTTGTCGAGGGCCACGACTTCAGCGAGAAGATCACGCGCGCCAAGTTCGAGGAGCTGAACATGGCCCTCTTCAAGAACACGCTTGTGCCCGTGCAGAAGGTGCTAGAGGATGCAAAACTGAAGAAGAGTGACATCGACGAGATCGTCCTGGTCGGCGGCTCGACCCGAATTCCGAAGGTGCAGCAGCTCATCAAAGACTTTTTCAGCGGCAAGGAGCTGAACAAGGGCATTAACCCCGATGAGGCTGTAGCTTACGGCGCCGCGGTGCAGGCGGCCGTGCTGACAGGCGAGGCCGAAGTTGAAGGCAAGGTTGTGCTTGTCGACGTTATTCCTTTGTCTCTCGGCATTGAGACGGTCGGCGGAGTCATGACGAAGCTCATCGAGCGCAACACGCAGATCCCGACGAAGAAGAGCCAGATCTTCTCTACATATCAGGACAACCAGCCGGGCGTGCTGATTCAAGTCTTCGAGGGCGAGCGCGGGATGACGAAGGACAACCGCTTGCTGGGCAAGTTCGACCTCTCCGGCATCCCGCCGGCGCCGCGCGGCGTGCCGCAGATCGAGGTCACCTTCGATGTGGACGAGAACAGCATCCTGCAGGTGACGGCGAGCGACAAGTCTTCTGGAAAGCGGGAGGAGATCACCATCACCAACGACAAGGGCCGCCTCAGCGAGGAGGAGATCGAGCGCATGGTGCGCGAGGCCGCTGAGTTCGAGGATGAGGACCGAAAGGTGCGCGAGCGCGTCGAAGCGAAGAACTCGCTAGAGAGCGTCGCGTACTCGCTTCGCAACCAGGTCAACGACAAAGACAAGCTTGGCGAAAAGCTCACCGAAGACGACAAGAAGGCGATTGAGGGGGCTGTGAAGGAGGCGCTCGATTTTGTCGACGAGAATCCTAATGCGGACCGTGAGGAATTCGAGGCTGCACGCACGAAGCTGCAGAGTGTGACAAACCCTATCATTCAGAAGGTGTACCAGGCCTCCGGCGGCTCCGGTGCAGAGGAGGCGGAGCCAATGGATGACCTGTAGTCCGCTACGTGGCAAGAAAAAGAAAGCATTCAAGAGCAGCCGAGAGAGAGGAGGGGCACGGTAGTGCAAGCGACTGACCGGACACGCGCATCATCGCGTGCTCAGCGTTCATTGTACAGGACAAAGTGAGGGGTGTGTCCAAGCGCCGTGTCTGCACCGGGATCAGAGTAAGTGTAGCGCGACGCCAACTCAAGGATGGCAACTCTTTTTTTCTTTCGTTGTTTTGGGCCGTTATCTCGTTCTTTCCCTGCTCGTCCCATTACGGCATTGCGTGCGTGTGCGTATGTGCCGTTGAACTTGACGGTGATGTGTCGGTGCTCGTGTCGTGCACCGCTTCGCTCCGTCGCATGCGCTCGCCCTCTCTTTCCCGTTGTTGCCTGTTTCCTTCTTTTTTCTCATCATGAGGTTTTTTCCCCCACTTAGCGACTTGCTGCGCGACTGTCTGGGCATGTGCACACCTGCTCTCTCTCTCTCTCGTTCTCTGTGTGTGGGCATCTGAACTTCTTCTTTCTGCGCAGCTTCCCTTTTTTATTACGCCACAGCCCTTCCCCGTCCGCTTCAAACCCCTTCCATTGCCTGCATGTGTGTTCCTGTAGGCGTCTCTGAAGAGGAGACTTACGGGTACACGGCACGTGCGCCGCTTCTCTGTCTCGCGCATCCTCCCTTGCTGTTGTCTCTATTCTCGTTCTCCCTCTCTATGCTCTTCACCAGATGCCCGGCTACGGGTGCCGTGGTAGGCCGTCATCCACCCACCCACCTTTCCTCCCCACTCCCTGAAAGTGGCGCACAGTTTTGTGTGCCCTTTTCGCGTCCCTGGACACTCGTGCTGTCTGCAGGATTGGCGTAGAGTGTACGATGCGCGGGCACCGTGGTCTATGTGGCGTGCGGCTGTGGAGGGTGGGCGGGTCGGGTTGGCGGCTATTGGGGCGGAAGAAAAGGCAGATGCGACGCGGAGAGGACGGAGGCGGAAGTATCGGTTGGGGTACTCACATGCATGATGGAAGGCATGTTCAGCTTCACTCGCTGTGTGTACTCGTCTGTTGAAGAGGGTCACGCCCAGGAGGGATGCATGTTGACCTTGGACACTGGTGACGGGGAGGGATAATGGAATGGAAGCACGGTGACCGAGACGAAGGGGCAACGCCGCTGGCACGGCCAGAGAGGCGACGGTAGGGCACATACACGCACTACTCTCTCCTATTCGCCTTTTGCTCGCACACGCACAGACGCACACAACAGAGGGGCGAGGGCTCTCGATACACAACGAGGAAAAGCAGGTGAAGTTAGGATGCATCCGAGATCGGTAAAGCCCCCAACCCCCCTCCTCCTCTGTTTTGCGTTGCCCTCTCCCTCCCCCCACTCCACCCCACCCTCACTCACTCACAGGCTCGCGGTTGAAAAAGCCATGCGACTTGTGAGGCAGAGGGCCGAAAGGTGCGGGGAACAACACGACTGCAAGGAAAGTATGAGCTCTATCACGCACACACATAGACATAGAGATGGAGAGCGGACGCCGCGCGGTGAAACTAGCCTATTCGAGCGACCCTCGCGCCACGCCCTTCCCTTCCCTGACCGCTTTCTGCAGGCGTGCAGGCCGAACCCCTTGATCTTTCAGTGGTCTGTCAGACGTACGCGGCTCATTGTGTCTCCGAGTCTGTGTGTTGGTGTGCCTCGCTCTCCTGCGTAGCCGGCGTTCCCGTATTTATTTATTTTTTCCTCGCACTCCCTGTTGATGGCGTGAAGGCAGAAAGCATCATGGGGGAACAAGAAGCAAATGCGTGGATCTTTCTCTCTCTCTCTCTCTATATATATATATATATGCAAAGGAATGCCTCCCTATATCTCGCGATATATTTATATATAAATAATTACCAAGGAAAAAATAGGGCGTGAAAAAAGCAGAAGAAAGAGCACAAGGGCGAAGCAGCAAAATGGGTGATGTTTTTGTTCCCTCGTTTCCGTTGCTTTCTCCGCGTAGGAACACGTGTGTGTGTGTGCGTGCGTTCCTATCGTTGCTGTTTCCACTGTTTTCTGTGCGGATGTCGAATCTGCGCTGACACGGACGAACATAAAAAAGGACAACACACGACATCACACACATATCTCCACATCACCCAGAAAGCAGCAGCGACACGCATACCGTGAAGTCTGCTCCAGAGGGTATGATGGTGCACAGCACAAGAAAACGCGCGCTCGCACACAGACGCCCCTCTTCGGCTCTCATTCGACACGTGCGGACATTGACAGGGAATCTAAGCGTCACGCCGCTGCAAAGTTGCTCTTCCTTTCTCCATTTTTCATCTCTGTTCTTGGCCCACAAGCCCCCGGATCTCAAAGAACATATCACACGCTTCGCTGACAAGTTTTCAAGGGCTTCTCGATCTCGTGCGTGGACATCTGACCTCGTGTGCTTTTTTTTTTGTGTCTCTCTGGGCGTCAGTGTTGTGTATTGTACTGTCCGCTTATATTGTGCTTCCTTAAGCGGCAGGTGAGCACAGCTGTCCCCCAGCCGACCTACTTCCCACCAGCGCCCTCATCTTTCCCCACCGGTCTCGAGAGAAGGTGTCAGCCACGGCTATATATCTGTTGCTGCTTGGTGTTCGCTCCTTGAAGCTTTCTTTCGCTGAGGTTTGCTGTCTGAAGGAAATCCGGAGGCATCTCTTCTTGTTTGGTGTGTGTGTGTGTGTGCAGCTGTGTAGCACTGCCTCCTCCTCCCCCCTCTCCGGCTCCATTGTTCTCCTTGACTTTCCGTTCATCTTTGCCGTGGCCTTTCTGTGCTTTATAAAGGACAACATAAAAGGAGCGGAAGCGGGAAACAATGACGCGGAGGGACAACCTAGCACTCATGGCCGTGTGCCTTGTGTCGGCCATACTCGTGGTCTCGGCTGCGGCTGCCGCTGATGGCAGCGGCAAGGTCGAGGCGCCCTGTATCGGCGTTGACCTTGGCACGACGTACTCGGTCGCCGGTGTATGGCAGAAGGGTGAGGTCCACATTGTCACGAACGAGATGGGTAACCGCATCACCCCGTCTGTGGTTGCTTTTACCGATGCGGAGCGGCTGGTCGGGGATGGCGCGAAGAATCAGCTGCCTCAGAACCCGGAGAACACCATCTACGCCATCAAGCGTCTCATCGGCCGCAAGTACGCCGACCCCACCGTTCAGAATGACAAGAAGCTGCTGTCATACGACATTGTGGCGGACAAAACTGGCAAGCCGCTTGTTCAGGTGACGGTGAAGGGCCAGCAGAAGCAGTTCACGCCGGAGGAGGTGAGCGCCATGGTGCTACAAAAGATGAAGGAGATCTCCGAGACCTTCCTCGGTGGGAAGGTGAAAAACGCAGTTGTGACGGTACCAGCGTACTTTAATGATGCGCAGCGCCAGGCAACAAAGGACTCCGGCAAGATCGCCGGCCTTAACGTCGTCCGTATCATCAACGAACCCACGGCGGCGGCTATAGCGTATGGGCTCAACAAGGCTGGCGAGAAGAACATCCTGGTCTTCGACCTCGGTGGTGGCACATTCGATGTGTCCCTGCTGACGATCGACGAGGGTTTCTTCGAGGTGGTCGCGACGAACGGTGATACCCACCTCGGTGGTGAGGACTTCGATAACAACATGATGAAGTTTTTCGTGGACGGCCTTAAGCGCAAGCAGAACATCGATATCTCGAATGACCAGAAGGCCCTGGCCCGTCTGCGCAAGGCATGCGAGGCTGCGAAGCGTCAGTTGTCGTCCCACCCTGAGGCGCGCGTAGAGGTTGACAGCCTTGTCGAGGGCCACGACTTCAGCGAGAAGATCACGCGCGCCAAGTTCGAGGAGCTGAACATGGCCCTCTTCAAGAACACGCTTGTGCCCGTGCAGAAGGTGCTAGAGGATGCAAAACTGAAGAAGAGTGACATCGACGAGATCGTCCTGGTCGGCGGCTCGACCCGAATTCCGAAGGTGCAGCAGCTCATCAAAGACTTTTTCAGCGGCAAGGAGCTGAACAAGGGCATTAACCCCGATGAGGCTGTAGCTTACGGCGCCGCGGTGCAGGCGGCCGTGCTGACAGGCGAGGCCGAAGTTGAAGGCAAGGTTGTGCTTGTCGACGTTATTCCTTTGTCTCTCGGCATTGAGACGGTCGGCGGAGTCATGACGAAGCTCATCGAGCGCAACACGCAGATCCCGACGAAGAAGAGCCAGATCTTCTCTACATATCAGGACAACCAGCCGGGCGTGCTGATTCAAGTCTTCGAGGGCGAGCGCGGGATGACGAAGGACAACCGCTTGCTGGGCAAGTTCGACCTCTCCGGCATCCCGCCGGCGCCGCGCGGCGTGCCGCAGATCGAGGTCACCTTCGATGTGGACGAGAACAGCATCCTGCAGGTGACGGCGAGCGACAAGTCTTCTGGAAAGCGGGAGGAGATCACCATCACCAACGACAAGGGCCGCCTCAGCGAGGAGGAGATCGAGCGCATGGTGCGCGAGGCCGCTGAGTTCGAGGATGAGGACCGAAAGGTGCGCGAGCGCGTCGAAGCGAAGAACTCGCTAGAGAGCGTCGCGTACTCGCTTCGCAACCAGGTCAACGACAAAGACAAGCTTGGCGAAAAGCTCACCGAAGACGACAAGAAGGCGATTGAGGGGGCTGTGAAGGAGGCGCTCGATTTTGTCGACGAGAATCCTAATGCGGACCGTGAGGAATTCGAGGCTGCACGCACGAAGCTGCAGAGTGTGACAAACCCTATCATTCAGAAGGTGTACCAGGCCTCCGGCGGCTCCGGTGCAGAGGAGGCGGAGCCAATGGATGACCTGTAGTCCGCTACGTGGCAAGAAAAAGAAAGCATTCAAGAGCAGCCGAGAGAGAGGAGGGGCACGGTAGTGCAAGCGACTGACCGGACACGCGCATCATCGCGTGCTCAGCGTTCATTGTACAGGACAAAGTGAGGGGTGTGTCCAAGCGCCGTGTCTGCACCGGGATCAGAGTAAGTGTAGCGCGACGCCAACTCAAGGATGGCAACTCTTTTTTTCTTTCGTTGTTTTGGGCCGTTATCTCGTTCTTTCCCTGCTCGTCCCATTACGGCATTGCGTGCGTGTGCGTATGTGCCGTTGAACTTGACGGTGATGTGTCGGTGCTCGTGTCGTGCACCGCTTCGCTCCGTCGCATGCGCTCGCCCTCTCTTTCCCGTTGTTGCCTGTTTCCTTCTTTTTTCTCATCATGAGGTTTTTTCCCCCACTTAGCGACTTGCTGCGCGACTGTCTGGGCATGTGCACACCTGCTCTCTCTCTCTCTCGTTCTCTGTGTGTGGGCATCTGAACTTCTTCTTTCTGCGCAGCTTCCCTTTTTTATTACGCCACAGCCCTTCCCCGTCCGCTTCAAACCCCTTCCATTGCCTGCATGTGTGTTCCTGTAGGCGTCTCTGAAGAGGAGACTTACGGGTACACGGCACGTGCGCCGCTTCTCTGTCTCGCGCATCCTCCCTTGCTGTTGTCTCTATTCTCGTTCTCCCTCTCTATGCTCTTCACCAGATGCCCGGCTACGGGTGCCGTGGTAGGCCGTCATCCACCCACCCACCTTTCCTCCCCACTCCCTGAAAGTGGCGCACAGTTTTGTGTGCCCTTTTCGCGTCCCTGGACACTCGTGCTGTCTGCAGGATTGGCGTAGAGTGTACGATGCGCGGGCACCGTGGTCTATGTGGCGTGCGGCTGTGGAGGGTGGGCGGGTCGGGTTGGCGGCTATTGGGGCGGAAGAAAAGGCAGATGCGACGCGGAGAGGACGGAGGCGGAAGTATCGGTTGGGGTACTCACATGCATGATGGAAGGCATGTTCAGCTTCACTCGCTGTGTGTACTCGTCTGTTGAAGAGGGTCACGCCCAGGAGGGATGCATGTTGACCTTGGACACTGGTGACGGGGAGGGATAATGGAATGGAAGCACGGTGACCGAGACGAAGGGGCAACGCCGCTGGCACGGCCAGAGAGGCGACGGTAGGGCACATACACGCACTACTCTCTCCTATTCGCCTTTTGCTCGCACACGCACAGACGCACACAACAGAGGGGCGAGGGCTCTCGATACACAACGAGGAAAAGCAGGTGAAGTTAGGATGCATCCGAGATCGGTAAAGCCCCCAACCCCCCTCCTCCTCTGTTTTGCGTTGCCCTCTCCCTCCCCCCACTCCACCCCACCCTCACTCACTCACAGGCTCGCGGTTGAAAAAGCCATGCGACTTGTGAGGCAGAGGGCCGAAAGGTGCGGGGAACAACACGACTGCAAGGAAAGTATGAGCTCTATCACGCACACACATAGACATAGAGATGGAGAGCGGACGCCGCGCGGTGAAACTAGCCTATTCGAGCGACCCTCGCGCCACGCCCTTCCCTTCCCTGACCGCTTTCTGCAGGCGTGCAGGCCGAACCCCTTGATCTTTCAGTGGTCTGTCAGACGTACGCGGCTCATTGTGTCTCCGAGTCTGTGTGTTGGTGTGCCTCGCTCTCCTGCGTAGCCGGCGTTCCCGTATTTATTTATTTTTTCCTCGCACTCCCTGTTGATGGCGTGAAGGCAGAAAGCATCATGGGGGAACAAGAAGCAAATGCGTGGATCTTTCTCTCTCTCTCTCTCTATATATATATATATATATGCAAAGGAATGCCTCCCTATATCTCGCGATATATTTATATATAAATAATTACCAAGGAAAAAATAGGGCGTGAAAAAAGCAGAAGAAAGAGCACAAGGGCGAAGCAGCAAAATGGGTGATGTTTTTGTTCCCTCGTTTCCGTTGCTTTCTCCGCGTAGGAACACGTGTGTGTGTGTGCGTGCGTTCCTATCGTTGCTGTTTCCACTGTTTTCTGTGCGGATGTCGAATCTGCGCTGACACGGACGAACATAAAAAAGGACAACACACGACATCACACACATATCTCCACATCACCCAGAAAGCAGCAGCGACACGCATACCGTGAAGTCTGCTCCAGAGGGTATGATGGTGCACAGCACAAGAAAACGCGTACACACACCACAAACTACAATACTGATGGGCTTTGATTTTTTATTTGTTTTTTACTCGCTGGCGTCCTACATGGGCGTGTGCGCCCGTTGTGTTGTGCCCTGTGCCCTCCTCTCTCGTTGGATCTTTTTTTTTTTTTTTGCGAAGGTGCCCCACCGACTCTGTCTTCTTCCGTGCGAGGAGGTTTCATTTTCTTCACACACACACACACACACACGCACACACACAGACACAGAGACACACACACACACACACACACGCACTACAATAGATACGCGCATGCGTGCGTATTGATGGTGGTTCTGCTTCCTTTCTCTTTTTTTTCGCCTTGCTACTGCTGTCAGATGTGCAGATTTGTTTTTCTGACGGTGTCTGACTTTTTTCTCTCTCGCTTGCAGGCCGTCGGATGTGGAGGTTCTTGTTGAAGAGAGGTGAAGGCCTTGCGCGCAGTATAAAAGGTGCACTGTTGTAGCAGCAGCAGGAATAGGAGAGAAAATAACAAGGCAATAGCTGTGGCCGCTATCATGCGTCGATGTGAATTATTTCACTGCGTTGTGTACCGCGTGTGTGCCCATGTGTGTGTGTATGTGTGTGTGTCCCGGCGTTCTTTCCTGTCCCGCTTCACTGATTTTTAAGTGGCATTCCTACTTCTGTTTCACGTTATGATTTGGTACATGTTTTTTTTTTCCCCTTGGGCTGGTCTCCTTATTCTCTCTTGGTGTCCCCTGTTCCTGTCTTCTGTTCCCACCCCCACCCCCTTGACGGCTTGATCGGCCTCTCATTCCGGGGCCACTTCGGCTCCACTGGTTTTGGTGAGAAGTCAGCCTCTGCAGGAAAGGGCGGGGTGGGGGGGGGGCGAGGAAAAGAAGGCGAAGGGGTCGCTGTGTACATTACGGAGTAGTGGTCACTTCCCTCCCCCCCCCCCCAATGTTGAACGTCGACATCCAAGAACGAGGCCGTGCTCTCCCCTCCCCCAACTCACACGCCACTACCACCACCTGTCACATGCACACATACACGCACACGAAAAGAAAAGGCAATCCGAAGAACTCCACCTCCACAACTGTGTCTCTTCTTTCCTTTTCCTTTCGTAAGTAACTGTGTGTGCGTTTCTATGACCTCGTCGCTTCTCCAAAGTGAATACAGTGGTGATGAGTGCATCGCCCCACGCGGCGAGTGAGTCCACACTGTGAGGCGCACTTGGAGCAATGTGAGGACCAGCAAATAAAAACCGTAAATAGGAAACCACTGACGTTCATGCCGACATAAAAAAAAAAAACAAGAACTCAAGTGTTGTTTCGGCTGATGGCACTGTAGATGAGTCAGGCATATACTGGCTGGGATCTCGACAACAAAGACGACGCAGGAGCCTGAGAAGACCCTCAAGGCATGCGAAGCTCCTTTGTGAAAGACGGCGCTGCCCGTCAAGCCTTTCCTACGCTGCGCAGAACCGCAACCTCTGGTGTTCCTGGTGCAATCGTTCCTCCTCCAAGTGCACCTACTTCACACATAGCTGCGCGCCCAACCCTACTCTCTGGACCTGAGGCCCCGGATTTTCTGTCCTGCGGCGAAGCAGGCGAATATGCATGGGGGGAGTCCCTGCGTGGCTGCACGCTGATATTGGTGACGAGATCTGCTTCTGACAATGTGGTCTTCTTCCCTTGTATCTTTCCTTCGCGCTCGCTCGCTAAATGGCGCCACACGCTTACATGCAGGGAAAGCCGAATCGCCATTGTTACTGGTTTCACGTGTGAGGTGTGTGTCTCACGTGCACACATACATATGTATAGAGAGGTACCCTTGCGAAACAACGAAAAACACACACACACACACACACACACACTGACGCGCAGCTTCACTAAAACGTGGTCTTCACGCAGGGATACACCCCAGCATTCTCTAGGGCCCTTCTATCTGATCCCAAAGCTCGCTCCTCAGCCATCTTTCCATGAGCTACCCACATACACCGCCATACACAGCTGATACCCGCTACTTGTCCACCACACCACCTCCTACTCAGTGCGGACAAGCTGGAGTCTTCTTCCACAGCATCTCAGAGGCTAAATCGGTGGCTCTACGTGTACACATGGGAGCAAGGCACCTTCTCACCCATAAATAGTCCTGCGGCTTTACCCGGTTTTATCAGCGTTCATCTCCTTCGCGCGTGCTCTGGGTCTCTTGCACTGCCGCGGCGAGCTACTCCCATTGCCCAGCAGCACTCTTTCAGTTTTTACGGCTCTGCTGTGCCACTGCGTTCGGTTTTGTGTATGAGGTTCTCTCACGCATGCAGTATCATGTGCAGTTTAGCGCAGCACCCGCGTGCACCGCGAGCGACCTTAACGGCGGCGAGGGAGTCCGTGGTACTGCTGCGTCGCCGTCAACGAGTTCAGCTCCAGCAACTTCATCAGTAGCCCACTGTCAGGCCACGGGACGCGGTAGCGATATTGGCGTCACTGTCGGTCAAGGCCTTCTGAGCGGTCGTCGTATTGCCGTGCGAGTTGCACCGCCGCCGCCATCAAATGCAACACCTATAGTCCACATCCCCTCTAACGCCGGTGGAGGCATCGGGGGAGGTGCAACTCATGGGCACTCAGACGACCGCCTTTCCGGTGGTATTCACAAGAATGTGTCCGCCTCCTCTTCTTCTCCTGCTGCATGTGGCTTTCCGCCCTCAATGGCGAACATCGCCAGCAGCAGTATCAACGCCTCCTCGGCCTATGGCAAAGGTATCGTCCGCATAAGTGAGCTTCGGCGACAAGGCGTGTCCTCCGTCGAATCAGGCCTGCGTCTGGCCACGCTCCAGGGAAGCCTCTCGGTGAGCGCGTCCACATCCACTCACCGAGGCGGCGCTGCCCATGCTGGAGGCAGCGAGGACGGAGGTGATTTTTACGGCAGATCGGCAGTGCATGTAGCGCTCTCAAAGAGGCGTACACGGCAGCGTGTCTCGCCAACGCGGACAGCCACCATATCCGCATCTGCCTCATCCTCGACACGGACACGCGGTGGTCGTCGCGGCACGAGCACCAGCGGCGGTGGGCGGCGTCGCGGCCGAGGAAGCAGCGGTGGATCGCGGGCCTCCACAGTGGTGGCACTGCGCGACGATGGTCAGCTTTGTGACTACCGCTGGTTCACGGCGCGTGGGCGCCGCTGTTTTGTTTACGACGGCCGCACGTACAAAGGCTCCAGTGCCCACCGCATGTGGGAAAAAGTCAAGGAAGCTGCACGGCAGCGTGGTTTGTCGCAGCCACCAGCCGTGGCGGCTTCGCGAACCTCTGCTTCTCCCAGGGCTCGCGGAGGAGCCGATTTGAATGTCCGATACTCAGCAGAAGCGACGCGCAGTACTGTGTCTCGTGCTCACCAGTCGTCCGCTCGCGCGCGCTTCGCGGCGGATCAAGCTCTCACCTCACAGCAAGAAAAGCGGAGGTCGACCGCGGTATCCCCAGCATTGGTCGACGAGGCCACCCACGCAGGGGCGCTTTCTCCTTCACAGCTTCCAGAGGAGTGGCGCACCCTGATGGGGGAGCTTGGCTTGATGCCAGATGTCGACGGGGGCGCGATGGAAAGCAGCGGAGAAGGATGCCTCGTGAAGGTCACTGCTGGGACGCAGCCTCCGGTGGACTCCCCATCAAATAGGTCAGCCCGCCCTCCACCGCACCGCGATCATCTCTCTGCAGGTGGCGCTGTCACGGAAGGGGTTATTGAAGTCAGCGACAGTAACTCGACCCGTGACGATACCGCAACCTCTGACTCTGACACTTCCAGCAGTTTGTCATCGGCAGTATCACCTGCAGAACGGAACAACGACGCTGGCCGTGGACAGTGTTGCGCGAGCACTCTTGCGACTAGTGCATCGCTGCAGTGGCCCGCCACATCGTACTTTAGCGACGCGAGCAGCGAGTGGTCTTCTACGTCATCTTTTTCAAGATCACCTGCGCGGCCACCATCGTCGATCTCAAGCAGCTCACCGAAACGGAAGCGAGGGAAGCAAGAGCCGGGTACGGGACAGGCTGTCACCATCGCCACCTCCGGTGTGCCGGCACGCCTTCGCAGATATCACGGGGTGCAGGTAGTGGTCCATGACGGGTGGGCATACCCGGTGGACGTGTACGCGTCACAGCAGCAGCAGCAGTCGGAGCGAAAGGGTGAGCAAGTGGGGAGGACAGTACCTGACGTAGATTCTCGTGGTGCCACCCTAGCAACTGTGAACGGGAGCCCTGCCGGTGCTAGCAGTGACTGTACGTCAGCGCCGTGTAGTGTAGATGACGTGCCCTTGGCAGATCTCTATAGAGAGGCAATGGGTGCCCAAACGCATGTTGCCCCTGCACCACAGCCTTTTCGCCCTGAGCTGGTTGGTGTACCCTTATCGTCCTCCAAGGCGTCTGCGGGGCTATCTGTAGTGAATGGGAGCGGGACAGCTGTCCCGGTGCGACCTGTCGCTGTTTCACGTGTGGCTCAGGGACACCTTCTCAGTAATTCCACTGCACTACGACATAGCGTCAGTATGGGCTGCACCTCGCCCTTCTCGGGCGCTGATGACCGCCTCGACAACTTCAATACCGAAGACTGCGCCGGGATGTTCGTCACAGGAGAAGAAATCGGTGGGTTTCGCTACGATGGCTGAACACGAATCAGAGGGGAACAGTGCATCGCCCTCTTCACCACACCCGGTCTTCCTTCCTGCGAGACCCACGACTATGTTCACGCATGTGCAGTTCACGCTAAGTGGCACTTGCACGAAAAGTAAGCGTACAACGTATCAAGAAACGAGGGGAGACCTGCGTAAGGTCTGTGCACAGACGCTGTGACATTGATGGTGAGCTCACACCTACTCAAGTGGGCTCAGCGACGCTGCGCACGGCTTCAGCACAGGGGATGCAGTCTTTGCTGTACCAAAGGGCTGTCACCCCAGTCTTGCATATCTTCTGCCGTGATTGGTAATGACCACTGCGAAGCGCGGGCGGTTGCAGAGTGTGCCGGAGAGGACACACCTGTGGCGGCCCCTAGATAATGGCCACGTGGTACAGGGTATGAGGTGAAACAGTTTAGTGAAGTAACCCTATCGGTGGCCGTTGTTGTCTTTCCAATCCCCTTCCTCCCTTTTCAGCTCTTTCCGCACTCCTCTTCTCTGTCCTCAGAAGGCGGGCTCATTCTTGCTTCCTTTCGTCCTGACGATCGTCAGGCGTGCATTCCTCAAACGTTCAACGCCGCCCCCCCCCCCCCCCTGGCCATCACCAAGGCACGCACTTACACGGGGTGAGTACGCGCGCTCGCACCCACGCCCCTTCTTGTATAATTTCGTTGTGGTGCGAAGGCCCCCCTCACTGTGTTTGCACGTCGCTTCAAAGATGAGCACTTCTGCCACTGCACCAGTGGGGAGGTGGGTGATTGTGCGCTCCGATCGTCTGGTCCTATCGGTAGACAAGGCCGACAACATCTACGTTGTCGGACGCGGGCGACAGCTGCCGTCTGCTCAGCTGTTACAGCACAAATACGTCTCTCGGGAACACCTGGTAGTGATTTGGCACCCGCCTCATCTCTACATGATCCAAGAAGGGAAGAACCCTTCTTTCTTAGGTGAGAGCTGCACACCTGTGCCTCGGTTGCATGACGAGGGCGTCGTCCAGTCGGACGTGACTGCTGCGTCCTTGTGTCAGCGAGCACAAATGAGGTTTAGTGTGACGGCCGCCGCGAAGAAGGCCACAGCGCACCAGAGCGCAGGCAACGTCCTGGTTGAAGTTCCTCTGTCTGACCCGCTGACGGTCACGCAGGCTCCTGATCGTCATGCGATAGAGGCAGCGACTGTGCACTTTCCCGAGGAACTCGCTCTGCCAACGCTGACCGTCCGCTTTGAAGGAACGGAGGTCACCCGGGAAGATGCCACAGCAGCAGCAACAACAAAGACGGCAGCGGAGATGCTCGCGGTGCCCTCGTCCAGGACACTCGGCGGGGGTGACGACGATGACGACGAGCTTAGTGATGGGGAGAGGAAAGCTGGCAGGTCCTCTAGAGGACGGATCGGGGATGGAGAAGGCGCGGAAGCGGCCAATGGAAGTGGGAAGCCGGAGTGGCGTGGGCTGCTGGATGTAGCCCTTCAGCAGCAACAGCAAGAGCGGCAAGGTATATTGGATCGATCACCCGCGGCGCACGCACAGGAAGCTCAACCGGAGCCTCCGCGCGCCCCTGCAGCTGTTGCGCCACCGGTGCAAGTCCCGTTTGGCAGTGCAGCAGAGAAGGCACCCGTATCAGCCGCTGCTGATGCTGCATCGCACGCAAAGGCATGCTGGGAGTGGAAGAGCACCGGAGAAGGGAAGAAGAGCGTCGCCGTGTCGTGGTGCAAGTACAGCCCCGCAGTGGAAGCGCTTCTGGAAAAGGCGTATCACGACACATCGGTTGCGAAGATAAAGATACCGGACTCGGCCATGTTTGGCAAGCCAGATGCCACGGGCTACACGTATGGCGTGTGCTTCGCCGAGACGGCGCTCCACGGAGAGATGGTCCAGTATTCCCTGAAGGAGCCTCGTACGTTCTGCATGATCCGTCGCACTGGCGGCTCTCCGGTGGACCGGAGTCGCGCAAAGAAAGCGCATGTGATCCCCTCACCGTCCTTGTCGGAGGATAGTGAGAGCGACAGCGAGGAGAGCTTCAGCGAGGACTCTGACACGGAGGAAAGTGTAACCTCCTCTTCCTCGTCCAGCAGCAGCAGCAGCAGTAGCAGTGACGGAAAGCCCCAAAAGAAGAGGCACCGTCGACACTAAGAGCCACCAGCTGTATGCGTGTGTGCTTGAGTACGCACACGTGGCTTCGTAGCGAATAAGAGGCGTCTTGGCGTGTGTTCCCTTCCCGCTCTCCGACACCAGTGACTACTGAACAGCGCCCATTTCGTGGGCGTGTTTGTGCAACCCTTTGCCTGACCTCAAGGCTCAGTAGTGTCATGGCTTCACGTGATCGGAGCACGTCGCGTCCGGATAAAGTTTCAGGTTCTCTGGCGATCACCCTCATGCTTTTCTGGTGATACGTCTCCCTTCCTCCTCCACCGCCCTGGGAAGAGGTTCATCGATGAAGATGAGAATTCAGGGGTCAACGAACACTATGGGGGGAGGGTGAATTCGTGTATGCTGTGCATGAAGGGAAAGGGGAAACCAGCCCGCTCTCCAAACGTGTAGGGATGGTGGCAGAGACTGGCATTCTTCACCCTCCTTCTCACGCCACTACTTCTACTTGTTGTAGTCTACACGCGTGTTAGACCGGGCCGTCAAGTGCCTGTTGACCTGTCTTCTGGGGTGCCCTCTTCCTTTCCTTGATTGGGGATGGTGGCCACTGAACTCTTCATAGCTAAGGACTGTGGGAAAAAGTACTCGTCGTCTACTCCAGTTCTTCGCAGAGGAGCTTAGTGGCGGCAATATCGTCATGACCTTGTTTTTCTGGGTGTCCATCAAAATGGCCATGTGGTGCCTTTCTCATGACGTCCCTTTGCACCCGTCACATACCGCTGAGTTTGTCCTGGGTAGACGAGGCACAGTACGCAGTGGTCTGTTAGCTGCTCCCCTCAACGCACATTCTTTTTCTTACCCTCTTCCTCATCAGGGGACTCATTTCTTTATTTATTTGGAAGCCCGAAGCGGGAGTAGCGTTAGTACTCCATAGCCCATGCTTCTTCTCTCACAATATTCCCTCAGCACTCAGATCTACCGTGTTCTAGACATCTGGGTGCCACTTTCCCCTCCCCTTCTGGTCCACCGCGCTAGCTTTCACTGCGGTGGTGCCTGATATACTTACTGCACACGTTCACGTCAATTTTGAAAGCCCTGTCTCTATCGATGTTGCATGCTGAGGTCACATGGCAGCCCTGTTTCATGTCACGGCTTGCCGGGTCAGCACTCTCCCCCCCCCCCGCATCGCAGCATGCTAGCTGAGTGACTCCCCCACCTGAGATGAGGAGCGCCAAGCTGTGTGGTGGATCGACGTCCTTGGCGAGGCCCTGTCCGTTGGTCATCCGGCACCAAACTGCATGTGTTATTTTGGCCACGTTTCCATGTTGCCACTACCAGAGCACCGTCCTGGCTTCATCGTGCACGCCACTGTCGGGGATGCCGCTGGCACGGGCAAGCCGGGGAAACACAACACCGCCCCGTACCATGCTGTGTGAGGGTCGCAAAAGGGCCTTACCACACCTCATATTCTACCACTTTTGCCGTGGTGCGTCTTGGAACAGGCATGCCGGCCGCCACAGCTGCACGCCTCAACGCCGGTATCATACTCTGGGGTAGCCCGCTTTCCACAATCACTTTCTAAGCCCCCGAAGGGGCGAGTCCACCGCTTCAACAGCAAAGTCGGACCTGACAATCCTCTTTGGTGCGGTAACATGATGCAGCGCGCAGTCAGCTCTCCTCAGCGCAACCGGGGGTGTGGCCCTCTGATGTGGGGGGCCACCGCAGGCTCTCAAAACGTTTTGTCTCCTTTCTCGCCTTCCGTCACAAGTACTGGCGTCTTCGTTGAGGTGCCTAACGTGACTGTGTCGAACGGAATAGGTTCGTCCCCGACTGGGGATGGCTTGCACCACGCTGACACGCCTACTGATGTGATTCGTGCATAGCCGTACCAAGCTGCCTTGCCCGCCCACTGCCCCGCACAGGGTCTCCACCACGAAGGAGGGACAGGGGTGTGTGGCACGTGTACTGGGAACTGCCCGATGACCTGGGAAGCCGGGTGCCACGCTTGAAGGACTGGGCGTGGACGCGTCGGGGAAGTGGTGCGCCTGCAGGGCCGCAAGATTGGCACCACCAGCTCTGAGCGGATTTCTATTACGAGCGTTGTGAAATTGCCGGAGGTAGAACTGTGCACAGGGTGCTTTCTTTTTTTTTTTTTTGGCGGCGCGGACCTCACAACGCTCTACATCACCACCGCGTGAAGCACGTCGAAGGAGCCAGTGGGGACGTGCAAGCAAAACGGTGTAGGGTGGATTTATGTGGCAATCTTGAAAGGAATTGCGCTAGCTATGCACTCCTTGCCTCTATGTCTGCCCGCATCCACTTTGTCAGCCGTGCAACAGCATCACTTGTAGCGCTCGGGTGGGGCTGCGCGTATGCAGGGATCGCTAGGCCACACATACGCGTAAGTGTCTTGTGCCGAAACGTTTGTTTTCTGGTAGGCCTAGATCACATGCCATCTCTGCTTCTATGCCTTTTCCCTATACCTGGACGACGCGCGCATATTGCTGTGCGCGTGCAGGTCAAAACAACATGCAAGTGGAGGTAACAGAACACAAAAGCGCACGCACCACCAAGCGCTGAGCTGTGACGAGCGTGCAATGAAAATGGGCAGAGAGAAGTGGCGAGGAGAGGCGCTTCCATGGGCGTTTCAGTGAACACCCACAAACTCTCGCTGAAGGTGATCTCGATTCATCAGTGCTCTCAACAAAAGCATAAGAGAGGCAATTGTGGTAACCTTGCGCTGTGCATCTCAGCTCCTCGTTGCGCACGAACCAGAAAGGAAAAGTGCTGCCTACATGGTATGCCGGGCACGTTCTCCTGAGCGAGTCATGCACATACGTGTTGTGTTTCTGTGTCTCAAGTACTCCCCTTCTTCTCATCGTTTCCGCTTACCTATCACGACGACCACCTCACCACCTGGGTGTGCATGCATGCATGTTCCCGTGCACCTTACATTAATCATGCCTTCCTCTCCTCTTCACCGTGCCCGATCCCCTCATGCAAGGTATCCTCATCTTTGACATCAAAAGCCCGTGCGCTTCGCTGTGCCTGTAATCTCCCCCAACTAGTTGTGTGTTTTGGTTGCACGATCATCGCCGCAGCGCTTCGTCGCCCCCCCCCCCCCTCTGTCTCCTCTCCTCTCCGGCTGTCCTTGACGTTTTTGATATATATATATATACATTATTTCATATTCCTTGCCCCTCCACTTCTTCTTGTGAAGTCCAGTGGGGCAGACCAGTCGTCGATTGGCTTGCCATACTTTCAAGGAAGTGCCCTCGTGCCGCAGGGGGGGGGAAGCGAAGAGAACAGGAAACAACTGAACGGAATTGTGTAGACATCACACGAAACAGCGAAGAAGGACCGGAAACGAGAGGGAAGAAGGAACGGTACCATCGGAGGCAGCAGAGCAAAAGGAAGCACGGAAAACACCTCAAGGTGGGATGGTTAGTGCGTACTTCTGTGCCAAGTCGCCTTAGTGATTTCCGGTGTTTGCGTGTGTGATACCCTTCCCTCTCCCCTCTTCCCCCCTTCTACCCGCCGGCCTGCCGGTGTCTTCAGGCGCTCTGGGCTTCCACCCCACCTACTTTCTTTTTCTTTTCTTTATTGTAGCACAGGTCGTGTATTCGTCAGTCCTCTCGGGTGAGGTGCGCAGCAGCACACACACACACACACGCGCGCGCAAAGTCAGATCGAAAGGTAATAAGAAGGAAAGGAAGAGGCCCCACGACAGCGTTGATAGCGCACTCAGCAGCGAACGGAAGTGCAAACATAACCCAGCAGCACCTCCACCGCGCAAGTCCCGCTGTCATCTTCCCGCAACATTTAAAAGGGGAGTAAAGAGAAGCAGAGACTACACGTTAGAGGCTTACATCTTGTCTAGTGGTCTACTCACCAACCACATCCTCTGTTAAACCTTTGCCATGTCGCTCCTCTACGTTGCTGTCACGGTGCTGCTGGCCCTGGCTGGTTATTTCTACTTTCAGCTGAAGCGCCAGGCTTCTGGAGGTGGTGTCGGGGTATCTGCTACCACGGATCCTAATCGCAAGTTCAATGGGAGTAAAGCGAGTGAGAAGGATCGAAAGGAGGTAACTGTCGTGTTTGGATCGCAGACAGGTACAGCCGAGATGTTTGCCAAGACGCTCACCCGCGAAGGTAAAAAGCTTGGCGTGCCTATCAAGGTGTGTGACGCCGAAAGCTATGATATTCACAACATGGAGCACGAGCACCTTCTCATTCTCATCTGCGCTACCTACGGCGAGGGCGAGCCGACTGACACAATGAAAGACTTCCATGACTGGATGATGGACGAGTGCCGTTCACCAGGCGAGGAGTTGGCGAATGTCAAGTACGCCGTGTTCGGTCTGGGCGATCGGCAGTACAAGTACTTCTGCGAGGAGGGCATTGTGATGGACCGCCGCTTCGAGGAACTGGGGGCAGAGCGCATTTTTGGGCTTGGCTGCGGCGACTCGGGCAACGGTCAGCTGGAGGAACAATTTGATGAGTGGTGCAAGGATCTCTGGCCCGCTGTCGGGCGTGCACTTCAAATCGGCATCAAGGAAAACTCGGAAGAGGCCGTGGAGCCACAATGCCGAATCAAGTACTGGGAGGAGGCCGAGGAACCGCTCGCGTTCCCCAAGACGGCTTCCGTGCTGGAGCCGACGCAGCGCCTGCCGGTGTGGGTGCCCATTATCCGAAACGAAGAGCTGCTGCGCAATGCCCCGGGGTATAGCACCCGCGCCATCGATTTCAGCATTAGCGATACCATCATCTCCTACCAAGCTGGGGATCACCTTGGCATCCTGCCGTGCAACCCGGACGAGCTTGTATCGGACTACCTCCAGTGTCTCGGCATCTCAGACGAGGAGGCTGCCCGAGTCTTCTCCCTGCAGGACAAGAAGACACTCAAGAACATCTTTCCGGCTCGTGTGTCGACGCGCACGGCGCTGAAGTGGTACATCGACCTCGCCGGACCCCCAAAGAAGTCAACGCTGCGCGCTTTTGCTCACTGCTGCTCCGACCCCGCACAGAAAGAGGAGCTCCTGCGCATTCTAGATGTGAATCAGAACTCCCAAAAGGAGTTCGCTAACCTATGTGGTAAGCTGCGCACCGTGCTGGGCTTCCTGCGCAAGTTCGACTCTGCCAAGGTACCGCTGGCCTTTTTCCTCGAGCTCATGCCGCGCATCGCGCCTCGCTTCTACTCTATCTCCTCTGACCTCCTTGCCACACCGACGTTGGTGGGGACAACAGTCGGCGTTATAGATGGTGGTCTGTGTACACGCATGCTGGCCAGGATGCAGGTGGGCGAGAAGGTGCCCGTGTTCGTGCGCAAGTCCAACTTTCACCTCCCGATGCGGCACAAGGAGCGGCCCGTGGTGATGATTGGCGCCGGCACTGGCGTGGCGCCATTCATTGGTTTCATAGCGCGCCGTGGGGTTTGGAAGCAGAAAGGCACTGCGCTCGGCAAGTCCATGCTCTTCTTTGGCTGCCGCCGGCATAACGAGGATCACATCTTCGAGGACTACTGCACCGAAGCCCTCCATGAAGGAGTCCTGTCGGCGCTGGTGACCGCTTACAGCCGTGACCAGGCCCACAAGGTGTACGTCCAGCACCGGATGAGGGAGCGGGGTGCGGAGATATGGGAAATGCTGGCAGCCGGCGCCAACGTCTACGTCTGCGGTGACGCCAGGCGCATGGCCAAGGATGTGGAAGCGGAGCTCAAGCACATTTTGGAGGCGGAGGGCAAGATGTCGAGCGAGGCGGCTACGGAGTACATCAAATCGATGGAAAAGGAGGACCGTTATCTAAAGGATGTGTGGACTTCGACGATGTAGGGAACCCCGGCCAGAGCCGAATAGAGACGTCAAGAGCGGTGCGAAGGTGATAAAACAACACACTGTTTAATAAGACAATTATGTGCACAGGCACACCCTGAAGGAGCGACTGTCTGCGGATGAGAAAGCCCGTAGGTGGAGAGGGCGCGCGAGGCGGGGAAGCCGAAGAATGGCATGGCCAAGCAAAGGGGTGTTTGACCGAGAGTCGTGCTCACTCGTGAAACCACGGGAAGAGAACCGGTGATGTGCCATTTGGGTTGTGCGCCGTATGGCCTTTACAGCGCCCTTGTTGCAGCCGCCCGCCTAGGAGGCAGAAGTATCTGTGCCTGTGAAGGTCATGTGTATGCGCTAATTGTTTTTTTTTTTTATTTGCTGTTGTTCGACGTATGAACCTCACCGCTTTACGTTTGACTGTATTCTTCCAAGCACACGTCCTCACCTCGTCTCCACTTCTTCCCGCCTAGCATCCGTTCAGTTCTCCCTCTCTCTGGGTTCTTCGCCCCGTACGTCGCGGATGGTGTGTGGATCGAAGCTGGTGGATAAAATAATGTTCCTTCTTTGCCTCCCCCCCCCCCCCCCGGTCATCTCCGCCTGGTGTGCCGAGGCGAAGGTTCGCTGAACTTGTAAAGGTCACATGCACAGGCACACCCAAGAACAAGATGATACGAAGGGATATGAGTTACAGGTTAGTCTTAACAGCCCCTGTGAGATATTCAACACAGCAGTGGAATGCCGTATGCGGAGCGACGCAGACAGACGCATCTCTGATGTGGTGTTCGCAGGGCGTATCCTTGATGGGCCCCCCTTTACTCATGTGCGCTTGCTGTCCCTCTCTCTTCTATTCCTCAGCGCCTACGATGGTTAAGTGAACTAGGAATGCCCAAGTAAAACCGGATGTCGACCGAACCAGCACGTGCTTCATTATGAACACGGTGCTCATTGCGGGGAAAAGTAGCTGTAGTGTGAGTATTGACTCCTGCCCTTCTGCCGGCGCCCCCACCCCACGCCTGTGTCGTGCATGTGCATGCAAGTGAGGGCAACGTGGCGGGCGAGGAGCCTTTTGGCGGGGGCTCAGAGGTGCTCGACGCTGTGGAGCAGACGCAGACCGCGCTCCTGTTCCCTGAAGGGGAAAAAGGACGTGCACTCCATCGATCGACTGAACTCCTCCCCTCATGTACGCTGTTCGCGAACTCCCTCTCTCTCGTGCTTCGTCTTCATGTATATTGTTACTCCTTTAAGGGACCCATCTGTGTGGCAGCGCGGCCTCGTCGCGCTCTGTGTCTGGTTGCTTTTTTGCCGTCGCTGGTACACGCCTGCCGGCGCATCCCGAGGCGGTGCATCATTCCTTGCCCTCTTTTCTCCTTAGTGAGGCCTTGCAACAAGTACACCCTCCCGCACGCAGTACAGCGAAGCGCACATATAGAGGTCCTTTCCATCACCCAGTACGAGCCTCATCCTCCCTACCAATCTTGTCCTCCACATCTCCTTTCAGCCATGTCCTTCACATTGATGGCCTGCACCGATATTCGGGGGCAGAAGGTAAACATTGAGCTCCCCTTTGAGCAGCCGCCCTCCTCGATGGATGTGCTGTGCTCTGCTCTTGAGCATCTCTTCCGTCGGGAAGAGGAGGCAATCAAGCTCTCGATGGGCTACACAGACGTGCGCGCGTGCGAGCCCTTCACGATCAACCGCCTGCAACGCTACGATGATGACTCGCAGAGCTGGGCAGATGTTACCTCCATAGACGTGCTCCAGACATACGACCAGCTCTATGTGTTCCGCAAGAGCAGCACCAAGGCAGACATTTCTATCCAGCGGGAACTTCCACCACCGAGAATGTCTGAGTTTTTTTATGACCCTGCTGCGTCTGGGTCCTTCCACACGCCACGCGGATCAGCGCGCCTGAAAGGAAACGGAGCCGCAGCTGCTTCAGCTCCCATCAGCGGTGGCTACGGCGGGAGTGTCTCACCGCATCAGGCACGTCCCAGCGCCGGCAGTAGCCCCTACAGAGGCGGTGGGGTCTCCGTGTCCGCGACAGCAGCAGGGTATCCCCAGCGCTCCCCCGACGCTGACCCTTACCCGGTGTCACCGCTGCCTCCTACCTCTGACGCTGCACTGCCGATACCGCCCCCTTCATCGTCCTTCTACTACAAGGAGCGCACCACACCAGAGCGGGTGGAGTACCTCTTTCGCTTCGGCACACAGCAGAGCAAGAGTGCCGCTCTTACGGAAAAGACGTTCGAGCATATATTTTGCGTGGCCAACGTCTCCTTCCCAGTTGAGGTTCTCCAGGACCTCTTCGCCCACTTCGCCACACACGGTGATGGTGATGTGAACAGGGCGACCATGAACCAGGAGGGCTTCCAAGAGTTCGCCACCTACTTCCCAGTCCTGGTGAACGTCGCCTACCAGCGGATCACAAACCAAAATCGTGAGGAGGCGATTCGCGCAGCGCAAATGGAGAACAGCAAGCAGGTGCAGCACGCTCGGCGCCACCTGCACGAATTGGAGGCACGACTCGAAGCAGCACGCAAGGAGGTGCAGCAAGCCGAGCAGCGCGAGACTCGCTTGCAGGAGGACCTTCACGATATTAGCATGCAGCGAGATCCAGAGTATTGCCAAGAGGAGCAGAGACTTCTGGACAAGGAGGTCAGCGTCTTCAAGTACCGTGAGCGGCTGTCACGCGAAGAACGCGACTATGAGCGGCTAGCCATCGAACGACGGAAGCGCGCTGCAGCAGCCTCTGCACGTGCCCGATCTCTCTCTCCGCAAGGGGTGTACAGCTCAAATCGCTACGGCCCCCGGGATTAGTTTGGCATTTTCCTGCGATCACCATCGAGCGCCTGGCGCAGGCGCAACAAAAAGGAGTTGCGTAGCTACAATAGACTAGAGGAGCGAGACGTCTGCTCCACTCGTGACGGAACCCCGGGGGGCACCGATACACGAGACAGTGCAGGTGCTTCATGCCTTTCAATTGTAGTCTTCCCTCCCTCCACTACACACAGGCACACCTGTTAACGGCTGCCCCCTGATCGCGTTTACGTGTACGTGTATGTAATTTATGGCGTGCGTGGGCGTGTGTGCCTACGGTGCGGAGATGTCCTTATCCGGGCTATCGTACATGTTGGGAGATACGCGCAGACACGTTATACGCATTGTAGACACACACACACACACACACACACACATACATAGTCAGTGAGTTTAAGCATCCCATGTGTTGTACACACACACACACACACACACACACTGATGGACACACGGAACCAAAAGGGAAGAAGGAGGGCGGGGGAACACTGACGCGAAGGTGATGAAGCACTGTCGTGATGGCCTGGGAAAAGCAAACAGCGGAAAAGGAGGGAGGGGTGGTGCGTGGTGCGCTCCCACGCAAGTACGAAAGGAATGCGAAGTGGGAGCGATCACGGTCATAAAACACTCTCGCCTTCCTTGCGGGTCACAAGAGCATTCATGCGCTATCAAGAAAGGAAGCCCACGGATGCGCCTGCGAGTGGAACCGGCATGGCTTCAGGCTGGGTTATTGCTCGCGTGCTTGTATGGTATGGAGACAGGAGCGTTCGTAGTGTTAGACTCGCTTTCTCTTTCTCTGTCTCTCCGAGCTCTGACCGAGAAGGAGGACCTCATTGCGCACATGTCTTCCCCCGCTCTCTGCTGCCGGTACGCGAGGCGAACTTTTTGGCCTGCGCGCCTTCACATGCGACTCCTCCACTCGTTCTGGGCTCCTCCTTGCCACCTCTTTCTCAATACATGTGGACGTGTGAAGACTGCCACCTCCACGATTCCATCGGTGAGACGCATACGCGCACATACCGGCACACATCTTGACGACATGCAGCCGGGAAACAAACCATTTTTGCCAGCTGCTCCCTCATCGTTGCTTTTTCTGCCATTGCCGTCATGCCATTTGATACTGTAGGGGGCCTGCCCCCAATGCCGACGCATGCGAGGGGCACAACCCTGTACCATCCCCGGCAGCCAGAGATGCTCATGGCCACTCACAGTGCTCCTTTCCGTGAAAAAGCGGCTGCCTCCTTCGCTTTTCGATCACCCTTTCCTCTGCTCGAAAATGTTCGTGACTATAGTGAAAATAGCAAGGAGAGCGACGGCGCGCTACCACCACTGTTGCGGGTGACTTTACCACCGGAAACGCTCGTGCCGTCTGGGTGCATCGATGCCCTGCCGCCAAACCCATGGAGGCAACGAACAACGGTGGATGAGTTGGAGAGGGCGCAACGGAAAAACCCACGTGGTGTTGCCCAGTTCAGACCCGTCGTGCAAGCCACCGCAGAGACTTATGACAGCCTACAAAATGAAGCAAAGCCGTTGCTGGAGCCGTACCGCTACGCGCAGGCGCTGGCGCAAGCTGCGACGGCGGATCCGTGGGACTTGCGCTTCCGCCGAAAGTATGGGTGGCAACGCAAGGCCGTCGCCACTCCGCGGGAAGGGCGCTTGGTTGACGATGGCCCAAAGTGTCAATCAAGCTGCATTGGCAGCGTTGACAACCACTCTTCTACAAACCGTCATCGTCTGAACGAAGCTGACAAGAGCGGTATCGGCAGTCCCGGCGCTCGTAGATCCTCTACAATGCTAACGCCGCCGTCGCATGTCCAGCCATTCTTGCCGGTGGAGTCACCCGAGACCAGAAAGGAGTGTACCGTCAGCTGCACTGAAGTCAGTGAACCCGCGTGGCAAGTGATGGGCACTGCCAACGAGGCGTCTCCGCTTTTCAGCGGAGCAAACCCTAATGAGCTGGCGGTGCGCTGCCTCTTTCAGGCAGCGCGCATGGAAGCTGCAGCTTCGGGCGCTGGGAATGCCCACACGGCGCTGTCGTCCCAGGAGCCTGCTGGCGTCATATCGTCTGTCTCCACGCACAGAACGAGCGAGAGTGGCCCGTGGCAGCCGCCCGCATCCTTCACTCACGAGACAGCAGGAATCCCCTTCAGCGGCAGCGCACACGTCACCATCGACACGTCCGAAAAGGCGGAATCTCCTGTTGGCACTGCAGGTACGTTGCCTCTCGGCCCCCTGAGCAACCTACTCATCGACGGCGCCACACTCGCGCTGTTTGGCTTGGAGAACACAGAGAGTGACGAGGAGAAGCCTGTGAGCACCTCCAACTCTACGATGGCACCTCCGTCAGAGTATGACCTGGACCACATCCTGCACGATCGAATGCACCAAAGGGTCGCCACCTTTACCCCCTCTTCAAGGCATACACTAGATGAGCCTCCGAGGACGGCAAAGGCACACGCAATTCTGGGAACACCTCGACTGGCCACCAACACATCCACGCAGGCCCTTCTCATCAACGCCGGAGAACTGGAGAGGCACTCACAACCTGCGGCCGGCTGCGTAACTTGGACGGCACAGCCGGCGTCTGCGACATCTCAGAATAGTGTGCGAGCGATGCGGCGACTTTTCTATGACGAGGAATATGAGCGAGGTCTGCTCCTCCAGCTTGCCCAACAGTCCTCTCCGACTCGTTGGTACTCGAAACTGCTTCCCAACGGCAAAGATGGTATTCGCTTTCGCCTCCTCCTTCCACCACACATGACCGATGACAAAACGCTGCATGAGCGCCTCTACGGTGCCATACGTCAAGCTACACAGGCGATTGCGCAACCACGTCGAGACGCGGCGGCGGTCGAAGAAGCGCACCGCCACGCACCTCTGTGGGTGCTCGACAACCGGAAGGTCAACCAGTTCTCTGCTACTGAAGATAAATCAATCACGTTGGAAAGGGCCAGTGCGGAGAAGACGCTTCTATTTAAAAAATGGAGCCGCCTCCACGAAAATGTGTCCGCCCAGCTTCTTCTCTTCCGCGAGGAGGCGGAACAGCGTCGTAGGCTTCTAGGCGAGTTCTTTTCGTGTAAGCATCCTTTCCCGTGTATTTGTCTCACCTGCGATCTGGAGGTGCTCGACATGTCAGCCCTAGAGCTGGAGCCTACAGTGAAGCCCGCGTGCTGGTACGCCTCTGTTGTGCTCGGTCGCCACAAGGACGTATTGCAGAAGGAACTTCTGGCACTCTACCTTGCAGAGCGTCATCACCTATACGGCTTCTTCAAGGTGGAGTTCAGCGCCCTATATGCGTACAAGAAACTAGAGTCGGAGGAGTCGCGCCGGTTTAGGAAGATGGTACAGTATCATGAGTTTTGTCTTCGTGTGGCTGCGTCGGGCAAGCACGAGCAACAGCAACCACAGAACGAAGGCTTGCCACCGGTCGATGCGGTGACTTCAAGGCCCGTTCCATCTGACGCCACGGCACTGATGCCAGAGCAGGCGGCGGTGCCCGAGGACGTTGAAAAGTCTGCAGCAGCACCTCCGATGTGCGCTCACCTTCTCCGCCGCGGTGACTCGCGGATGTGGCGGCTGCGGCAGCATCGACTGCGCTCCTGCGCCGCCTTCGACTCCCCTTTCTTCTCGTACCTCCTGTACACACAAGTTCTGGCAGCTGTCGCCGCAGAGGACCACGTGCGCGCCAAGCTGATGCTGTCAGAGACGGCGGAGCGCGCAAAGCTGGAGGCGTCTATGATGGCTGAGGAGTCATTTGCCCGCCTCAGTGAGAGCGAGCGGCGAGGTCGCGTCCAGATAAGCGTGGACTGCGAGGACGGGTACAGCGCCTTGCGCACTGGCCCTTTCATTGAACTACAGGCGGCCCATGCAGCAGAGCTGCAGACAGCACAGGTCTTGGCATACGCGAAGACGTGTGAGGAGTCCCGGAAGAATTTCGTGGCCGCCGCGGTAGCGGAGAAGGTGGCGGCCGAGGTCGAGGAGATGAATCGGTATCGCCAGTTCATGTTCGAAATGCGGCAGCGTTCCCTGGCCTTATTGGTCGCCCGCCGCTCTGTTGCGGAGTCGAAGGCAGCCTCGGGAGAGTGGTTACGCTGCCAGCAGCACAGGTCTCTGTTTAACAGTGAGCAACGATTGCGCGACCGCATCGCGCTGGTGGAAGAGAGGGATGAGCAGGCGCGCATTGTAGCAGCAGCCGAAGAGTCTTTGAGGCAGGCACGCAGGGACGAAGCTAGCCGACTGAGCGAGGAGGCGGCGGCCATGCGGGAAGCCGCGCAGCGCGAGGCAGAGGCGGTCCAGCGCGCGCGAGACCTGAAGGAGGCAGCAATACGTGCGCAGCTGCAGCGGGAGGAGCGCGCTATGTACCCGAGCAAGCGCCCCAGCGCTAGCATGCGACCCGACACTGTGAGCTCCTTTTTCAGGTTGGCGACAGAGCTAGATGAGGACTTCGATGTGTTTTTGCCGAGTCTCAGCAACGACTCGTGAGTGTATGCGCTCCCACAAACAGTGCAATGCGTTTTTCCTGCACTTATATTTTTGCTTGATGTAAAGCCAGCGCGGCCCAGACTGCGCCATTTGTCTCTGTCTCCATTTTTACTTTACTTTCAATCTTTGCCACGGTACAGATCCTCGTCTGTGTGGCACTCGATGTCTTTCTTCGATGACCCTCTTCGGAAACGTTTTTTTTTATTCGTTGTTTGTTTAATGTATGTTTGGTTCTTCTCATAGCTGTCGTTGCTCCCTCTTTATATTCTGTGGCCTACGGATGTTCCCTTTTCCGCAGGCCCAGCCCCGCTGCTGTCACATATACACACTTACATATATACATATATATACATTTATGTGTGTGTGTGTGTATTTTGGTCAAAATAATGTGGGTGCATTGCACCAAGCATGTAATGTATCTCTCTTGTATGTATGCATGGTGGTCTCGTGTTGCCATCTCCGTCTCTCTGCATACGCGCTGGCGTAGTGCTATTCGCGAATAAAGACATGAATATGGGATACAAACTTGGGGGAGGAAAAAGGATAGCCACTTTACGTGACTGGAGACGCCTTGCGCCTACTGAAGTGATGGTAGGCGTCGGTGATGGTCTCCTCATCGGATGCTGAAACACGTTGTCTTGCTCGCTGACACTTCTCTGTAGCATCCCAATTGCAGCAAGGAAGGGAAGATGTGCACAGCCGATGAGCGAGGCATATCTATTAACCACTGCATGTGTCATCTTCAGCCGCATCTCAGTGCCACACTTGTGTGTGGACTGGTCCTGTCTCCGCATCTCCTTCACTTTTGGAGGACTCTTTCCTACCCAGCCGGCATCCTTCATTGCTCTTGTTTTCACCCTTCTGGCTTGCGCGGCATGACGCACAGCAACCAAAGTGGCCTCAACAGTGGATTTGGAGGCTTCTAAAAAGAGGAAGTCGAGAAAGGTGCGCGTCAGCTCGTTGTACGTGATCACCCCTCCTCATGCTGATTAAGCTTGCCACCTCCCATTGACACAGCTCAGAGTCGCCGGCGTGTGCGGCCTCGCAACGTCAGCTTTGCGGTACCGTTTTTTCCCCCATTTTTTGTTTAAAGGAAAAGCGGTAAAACGAGCCCCACACAATGGAATCGAAGACCCGTCTCCCACCTCACTATGAGTGCCTTGGTGTAGACCCATGCATCAGCTCCGCAGACTTGGCGCGGCAATACAAAAAGCTGTCCCTGCAACTGCATCCAGACCGGGCAGCCTACCGCGGCGACGCCGCTAATGAAGCGCACGTGCAGGAACGCTATCAACGCATCACGGAGGCTTACGCGGTTCTCTCGGATCCAGAGAAGCGTCGAGCGTACGACACAAAGCACGGTGTCAACTTTCAGTCGCGCGTGGTGCGCTTGCAGGCTGCCATTGGCGAGCACAACACACTGGCGATGCAGCGCACTGAGATGGGCAGTAAGACGGCTTATTTGGCCTCTAGATCCTCTCCCACCAGTGATCCACATGGCGCAAAGCACGTACTTCCCGCATCGCGCAAAGATTGCGCAGAGCACACGGATGACGATGACGATGATGAGGACTATGACCCTAATGACGTCCTAGCTCCTCCATGTGGGGCGCCGCGTCATGTCAGCTCAAGCGGCTTTCATAGCGATAGTACCTGCGAAGATGAACAGAGTGACTACATTACCCAACTATTCAACTTACACCTGCGCGTCGGTGCTGAGGCGGCGCCAAAGACACGCCAAGGGATGCCCGTGACGCAGTACCAGACTGTCGTGCTCACCCGCAAGCTCAGCTCACCAGCATCGCCGTACGCCTATACGTGGGGCTTCATCTTCGAAAAGAACGAACTCGTGGGCCTTGATACTGAATACCCGGAGGAGCTGAAGGGCATCACTGGCCTCGCCGCCGTTCCGTTCCCGTCCGTGGTTCAGCAGGCCAATGATATAATGGTGCTGCCGACGACCGACTTGCCACAACTACTATCTCAGCTCTACAAAGGGGACTCCCCGCAGATATCATCAGTGAGCCCTGCCACAGGCAAAACGACGCCGACCAGTAATGACGCACATTCGGACGCGACGGAAAAGAGATGTAATGTGTACGTGGAGCCTCCAATCCCATCTTTACCTTCCCCCTCAACGGAACACCTCCACTTGGTCTTGGCCTATAGCACCGTATCGTACGATCTCGTTGGGCAGGTACACCTGCTGGGCGATGATGATGTGGTCGGCCGTTTGGTCCCATCGTGGTGTGTCGCACCACAACTCAGGCCGCTCATGCCGGATGCAACCGTGCTCTCTGTGAACAACAAGCAAGTCCGCTCCGCCGCGGAGTTACGCGCATCTCTGCGTGCGACGCTGCTCGATGTAGAGGGCAAGGACGCCATGCAGGTGGTGAAGCGAGCTCGTACATCGTGCGCTGTTCTTGTGGAATTTTGTCAGCTCCCGTTTCTGTGCACCAGCTCATCACCTGGACACGTGCCCCTACCGCCTTAGCATGGACGACTAAAATGCAGAGAAGTCGTTAACGCCCTCTTCTCTTTTCCTTTACACACACACACACACACACACGCGCGCGCGCGAAGAACATGTTGGAAAAAGCGCACAAGCGCACAGTAGCTCATGGTGTACACACACCACCCTCCTGCACATGCTTTCTGCACTCGCTGTGAGAAGGATACGGGGAACGACATAACACCCACACGCACACACCGTCAGCGCAGATTAGTGGGGAAGCGGGATATTCACAGCACACCCCTTTACGGCTGTTGTTTTCTGTATGTCTTCACAACGGATATCACACACCACCATTTGGGTGACCCCCACCCCCTCCGTGACGATCGCGCCTTCAGGTGACTCTCTTGATCACGCGCCTGTCCCTCTCGCTTGCTCACCTAGACGACTTTTCTTTGGTCCTGTTTGATGATCTGACGTCGTGTGTTGTTGCGTTGCTACTCTGCTCCGCTCATCGGATCCTTTCTTCCCGCTTGTCTCTTTCAGTGTGCCACCTCTCTTGTTTCTCCCACGCCCCCTCTCCTCCCTCTCTCCCCATTTAATTTCGGAACCTGATGCCCTTTCCCGTGGAGCACCCGCCGCATACCTGATTTAGAGTTTTCTCTCTCGCAGCCTTCCCCCCGTCCCCCTCGCGCGGCTTCTGTGTCTTGAGAACAAAATGCTGTTTCGCAGTCGTGTGTTCCAGGAGGCTGGCAAGGCTGCCGCTGCCACCTTGAAAGACCAGTACGCCTCCTCCGGGAGCAACATCAAGGACGCCGACAAGAAGACGCGGCGCCGCACGTCCCTGCAGGTATCGCTCTCCACTGATAAGTCTGGCGAGCTGTGTCACCTGCTAAGCGTCTTCAAACCGTACAACATCAACATCAGCCAGGTCGCCAACCGCCCTCGCGCGTACGAAAACAAGGCGCCGCTGCGCACTATCTTCCTTGACGTGGACGCTTACATTGAAGACGAAAGCATGAAGAAAGTCATGGCGGAGCTGCACGCGAACTTTCTAAATGTTGTGGTGGCCGGATCGTGGATAATACCGTGGTATCCGACGAGGCCAGAGGACCTGGATGAGCTCGAGCAGAGCACGCTTGCTGCTGGCGAGGAGCTCCAAGAAGACCCGGAGAACCCCCATCCTGGCTTTCACGACGAGGTCTACCGCGCCCGCCGCCGCGAAATTGTGGCGCTTGCAAAGAACTACAAAACTGGAGATCAGATCCCGATCGTAGACTACACCGAAGAGGAGAACCGCGTGTGGACGGTTGTCTACGACCACCTGACGCGCCTGTACCCGACACACGCGTGCCAGCAGTACAACTACGTGTTCCCACTTCTCCTGGAAAACGGTGTGCTCAGTCGCACCCAAATGCCACAACTGCGCGATGTAAGCGAGTTCCTGAACGAGACCACCGGCTTCACGGTGCGGCCGGTGACGGGGTTACTGACGTCACGCGACTTCTTGAACGCCCTGGCGTTCCGTGTATTTTACAGCACTCAGTACATTCGCCACGCAGCACAGCCGTTGTACACGCCGGAGCCGGACATGGTGCATGACATTATTGGGCACCTGCCCCTACTCTCTGATCCCGACTTCGCCAAGTTCACCCAGACAATCGGACTCGCCTCCCTTGGCGCCAGTGATGAGCTGCTGGACAAGCTGGCAAAGGTCTACTGGTATAGTGTCGAGTTCGGTCTCTGCAGCGAAGGCGGCCGGCGCAAGGCTTATGGTGCGGGTGTACTATCGAGCTGTGGCGAGCTAGAGTACGCGCTGAGCGACAAGCCGGAGTGCGTTCCGTGGGACCCCACCGTTGCCTCAACGACACCCTTCCCCATTACCAAGTATCAGCCACGGTACTTTGTGGCCGAAAGCTTCCCGGATGCGCAGCGTAAGCTGGAGACGTGGCTCGCCCTGCAGGAGAAGCCGCTGTATACCGTGTACAACTCGTACTCGAAGTGCGTACAGTCCTACCCGAAGAACACATGGAGCATGCTTCAGGAGCAGATGAAGAGGACAAACTTCATTTTCTAAGGAAAGGGGAGTGAGTTCACACCATACACGGGGACGCAAGCACGTGCTCTCGTGCCACGGAAACCAAGGAGGAGGCAGGCCCGTCGCCAAAGGTCAGACACTGGTTGTTAGACGGCGGAAGAAGAGAAGGGTGACAGGGAGGGGGGAGACACATCAAGGCGCGTAACGCGATCTCACACGTGCGTGCTAGATGGCGCCATGCCTGCACGCACGCGCGGCTCCTTGTGCTAGTAATGATTTGGTGCCGAACGGCGTCTTCTATTCTTTGCCATGCGTGTATTTCTCTTGTGCCCTTTTGCTTGTTAGACGGTGTGAGCGCCGGCGGTCGTCCTCGTGCTCACATGAGTGTGTCGTGTACGCGCCTGTGGAGCACCTTTCATTTGTGCGGCTGCTGATGTCTGTCGGCAATCACTCCTGCTACCCCCTCCCTGTTCCCTCGTATCCGGTGTGTGTGTGTGTGTCTCAATCCCCTCGCCGTAGTAGCTTATTTACTGTTTTCCTTTTACTCTGCAGTCCACTCCACCCTGGACCTTTTCGCGGACCGCCACACACAGCCAGCCAAACCTTCGTGGTGGGGAACGGCAATACTGAGGAGCCTGACTGCATGTAGCCTATACCATCATCCTTTGAGCGAGGAGATGCGGCTTCCACATGGCTTTTGGCGATCGATCATATGTGTGTGCGCTGCTGGGATGCAGGAGGAGACGAACGGCGGAGCTGCACGGATGCATGAACTAAGAACGGCGTAGGGGTTGGTAGGAGCGAGGCACTGAATAGAGAGCGGGCGGATTAGTTGCGGGGAGAGTGCGAAATCAACGCAGAAAGCTCATACAAGGTCCTCGGTTGATGTCCACCTGACTGTCCTCCCTCCCCCTCCCCCCACACACACATACTGTACGCTCTCCTGTTCCTCGTACGCGCTTTGCGGTCTCCTACGAATCTGTCACGATACCGTGCAAGGCGTAGCACATTACACTTCGCAGCCTCCCATCTCCCTCCCTGCCGCCTGCACCACCCCTATGCGTGTAAATTTCTATCTATATTTATCTATATAGATAGATACGAAGAAAGGCTGGGATGGAAGGAGGCGATACACCTTCCCTGTGCATACTTCCCCTTCCCCCTCCCCCCCCCCCCCCCACACACACACCCCACGCTGATGCGTTTCCTTTTTTCTTCGTTTTTCTTTGGGCTTAGGCCTTTTTATCGCGTGTGTGTTTGCGTAGTTGTTTTCGATCTGCTCAGATTTCCTGTTTCTTTCTTTTGTGTGTGTGTGTGTGTGTGTGTGTGTTTCCACTCGGGGCGGGGCGGGGCGGTTCTCGTTGTTCTGGTCTTGTGCGTTGTGCACCTCTCTCGCGTAAACGTACGTCCTTTGATGATAACGTTTTTTGTTCTTTTTTTTGGTTTTCCTTTTCCATTGGTGATGCTGCATGAACCTCTCCATCGAAACACGTAGGCGGACGTAGAGAAACGTGAAAACGCGCGTCCACACACACACACACACACACACAACACAAAAGGGACGCATCAGGCGTGTGACGGAAAGATGATGGAGCACCACAAGGCTCTTCTTTTTTATTTTTATTTTTTAATTTTAGGTCTGAAGAGAGGTGAGTGGAGCACTACCAAAGCGTCTCCGAGTGCTTCTCGATGTGTTGACACTCCTAAACCTGTGGGTACACAAAAACACATGCAGGTGTCAGATCACCCAGTGGGTCTCTGTCTGCCCAGCTGCTTTTGTTTCTCCTCCAGTGGCACAAGCAAAACGTAATATGGAGTCTTGTGTGCACGACTTACCAGGGGGGAGGAGGTGCATGAATACCTTTGTGGCGTTAAGCAGTCATCCGTGTGCGTCTTCGTTTATCACTGTAGCATAGGCATGCTCTACTGGAGTTGCTTCCACTGTAGGCGCGTTCCCGTGTCTCATCCGATTTTCCCAGCGTAGCAGCAAACAGCGTTCGGAGTGTAGCATATTAGACAAAACAGTTGGCTTGTGTGTCTTCGTCGCTTGCATTCGAAGCGGTCACCTACGAGAACCGGCCTGAACTCCTCCCATCAAACGTCGTGTACCAGAGGGCACTCGGTAATAAATCGATTGCGCTGTGCGGTGTACGTTACCGACTGTGCCTCTCCCCCCCCCCCTCCCTTCCCCTACGCCTCTTTCTGCCCCCCCCCCTTCCACACAGCATACTGTCGTTCTTCGTGCAATATCCCCGTAAGTGAAAGCTTTCCTGGTGGAGGGCGCGAGCAAGAAACGGAGGCGCGCGAACGGCACGAATTTGGAAGAGAAACAGAGAGATGTCATGGTAGCTTCTGTGAGACACACACAAAAAAAAGAACATGTGCAGGGGCCCGTTCCTGTTCTCTGTTGCGAGGGTGGGGGGGGGGGGCGGGGCGAGGGGGCAAACAGACACAGAGAGATAGAAAAATGCGCATCCTTCAGGTAGAGAGGGGGAGGCCGTGGGCGAGGGAGCCTACCACGAGCATCGACTGTGCTGGATCTCGTTGCTGTCTTGTACGCCCTGTGTGCGTCTCACACCTTTTCCCCTGCTCGCTTCCCTGCTCTTTATTCAATAGAACCATCACGGAAGACGTCGAAGCCGTGCTCAAGGAAGTGAAAAGCACTCCAACTGCAGCTTTGCACGAAACTTTTTATTTTCTCCTCGTTTGTTCAGCTCCCGAGACCCTTCGCCGATTTCCGGGCTGCCCGCCATGACGTCTCGGCAACCGACACGACGACTTGTGGATGTGCTGAAGCAGAACAGCAAAAAGGTACTGGACCGCCACGCTGCGCAGTTGGCTGCGGCAGCGTCGTCGCTTCCTGCTGAAGCGATCCAAACACGATTTCTACGAAACCAATTCCTCATCAACCCAAAGTCTTTGCAGCTGCTGAGCACGGAAGAGCAGCTCGCGCGGTGGCACGTGTTCGGGGTATACAAGCCTCCCTTCTGCCCCATGCGCCGTGCCGAGGCCGCGGAAAACTACCACAACGTCTCTGTCGAGTCCTTTGTGGAGTCCGCCCTGCACTCCAAGGACATCTACCCGGTGCTAAAGCGCGTCCTGAAGCCGTCCGAGGTGCACGTGCGTGTCCTCTACAACCTCGACAGCTTTGCCTCGGGTCCCGTGCTCGTCAGTGTCTCCGATGTCCACCGCTATGCGACATCTCTGCAGACCACAACGATGGAATACGATGTGATCGTTGGCGGGCATCTCCCGGTGCACGGAACTGGGAATCAAAGTGTCATCGATATGGCGCATCTCTTCCCTGGCGCCTCGCCACCGTTGCCCAGCAGAGACGATGGCGCAGACGCAGAAAAGGCATCCGCCGTGGTGCCCCAAGCTCATTACGAGGTGAAAGAAAACGGTTACTACAGCGTGCACCCGGTCTCGTTACTACACATTGTGATTCGGAGCCCGCCAACGTCGCAGCCGCCGATGCTGGAGCGCTTTGCGCGGGAGCACCTGGGCACCTGTGTCATTGGTGACCCCTTGGTGGTGGGGGAGTTGATGCAGCTTCGCTCTAATCCCGCCGCGCTCAGCTCACACACATCGGCAAGCCCCACCAAAAAGAGTAGCCACTCTGGGCAGGGGAGTGGAGCGGCTTCTGATAACGCCCGTAGTGGATCCACAAGGGATCCAGCCGCGCACGCAGCGGCCATGAAGCTCGCTGCAAACCCGCACATCGTTCTCAGGCGCGGCGACTGTGACTTTCCGCGTGTCTTCATGCACCTGCGTGAGGTACGAATCGACACTGCCGCTGAGACACACAGAACCACCTCTGAAGGCATCTATGCACAGGATTCACTCTCGATGCCCCACGGCGCCACAGTGGCCCTCGCGGGCAGCCACCACAGCGGCGAAGCTTTGTCAGAAGATATGCAGTCACAGCAGTTTTCACAGGCACGGGGAATTCAGGTGCACTGCCGCAAGTGTTTCAACGGCCTCCTGCAGAAGCAGCTTAATGTCTCGTGCAAGTCTCGCCGCGTGGGCTTGTTAGATGGCACATGGACTCCACAGGCGGAGTACTTGTGAGGTCCCGAGAAAAAAAAAAGGGCCGCAGCAGCCGTAGCGAAATGGGATGAGCAGGAGATGGGCAGCGCTGCACAGCCGAAGTGAAGTGGTCGATGAGGTACAAAACGCTCTGCTTGGACAAGGAAGGCGGGACATGTGAGTGGATGCTCTCCGCGGGTGTGCATGTGTACGTGATGCGTGTGTGAGTGAGTCTGGAATCCAGGTGGCATGTCTTCGTCCTTCTTCTTCCACTTGTTTTGCTTAACTGTGGCCCCGTAAGCCTCTCTCTCTCTCTTGCGCGCTTGGAAAGACTTCCTTGTGAGTCTTGTGCACTGCACTGGACCTTCTCCGTTGTTGCCCACATCAAGGAACTGTCACCACATGCGTCTGCGGAGCCACACTCTGTGGCTGCGTATCGCTTCACATACGCACAACTAGAGCTATTCAGCATCCGACTTGGTGCTGACAAGTTCGCACGCCTCTACCTAGGTGCGTCCAGGTCATTTGTTCATGCTCAGCACCTGAGTGCCCACTCGTTTGATCTCTCGAAATTCTTCTCTCTGTCAATGTCACGAAGTTTCCCCTAGAGATGGTCAAGAATAACAACGCCGTGTGGCGAAGGGCACCCTTCGCCACCAAGCAAGTCGCTCAAACAACTGCTGAAAGATCTGCAAGCACTCCCCACCACATGCAAGATGCAGAGAAGTTAACGGACCATGAGCAGAGTGACAGAGATGCAGTTGTCATTCCAAACACGACGCAGCTGATGCAGTCGAAGCGGCTGCAGAATCTTGCGGATCAGCTAGAGCGCTCACACCAAGTCCTACTTGAGAAGCTCGAGCGCATGAAAAAGCGGATGGAGAGCACCGGCCGTGGCGCTCTCCTGCCCTTCCAGCTGCGCCGAGCCAGGCAGGAGAAGGAGGAGCTGAAGCGCGAGATCTCGGCGACGCAGCGAACCCTCAAGAAACTGATGATCATGTCAAGCCAGATGAAGCAGATGATCGCACTCAAAGCGGAAGTGCTTCAGAGAACACGCGCGCGTATTCTGGAGGAGATCAAGGCGCTCGAGAAGCAGGTCAACGAGAACGAGGAGCAGATTCGTCGAGGCTATGCTCAGCGCATCAACATGCTGAAGCGCTACTGGCCGTGGCGGCAACTGCGCGAGCTCGGCGACACCACTGTGGGCAGCACTTTCGAGGAGGAACTGGCGCGAGGTCCTCGGTACCGCAACGTTGGGATTCAGAACAACATTCAGACTGAATACATTGCCCAGCAGCTGCACTGGCTGGAGGAGCTCGGAAACCGCGAAGGCATCTTTCGCAGCCACCTGCACCTGCTGGAAGGCATGATCGAGGACTTGAACGACATTACCGATCTGCTCGAGACCACCATGACGTGCACCGTTTGTGGGATGCTGTACGAGAAGCCTGTGATTCTCTGGCCCTGTGGTCACTCTTTCTGCTTCCAGTGTGTGGAGTGCCTCACGATCGCGCCGAGTTTGTACCGCTGCCCGACGTGCGGCAGCATCGGTAGCGAGGGTTTCGTGCACAACTTGCTACTCGCGGAGACGGTGGCCAAGTGGATGTTCAAGGATAAGGGATACGGAGACACTCAAACGCCACTCAATGCCATACGCGTTTATCTTCCACGATTCCGGCAGGACAAAATCCAGTCACGTATTTCGAAGCTCAAGAAAGACCTGAAAGAGTCATGCGACAGGTCTTCCTCGGTGGGGCAGGATCCTGCCGAGCGAGGGGTCATCACCATCTCCTATCGGCTCTACTAACGGTTTGGCGCACGCGTTCGCTCACGGTGTACGTATTATGGTTGTGTGTGACAGACAAAGGCGCCAGAGCGATGACATATGTTCTTCGTGATCATGATTGGCTGTGTGTGTGTGTGTGTGTATGGAAACCTGCTCTCATCTCTTTTCTCTCTCTGTCATTGTACTCGATGGGGGGCAGGAACTCGACGATGTACAGTAAGCGCGTGTGACGCATGAATGCCGATGCGGTCGGCATGGGCATGCGCGACGCGCATGTTTATTTTTTTTTTTGGTGGTGTTCACCACGTGACGCTTCGGCCGCCGCGTCCTTTCTCGGTTTGTCGGTCCGTTTTCACTGCTGCTCTCGTGCTGCCTTTCGCCTTCTTCTTCAGCGGGAAGGGATCACGAGTCACGACAATGTCACCAACGAAAACAACCTCCCCCACCCCCAAGGTGAGGGAAGGACGCAGAACGCGCACAGGGAAGGAAAAAGAGGTGCATACATCCGAGCATGTCTAAGTCACTGCCTTGCGTGCGCAAGTCGACGTTCTGCTGTGCCCACGTTTTGCCTGGCGGTAATGAATTTTGTAGCACCTGGTACTCACCAGAGCGTTGGTAGTAAGGCGGGGATTCGTAAACTATGGATGTCGAAGCCAATGCGAGGTTCAACACTCTGCTGACGGTGGGTCTTGTGACTGCAGCGAAAGAGAGAGAGCGGCCTTTCTGTGGTGCCTCGATAGCTCTGTCACATACTCCCGTATGCGCATGTTGACTTGTTCAGCCCTACTGTCTACTAACTCCCCCTCCCTCCTTCCATTGATCTGTCACCACACACGATCATCATACGCACTCTTGCGCACCCGCCTTCCGTGGTACGTTTTTGTACCCATTGACGCCGAGAAACTTTCCTCCCTACCCCTCACCACTGCCTCTCCGCACTCTATTCTCTTCAAGGATAACCGAACACCGCCTATAGTACAATCCATGAGTGGGAAGAGAGCGATGGGCGTGATTCGCGACGGCGCCGAGGATATGCGCCGCGCCAAGGCGCGGGCAAAACAGAAGCACTGGCAGGAGCGCCAGGAGCGCTCCAAAGAGAGTCGCGAAGAGATCGACAAGCTGCAGCTGCGCTGCGCTGACATACGTCGCGAGTTGGAGGAAATCGCTGAGTCAAGCGAGGCCAACACGTCCACGGAACACCAATACTGCAAGTTCACAGAGCTGCCCATCTCTCAGCGCACCCACATGGGGCTGGAACGCGGCCATTATACGATACTCACACCCATTCAGAAAGGCACGCTTCACCTGGCTCTCGCCGGCTTCGATGTCCTCGGTGCAGCCAAGACGGGCTCTGGCAAGACCCTCTGCTTCGTCATCCCGGTTCTTGAGCGGCTCTATCGCGAGCACTGGTCATCAGACATGGGGGTCGGGGCACTGCTTCTCAGCCCTACGCGAGAGCTGGCGCTTCAGATCTTCAAGGTGATGCAACTCGTCGGCTACAAGCACGTCCTCTCGGCGGCGCTTCTCACCGGAGGCCGCGATGTGCAAGAGGAGCGCAAGCGGCTGCACGCGATCAACATCATTGTCGGCACCCCAGGCCGCGTCCTTCACCACCTTCAGGATGACGCAGATCTTGTCCTTGACAACCTGCAGCTCTTCTGCATGGACGAGGCTGATCGTCTGCTCGACATGGGCTTCCGTGAGGCCATCACAAACATCATCCTGTACCTGCCCCCACAACGGCAGTCGCTTCTCTTCTCCGCTACTCAGACAACTGATGTGCAAATGCTTGCCCAGATGTCGCTCAAGAACCCCCGTTACGTCTCCACGCAGGCCATCACGGCCGCCCCGACGCCGATGACATTGTCCCAGAACTTTGTCGTCGTTGAGCTGCACAAGAAGCTGGATGCGCTCCTCATGTTCTTGAAACGCCACCCGAATGACAAGATTGTCGTGTTTGTAAGTACCTGCAACCAGGTCAAGTTCATGCACCTTGCGTTCTCCAAGATCCTGAAGAAGATGCGCATCCCCTCCATGTGCCTCACGAGCAAGATGAAGCAGTTCCGTCGCGAGGAGGTATTCCTGACCTTCTGCCGTTGCAAATCAGCAGTACTCTTCTGCACCGATGTCGCGTCGCGTGGGCTCGATTTTCCACTCGTGCACTGGGTTGTGCAGTACGACTGCCCGGAGAGCGCGCAGACCTACATCCACCGTGCCGGTCGCACGGCACGTGCTGGGGCGCGTGGGGTGAGCCTACTCTTCCTCACCCCGCGTGAAACGCCGATGCTGAGCTACCTGCATCACAAGCACGTCCCGCTGCGGGAAGTCACCATCAAGCCGGACTACCTCACGTCCTCACGTGAGATATTCGTAGCGCTCGTAGTGCAGGGTCTGAAGTACGAGGCGCAGAAGGCCTTCATCGCGTACCTGCGCTCTCTCTACTTTGCCTCTAACAAAAACGTCTTCGAGGTGGCCTCCGTCGATGTGGAGGCGTTCGCGAAGTCTCTCGGCTTGCCCGTTGCACCAGACATGTCAGAGCTGCAAAACCTGCAACGCAGCGCCAAGAATTTGCCGTGGGACGTCGTCAACTTCATTGCCCAGCGCGGGGCCAGTGGCGCTGACAAGGCCGGCAGCACCCTGACAAGAAAAGAGAAGCACCTACAAGCGACCGATATGTACCGTGTCATGGAGCAGAAACAACGGTTTGCCAAGAAGAACGGTGTCCTGCACAGCGATGGCTCCAGTGGGGGCAACGTCTCTGCCGGCAGCGATGACGACGACGATTTTCTTGTGAAGAAAAAGCCCTCTGATGCCTCCGGTAGCGGCGCACCTGCCCCCGTCACGACTGGCACTGCCGCAGGCAACTCGAACTCTTTGCACTTGACAGTGGAGGAGCGCCTTGCAGGTCTCTCCAAAAACAAGCGCCGAAAATTGATTGAAAACGCAGACATTCGTGTGCGCGATTTGGGCCTTAACCAGCGGATCATTTTTCACGATAACGATGAGGAGTCAGATGAGGAAGGTGAAGCGACCAAGAATGGCGGCGGAAGTGGGGAGACGGGCGATGCGGTGCACTCATCTTCCAGCGATGATGGCGTCCATGAGGAAGGTGATACACAAGTCACGGGCCTGCTCAAGCGTGTCGTGCTGGGTCACCGTAAGGAAGACCCCGGAGACGCTGAAAGTAGCGACGACGGCACTGATAACGCTGACTTCACGACAAAACTGCAGACGCGCATGCAAGCCAGCAAGGCGGAGGACCTCGAGCGTGCCAAGAAGATGCGGCGGCTGCGGCGCTTGCAAAGACAAGGCCGTGTATCGCGCAAATCAACTATTGACGAGAGCGGCGTGAAGACTGCCAACGGTGGGCCTCGCCCAGCCAACTCAGACGATGATGCGAATGACGGCAGCGGCGACTACGATGATGAGGACGTGTACGAAAGTGACGCCGAGAGTACCGGCTCTATCAGCCGTCTTCTCAAGGCGGCACGCGGCGAGCTCTATAGCAGCGACGACGAGGACGAGGACGCCGAAGAAAGGAAAAACGTCTTCGGTAGCGCCGATCCTGCTCGCAAGCGCACACGTGCAGCCCGCCCCTATCATAGCATTGATAGCAGCGACGACAATGACGGTGAGGACGACACCGATGAAGCTGCCTCTCCACCACCGCCATCGAAGAGGCCGAGGCAGAGACGGTGATGAAACATACCAGCAGGCGACATCGCACAAGATGTGCCCTCCCCCACGTACCCCTCTCCTGTCCACGCGTTGTTGAGCACCGCTGCTGAACACTGACAATCTGGGGTGATCGTTGTTGTCGTTGCACGCCCAAGCACAAGGGGAGTACCGCGGAGAATGGCGGGTCAGCGGGCTTGTGTGCACGGATGATACGCCATACATTTTGTATGATGTGCTCTGCTGCTGCTGCTGCCGTATGTCTGTATGATATATATATATATATTTTTCCAGTTTCACGTTTAAAACCATGATAAGCTAACGCGTGGGTGACTCGATGTGTTGTTGGTTGCCGGGGGTGCCGAGAAGGGTTTGCCCTTCCTCCCACCGTGTGTTCTGAGTCCACGCCCGTCACTTCTTCTTCCGAAACGCCCGCCGCCTCAGCGCCCCTCTGCCTAATTCCGTTTTCGCGCTACAACCGATCTGCAGCAGGAGGTCTGCAAGTGAGGAGGAGAGACGGGGAAGACGCTGTCGCTGCTTTCACCCTTTACACCTCACTTGGAGCTCTACTGAGCTCGGCGCGAGCCTTTACCGGGAGACGGACGGGCGGTCGGTTACCAGGAGACGGCTCTTGATGAACGGAGGACCTGAGAGGGTGGAGGCGAGCTCATCAACGAGGATGGAGACTTACTCTTCCTCTGTCTTGCTGGCAGAGTGGTTGGTGTAGGGAACCCCGTTCACTTTCCTCTCCCACCTTTCCCTTTTTTTTTTTTGTGATCGAAGAGTGCGAGCTCGTGGTGCTTGCACGTACATATATACACATACGTGTGTATGTGTGGTTCCCAATGCACTCACAGTCGTGTAGGTGCTAGACAGAGCACAGCAAAAAAAAAAGTGAAAACGGAGCACGTGAGCCGCACGTGCAGTGTGCATGCATGGTGTGCTCTGATGCTAGCATTATTGAGAAGAGCGCATTCAAAATAGGCGAGGAGTGGGGAAGAGAAGGAATTAGGGAATTCGATGTTGGCTTTTTTACTCAATCATGTCGCTTCCTGTTTTTCGTTGGTGTCTCCCTCTGCATCCATGCCCCCTCCCCCCTCCCGCAAGACCTGCGTCTAAGGAAGGCGCACAGCGAAAGAAAAGGGCGGCATGTGCGGTGCTTCAATGAATTGCCTGAGGTGCCCGTCTGCTCTCAAGTGTGTCTACGCAGCTCTACGCGATGCTGCGTTCTCCCTGTACTGAACCTCTCTCTCTCTCATTATTATCTACGCTCTGATACCACGCGCACGGCTCACTGCCGCTCTGCTCCTCTTTGCGTACTTCATACCATCTTTGCGCCCCGACGTTGCACGCATCTGCAGGTTTGCGTGCCGAACGCGGCTCTGCTCGAACCCTTCACCCTGGCATTCCTCCTACCCTCGCGCTCAACATGTTTCGACGGACGCCGTTCTGGCCGAAGGTAACCCGGTCATGGACAAAATCTTCCATCAGCGCTGCCACGGCACACTTCCCGGACGCTGTCCGCGCGGACCCCGCCTCATCCCGCACTGGGGCAACTTCGGCAAAGGAGCTGCGCAACTGGAAGCTGGACGACGACACCGTGAAAACGGACCACCTCCCAAAGCCCTTGCAGCTTGCCGTGCGTAAAGTGAAGCTTTACGGCGAACTTGTTCGTTTTAACAGGCCGGTGGGCTGGCAGCTCCTCCTCATCCCCTGCTATTGGGGTTCCTCTTTGGCAGTGACGCGCGCGCTTGTCTGGGAAGGTGCCGACCCGGTGGCGCTATGCGCTCCGTTTATTCCACTCCACCTATTTTTCCAATTACTGCTCGGTGCCTACCTCATGCGTAGTGCCGGGTGTATCGTAAACGACATGTGGGACCGTAAGTTTGATAGCATGGTCGAGCGCACGGCGCAGCGGCCGCTTGCCTGTGGTGCCATATCTATGTCTGAGGCCTCCATGATCCTGTTTTTGCACCTCTCTCTGGCCGGTGTGATTGTGCTCAACCTATCGCCGGCAGCCCTGCAGGCGTCCCTGGCCATCACGCCGATATGGATAATGTACCCCTTCATGAAACGTATCACGTATGCCCCGCAGTTCTTCTTGGGTCTGTGCTTTAACTGGGGCATCTTCGTCGGCTATGCCGCGGTGCTAGGGCGAGTTGATATGGCCGTGTGTCTACCGATTTATTGCGGCGCAGTGATCTGGACAATTTTGTACGACACGATTTACGCCTACCAGGACCGCCGCGACGACCTCAAATGCGGCATAAAGAGCACCGCCATTTGGATCGGGGACCGCAAGTACGTTCTGAACGCGATGGTGGCGCCAATCGGAGCGGGCATGCTTATCAGCGGCTTCCTGGCGTCACAGTCCCTGCCCTACTATATTGGCATCCTATTGTGCATGTACCACCTGCACTCCCTTGTGGACGACGTCAACATCTACGACCGCTGGTCCTGCGCCCAGGGATTTAAGCGGAACGCGCGGCTCGGCATGTACGTCTTTCTGGCAATGTGCGTTGGCAACCTCTGCTGGGCGTTCGCCTCCGAGCACGAGGCAGAGCTAGACAGTAACACCGACAGCGCTCCTAAGAACTCGATACTCTCGCGTTTCCTGTTCCTCAACCAGGACACGCACGGGGCCAATTACACCAAAGGCAGCTTCAACTGGGCAGATCGCTTCATGCATCCGGCGTTCGTGCAGGCTGAGAGCGCCAAGGCTGCTGGCGCCACTGAGGCACCACCAATTCCAGCGTGGATGCGGCGTGAATACTTTTCACAGAACGTCTCGACTATCCTCCTCTTCTGCGGTGTGTCTGAGGAGACGGTAACGGCGTGGTCGACGTTCTCATACAAGTGGATGGACCACTACAACATGTTCTCAAAGGTATCTCTGTAGGCCGGTGTATGTGGGAGAGGGAGGGGGGGGCAGGCTGTGCGCAGGTGGTGGGGGCTGTCCAGACGAGCCCACTGTGCTCCCTTGCGTCGGAAGCACGGGAGGCAGAGAGAGAGAGAGAGAGATAGGCGCGGTTATTGCCCTCTGCTTCATCACGCATGCCACCGGCTAAAACCACACAGCGCTAATTACAGCGCCACGCCGATGCCGCCCCTTGCCCCTGTGCACGTGGGGCCGTCTCTTCTGCCTTGGAAGAGAAGATGTGGCCGCCACCGCTCTGCATTGTTGGTCCACCTACACAAGCCCTGATCACCGACACGCTCTATGGAATGTTGTTTTCGTGGTCGTGTGCTGACTCAGTGAAGGTGGTCTGTGGCCATGCCTTCTATACATGTGCTTTGCCGAGCTGGGTGCGTTGCCTTACAATGGGAGCGTTGGCTGTCGCTGCAGGTGCATTCACTTAGTCATGTGCAGTTGGACTGCAGTAGTGTGCGAGGTTTAGCAGGGGCACCGCGGGTGGTGGGGACAAGATAACAAGCGTGCATGTATTCACATGCCAAAGTCATTATCGTTACCAACTACTTTGAAATTAAAACAACCGTGGGGACCCATATCGTATGAGAGCATGCCAGTGTTCGCTTTCTGCGCCGAAGACTCTTAGCGATGGGCATGTGTGTCCAAGCCCTTCCCTCTATGTCTATGTCTTTACCATTTTCACTGACCATTTTTTTCTGCGCTACTCTTCTCCGACTTTGCGTCTTTACTGCCCTCCGTAGCCGTCCCGCACAGCGCAGAACCCGTGGAAGCCACGTTCGGCAAACGCTCACAAATCGCCGGCATCCTTTATCTGTACGGAAGAAGGACCCTGTGCACTGCAGAGACTCATTTTCTGTACGCTTCAAGTGCATCACAACCTCTCGTCACACCCCTTTGCTCTCTCTCTCTCTCCCTGTGTCGTTTAACCAGCCTGCAATCACACCTGCTTTCCCGACGCCGGAGCTGCGCTTCTCCTCACTACAGCTGCAAGCCTACCATGGCGGAGCACCCGCAGTCGTTTTTTGCGCAGGCCGTTTCGCCCTCAACACCCGCGGCATCGCCCCATAACCCTGCAGGTGGCGACGACGCGCCTGCCTCTGCTGCACCCCCTCAGCTCGGAGTGCGTGCAGTGGGAAAGTGCGCAACGTCTTCTTCGGGCACGCCACTCCCACGCATTCACGACAAAGCGTGGCTCTTCCACACGGTACTCCTATCATCGATCCGGAAATCGAGCCTCCGTCGAGACGGCAGCGGGCGGCAGCAAGGTCCCGATGACGCGCAAAGCAACGTAGCAGCACTGCTCACGCCCAAAGACGTGAAACAGGTGAGGTCCCCAGAATCGAGAGAGCGTACGAGCACCCCCGCTCCCGTCGATCCCCCGCCGACCTTCTTAATGGCGCCGAATCACCTGTTTTTTGAAGACACAACCTCCACCTCGGGCAGTGGTGCGACCTTGGCGGAGCGCTACAGCCTACGCACCCTGTACGCGTCCCGCTGTGTCAGCCTTGGCATGCGGCATCCATTTGATCTCCTCCTGGAGCAGCTTCCCAGTGAAGTCGGCCAAGGTGCAGCCGATCAGTTACGCATGCTTGTCGCGCGAGACACGTACATCCCGGCGAAAGCGTGCCAAGCGCTCACAGTGTTGTTGCCCTATTGTACCAGGATCGAGTACATTGACTTGAGCAACGCAGGGCTGCGGAGCAAATCGGGCTTCATGACTGGTGTGAACACGCTATTGGACGCGCTCAATTGCGCCGCGGCGAGCAGCGGCATTGGTGCGGCCTTACACACCATCGATCTCTCCTGGAATGAGCTCAACGACCACACGGGTCGGCGACTCGTGCGCCTCGTCCAGCGACAGCCCCAGCTGCGTGTGGTGAATATTGAGGGTACCAATATCAGTGGCAAGGTGCAGGCTCGCATCGCTGAAGAGCTGCGCAGGAAGTCGGCGACGGGCATACCACCGATAGTGCTGGATGAGGCAGATGAGGAGAGCATCGCCGCCGCTAACACAGCTCAGCTCGCTGCCATACCCGACTTCGCCAGCGAGGCAGGTATGGCGTCCATGCTTCGCGGCACTGATTCCGACGGTCTGTAGATCAAGTCTCCTGTTCTGAGGAACGGTGATGGTGCGTGTCCATGACTGCCTCCATGGTGAGTGAACGGAGTACCACGGTGACCCACAGGGTCTTGCTGGCCACGAAGAAAGGGGAAGTCAGAACGCCGGCTGGAGCAACGCGGACGCCGCCGATGGAGGCGGTAGTAAAAAAAAGAAAATGTAGGGATTATGATCCACTGCCGTTTATGCCCACGGACGTGGCAACGGCGCTGAGGAGTGGCGACCTGCACGTGCTCGCGGGACCGACCTCTCCTTTTTTTTTTTTTTTGGAAGGCCGCAGGAAGGGAAGGCAACGTAAAACGGCATTTTCACAGCAGAGGCAGTGGTGTCGCTGTGCGATGTGCCGATGGCGTGCACCTCTGTTCCGTGGCCGTCGAGGCGCGTCGTTTTTTTCATTTCCTTGTCAGACGCGCGGGGGAGGGCCTCCCTATCCACCGTGTGACCTCTCCCTCCTCCTCGTGCTCCCACCGACATGAGTATGCGTCCATACGGCAAGGGCGAAATCTGTTGCATAGTTTTTTAGTATACCTGACTACCACCTCCCCCGCCCCCATCTCCCTCCCATTACACAATGCTGTGTTTGGCTTGTATGCATATGTGCACGACCACCTTCTCCGGAGAGGAACCAGCTCGGCGACCTCCCGACTCTTGGGTGTCTCGTGGGGGCACTTTTCACCGCTGCGCTTGCCCCACATCACCTAAGCCCCACCCCCTCGGCGCCCGCGCAGGTTCTGCTCCCTTTCGTGCGTGATTTCCTTCACATCAGCTGTGCTACTCGCCTTTGGCGTTGGTCGTGCCTCCTTCCCCTTTGCTCACGCGCCCGCCGCTCTCCCCTTAAAAGGCAGCGACAGCGGAGAGAGGTTCCACACGCATGAGTCCACTCCCGTTGAGAGGTATGTATGGGCTCTCGAATCGATCCACTTCCCCCGTCCTTCGTGCCCCCTCGCCACCTCTCGTCTGTTGCTGGTCTCCAGCCGTTTCGCCTTTAGCCTTTCGTTGTGTTTCTCTTGGTCGTTTTTCTGGAACCGTTGCTTGAGCTCGCTCCTTTCTCATAGCTGGCGCCTTCCTTGTACACGTCTGCGTTGTAGTGCGTTTTGCCCATGTGACCTTCCCCCGGCCCCACGTCTCGGCGCGTCACGTTGCGGCTTCCCTCTGTGTTACCGCGATTTACATGTGTGTGTGTGTGTGTAGCTTCTTTGTTCCTTTGCTGTGATGTTTCTCCTATTCCCCATTTTCCGTGTTTTTTTTTTTTCGTTGTCCTGATGTCAATTGGAACCACGTCAGGAGAACAGTGGTGATGCGCAGGCTCCCATGCCACAGGCATTCGTCGCGCCTTCTTTCCTCCTCATTCCTCGCTTGTTCTCCTCACGGCATTCAGCCTATACACACACACACACACCTACTGCCACCCTACCCTCTGTGAAGAACGCGAACAGAAAGCGTGGGACGGGGAGAGTTGGCGTCTGTGCGAAGCCCACTGATGCATCTAGACGGTGCTGAAACATAAAGTGAAAAGACGATGCTCAAATGGAGTCGTCATGCGCTCATTTTTCTTTTTCTTTGTGTGTGTGTGTGTGTGGAAGCGGGAGGAAGGAGGGGAAGAAAAAGATGGGGCACTTCAAGGGAAAAAAGGTCGAACCTGAAGCAGTGGGCATACTCGTGGTGTTGTGGCTCTGCTACCACGAATCTTCTTCTCCCCTCCTCGTTTGTTCTCCAGCCTATCACGGAATTACGGCGGTGTCACTTGCAAGTAAAGGTATGCGGCAGGCACTTAGCTCTCTCAGCGCGTAGTCCTCGTCCCTCCCCGATCAGCCTTATCTCTTTCTCGGCAAGCTTTCCACGCCTCCACTGGTTGTTTCTGCTCCCGCTCTCTGGCTCCCTACGTAGCCCTTTGGCGACAATGTACATGTTTCACCATGTTTTATACTTTGTGTTGATGCGGGAGAAGGAAGGAGCTTTCCCCTCTTGTGGTGGTGATGGGGGGGGGGCTCCACATTTCGTGGGGAGAGGCCCGAAATGAACTGCAGCTCGTTCGCCAGCGGCGTCCCGCATACTTTTTTTTTTTCTTTCCCGAAAGAGGACCGAAGGAGGAGAGAGGAAGAGGAGCGGAGGTGAGGTACACCGAGACACGACACAGGGCACTTTGCATCCCTTTGCTGTTTCTGGATGCCCTGCCGCGCGACTCGTGCTACACGGAACATGTCTATTCAAAGCGCCGATCTTTTAATTCATGTACCTGTGTGTGTGTCTCTCTCTCTGACCCACGTAGCTGCCCAGAGGGGGGAGCTCATCTCCCTCTCTTTGCCTCTCCTTTCCGATCGGGCCCCCTGGGTGTGTATCACTACGCGCTAGCAAATGCGCGGAGCACCATCGCCATTACTTCGCTCCGGCCCCCCAAGTGCCGTGAAGCTGCTTCCCCTTACACGTACCCACACGCGCGGAGCTCTCGTGTACCCCTGCTGCTCCTTTCCCGCTCTCGACTGACCTCACGCTCACTCTGATGGTTGACTTTGTCCACGTCGCACCGTCAGCGCTGTTCTCGAAACTCCTTCACGTGTATACACATAGATGTATCTACCGATTTCTCTCTCTGTATCTCTGTCTCTATACATGTATATTGTGTCCTGCGACCCCGGAAACCTTCAAACCAGGAAAGACCACGACCGCCTCGGTATCGCTTCATCATTGGTGTCACGCGAGCTAAAAATCGGTAGTGGAACTTCTTCGTTTATATTGTTCTCTCTCTCCGCGTGAGCTCTGCCGTTGCCGACTGCGTCGCATTGCCAACGCGCCCCCCCCCCCCCCCCCGTCTACCCTCGTCTCACATCCATCATCGTTACGAAGGGCCGGGTGGCGTTTTGTTTTCTCCTTTCTGACAAGGAGAGCAGCGCGGCAGACGCAGCAACACACCATTCACCATCCCGCATGGACGGTGCCGGCGGCAAAGACATATTCTGCCGTCTCCTTTTTTTCCCCTCTTCCTCACAAGTGAGCAACAACAACTCCCATATATTGTCAATAAACGGAAGCAAGTCCAGCGGGTCGTCCACGATCCAACAGTGACAATCTAGTAGAACGTGCTTGAGGGATGCGTACTTCCTTTGGCTTCTGCCTCATCTCTCCCTCGCCTCCTTTCAGACGCATCTAAGCGCATAGGTATACTGAGTAAGACGAGTACAAACTGTGCGGCCGAGCCGAAGGTACAACGTCGTCGACTAACGACACGAACACGGTCGCCTCCCCTTGACATTCTCTTTCCGTGTGTAAGCAATGGAAGGCCCGTTTCGCTACGTCGTCACCGACATGGACGGTACATTGCTGTCACCGGACCACCTCGTCAGCGACTATACCCGCGACACGCTCAAGACACTCGTCCAGGAGCACGGCGTAACACCTATCTTGGCGACTGGTCGCAGCTATGCGGATGTGCGAATCATATCTGACAACCTCAAGAAGCACATCTGGGGCGATGGCGCCGCAGTGTCCGGGGCAGAGGCGTCTGCGAATTCATCGAGAGCTCCGGCCATATACCTCCTTACTTCCAATGGGGCTGTAGCGCACAACGGTGTCACGCATGAAGTAGTATTTCGTACCTTCATCGACCCTGCAATAGCGGAGAAGCTGCTCCAGCTTTTGCCCAGCAACGAGAAGAATGTGAATACGAACGCCTATCAGAACGAGGACTGGGTGTGCCGCATCGACTGGCCGGAAATGACGGCTGCCAGCAAGGAGAGCGGAATTCGCTTCATCCATGTACCGCAGCCGCCGCCTTCGTCGAGCTGCACACCATGCTCGGAGGCGGCACGGCACGGGGCAACAGCACGGGGCATTTCCATCGGCGACTACACAGGTATTTCAAAAGTCTTCTTCATCACTGACGACTCCGCTCGTCTGTCGGCACTAGCGGACGAGGTGCACGCCATCGCCAACGCCCACAATGGCGCGCCAGTGTCTGTGACCTTCTCCATGTCGGACTGCATGGACGTCATGGCGGATGGTGTGACAAAGGGCGAGGCACTGAAGAGGCTTTTTGGTGCCATTCTGCAGCCCAATGACGGGGTGGACGTCGTTTCGGACGCCCTCACGCACTCCATCGCGTTTGGCGACGGACTCAACGATTCAGAAATGCTCACGACTGTCGGCAAAGGGTGCATCATGGGTAATGCAAACCCAAAGCTGATTGCGCAGCACCCAGAGCTGGAGGTTATTCTCACCAACGCCGAAGATGGAGTAGCAAAGAAGCTGCGCAGCGTGTTTCATCTTCCGCTCTAGGGAGGCGATCGGAGATGGGTAGCACTCAAGGAAGCCATGCGCCCTTGCACCTCTTTTACTCCGCCAACGCACGCATTTGTTGCCCACCGAAGGCCCATGGGCCGTTTGGCCGTGGCCTCGGTTTGTGTAGCTCACTTCTCACCGCCTGTTGCATTGGGGGTTTCCCCCCCCCCTTTTTTTGTGCCTGTGGGTTGCCCTCCTCCTCCTCGGGGTTTTGTCGAGATAGGGGTAGGCGTACGAAGTAGATGCATGGTGATGTGTGATGTACTGCCTCCTCCCCAACTATTTGTACGATAGCACACGCTCAGCGTAGCGTCCCCGTCGGCAACCTTTGCTTCTCTCTCTCCACCTCCAATTTCTTGAGCGCGAGAGAAGGCGCGCGCGGTGTTGCAGTAGGCTGTCTGTCATGCACGTCAAACGTGCGGTGCCTACCGATTGCAAGCGAGCAACACGCGCGTGCACTGGCAAAGGCGCATGTTGTCATAATGACGCGGGCGCATCTGCTTTAACGCGCGTACACGAACAAGATGTTATTTGCCCCCCCCCGGCAAACACACAAAACGAATGGAGAGAACGGTGCACGTAAGAGGAGTGCGCAGTACACACGAGAAACTCTGTGTGCAGATGCACTCAACCTCTCCATTGCGCGGATGCACAGTGGTGCAAAGCAAAGCACAGAGTGTCTCGATGGCGCACGCGCATGTGAACACACAATTGCCCATTATGCTTTTTTTTTCATCTGCCGCTCTGGGATGTAGTGCGTGCGCGTTCTATTCCATGTGCATTGTGTATCTTCCTCACATGTTTCGCAGTGTTGATGCACCGCAAGCAACCGGAATGTAGTACGGCAGCGGTGTCCTGTTCCATGTGTCTGGCAAGGACCAAAATGGAGGAGCGCAGCACTGGCGGTGCAACCTCCGTGTGTCTGTGTGTCTATCAACATTCTTGCGGGTGCTATCGCCCTTGCACTCTTGATGCAGCGCCCCTGTCGCGTGGGTTGCGTTTCAGGCGCTGCCCTCGAACTTGTCCGACTGAGAAGGGGGAAAGGGAAGGATTACACCACACGAATTTTATTGGCACCTGCGGTACCAGATGCAGCCGGCCATTGCTTTTGCTCTCTCATTCTTGTGTATCACTGTCGCCTCTTTCATGATGCAGCTCTTGTCATTCATCTTCTCGCCCCCCCCCCCCACTGGCCATAATATGGCGTGCCAAGGGCACTCGCACCTTCACGGCGTTGTCTGCTCCTATTCCACTGCCTACTGGTGTTGAGCGCCCCGGGTGTCACCCCAGCGGGGTGAGGGGATGGTGTGTCTCATTCGTGTGTGTTTTCGTTGTAGAGGAGAGGAGCACTCTTAGTGGTTGGGGACCAGCACCCGTCTACCGTCCTGTTCTTCTTTTTTTTCCTGTTATCAGTAAGGTAAACAATGAACTGCAGGCACACCCGCACTTCATTAGATGTCAATGAAGGCATATCACAGTGGCTACGCCGCGTGTTATTTTGTTGGTCCTCGGCGGGGGCACGCTCCTCCAAAAGCGTGGTGATGCAAATATGCAGCAACCCACCGGATGTGATGTTGCTCATAACCACCGGCAAACTGTAAGTTTCTGTTTTGGAGCTGAGGAATGTGCTCGGTATGCAGACTGACAACGTTGTGTTCCACCAAAGCGCGCCTCTACGTATCATGGCAAAAGGTCCAGGTGTGTATCTATTTCCGTGTGCATTTTTTTTTCTTTGGCGCTCACTGCCAAAGGCATCGGTGGCCGCGTTGCTGCCCGTGCTTCTCCCAGCTGGACCAAGAGAAGTGGAGGCATAGCAGCAGCAGCAGCAGCAGCCTATTTTGAGCATCCTGAGCACGGAAACGGTGGCTGTGTACCTCTCATCCACTCGTTGCACAACAAACCTGATCGTTTTGCAGGTGGGACGCAGGATTCGGCGAAGCGAGAGGCCCCTATCGTAGAGATTCTAGTCGCTCCCATGTGCGAGTTGCGCGAGGATGAGAAGGGGTCCATAGTTGTAGTGTATATACTTGATGACAACTGCGGCCTCAGCCTCCGCTATCGTGTCGTACGCAACGTGGTGGTTACGCATGCGCTCTGGCGCGAGTTGTACAGCTGCGTCTTCTATCCCCACGAACTTCTCCCCATCGAGACGATGCTGTAGAAAGGGCTTGCCGAAAGCGCTTTCCAAGGCTGCTGCTTGTCATCCGCTCTCGGCGTGGCTCCGCATGAAGCAGACAAAGTGTCTCGTGCGATCACAGAATTATTGAGCACTTGTATCTCAGCCGTCAAGATGTGGTAACCTTCGAGCCTAGCATGGCAAATCGCTCGCTGCTAAAGGCCGTGTGGTGTGAGTGTTTGCTGGCAAGTTAACCCTCGCAGTGGGTGGCAGGCCGCACCAAGAAAGGGAGTGGTCTCGGCACCAGCGAAAATGAAAGATATGAAGCGAAGCTCATCAAAACGGAATTTCTTGGAGGGGCCGTAGAGCGGCGTTGACTCTTGGTGTGTCTGGGTGCTCGAGAATGCCATAGAAGTCTTCGATGCTGCTCGTCCGCCTCATGAGCACCTTGCATACGGCTTGCACGTGCGTTCCTAAAGTCACAGAGATGCGCGGGGGGAGCAACGAATACACAAATGAAGAAAAATGGGAAAAGGAGGATGAAGTATCGGACGCGATAGCACTGAACGCGGCGAAAGCAGTGTGCATGGAACAGCGGTAGGGGGACTGGAAGGATGGGTGCTGTGCAAGCCAGGGGAAAACAGTCCCCTGCGAGTACACACAAATGCTTTATCCCACACCCCTCTCCCTCTCCCCGAGGACGCGCGACATTACGCACCGAGGCACAGAGAGCGAGGGACTGGCTTCCAAATGATGCAGATGACAGTGCTAGCGTGATCCTTTCCGCTCTATTTGCGCTGTACCTACTAGTCTTCTAACTTTGCTTCACCTCCAACCACGCTTGCCACACTGAAGGTGCGCCACCTTGCGTAGCGAAACGCTGAGGAGGGCAACAGCGTTTCGAGAGCTCGTCTTTTACCATCGGCCAACGCCAGTGGCGCGGATCGGTGTCCTTGGCCGTGTTAGCTATTTCGGTCGTATCGTTCTCCATAGTGGCTGTTTTCCCTCCGTCTTTCTTAGAAATCGAAGCAATGACATCCCTGAAGATCAAGGCCGTGTTTGTGGACATGGATGGCACGCTGTTTGACTCTGCGCACTTGATTAGCCCACGCACGGCCGAGGTGATGAGAGTACTTCAGAGGCGAGGGGTCGCCATCATTGTAGCCACAGGACGGCCGTTTCCAGACGTCTTTGGCAACCTTGACAAGGCCGATCTAAGACCCGATTTCATCATCACCAGTAATGGGGCTCGTGTGCATGACGCTCTGCACAAAACTATCTTTGCATGCGACATGGACCCCGAGAGCGTTTGCCGACTCTTTCAATTGTCGCCGCACCTCACGGAGGATGGGGTGGTCGATCTAGCCGTGCAGGCGCGACGTATCTTGGTTAACGTTAACTGTATGGATCGGTGGTTGACCAACGAGTGTATTGCAGAGGTTCGTGCAGCCTTCCACCCCTTCTTCATCTACGAACAGGTCGACCCGATGGTGCACACCGCCAGCATGCTCAAGGGCACGCACAGCATGTGGATCCGCGGCGCGCATGCGGATCTAGTGTGCGTGAAGAAGTTTGTGGACCGAGAGCTTTCTCACGCGATCGACTGCACCTTTGCACTACCCCACATCCTTGACTGTTTCAGCAAGGGCATCCACAAGGGTATTGCCATGGACAAGGTGTGTCAACGCATGGGCATCGATCTCAGAGAGACCATTGCGTTCGGCGATGGTATGAATGATATTGAAATGCTCACAGCCGCAGGGCAAGGTTTTATTATGGCGAATGCTGCAGAGATGGTGAAGCAGGCTGCGCCCGAGCTCCCCGTTATTCAGTCCAATAACGAGGAAGGTGTTGCGTGCAAGCTTGAGGAGCTGCTGACAGCAGGCGCCTTTGCCGGGTAAAGGCAGAATAGCGAGGCAGCGGCACCTCCCTCCCCCTCAGGCAAGTGTAGCCGCCTGCATTCGCGACGGTGTGCGCAAAGTCACCAAAGCGCCGTACCTTCGCGCTCTCAAGTAGACCTCAACGAATCGTGGCAGCCCCACTTGTCCGATCTCCTGTGTTCCTCCTCCACGCATCCCTTCGTGAGCAAAGGGCGCTATTCTCACCTGCTAGTCCATGGTAACGGCAGTCCCCACCCCTTCCCGTACTCCAGCCAATCAACCACTGCGGGTACACATTGTGCAGTCCTCTTTTTTTTCCGTTCTGGCTCCTTTTGTCTTCTGCCCATAAGTGTTGACCTCGTTGCACCCACTCACGGATCGGTGCACAAGCGAGTGGGAAAGAGAACGAACAGGGTCGGAGCCCTGGCCTCCCAGATGCCACCGTCTAACATCCCATGCCACTTGCTCCCTCTCCCCCTCCCTGACCACGGAGCCGTGTCTTCGGTCAACCCATAACACAAATGATGATAACGTATTGAAGCGCAACAAACTGTAAACAGGACTCCTCCTCTCCCCCCCCCCCACACACACAACGGAAGTCCCGACAGAAGCGAAAAGGTGTTCGGCCGGCTCGGACACCAAAGCACTCACACAATTTATTTTGCCCCGTACTCGCATATGCGGGAGCCGTGCCTCGTCGGCGGCTCAGGTCTTCTTTCCCAATGCGATAAGCTTTCACTGCCTCCTTCCTGGACGCACACGTGTTTAGTAAAAAGCCGGATACCGGTCCCCTCCCCTCCCCTCTCCCCCCCCATCCATTCCAACGCCGCAGCTCTCCTTCTTTCTCACTTCTCTGAACTCACCCTCAGTTTATCTCAGAGCGGCTGGAGACTGCGCGCTTTTTCTGAGGGCGTCGGGCCCGGGAACGTGAATAACACGCCAAGCGCGCGTTGCTGATTATGCGAGGCTTAAGGCGTGCTGCACGCACTGCTGTGAACACGCACATCTCGCTCGCGCTGCACGGGATCCTCATTCGTGGAGGGTCTACGGCTGCCACCCCCGATCCACCCATTGGACTGCTCTTCAGAGCAGCAAGCAATGACCTTTCCGTGTACCGGCACATGTCTATCAGCGGGCTCAGGCGACGGCGGGAGGCCCCCCTGCCGCCACAAGCCCCACAGCAGCGTCTCCCTTGCCTCTCGCGACGCGTGCGGACAGGCCACCCCGACACGCTCCCCGGGGGCAATGGGCGGAAATGGAGGGAGAAGGCAGCCCAACCCGCTCCGTGTCGCTGCTGATCGTGCAGAGCTCATGCGAGAATGAGGGCCAAGAGAAGAGCCAGAGGAGCCCGGTAGGCACACCGCACGCCTCAGCGGGACAACGGCTCGTCCCAAGGGACCAGGGCCAAGCTGCGCTGCTGCCGGCGCAGGTGTGCTGTGCCACTGTGCGCATGTGCATGCATCCTTGATGACGTGTTCGTGGCAGCGTGGGCCTCTACATCGAATGTTTTGTGATGGTGCCAAAGTCGTTCTGCCCCGCTGCGTGTGGCTACCGTCTTGAATTCGATGTGCACGCTGATGTGGAGCTTTCTTTTATATTTTATCGCTTTCCTGCTTCTTCTACCTGTGTGCCATTTTTTGTGCGGCTGTACGTGTACGCTTTCTTGTGTCACAGCGCGCCCATATCTTGAGTCTCTGCTGTGTGGACTGCTTGTCTGTTATGAAAGGTCGTGTGGGTCTACTCGAAGGGCCGTGCTCACTTGGGTGCCGGTGGTCGTGTAGCGTATTGAGTGTCGCTATCGGGGAGCGAGGTTTTGTACTTCGCGAAGTACCTCTTTCCCCCACCTCTCTCTCTCTCTCTCTCTCTCTCTCCCCCCTCGTCTGTGTTCGTGGAACGCTCTCCAATCCACGGCGGATGATGTGTCATCGGCGTGCGAGCAGCTCCTTTCTCGTGCCAAAAGATTCCTGCAGCGCTTCCTGCGTGCACAAGGTAACGCAAGCCCTATCAGCAGCTACCCATCTCGTTGCTCCCCCCTCCTCCCCCCTACCTCACCTGCTAGCCTGACAAGCGCGCGCTCGTCCTAGCAGCTTTACAGAAGGCCTTTCAGCAGGCTGTTGTCCTACTTCCATTGACCCATCTCTGCTTTCTTCCTCTCCAGTATCAGTCTGTCAAATGCCTATCAAGGCCATTGTCACCGACCTCGATGGGACATTGCTCAACCCGGAGCACTGCATCGGTGACTACACTGCAGAAGTGCTGAAACAGATCAAGGAAAAGGGCATTTTTTTTATCGTTGCTACCGGTCGCCCATACGAGGAGGTCTTCAGCAGGATTCGCAACTGCCACATGGCCCCGGACTATATCATCACCAGCAACGGTGCCCGCATCCACGATGGCGCCTTCAACGTCGTGCGTGAGCACAACATTCGCCCGGAGCTCGTGGAGTCTCTCACGCGGATTCGCACGCTCAAAGACCCTGCAACCGGCGCCGAGCTTCCGAAGAAGTTCACCACGAACATCTATCGCGGGGCCGAGTGGCTGACGGACAAGAACGTCCCAGAGGTGAGCAAAGCCTTTCACAAGGACTTCCAGTGCACCGAACTTCGCGAACGCTTGTACGAGCTACAGGCATCAGAGCTACACGAGGTGCATGAGGTATTTTTCACTGGCGACCATGACCAGCTCATGCTACTGGATAATACGCTCAGGGAAAAGTATCCCGGAGACCTTTGCTGCACTTTCTCCCTTCCCTTCCTACTGGACTGTGTGCCGGCTGGTGTCAACAAGGGCAATGGTGTGCGGGAAGTCGCAGAGGTACTTGGAGTGGCGCTAGATGAGGTAGCCTGTTTTGGCGACGGCATGAACGATGAGTCGATGCTGCAGGTGACCTCAGCGTCCTTTATCACGTCAAATGGTCAGCAAAAATTGAAGGATGCCGTGCCGCATGCGCAGATTATCGACAGTAACGCCGAGGAAGGTGTGGCCAAGAAGCTGGAGGAGATGTTTCTGTCGCTCTAAATGCGTTCATCTGCATGCGAGGCAAGAGTGATCATGAGATTGTGGAGGTGATAGTAGAGCCTGTGAGAGGGGAAGAAAAACGCATGGCCGTCGTCAAAAGACTTAACGAGGGAGTCCAACGTTTGTTCGCTCTTACGTGGTGGTGTAACCTGTGGTGCAGACTACACAAAAAATTATTTGTCTGCGTTCATCTCTTGCCACCCCTTCCCCTCCGCCCTACCCCTACCCCTACCTCGTTCCCTTTCTCATCGCATCCTCTTGAAACCGAAAGGAAATAAAACTGCAAGCAATGTGGCTCAGTCTTTTGGATCCCAGGAAAGCCATCACGCGCATCGAGCCGAGGGGGGATGCGCATCCTGAAGGTCGCTCTTTCGGGTGAAAAGGGGCTGATGGAGGGACAGCTTCCGCCATTGGCCCGACGAGTTGTCTGTATCTTCCTTTCACGAGAGCACGGTTGCGATGACAAGAAAAAAAAGAGGAGCTGCCTTCGCAGAGACCGGCATCTCGCTCGACTTTGACAGGTGTTCAGCACCGCAGGCGCACCTCCACCAGGCCTCTCTCGTTCTCCTCTGTTCCATAATTGGCCCCCACGTTCTGTTCGCCCCCCCTCCCTCCCTCCCCCTTCCATTCATTTTGAATGGCGATCATGTCTTCACAACCCTCCCCGCATAGTTGCACGTGGCTGCGTACACTGCTATTCTCCCTTCATCCTTCACCCTTTTCTTAGCATCTCCTTCTCCCTCTGTCACCAAGGGGAAAGCACAGCGTGATGCAACACGTGAGAAAGAGTGCACACATCAAAGAAAAAAAAAATCATATTTAAAAAATAACAGTCAAATACGCCACGCGTCATTTTTCCGAACCACGAGGAAAGCCGCACACACGCACAGGCCATTCTTATTTCAAGTTGCTCCTCTTTTTTTTTTCTTCTTGAGGGAGACTCTGTAGAAGGCAAAGGATCAGGTACATCTTCATTTTTTTGTGTATTATTTTGTATATTATTTTGCTTCTCATTGCTTTGGCCATCTCTCTCCCCCTCCTCAGCTCTCGTTCTCCCATTCAGTGGCTCCTCAGTGGCTCCTTCGTCTACGCCTCGTCCGCTGTCTCTCTCTCTCTGTTTCCTTTGGTTCGCTTCCCCCGAGTAACACCTTCACGTCACTTCGTCTTTTTTCCCCCTTTTTATCTGCCCCCTCCCCCTCCCCCTCCCCCTCCCACACACACACACACAGACACACGCGCGCGCGCCTTCGGACCATCCGCGTCACCTGTACCTCAATCGTGCTTTTACAGGTTTTCACGGTTTCGTAAGTTTTAATGTGAGTCTTTCTTTACTGTGTCTCTCTGTTGCACGGCTCGTGTTTGTGGCGTCATCGCGTCGCTGGGGCCGTTTCTTCGGCTCATTCGTGGAAGAGTCCTTTTATGGGCACACGCAGCTCCTCCCTGTGCCTTCTCATTCGGCCGCCGTCGCTCTCCTTCCCCCTTCCCTCTCACAGACACAGGCACAGGAACACATCTCCGCTTCGGCCGGGCTCTGCTCATCGGTGTGTCATCGCCGTGCATGACCATCATTTTGCGTCACCGTTCTTTGTGCTCCACTGCATACCGTATCTTTCACGGGCACTCGCCTTCGCACTCTATATCGCCGCCGTTAGAGTCGGCCCGCGTGCTCATGACCAGCCCAGACAACATGGTGGCTGCCAGTGTGTATGCACGAAAGCCAAAAGGTGTTCGGGTGCCAGCGGGTCTCAACCCGTACAAGCTCGTCGCCTGCGACATGGATGGCACACTTTTGAACAGCAACCACTCCATCTCCGACTACACGCGCACCGTCCTCTCAAAGCTGTTGGCACGTGGTGTGCACATAATCTTTGCCACGGGTCGCCCGTTCACGGATGTCTATCGTATTAAGCGTCGTCTGAATATCTTCGCGGCCGCCAATTTCATCCCGACGCCCGGTTTTCAAGTGGTCACACCTGTAGCGCCCTCGCCCATCTGGGGATATCCATCCGGGTCACCGAACAACAGCTGCCACAGCGTCGTACCGCAAACCCCATCCTCGACCTCATCGGCGACAGGGACAAACGAGACGGAAAAGATCGTCCCGCGCTGCTTCGCCATCACGTCGAACGGGGCGTGCATCTACAACGAAGCCAACGAACGCGTCTACGAACGCTTTATCGATCCGCGCATTGCGCATGAGCTCTATTCGATGTTCAGGGATGACCCCGAGGTGAACATCAATGTCTTTCGCGGTGTCAACGAAGCGGACCGGAAGCGGCAGGATTACACGAACCCAAGTGACCAACCCGGCGACAAGGCCAGCGAGGAGTGGATCTGCCGGTATCCAAGCGACCTCGAGGCAGCACTATACAAGGACTCGAGATTCACCTTTCGCGTTGTCTCAAACCTGGAAAAGACGTTCCCAGTGGACCACGTGAGCGAGATCTTCTTTCTCTGCTACAACCCTCACAAGAGCTCCCTGGTGGAGGCTGCGATCAACAAACGAATGAAGGAACTGGTGGATGAGCTGAAGCTGGAGACATCCGTTCGCGTGGCCCCGTCTGCAACATACTGCCTCGACATTGTTCCGGTCGACGTCAGTAAAGCCTCGGCTCTGCAGTATGTTCTTGACAAGCTCGATTTGACAATGGACGACTGCGTCGCCTTTGGTGATGGCCTCAACGACGTGGAGCTGCTGTCTTCGGTGGGAAAGGGTTACATCATGGGGAACGGTAACCCACGATTGAAGAAGAAGCTGCCGCAACTCGAGGTGATTGGCCAGAATGACGACGACGCCGTCGCCCGAAAACTCAGTGAAATCTTCGACATCCGCGTGGAGCTTGGTGGGCTTGAAAATCCCTGAGCTCCTCTACGTAATGGAATGGGCCCGGTAAGATGCCGCACACACACACACACACACACACACACAAACACATTCAGACACACACGCACAGGTCGATTTTAGAAGTGTCGAGAAGAGAAGTGGCGACGGGAGCCATGTATGGATTCTCCTTGAGAACGCCTCTGACCACTCCCTTCTCTTTCCTGAAGAGCACTTGCCTGTCGTGGAGTCCGCGGCACCCTTCGTTTCTTTGTTTCTAGTGCGTCTTTTCCTTTTCACGTCGCATCCCCCGTGCCGCTTCCCTGCATCTTGATGGTGTAGTCCGTTGAGGGTGAAGGTACCGCAAGACCGCCGGACTGCACCACGTCGTTTGTGCGCGTTAGACTATTTTGCGTGCATCCTCTGCGAGCAAGGGCGTCCTTCGAGCGGCATTACAATCTCCTCTCTCTACAGAGGAAGCCCTGTACACTGAAGCGCCCAAATGAGTCTGGGCATCCTCAAAAGGAAGTGCACACTCATTGGCGCGTTATACTGCAGAGCCAGCTGCATCTCTCCGCTGTACGGACGCACTGAAAAGGGGACCACCATTCCCATCACCCGTGTTCTCGGGGTGGACGTTCAAGAAAAAAAGCTTCATTTTTGGCCCATGTGCCACAGAGGTTATGACATGGCGCACGGCTCGCCCCGCGGAGCTCAGGAAGCTTTGCTGGCACGGACGGGGTCCGTCAACGGATACGCTACGTTTCTACTGCATGGCACTGTTCGAATGAAAGTTGCTCTACGGTGTCATCGCGTGGAGGAATAACCCTAACAAGCACTGCACAACGGCCCTGGAACACCTTCACATCAAAGCAGCGGCAGTCATGGTGGGTGCCCCAAAATACGCAGACAACCGGGTACCCACTCGAAGAGGCCGATCTCCTGCCCCTCGGCCCCAGGGTGCTGCTGCACCCACACCCGTCTGTATCTTTTTTCAAGCACTCTAGGCAGTCCCTCGTGCAGTCAGGCAGGCGTTGACTTTCCTGTTTTGCAGAATTGCCGTACTCGCTGAGAACAGATGGTGCTGCATAGGCAGAAATCAAATCAGGAGCAGGAGAGAAGGTAATAAACATATACGTATCGATGTATCGACAAGAGGCAGCGGCCTCGTTGCTTACAGCCATTGCACTGAGTGTGGAGCAATGGAGCTGGAGCCTGATCGCCCACGAAAACTGACGGGTCAGACAAGACACGGAAGAACGTGTCTTGCTGGTACTCCGCCCTCACTCTTCTTTAAGGTGTTGTGCACACGCCTCTTCGTTCAGCTGGTCTCCCTCCTCCGCGCAGGGCAACGCACAAAGACAAAGTGAAGAAGTTTTCGAAATCAACGATGACAGAGTCTCTGACGCCTACTGCATGGATTGCAGCTCTGGTCACCGGCTTCTTCCGTCTGGCCGCCATCTCCCGAAGCCGGGCTAGATGCTGAGCGAAGAGGTGCTTGGCAGGAGACGCCACACATCAGGAGATCACGGCAAGCTGAGCTCATGAGACGACAGAGGACGATGATCACCTCGCACCTCACGGACATCTGTCCACATTTCAGAGACCTACAATGAGACGCTTCCGGCAGCGACCCCCCCCCATGCAGTGTAGATACTCTGCTGCCTGCCATTCCACGAACACCGTGGTACTCCCTCCTCCTCCTCCTCCTCCTCCGCCCCCCCCCCCACCGCCAGGTCCTCTGCCTTGAAGTAGAACAGTAGACGCGGTTCACTTTGGATCAAGGTGTGCAGCTCAGCCTGATCGATCTTCCGCTAATCGCACAAAACGGATGCGAGGAAGAAGGACAGTGCCAGGATAGGAAGAGTCCGTAAGTCACGGAGCGCGGCTTGGCGGCACAACGGCTCATCCTAAAGGCTCAGGATCAAGCCGCACTTCAGCAGGGGTAGGTGTGCTGTATCGTTGTGCGGGGATATATATATATATATATATATATATGTATATATATGGGCAGTGGCATATTTGCAAGAGCATTGGCGCATTGAAAAAAAGAAGTGAAGATGCCCTTTTCCTTTGAAGTGATTTGCGCCTCGCCACACGTATGTTGGAGGTATTCCTGAACGCACACAGACACACACGCACACACACAGAGAGAGAGAGAGATGTACATCTCGTGTCGGAGTCTCGCAGTGGCTGACGTTTTTGTTTTGTTTCTTTTCCTGTTTGCTTGTGTAGTGTGCGCCTACAGGTATTGATAGGGGTGTGGGCCTGTCGTTTTGGGGTTGTGGGCGCATCCTCGGTGGGCAGAGAAGAAACTCTCAGTGTTCTCCATCGGGCGGGGTCCACTGGATACATCTCACGCCTTTTCTCAGATTCATTTTTTCATCTTTTTCATCTGCATACGCTCGCTCGCCCACCCACCCGTCGCTCGTTCCCATGATTGCTTCTCTTTTCCTAATCGAGGGGCTACCTTTCGATACCTCGGTGCCTTGATGCATCGGGTAGGCCCCTGTCACGTCCCCCGATGTGCGTGCTGTCTCACCTTTTCTCTCTCTCTCGTGGTGGTGGTGGTGGTGGTGAACGCGAGCGCCACTTTATTATTGTTTCTTCAGCTCGTTACCACAGAGCTGTTTGTGTGTCAAGGCACAGGCCTATGCCCGGTAACTCCTTCTCGGTTCCGTGCGTGTTTGTGCGTTCCTATTCATCCTTGCCAACAGGCTCATGCCTGATGATGCCCATCCCCCCCGCCCCCATCTTGTTTCTCTTGATGTTGCACAAGGGGAAAGTAGCAGGCATCAACTAACGTGCGAGGGGGACACCAACAAGAAAAAAAAAAGATTGTGGTGAACAGAAGCTGTTGCTTGTCGAATCGCTCTAATCGTCCGCAGCGCCGTGTTCTACTCGGAGAGGCGCACGCGGATGTGACGGTTAGCGATGCCACCCTCAAAAAGGGCGTCTCTCTCTCTCGCCTACTCGGCTCACGTATGGCCAGCGGAGAGAGAAGGAAACGTTTGAAAACGACGTGGATAGCTTTTCAGGAGAGTTGTCGAGTCTCTCGGCCTTCCTGTGGACAATACCTATGACTCCTCCCTCCATGACAGCTATCGCCAGCACGTGCACACCCATGCGATTTTCCATACACACGCATTTTATTGCCCATCGTAGATCTTTCGCGTGCGTTTCTGTTCTGCTTGACTTCCCCCCGTATTTGTCCCTCTTTGTGTGGGTGGCCCCGTCGCACCATTCCTTGTGACAGCGTCCTTTGCCACACCCTCTACAGCGCTCACCAAAGACCCGTTGGGGAAGGCTGCAGGCACACTCTCTTAGTCCTGCCAGCCAAACGCAAGGACTCACAGCTCTACCCCCTCCCCTCACACTCACGCACACGCACACACACATAAAAAGATCACAGTGACGGCTACTAACCACCGTACAACGCCAGAATACTCATATGGCCATGAAGGGTCAAGGCAACAACGTCCCGCAGAGATACCAGCCGGGTCAGCTGGACAGCGACGATGAGAGCTACACCGGGAGCTCAAGCTCCTACTCAGAGATGGCATCGGAGGCCTCACCACATCGACCGCAGCCTGCTGCTGCGGCTGCTGCCGTGACTCAATTACCACCAAAGACGGAGCAGGACAGACGCGCGAGCGGCCTACAGCAGATGCCGTCCTCAGTGAAGCAAGAGAAGACGGCTCAGAAGAAGGACCCTGTGGAACGTGGCAAGGCGAACGCACGAACTATGATGAACGCTGTCTTTGAGGCACCAATGGCACGAATGCGGGCCGTGGCGGGAGCTGTGTCCAGCAGCGACAACCAGCGCGTAACCATTTACATCTTTTTCTGTATTGCGTGGGTTCATCTCATCTTCGTGATTCTCTCTTCGACACTGTCTCAGATTGACGTGGTCGGCGGCAGTTGCTACACCTTCTGGGGATACAAGTTAAACTGCGACACAGTAAGCTACACACGCCGCACAGCTCTCCTTCAAAACTGCAGTCGGCTGCGCAGGACTATTCAAGCTGGTGCTGCGTTTTCCATCTTCTCGATCCTGGCATCGACGGCAACGTGGGTGGCATCCTGGGTCCTGTGCTGCCGCTTCCGTGAAGCCACTGGAGATGCCCGCGTTCAGAATGCCTACGTGAACGTAGACGCCATGGCCTTTGCACAGGAGCCTACTACTAACGACCGTATTGAAAACGGCAATCAGGCAAATACAACCGTGTATGACGCGGGGTATCTCAAGAAGGTGATAGCGCTGATTGTTGCCTTCAGTCTCTTCTGTGAGCTTATCTGCTGGACACTCATCGCCTCCATTATGAAAGCGCATTATTGCGATAACATTTATCTGTGGTCCACGACGGCGACGTACGGTGTTGGTTTTGGACTGGGTCTCACCGCTTGGCTAGTAGAGCTGATCGTGTTCATCGTGTTCATGATCGTTGTTTGACACATTTACAATGAAGGAAAGCACCGAGGAACGCTACAACAGTCAAGTCCCTCAATTCTGCTAGCTGGGCGTCAATAGTGAGACAACAAGGTGGCCATGACGTATGTAGTCAGGACCTCCTCTGGCTTTTTAAAGTGCCTCTCTCTGTTTCTTTTACGCAGGGCTGTGAGCACGCACATCTCGCTCGCGCTGCACGGGATCCTCACTGGTGGAATGTCTACGGCTGCCATCCCCGATCCACCCATTGGACTGCTCTTCAGAGCAGCAAGCAATGACCTTTCCGTGTACCGGCACATGTCTATCAGCGGGCTCAGGCGACGGCGGGAGGCCCCCCTGCCGCCACAAGCCCCACAGCAGCGTCTCCCTTGCCTCTCGCGACGCGTGCGGACAGGCCACCCCGACACGCTCCCCGGGGGCAATGGGCGGAAATGGAGGGAGAAGGCAGCCCAACCCGCTCCGTGTCGCTGCTGATCGTGCAGAGCTCATGCGAGAATGAGGGCCAAGAGAAGAGTCAGAGGAGCCCGGTAGGCACACCGCACGCCTCAGCGGGACAACGGCTCGTCCCAAGGGACCAGGGCCAAGCTGCGCTGCTGCCGGCGCAGGTGTGCTGTGCCACTGTGCGCATGTGCATGCATCCGTGATGACGTGTTCGTGGCAGCGTGGGCCACACCGAGAGAGAAAAGTATATTCAGCTTCGTCAACTGTGGGGCTGCTCGTACAAATGAGTCTGAAAGTGCAGGAAAGGAACTCTGCTCATAGAAGGTATGGTGCAGGAAGAAGCCCCCGTATGTGAACGGCTGGTGAGCAGTACAGGGCGAACATAGACGCATCTAAGGAGCGGAAGACCCGTGTATCCCTTTAAACATAGAAGTGGCGCTTATTCTAGGAGGTCCACTCGTGTCGGCAACGGACGCCTCACAGAGGTATCGATGTCGCGCAGACGCACTTTTCAGTTGAGGCTAACCAGTCCACTAACATTCTCTCTCCAAGTGTGAAAGGGCCTCTGACGCGGTGAAGCTGACGCACCTGCCGCGTGGAACGATCAGTAGTGTCTACCGCTACTACTACTACTACTACTACTACGCGGTGCGGTCCTGAAGGGGACTGCATCAGCGCAACACTCGACGGTGCACACTTCGGCGCCATGCACAAGATGGGGCAGGGTGTCAACGGGGCCCGAGTGTATCCCGCACCTTGCCCTCACACTGCACACTGATGCGGGAACCTGAAGGTCACCCGTGAGGGACAATGCACCAGGTGGTAACCTCCATGGTGAAAGCGTCTGTGGGGCGGTCTGCGAGAAACGGGTCGGATGGGTAGAGGTTGGGGTCAGAAGCCGTTCTGCGGTGACTGAGCCTGCGCACGGATGCGGCATTTTCTTTTCACTGCGTTGTTTCACGCGATGGAGAGCCTGTGGCAGGACAGTAGGGGAACTGCCGTGCGGCGGCAGCGGGTGGAGGCGTTAGAAGTGTGCCTGTCTTGTGCGATCGATCGCTTCCCTATCGATCATTGCGAAGGGTGCGCTCTCCCTGAATTTAGTTGTTTTTTTCTTTGCCCTGCTTGGAGCTGTCTCTCAAGGCAGCCTGTCCGTGGTCGAAAGTTGGCCTGGACTACAGGTCCTGCTGCATGGGGGCGAAGTGGCCTTTCGGTGTGTGCACCGCTTTCTGCCTGCTTGGTGATGAGGGCTTTTTTTTTTTATTTTGGCTCGAAGGACGGCCGCTTGTGTGTTGGAAAAGTCGTGAGGGTAGAGGAGGCGGTCCGGCATTTGGTAATAAGCGCTGGCCTCGTCTTGTATACACACAAACTTCGCCGGCTTCCCAGTGGCGCACAGCAAATTCTCTGCACGTCCACTAATTCATACGCTGGGGGTGTGTGGTGGTGGTCGTCATTTTCGGTCGCGCTCGTGGTGGAAATCTTGTTTCGAGACGCTCACGACCCCGTCTAGAGGCATCATGCGTGTAGTGCTCTCGTTCCCCGCTTCCCGTTTTGCTTCCTTTTCATTTTCCTTCGAGGTGCAGGAGCGTATGTGTTTGTGTGCCTGTCTCATCGGGAAGAAGGGGAGGGAGGCCACGTCGCTTTCCTTTTCTCGTCTCCCTTGCCAAAGCTACGATGGCAGTTTCTTTCTTTGCTCCACTACAGAATTCTAGAGTACGGGCATTGGGAAACTTTCAGGCGACCGCCTCAAATGCGGTTGTGAGGGGACATTCGTGCTTGCCGCTCCCCACCCTTTTCTTCTATTCTCGATGTTGCCGGCACGAACGCCATTGGGGAGAGGGGAAGTCTCTGTTCTTTTCTTTGTTGTGGGCACAATCACACTTTGGTACCCGTACCCGGCGGTATGGGGAGGCGGCGGTCTTGAAGGGCGAGGGCGGGAAAGAGAACAAGGCGCAGAATTGTTTTCCTCGTTGTTCTTGTTGCGGACGTGTGTGTTCCTGGAGCATCTCTCTTGCCAGATCTCCTCGCAAATCTGGGCCCTGTCCGCTAACCTTGTTGCTGCCATGGTGCTGGTGCACTCGCTTCTGCTGCACCAGGTACAGCTTGTCCTCCCTCTCTTCCAGGAGCTTGCTCCTTCCTCCCGATTGCTTTTTTCCCCCTTTCCCTACCTTGACATGTGTTCTGTTCGTGTATCATTCTCTCGCTCGCCATAGATATACACATATCTATACATATATATGTATAGATCTATACACGCATGCACAGTTATACAAGACGAGTCGTAGGGCCCCATGTCCCCCTCCCTCCTTCCTCGAAGGGCGAGTGGGATTTAACGTGTCTGCGCCAACGCCAACGCTATCCGGAGCCTAGTGTGTCGACATGAGAACGGTCGAGGGGCACATGAGTGCGCTTCCGAGGTGAAGAGAGTGCTTTTCTCGCATATCTGGCCTCCTCTCCTCCTTGTCTAGGATGGGAAGCCCGGCGATCAAAGCATACATGCGCGGCGTGCGCCACGCAAAGGGCGAGGCGAGACCTGTGCAGCCCCTCACGCAAGCAGGTGCAAGACACGAGCATCCATGGGAGTGTACCCGTAAATGAGGTGTGTTTGCCTCCACTACGACGTACAGGGAAAGAAGCGATGCCTGCTGCAAGTCTGTACAAGAGGCTGTGCTACTGTGACTACATTTTCTGCTCCTTTCCCTATCCAACTATTGCCTTCCATGGTTGTGTTTTGCTTTACCGTTCTGGTGTGTGCGTGTGCATATTTTTCGCTGATCGCTATCGTTCTGCCTAGCCCACGTGCACGTTCGTGTACTGTATGCTGTTTTTCTGGGGCAGCGTAGAGAGCGCTTACTCAGCGAGTCAAGCCTGTCAGCAAGCAAAGCACACACGCTCCGCCCACACACGCGCGCACGTAGCCATATGTCCCAAGCTGTACGAGCAAAGAAAATGTTCGACGACATCTCCTCTTTTTCCGAGGAGGATGTTGCCGATGACAAAGCGATGCAGCAAACGACGAAGTCCCCTTCCGAAACGCGCTTAGCACAGCACGTTGACCCTGCAGTGCCTAGCTTGGCTGCGTTCTCATCGACTGCAGCTCCATGTGTGGACATTGATGATGAGAATCCCAATGCCTTTGCGCCCAAATCGGCCTCTTCATTCCAGCAGCCGACGGGGCCGGAAGGTACTGGTGAAGAAGGCGTGGAAAATGTGACGATGGTTGCACGTGTGTCTGTGTCACTGACTTCGAAGCCATCTCCACGAGGCGCATCGCCAGCGGCGCCGCCGGTCCAGACTCAAGAACTTGTGCAATACCCTTCCGCAGCCACGCATACTCAACAGCAGTCCGAGAGCTCTGCGAGCAGTGCTCCAGCAGCTCTGTCGCAGCAGCAGTCATCTTCAGAGGAGGTCGAAGCCGCCGCAAGCCCTCAGCAGGCTGACGCCAGTAACGCGAGTTTGCAGAAGAGCAGTCGCCGCCCCTGCAGTCCGCGTGAGCAGAGCTCGGGTGTGGAAGACCACATCCGTGGTACAGTTTCCTCTGGTGCTGAAGGTGACCCTCCTGTGCAGTACCCTCAGTTAGAGAAAGCGGAGGGGAGGGCATTTGGCAGCTCGGAGAAGCGTGAGGTAGTCAACAGCGCACGGTTTAGCCCTGCCAACTTTGACGACGACGAAGTGTGTGAGCAGTACACGCCACCCTCGAATAGCCGAGCAGCGGCGGCGCAGAGGGAGCACTCGGGTAAGGACTACGCGGCGTACGGTGGCACGGACCCCGGCCCTAGGCAGGTCTCTCACCGTAAAGACAGTAAGAGCGAGGACTTCCCTTTTGCCGTGTACATCTTCCCTCGTCTCAACCCGGCCTTGGTAGGCCATGAGGGAGCCTGCACCACTGGTGCGGCGATGAAGGAGGGTGAGGAGATGCCGGCCAACGTGGTGGAGAGATGCTGTGCTTACCTGATGATGGCGGATATTCGCGTCTCTGTCTATTTCGTCCTGCTCTTCGCTTCGCTTGTACTGGTGGTGTTGTCGATCTGCACATCGCAACTGGATATCGTTGGCGCGGCGTGTTTCACGTACTGGGGCTACAAAGACAACTGCGACAACACTACCTACTCCATCATTCGGCCGTTTTACCCTACCGCCTCAATACGCGGACACCTCGGCGTGGGTGCCGCGTTTTCTGTCATCACGCTAATTGTGTACCTGGTGAATTTCGTTTTTGCTGTCATCGTCGTCTGCTGCCTAAGCACGGCACCCTACACCATATCGTTTAACTCCCGTATTATACTCGGCGTTCTGGGATGTGTAGGAGTGATCACGCAGCTTATTTCCTGGGCCGTGGTGGCGAGAATCTACAATGCTGGCTACTACACTGCAGGTGAGCTGACATACGGAGCCGGCTTCGGGTTTAACCTCTCATCATGGGTGCTGAACCTTCTCGGGGTCGTGCTCCTCTTCGCTATCCCCTCCCACTTGGTCAAACAGCATCATCAGCACAGCCGAAGACAAGAAATTGCGTGATGGTGACCGCTTCAGAGACGCTGCCGTAGGTATGTGTGTGTATATGTGCCTGTATCCACGTCATCGCGGTTCTCTTCTGCAGCAGGGGCCTCTATTTTCTTTCCCTTGCCGATACGGCCCCGTATAGACCTTTTCCCTCCCTCCCCCCTCACCCGCCTTTTTTTATACGCGTGTTGTGTGGGTGCATTGGCTTCTGGTTCATGCACATAGAACGTTGTATGCTGCTGCTACTGTACCCATCAGGATACCTTCTGATACTTTTTTTTGTGTGTGTGGTCGTCTCGATTTTGATGATAATGCCCCTAGATGGCGTACGGAAGCAGCTCGATGCGGTGGTTTTTCAGTCCAGCAGGACCCCCTCTCCATTCTGCAAAGTGAGATCTTTCTTTTTTCCGGCTACTACTACTACTACTACGCGGTGCGGTCCTGAAGGGGACTGCATCAGCGCAACACTCGACGGTGCACACTTCGGCGCCATGCACAAGATGGGGCAGGGTGTCAACGGGGCCCGAGTGTATCCCGCACCTTGCCCTCACACTGCACACTGATGCGGGAACCTGAAGGTCACCCGTGAGGGACAATGCACCAGGTGGTAACCTCCATGGTGAAAGCGTCTGTGGGGCGGTCTGCGAGAAACGGGTCGGATGGGTAGAGGTTGGGGTCAGAAGCCGTTCTGCGGTGACTGAGCCTGCGCACGGATACGGCATTTTCTTTTCACTGCGTTGTTTCACGCGATGGAGAGCCTGTGGCAGGACAGTAGGGGAACTGCCGTGCGGCGGCAGCGGGTGGAGGCGTTGTAGGAGACCCTGTTGAACGGCTTGTTCTTCGAATACTCCTCTCCTGGCCCACTGCTATTGGAGAAGCGTACACCCGAGGAGATGAGGGTGTATACTTTCGTGGGGAAGTGGGCCCCTTGTGTACTTTTTTTTTTACCCAGTTGCTGGCTTGCAATACGTGTGATCATGAAGGGAAGGTCATTGCACTCAGCCAAACATATTCGCCGAGACCTTCCCTCTCTGCTGCGGTGCATCCACTTATTCTACCACTGCTCTTGGATTGCCCGTTGGATAAGTACGCGGTCGTTGACACCGTGCATGCGCTTCGAGAAGAACTGTTCTGTTTTTTTTTTCTTACTTTTGAACACCTCTCGCTCCCTCCTTAACACAGAGGTGACACGGTGTGTCTCAAGGACAAGTTTGTGTACGACGGCTCACCCTCACTCGAAAGCTTACCTTGTCCATTCGAACACCTCTGATGTTGCTCCACGTGTCGCTCCCCCTCGCTCCCCTCACAGCAATGCAACACCTCACTGCACTACAGAGAGAACAGAAAAAGGAACTGCCAAATTGAAACGCGGGAAGGGGGTTTTCAGAGTCACATCTTACGTTACTCGCTCTTTCAGACGCACAGGTAATGAGTGAACGTGCTGTGAACGGCGGGTAGCATGCGACTGCACTGCTGCCACCAACACTATGCAGAGCAGTTGTGCATCTCGCTTCGTGTGCGCGGTTGGCGCTGTATGTCTTTGCGGTGCTGGTCTTGCCACCTACATCAGCTCCGGCATGCCCGCATCCCTCCGTACGGTTCGATACGCTGGATGCACGTGCACGCGCCCTCGTGTACGCGACACGCATGCGCGTGTTTGTACGTGCGTGCGCATTGGCCTGTGCGTGTTTGTTCACTGGGATCCCCTCCTCCACAGCCTCGAAGCTCTCCTCTGTGCTCTCCGCTTCTTCCGTACCTCCTACCTTCTTACACGGGGGCCATCAGCATTCTCTACCACAGCCTCCCCAAGAATTGCACAACGCCATTGGTCTCGCTTTCTGTTTCGCTACGCACACACCCGCATCCCCATCTCGTCGGACTCCTGCGGTAGAGCTCCAGCGCTCATATTGAGAAGAAACCAAATAGGAAATAGTTGGCAACCCGAAAGAAGGAACATCACGTTGCGCACCACCGCGAAATCAACGGGAATACCCCACCCAAGTGCTCGCCATCGTCAACATCGTCTGTCCCTGCACACTTGGCTCCTCTCGTTCATTGTCCCTTCACACACCCTCTCTGTTTCAGACCATTTCGGGTTATTTCGGGGAGCAGCTATTTCGTGTCCTTTGGCGGCAGCAGCAACATCACCCACCACCACCACCATCACCCACTTACGGCGCGGTGTCGCACTTCCAAGCCCGTCTTGTGGGCAGCACACACATCCACACACACACGCACACGGGCTACCCCTTCCGCGCTTTCCTCCGGTCCTCTGCGCTCTTTCGCTTTCGTTGTCGTTGGTGTATACATATATACATCTACATGTGTGTATGTGTTGGTGTGTGTGACAGGTGATGGAGGTGAGCTGAGCTACGACAAACGCGAACATTTTTTTTTCTTTTGCTGTTGACTCTCTCTCTCTCCCCTGGTGTGTGACGTCTTAACGCACATTTATCACACCTTTTGCTTGTTTGTTTTTCTTTCTCTTGTCCGTTGTTTATATTTATTTGTCTCGTGCTTGTTTGTGACTATCCTTCCCCGCTGTCCCTTCCTCTCTTTCTCCCTCCCTCACGCGATTCTCTGCTCCTTCAAGGTCGGGTGTTGTCCACTCCTTGGACACGGCCCTACCCTTGTCTCTGCCTTGCTCACGTTGGTGTCTGCGTGTCTTCGCTAGTCTTCTTGTCCTCTGTTCATTTGTTGTAACCCTTCGTGTGCCCCCTCCCCCCTCCTTCCCTAACATCCCTGCTCACACCGGTCTCCTCCTTTCCCTTGGTTTTCTCTCACAGACAGATAGCCACAGACGCCAGCTTCGGCCTTTTCCATCACACACACACACACACACACATACATACACTTTCACTCTACATCCCTCTTTCTCCATCTGAGCACACGAAACGAAGCTACGAACACGAGGACGAGGAAGAAAGGTTTTATTCAGCATACCACACGGCGCAGCTCCCTTTTTTTTTTTTGATTTTCTCGCTCAGCCGATCGCCTTGGTGCCTCTTGCCGTCGTTGTTGCTTTTCCTGTAGAGTCACGCACACACACGCACAATTAAACAACAAACAGAAAGAATATATTTCAGTGGTTGTACCGATACTCGCATGCACGCATCTTGGCTAAAGCCTCTACGAAAAAAAAAAGCGTCAACTTGTTGGCCGGTACGTCGCCACCGTTTTTACGCTCGCCAGAACTCTTCCTTTGGTGATTCCCCTCCCTCACCACATTCTTCCTCCTTTGATTGTGGCCTGTTCTCTACCCTACGTCAGCACCTCTAAAATAGAACGGTTATTTTGAAACGAAAAAGGGCACACGACACAGTCCCGAGGACAGGCACGCCGTCGCGCCACGCCTGTTTCACACACACACACACATATATATATATATATATATATATATACAGCTTTGGACTGCGCCATTGCGTCTGTTTCTGTGTGCGCGTTGGTGTCTGCGCACATGCATGCATACATCTAGTATCGGCTCGTATTTCTTTTTCTGACGCCCCGCTGTGTGTGTGTCTCTCTCTCTCGTCCCAGCCACAATTGTCTTTGCTCTCGCTCTCTGCGTTCGTTGGTAGTTTCCTGTTCATTTTGGCTTGGTTCCTCTCGCCTTTCTCTTGCGCCTCCTCTTTTTCTCTGCCTCAGAGCCCAGGGTCATCTTTGTTGTTTCTTTCTGGGCGTTGTTGTAGCTCGTTGTCTGTTTTCATACGGTACACAGTCATACTCATCCTTGTACCGCTTTCCTCTACTCCACTCCTCATTGTACTTTTGCGTGTACGCGTATCGGACTTTGTGCGACACAGACTGATATCGGTGGTTCTCTCCCTTTGTACTATGTACGTTTCTCTATATGTATAGGCATGTGTCTGTGTGTGTGTGAATGTGGGTGTGTCCGTCGTATGGCTCTTTCCTTTTCCACAGTCTTTCTTTGAAATATCGCCTCTCGTCTCCTTTCTGGCGCTGTGCTTGCGAGCGTGTGGGTGAGTGTCCACGCCTGCTTCTCTTTCTCTGCCTCACCTTTTTTTCTTTTTTATCTGCGCTTGCCCCATTTTCCTGCTCTTTGAGGTGAGCAATTGCGCGCTCCGCGCTGTGTGTGTGTGTATTGCGTGCACCGTTTCCTTTTGTATTCCTCTCCGTCTCCCTCTCACCCTCATCAAGGCGCCTTCTTGTAAGTGTTTTCAGGCTGCTTGGCCCGCTTGACAGGAAGCGTAAGCGCATGGGTGTGTGTAGGTGGGGTAGGTGGGTGAGAGCTCGTTACCACTTCCCACGAGGTATGATCCGTGAGGTCTGCTTCTCCTTCTGATCGCCTCTTCTCCCCTTCTATTCTTTTGAATTATTTTCTTTCGTTCATATTAAAGAGTACTGCAAGTCTGTGCATTAACAAAAGAAATCAGAGGTTCTGTGCGCGTGTTTTGGAATTCAACGAGAACAGTTGGCAGCTTTCTGCTATTTGGAGAGTGAGGTCGGAAATTGCCACTGAATCTCTTCCTGTTTTCTTTTGCGGCATCATCTCTCTTTCCTGTGTGTGCGTGTGTGTGTGTGTGTGCGTGTGTGCGTGTGTGTGTAAATTTCCCTGTGTGGGTTCTTGAAACCTCTGCGACTCAGCCCGTGTTGATTACTCGCTTCCTCGCATACATCTATATTATTTATACGTCTGTTTTTTTTTTTTTTCTAGGTATCTCTCAATCAAATTCCCTTTTTTCTCTTTCACGCCCTCCCCTCCTGCTGCTTTGCCCTTCTGTGTTCTTTGCCATCGTCGTTTCTACCAGTGGCTCTCGTGTTTTCCGTAATTGTTTATGGTGTGTGTCTCATCAACCTCTCTTTTCTGTGCACACGTGCAGCGCTTTAGCTTCGTGTGTGTGTGTGTGTGTGTGTGCGGTGACGCTGCCAACGACTCGAAACGAAAATTGCCGCACGGAAAAAGGGAGAGAGAACAGTTTTCCCACTTGTACGGTTTCTCTTTTCGTTTGCGCTCCTTTTTCTCGCCGCACGTGACACACTCTGCCATCCCTTCCTCTCCTACCCCATCTCCTTCAAGTCCTCTATTCGTTGTTGTTGAATCCACCCCCTTGGCAAAACTCTCCTACTCAGTGCGTTACCATTTTCGTTGCCTAACAGAAAAGAAAAAGGAAAACGAAAGCGGAGAGAGTCTCACGAGGCCTGTGCTTCTTGTTTCGATCCCTTTCTCTCCCTCACACCTTCGCACAGTGTGCAAACTACCGAACGTGTAAACGTCTTTTGCGTTCATCCGTGTGCACCCCCTCCTCCTCCCCCTCCTCCCCCTCCTCCCCCTCCTCCGCCTTTCCAACTTTTCTGTTTCTCTCCTCCCTCTCTCCCCCGTCTACGTTATATTCACCTGTGCTTATGTTTATTCGTTCGTGATTTCATTGTCAAGCGTTTTTTTTTTTCGAGTGCCTTTTCCCTGTGTGCCTGCAACAAGGAAACAAAACACACGTCACCGATATTGAAAGAAACGTCTCCAACGTTTTTTTTTGTTTTTGCTGTTGGCCTTAGTTGGGGTTCCGAGCGTGTCTTGCGCAGCTCATCCCTTTCGCCTTCAAGTGCATAGAGAGAGCAACTGTAACACCTCCTTCTTGGCCTACGTGCTACTTGCTGAATCCCCTCTTCGCTTGTGAACATTTTAAGTCCCCTCTTGTGGTGTGGAGGTTCTATTGGAGCTCGTGTCTCCTTTTTCTTTTTTTTTCTTTCTTTATGGGCCTTGTTTGTGTGTGCGGGTGTAGGTGTAGGTACGCGTGTGGCAGCGCTTACAGTCTTGTGGCACCTTAGTATATATTTCTTTGTGTGTTCTAGTGCTCGAACGTGTGTGTGTGTGTGTCTCCTTCTTCGTCTCCTCCCCCCCCCCCGTTCAGTCGCTTTGGTGTTTTTTTATCGGAGGTGTAAAATAGATTCTCTCTCTCTCGCCACTACGCTGTCTCCGCCTTCTTTGGTACCATCGTCGTCATATTTCCCTTTGTTTTCACCCCACTGCCCACCTAACCTCATCATATTTTTTTAGCAGTAGATTCCAGGCTTGCTCGTGTCGAGCTCTGTGGGTCATCTTCGATTCTTAGTGTTGTGCGTCTCTCTAAGGGTGTGCCACTTAGTGTGGACTCTTTTGTGTATTTCATTACTTTTGGTTGTGTGCGTAGATTTTTCTCCCTAATTTGCCCTTCTATTCGTCTGTCCCGCCCACCTCCATCCCAAGCATCGCTACACACGCCGTCTCACTCGCCATCTCTGTCATCTCGTGTGGGTGGGTGCATTGGCCTCCACCTTCCGAGCACAGCCTTTGTTCCCTATCCGTTGCAATTGTAGTCGTTCCTCAGCGCTTCCAGGTCCTTCACCCCCGCTACTCCCCTCCCCTTCCTCTTCCTAATTTGCAGCCTCTTGCTGGTTTTACTTGTTGGCTTGATAGCCGCCGAGCACGCACGTGTGTGTGCTGTTGTACAAGCCCTCTGCGGGCGTTTTGTCTTTCCCGTGACGGTGCGTACTCGCGGCTTCTCCTTTCAGAGCTATTCCTTGCTCTTTCCTGCAGTTCAATATTGCCTGCTGCGTGTGTGTGTGTGTGTGTGTGTGTGTGTTCTGGGGGGAGGGGTTATATCGCTGTCCTTCTTCGTCCGTCATTGCCCCTCTCACTCACCCACCTCCTGCCAACCCCTTCATCCCACCCGGCCGTCTTCGCACAACACTCGCTCTGTTGAATCCTCGACGAAGATCTGAACGAACAAAATGCACCCCGCACAGAAGCATTTGTCCCAGGCAGCGACAAGGCCTGCCCCTCGCGCCAATTCAAAGCCCACATTAAGGCTGCCGAGCAGACCTACGGCCGGTCAGCGTCTCTTTACACATTCACCGTACGTGACGACGGGTAACATAATCGCTAGCGAGGATATCAGCGCCGTAGAAAATGTAGCGTTGGGTAATGAAGATGCACAGCGCAACCACCAAGGGTCACTCACCCCTAGCGGGGCTCACCAAGGCGACTCGAGCTTCCATGCGAGCAGCAACAGTGCAAATCAACTGCATACCCCAAACAGCTCCTCCAACGGTAAGAACGTTTGTCGGCATTTTATAAAAGGCAACTGCAATCGCGGCAGCTCTTGCCGTTTCTATCATCCTGGACCGATGCACCGTGTCATCACGCCAACACACCCGCGCACTCCGACCCAGCGACCACTGACCCCGCTGGCGGACCTGGCTCAGCATAACGGTGCCTTTTCGGTCCAATCGCCGTCGCACAGCCCCCATATAGGGCTGACAAGCGCGCTATTCTTTTCGTCTCCACGACAGTCACTGATGCTGAACAGTAGAGGTGGAAGTGCGTGCAGCAACGCGGACTCGTTTGCCTCTCCGCTGAGCTCCCCCTCCACCTCTGTCTATGCCCAGCGTAACACCGCCTTTGTCGAAAGCCCGGCGCACGCCGTGGCGACAGCGCCGGCTCTCTCTAGCCCCTCTTTTGGTCCGCATGTTAGTCTTGGAAGCTCACTGGGTGCTCGAACCCGCTGTTGGCCCGGTTCCAACCCGTTGCCCTCCCTGCAGTTGTCAGAATACCCGCCAAATGGTATCGACGACGGCACCGCGGAGGCCGGCAACTTCGGTACGGGCACGGATATGGGGCCACTTAGTACGCTGCAGAGTCCATCCTCTCTGGGTCCGTATAGGATGCCCGGGTACCGTGCAGGGGTGCAGCTGGGAGCAACCAGCGGCAGCGGCCGCGGAGAGGGAAACGCCGCGCTTGCGAGTCCGCTTCACCATCGGATTATGGGAAGCAGCCTCCGTGCTACCTCCAGTGAAGCACCTACATCCCCCATGTCTGGCGTGGTAACGCGCAACAACCCCTACGCCTACTCGCCCACAAAGATCCGACCGCAGCTCAGCCAACCTATGAGCCCGCTAAGGCATATGTCGGATGGACCAGAGTGAAGGCGCAGCAGCTGAAGGGATACCAGACGCTGTTAATAGCACGCAATTTTCTTCGGATTATGGAAGCCCTTTGCGATGTTCGTCGAGTGCCTTCAGCCTCCCGAAGCGGCACTTATGCTTGCGTCCTTTGCCCTGATTTATTTTTTTTTTTTCATGTTTTTCATCAGCCCACGCAGCTCGCGTAGCCTTTAATTCCTGTGAATACCTCTGCATGGGCCCTCCGGGCTTCCCCTTTTTGTGGGGTTGCGTATCACTGCAAGTCTGTGTGCAAGTTACGTGTGTGTGTGTGTGTGTGTGTGTGTGTGTGTGTTAGCCTTCGTGCCTTCTGTGCTCCCTATAAGGAGGGCGGCGGAGTGACCCTTGCAGATGTGTCTGTGTGTGGGTGTGTGGGTGTGTTCACGTGCATTCTGACATCTGTGTGGGTGGGTGTGGGCGTGAATTTTCCTTCGGTAGCACCTTTTTTGTTTCTTCCATCAGCAGTCCTAATGAGCCACACCACTCTCTTCTCAGCCTCCGCATCCCACCTTCCCCCGCTTTTCCTTCCACATTTCTTGTGCTCTCTATCCCGCACACACTTTCCATGTGTCCTCTCGAACGTTTTCGCTTCTTCCTCGCGAGCCCTTGTTGTATCGTTGGCCTGCCTGCGCGTCTGTCTGTATTTGTCTTCCTTCAGCCTCCTTGCTTCGCGGCCAACTTCACCCGTTCTCATGCGCATACAAGTGACCATGCGTCTGCAGGGACCCCTCGGTGTTTTTTTTATCGCGTCTTCCTCAAGTATGGTGAGAGGCACAAGTCGCATACTTTGTTTGCCTTGTAATCCCTCTTTCCCCTTGGTTATGCCGGCGATCCTAGTGTGGTATCAGGGCCTAACACTCACGTTGTGGGGAATCCGAGCAGTTTGTACAGCGTACACTCAGGTAAGGCTACAGACTCTTGATGATGGGGAACAGAGTTTGGTCAGTGCTGTCTCGAAAAGGTTTGCGGTTACGATGACGTTTGGAGCAACTGGTATCGCGGCTTGTCGGCGATTCAACACGTACATGCATCTACCTCCTGTTTTCCTGCATTAGTTGCACGGCCGCAGTGATGCGGAGCGCACTTCTGGGCCTGCCCAGTGCTGTATGCAGTGGAGTTGCACTTGGGCTGAAGGACGCCCAATAGTCTCGGTTTGCCCGGATCCTCGACCGCCGTAGCCCAGCAGAGGTTGGTGGAAAGCCGTCGTTGGGGTATGTCGTATATTTCCTGACTTGTTCTCATGGTAGAGTGGGGCCTTTCAAACTGAAATACGTTACGTCGTTTTTTTTTTTTTCGTTTCGTTCTGCAGATTTAACCGATTTCCTTCTCACACCCTTCCCTCACTCCACCCTACACTCATCCTGCGAGTGGATCCTCACACACATACACGCGAAAGGCCAAAACAGGGTCTTGTCTCGATACATGTCTCTCCCATTGTGGCAAACTCGTGCGCGAGCACAAGCGCACGCCCCATCCGGCGGTGTCTTTCTTTCCCCTCCCCATCCCCTCATCCCCGGGAGCTTCTATACATGTATATATTTATATTTGTATTAATGTTTTTTTTTTTTCGCCTTTCTCTCTCTCTCTCTCTCTTGAAAAGGGCAGTGTCACCAGTAAGAGAAGTCTGAACGTCGCTCCATTCCCCTTTCATGGGGAGTCTCTCTCCCCTCTCGCTCGCTTTTCTGTACTCCCGTCCCTCCCTGCCCTTCTCGCCGCACCGCACGCTGGCATTCTGGGGCTTGTTTACACATGTATAACTGTATCGTTGTTGTTCAAGGTATGACTATGCGTCGCTTTACCCTTATGCATGTTGGAAGGCGCGCGTACCTGCGTGGGGGGGGGGGAGGGGGACAGCGAAAGGGGGCAGCGGTGTTCCGCTTATTCATATTTTCCCCTCTTTTTTTTTCCACGGCAATTTATGCGTGTGTGTGTGTGTGTGTGTATGAGGGGAGGGGATGGAGAGCCTTGGAAGACGACCTCACCACCTCTCTGCATTTGTGAAGAAGCTGGGTGCAGGAGGGAAGTCCGCTTTTCTTATTCTCCGTCTTGCGCGCTTTTTTTTATATTGTGTATGGACGTTTTTGTTTCCTTTCATTTTTTTTTTCAATACTGTCATGAAAGTGCAGGAGCACGCAAGCGATCGATCGGGACAAGACGAAGCGGCTTGGCAGAGGCGGAAAGCAAGTCGGAGCGTGAAAAAGAGCACGTGTGATGTTTTTTTTTCTTGCTTATTCTCTCTTTTTACCACTCCCTCTCTCCTTCGTTCACGCCGCCCCCCCCCCCGTCCTGGTGCAATCATGGTGTGCCCCCCTTACCTTCTCCTGTGTGTTTGGTGGCTTGTTCTCCCTTTCGCTTTTGTTGCACACAGATTCGGTTGATGGGCTTTCTGTCCTTTCTTTTTTTGGTGTTTTTCTTGTGTTGCATCTCGCTGGTGTTGATCGTCGTCGTCGCCATCCTTTCTCAGGTCCCGTCCCTTTCGAATATGTGACGATCTATGTGCTTCAGCGCCGATGCACGTGGCTCTCACGTTAGCCTCCCACCTGCACCGTATGTTGTCGTTATTGTTTCACATGCCTTGTATCTGAGGATGGTAAGTGTTGTGGTTCTTACCTTGTCTCACTGTGCTTCGCCACGTACCTGGTCGTCTTCCCTCGTGTCTTGTTTTTTTTTACGTATGGGCTCTTTTTTTTGTTCTTGGTGGATGTGTGCTAGCTTGTATCTGGGCGTCCGAACGCGCCCTTCTGTGTCTTGTCTCTCCACACGCTACACGCTTTCACGCAGGCTCTCCCCTCTCTTGCTGATATTACTTTTCAGATCTCTCATCCTCCTGCGCGACGGAAGGGCGGTGCACACGTTTGACAGCAGTGTACCGTCATCATCCTGTGAAACGTCTGATGCTCAGAGGTGAGTCGTACATCTATATATATATATATATCCGTGTATGTGTACCCGTGTCTGCGAACATGGATTTACGATCTAATCAGCAATGGAAGCTACGGACGCCCATCTTAGTTAAGATTTCTTCTTGTGCAGCGCCGATATATATTTTTTTGTTGTTGTTGTTGAGGGCATGTGCACGAGTGTGTTCATACCCTGATCCTGCCTCACCATACACATAAACAGACACACACACACACACACACACACACACACGGAGAGAGAGAGAAACGGAGAGAGACGCCTCTATTTGTTTTTTGTTGGGTGAACAGGCGAGGCAGAGAGGAAGTCTACTCGGCTGCATGTGTTGTGCATGGAGACATGCCGCAACTGGGTGCGCCGAGAAAAAAGACCGGACCGTTGTTGTTGCCTCCCCCCCCTTCGTACGCTTATCCAGAGAAAAGCGGCGAAGCAAACGGGCTGCCTGAAGCGTTGGAGACAGCCACTCGTGTCTTTGAAGCATGTTTCCACCTTGTTGCTCGAACCACTCCTTCGCACTCTCCTTTCTTCTCTCCCTCCCTCTCTCGAGATGAGATTAAGCGCCGCTCCCAACCTCATCCGCGCCTTTACAAGCTCAGGTGGTGACATTTGCTGCACGAGGCCGTAGAGGGCAGATACACACACGCACCTATGCGCACAAAGCGTACCGACATCAAAATCAGCACAAGTGATTCATGAGGAGCTCGGTTCAACGTGCGCTGACACCCTCACCCCCTTCTGATGTGCGAACGGAAGATGGGCTCCTCCTTCCGCTCATCCCTTGCCACACCGCTCTCGCTGGTAAAGCTGTGGCGCCCGAGTCACCGCGAACGTTATCCCCTTTGTCACCCGTGCCCATCACCCGAGTAGAGCTTCCCCAAACATGCTCAGAGCTGTCTACCGACCATACCCTTCTCCGTGGTAACACAGATAGTCTCAGCAATCACGACTGCGTCGGCAGCAGCAGCAGTCGTGCGAAGGACCGCGATAATAGCGGCCACAGGTCAGCGCCAGCGTCGAGCGGCAGCTCTTCGTGTGTCACAGCTCCGCATGGATCTTTGCACAATTACTTCCACTCGAGTACTGCCAGCACCAGTGTCATGAAAATGCCAACGGTTGTATACTTTGACGACCGAAAAGCTGGTCTTCGGTCTGCTGAAAAGGAGAAGACAGAGGCCCTCATCAAGGAACTCTCTAAGAACTCTAGCTTTTACATAAACGAGGAGCGCAAGGCGCAGCAGCGGCAGCGGCATATCGAAGGGCTTCTGGTAAAAACGCGGCAGTACGAAGCGAGTGTGCGCAGCCATCCCGAAGTGTTCCGGCAGCTGCAGCATGACGTGGCAGACCTCGAGGCCGCCTTGGAGACTTTTCGCCACTTCGACTCCGTATATGTCCACATGGACATCGACATGTTCTTTGCCGCTGTCGAGATGAAGAAGACGCCACAGTACGCCGAAGTACCGCTCGGTATTGGCAGCATGTCCATGCTGTCTACCACAAACTACGTTGCCCGCAAGTACGGCGTGCAATCCGGGATGCCAGGCTTCATTGGCATGCGACTGTGCCCTCAACTCGTCATTGTGCCTACTGACTTCGACGCTTGCCGAGTCGAGTCGGCCAAGTTCAAGGGTGTAGTGCGAGAGTACGACCCTGGTGCACAAATGCTCGGTATGGATGAGGTCATGATTTGCCTCGATGACTATCTGACGCAACATCACATGGACGCCACAACGCACGCGGAGCGCTTTGACATTGCAGAAAGGGTGATCGAGCAGTGCCGACGACGCATCGCTGAGGCAACTGGTCTGACGGTTAGCGCTGGGATCGCGCCGACGCCGACGCTGGCAAAAATGACGTCCAACTATAAAAAGCCGAACGGGCAATTCGCTCTTCGTCTCTTCAGCCGGGAAGCTGTGATGAAGTATCTTGCCAGTGTCTCCGTGCGTCAGGTGCCTGGCATCGGCAAGTCACGGGAGAGCATCCTCGCCGGGCTCGGGATACGCACACTGGGTGAGGTGTACGAACAGCGGCATCGACTGTTCTACATCCTGACGCGGAAAACGTATGAATTTCTTCTCGCCTCGTCCATGGGCATCGGTGGCATGTACGACTCGCTGGAAGCGGGCCTGGCCTCATCCGCCTGGGAAACCGCCAGCAAGTCGGTCGCCGAAAAGAATGCAGCGTCGAACGAGAAAGAGGGGGGGCGAAAATCGATAAGTCACGAGCACACCTTCTGCAAGCTGACGAATCGCATGGAGTTGCAGTCGATCGCATACATGAACCTGCGCCGGTCACACGAGACCCTCGCAAAGGAGGGCCTCCTCTGCTCTCAGGTGGTGCTAAAGCTGAAGCACCGCACCTTTCACGTGAAGCAGTATACCAAGTCCCTCAACCTGTATACAGACGACCACGAAGTACTACGCCGGGCGCTTGACGAGTTACTCTTGCCAGTGATGAACGACTTTATCGAGTTTCGACTCCTTGGTGTTCGGCTGGACAAGCTCAGGCGAATACTCCAGAGCGACCGCACCCGCAGTGCGACCACTCTAACAGTGACATCGACTGCCGAGGCAGAATCAACTCAGCTCACACTGAACCACTTTTTTACTCGTCAGCCTGGAATTACTGCCCACTCGGAGGAGCAGCGACCGTTCGCTGGGCGAAAGCGTCACCGTGGCACTCACGACAGTGGCGCAGGAGACCGTGGCGATGCCCATGTCGATGGCAGCGACGCCGAAGACGACGCCATGCTCATCATTTCTTCGGAGAGCCAGCTGGCGGATGTGGAGGAGGTACAAAGCCCCGTGATGATCTGTGCCGCGCCCTCTTCGCCCTCTGATCTTTCTACTGCCTCAGCTGCAGCGCAGCAGAAAGCGCGCTATGAAGAAGTTGTCAGCGATGACAGCTCTGACGGTAGCATGTTCATTGTGGAATAAAGGCGCCTTGTGCGTACAAATCGTCTCAGGAAACACGTTGCAAGCGCGAGCGCATCCTGTCCTCTCTCTCTCTCTTCATGTACGAAGTCGCATACCCTTTTCTGTTTTGTGTGTGACTGCACCCCTCCCCTCCCCCCCCCCACACACACACACATACACTCTTCCACCACGATAGGCGTTGAACGTGTGGAATGCACCTTTCTCAGGCACCGCACACAGACCGAGTGTGGTGAATGTGGCTGACGTGTCCTTCTGCTGTCTCCATCACTGGTGCTACACCAAGTCTCCTGTGCACCTTCATGGGTTGTTTGGCCGGTACGCTGCTCTTTCCCATGGACCGAATCCGGCGAGTGCGAGTGGGGCATCAGGCCAGCCTCTCCCGCCCCCTCCCCACTCTCTTTCTACGAAAACAAAAAATCAATGGCACTGATTGAGGCGTCAACGTGAGGATCTGAGTTCCTCACTTCAGACTGTTGCACACAGCTTTCGATGGAGAATTTGTCACCAGACGCTGACGGGAAGGAAAAGGGGGGAAGAAGCGAAGGAGGACCGGTCACATCAACGCCGCTGACTGCTTGAGCGCAGGTCTATCATAGTTCGAACACTCTTTTCGCCTTTGAGCTCGCCTCTAGGTAAGGGACATGATGGTGTGCACCCTTTCACAGATCTTTGCCATGCGCAGTAATGGGAAGAGGTGCTCATGCAAAAACACACAGTTCTTATTATCTACGAATCCATTTGTACCTGTCTATGACTTCTTCGTTCTCTGTTTCGCTACTTTCTGCCGCCCGCCGCGTCATGCGCTTCAAATTCTCCATTCTGTGTGAGTAAATTACGGTCGCCACATGGCCGAGTCCCGTCGGCTCGACTCACCCACGCCTATGAGAGGCGTCAGTGGTCAGGCGACGGCGGGAGGCCCCCCTGCCGCCACAAGCCCCACAGCAGCGTCTCCCTTGCCTCTCGCGACGCGTGCGGACAGGCCACCCCGACACGCTCCCCGGGGGCAATGGGCGGAAATGGAGGGTGAAGGCAGCCCAGCCGGCTCCGTGTCGCTGCTGATCGTGCAGAGCTCATGCGAGAATGAGGGCCAAGAGAAGAGCCAGAGGAGCCCGGTAGGCACACCGCACGCCTCAGCGGGACAACGGCTCGTCCCAAGGGACCAGGGCCAAGCTGCGCTGCTGCCGGCGCAGGTGTGCTGTGCCACTGTGCGCATGTGCATGCATCCGTGATGACGTGTTCGTGGCATGTATGACGTTTTCTGTTCATTCTCCGCGCACGCCTTCCCCGCCGCACCACATGAGGGGAACACACTTGATACCCCAGGCCCGTCACAGGCCCCACCGCCTGGTGCGAAGCAGCGGTGGACGCGTGTTACAGCAATGCGCCGGCGCGGTCATGGGAGCACGGCTCCTGCCTCCGCCTCTGAAGCAACGCCATCCTGGACCTCACCACCGGCATCCGTAGCGATGCATCACAGTGGCTTCCTCACGTCGTAGGCGCTGCGCCCTGGCAGGGCCAGGAGCGGTGGTTCGGCATTGGCAGGGATGGGGAGGGGAGCTGGCGGCCCGGCTTCTCCACGGAGAGTGGAGGTGCATGGGCCCCCCCCCTGTCACATGGGGGTGCCCCCCCCCCGTTATCAGGGGGATCTCACAGTGTGGAAGAAACAGATGTGCATAGATGAGAGAGGCTGCAGACGACTTATCACTACCGTTGTCGGTCGCACGAGGAGGAAATCCTGATCACGGAGGGACAGGAAAGTAGTCCTTGTCCCCAGAGCATGTGGGAAGGCCTCCGTTTCGTTACTTTAGTTATCTATTTGTTGCTCTTGATGTCTCTCGATCTTCCTCTGCCACGCTCTGTCTCACCGTCTCTCCGTCCCCTCCTCGAGGCCCTCTCCTACCACCCTCATTCCCGTCCTTCGCCCCGCTCTCTCTCTCTCCTGCGTGTGGGCATCTCACACTCCCGGCCGCCACCTCCGCGCGCTCTCCCCTTTCTCACATGCGTGGTGGCTCCTGCCGAGATTGTGTGCCGTACTCTATCCCAGCAACTACACCCTTCCCCCCCCCCATCGATAGAAGCAGCCACATTGCCGCCCGCCCCGCCTCCGCACTCCCTACCGTGGTTGAGACCTACATAGAGTTGGACAGTGAGACCCTTCTCTCCCCCAGTTCCTTGTGGTGGAGTCTTCTTCAGTACGTGTGTGTGTGTGTGTGTGTCTTCCCCTTCTCTCTCTCAGGGCCACACGCGCTGCAGAGGACGCTCACGGAGAGCCTGTCACTTTAGACTGTGAGTATTTGACCGATTTGCGGGTATTGAAGATCCATTGTGTCGGCGACGGACGTGGCACACATCTCGCGTTCTTTCCCTCTCTCCCTCTCGTGCCCTCCCCCGTTGCTGGCTCGCCATGCTTCGGCTATCTCGGTTTGTCTCCTCCGCGGTCAGCTCAAAGGGTCTCGCGCGGGCGAGCAAGCAGACCGTCAGGCGGGATACTCACCCTATCGCCGCGAAGAAACCCTCCGTAGCCACAGCAGACGCAGCTGTGTCGCCATCCGCCGCCGCGCACGTAGGGTCCAGCATGTCGCCTGCCCCACGAAGTCGCTACAGCAAGTCGCACGCAGAGGAGATCGAGGCGGACTGCGCTGCCCTTGAAGATCACGGTCTCGCCGCGCCACAGGACTCGCATAATCCGCAGAACCACATCGGCACCAACGGAACACAGCACTATGACCACCGAAGCGCGGGCAAACTCAACTTTGATGCCTCCAAGGCAGGCCTTCAGCAGGTGGATAAAGACTACGTCGAGCAGGTCATTCAGGAGGCATCGAAGGGGTCTGCTTTCTATCAAAAGGAGCAGCGACTCGAGGAGACGCGGCGTCGCAAGGCCGAGGAGTTGCAGGAGAAGGCCAAAACCTTTGACTCCATCAGTGCGGCAGAGAAGAAGCAGATCAAGACTATGGTGGACACCATGGTGGACGAGCTTGAGTCGATGCGTGATCTCCGGCGCCGGTACATCCACATTGACATGGATATGTTCTACGCCGCGGTGGAAGAGAAGAAGAGGCCCTCGCTGAGAGGCAAGCCCTTCGGAGTGGGCTCTCAGCAGATGCTCTCCACGACTAACTACATTGCGCGGCAGTACGGTGTACGCTCCGGCATGCCCGGTTTTATCGGCAAGAAGCTGTGCCCCGAACTCATCATTGTACCGAACGACTTCCCAGCCTACCAGCGAGAGGCAGCGCGGGTGCACAGCATTGCCTCCCGCTACGATGCACAGTTTGTCAGTGTGGGCCTCGATGAGCTTACGATGGACGTCACAAAGTACCTGCAGGAGTTCCCGGCTGTGTCAGCATCTGACATTGCCCACGACTTCCGCGACGAGGTGTTCCTCAAAACACAGCTCACAAGTAGCGGCGGCATCGGTCCCACGTCGATCCTCGCGAAGATTGCGAGCAACGTCAACAAGCCAAATGGTCAGCACGAGATCACATTGCTGACGCGCGAGGACGTCATCAACTATGTGTGCAACATTCCGCTGCGCAAGATCCCCGGCATCGGCTACGCGCAGGAGATGACACTGGGTGCGCTGAATATTCACACCTGCGGTGGCCTTCTGGAGCACAAGTACCTCCTCGCCTACCTTTTCCGAGAGAAGACCCTTGCGCACTACCTCAGCGTTGGACTAGGGCTGGCAGAAACGTTTTCGCTACGAAGGCACCAGGCACGGCAGTCAGTTGGTAAGGAAACGTCGTTTAGCGAGCCTCTGCCCTCGGCAGAGGCCTTCACCCGACTATTCCGTAACCTGCTTGAGCAGTGCCATGTCCGCTGTGTCCGTGATCACCTGCAGCCTCGCAAGATGACATTGGTTCTCAAGTATCGCACCTATGACACGGAGCAGTTCAGCGTTACGCTCCCAAACCACACAAACGACCTCAAAGTGTGGCTTGAGGCCTCTCAGAAGCTGCTGGAGCCGCATCTTCTGCACTATGCCGAGCTCCGCCTGATCGGCGTTCGCCTGCAGCGCTTCACAGATACGGATGATGACAACGCTGGTCTCAGCAGCACCCGCGATGCCCTGACTGGCGCTTTGACAGAACCTCCTCAAGTGAATAACGACTTAGACGTGGATACCGACGATTTCAGCCGTGACACCCCGAAGAACGAGGTGGTCGCTGAGAACTCAGACCCCTATAGGGAGTCGCCGGCGCAGCCTGCAGCCACGCACAAGCGCCGGATTCCCGTTTCGAAGTTCCTGACAGATCCAAACATCCCGAAACCCCGCACAGCAGAACCTGCTTTGGTCGCCGCCAAAGCCGTCAAGCCGGCTCGCAAGCGCGCCAAGTCGTCAAAGCGCAAGCTGCACAAAAAGAGGTAAGCCGCAGTGCTAACAAACAAGGCGGTAGGGGATGGGACCATAATGGCTGCTGCGGAGCGGAACGGGAGATGTCTTTCACATGACGTGCGCCGAGAGATTGCCCCGGGGCGGGGGGGGGGGGGCGAGGTAACGAATCGACCGTCGCTGCCACGTACACTCGGCCTGCTGACGAAGAAAAGGAGAAAGTAGATCTCATAGCGTTTTGATTGATAGAGAAAGAGGGAGAGCAGCTTGCATGGCATAGAGAGCCACCACGACCACCACTCCCCCACACACGCGGAATATTAAAAAAAAACGAAAGGAATAGCACCGATGCTCCGGTGCTTCTTCCTGTGTATAGATACTTTGGAAGAGCTATCGTCGGTGCGTCGGATACGCAAGGACGTGACTTCGAAACAGCGTAGCCAGAGAGAAGGAAAAATGCGGCGTGGTTAGAGGAGGGAGGCATGGAGAATCGAAGGCTACATTAATAAAAAGCACAGCGAAGGTCATCAAAAATGCATCTCAGCACCCATCTCTCCCCTACGCGAGCTCTCCTCCAGGCCCCGCTTTCCCTCTGCCTTCCGGACTGTGGGTGTTTCCATTCACACAGCAGCGAGTTTATATTCTACGAAAAGATTCTGTCTCAGGGAGATGCGCTCTCTCGAGACTTCACATAGAGGTATACAAGTTTGATAACTGCCCTCGCGTTTTTGTGCTGTCACAAGTGCGAAAGCGCAGGTGTGTCTTGTCGGTCCCCCTCCGCACCTCTGACTCGTTTTGTGTGTATGTGTGTGGGGGGGAGGGCTTTTGCTTGTCACGTGGTGATCCTTGCGGAGGACTTGTTTTGGTGGGGTGTGCGAGGCGTGTGTGTATAGGCTTTGTGTCCCAGTGGAGGGAAAGAGTTGACGGTAGGGATCAACAAGGAGGGATACTGCCTGCCGCGCTCTCTCTCGCTCTCCCTCTCCTTCCCCAAACACCGGGGTGTGCACATGCGGGGCATCCTCTGCGCAGATGCGTCCTCTGGGCTTACTCCTTTGGTGTAGTTGCTGTTGTTGTTTAGTTGAACTCTAGAGGAGTGGTCTCTGCCGATGCGGGCCTGTGCATGGCTGTAGCACACCTGTTGGGTAGAAAGGTGCACCGGTATTTCAATCTCCTCTTCCTCGCCTCCGCATATGGCAAAGTAGGAGGGAGGAGGAGGACAATACCGGCTGCTCAACTCTTGAACAGGGTATAAGGTGCCTTTACTCCTGTGTATGTCTTTGGTTGGCTTGTTGATGTATGAGTGCCCCAGTATAGGTGGATGCAGAAGGAACGGAGTAGCTTCTAGCGTCTGAAGCGTGTGCATTAGTGCATCTCCCTCGTGTGTCAGTGTCATTGCTGGATGTGCGTGTTCTTGCATGTTGCTGAAAGAAACAGAAAAAGATGCGGCGGAGCAACATGATTCATCCTGATGTCTCTCTCTCTCTGTAGAGTTGATGGAGGCTCGAACTTGAATAGTGTCTATGCCACCACTCGCTCTTCACGTGGCTACCATTCAGGGCGCTGAATCAAGTCAACGTTTGACGTCCCTTGAGAGCGGCCGCCCGCACCTATCAAGTTGTTGGCGGTTGATGGAGGAAGGATAGGGGTAGGGGGATGTTAGCGACCACGCTCCTCTCGCTTCCGCACCCCACAGTCGAAGCACGCAGAGAGAGGGAAGGGAGTGCACCTCTCTCTCTCTCTCTCAAGGGCATCCACTGTACCAACACGACTGCTGCGCTACTACCGCAACGACGATGGGAGCTCCAGCACCTGTAGCTACCTGTATGTGCACCTCTGCCGCCACTCGACTCTGGCTCTTCTGCTGTACTTCCCCCTCCTTCTACCCCCCCCCCTTCTCCCTCTCACCCCGCTCATCCACCCGACTAATTACACGCCATTCCTTGCGTGCCCGCCGGAACCATGAATACGCGCTTCATTTCTTTTTTTTTTTAGGAAACCGCACGTACGTTCGGCAAGCTACGCGTGCGTGACGTGAGAGAAGGTGCGGACGTATCCTTGTATGTGCAACGGTGTGTGCATGTGTGTTTGTCCACTGTGCAGTCTACGGCAAACACAGCAATCTGCTTTAGGGGCACCGAACTCTTCCTCCATGTAGGGCGCAAGGTAAGTGCATGCTCTGAAGAGTGCAGTCGATCACTGGTGCACGTACCTCTCTCTCCCTCTGTGTGTGTGTGTGTACCATCAAAAAGAAGCGGACGGGTACGCAGTTCACTTGGAAACAGCACCAACGGAGAGACAGGCAGGAAACGAAGTGAAGTCCCCGTGAGACCACAAGTCGTCAAGAAGCGCAGCAACGTCTGTGTGGAGTAAACAGGATAGTGTGCCGAGCACGTAAAGTCAGTCGAGAGCACGTCACGGGGTATGTGAGCCGCGACCCTTTCGCTGGATTCGCATCTCCACCGCATTCTTTGTTGCTTTTCGAATTGCGCAAGCCTCCTTCCCCGTGTCTGTTGCGTCACGCGTTCGTTCCATATTTCTGCCGAGGCATTCGTTCTCGTCCCCTCGTCGGTGGCACCCGTTTCTTGTCTGAGAAGGCGCAAGGCTCTCACGCCCACACTACGGACAACGGGAAACCTGTAAGGCGAATATATATATATATGTATATGTGTGTGTTATTCTTGTGACACCACCTACGAAACGCCCGGGATGTTTTGCGTTGCCAGAGCAGGGCACACGGTGGCGTTGTCACTGCCGCATCGCCGCACGGCTCTCTTGAGCTCACGCCGCGGGTTTGGCCTGCATCGCACTGCATTCTCTTTGAAATCCATGACGAAGGAGGAGGCGTCTAGCCCGGCCAACGCTGTGGAAGATACGACGTCGCAGCCGCTGACCGTCTACCACCCCCAGGCAGAGCTTGGAGCTGCCACCGCCCAGATGGATTTGTCCTCGCTCTTCTACGACACGTCTGTCACCGACATCGCGCTTTCCAAACGAAAACTCACCAAAGAAGATGACGATGGCAGTTTTTTATTTGGTCAGGTGCCTCGTGGGAGTATGAAAAAAGAGGAGATCCTCAAGTACGTGGACATGGATGAACTGGCCAAGGCGAGCGAGCTGCTGGAGGTACCGGACATCTACACCTACCCCCTCCACGAGATGGAAAACATTTCGGAGGCTATTGTGCGCACGATACAGTCGCGCGTTCTCATGTTCAAGTACGCTTCCCTGGACGACTTTTACACGATGAAGCGGCACATTGGCACAGATGAAGATGTGATGCGCGCTTCTCTGCCTGGCAACTCCCTCTACTTCCAGTTTGTGTACTCCGGTAGCGCCTCACACGCCAGCGGGCCAGCCTCATCATCGTCATTGTCGCGTGAGCATTCGGGACAGGCGCAGATCAAGGTAGTGCGCGATGCGGTAGAGCGGATACTGCGCCGCTACGTGTGTCGAATACTGGAACCCTTTCCAAACGAACTCGCCATTGACGTGACGCACTACGCCACCTATCTGCCACTGCTTAACGTTAGCCGTCGAAACGTAGATCAGGTACTGAAGGATATTGAGAACTACATGGCAGGGAAGCCGGTGACGAAGGAGGGCATCGCTGGGGGGGCGCCCCCCAAGAGTGATATCGAGCCCCTGACGGCCGATGAAATCGCGACGGAGATCGCTCGCATTATCCGGCGTGAAGTACTGGTGCAGCCACCGCAGAGAGGGAGCGCAGGCAGTACACCGAAGCCCGAAACGACAGGCGCACAGGAAACGCCAAGCTCCGTAGATGCCGCCTGCACACCGCTGGTACGTGTCTGCATTGGTGTGGCCACAAGTCCCGTTTTAGCAAAGATTGCCTGCGACGCTGAGGTGCTAGCGGTGGTGTCTAAATTACGTCACGAGCAGGCCGATACCCTCACGAACGGCAAGGGTGGTGGCAGAAGCGGCATCCCGCTGGTTTCTATTCGCTCCTTTCACCGCCACATCCGCTCCATGAAGGCGTCACGCGACTTTATGGCGAGCTTCCCAGTGAATCGCGTCCCCGTCTTTACGCCCGCGTTTGTGGATCTGCTGAAGCGTACCTTTGGTATTGTGACGTGCGCAGATTTCTACGAAAAGCGTTACCTCCTGTACTATAGCATGTCGAGAGAAACTGCGCGCGCGTGCTACACGGCTGCCTTTGGCCGTATGTACTTCAAGGAAGAGGTGATCGAGTCCCTCATGGCACCGGAGAACCTCCGGCACTCCATCGCACCGCTCGAGTTCATGGCAAGCAACCGCATCAGCATCGTTAATGAAGACCGTACTGACTACCATATCGCGATGCGCAGCGTTATTATTGGCCAGCTTCGCAGGAAATTGCCCAATAATGGTTGCAAGGTCATCCAGGTGCCGTTTGGCCGATTGTCTACCGAGGACGCGATTCATCGCACTGCGGAGGCAGCGATGCGCACCCTGCACCGTCACCTGTACACCAAGGGACTGACCTATAGTGGCGTCCGAGTATCGCTGCATCGTAGCAACTTGGATCCTGTGCTTGGGCAATTAGAAGGTGAGACGACCGAGGAGGCCGCCGTCGCGGCTCTTCATCGACTCTTACCAAAGGTTCTGCAGCATCGTCACCGTATCGAGGAAACCCTGGGTGAGTCGAAGGCGGCACGGTACATCACCGTGGGCATCTTTGGTATTTCCCTAATCCCCATGGTACCACCTAGAATGCGAAGCGAAACGGTGCGGTTGGAGAAGCTGTACTTCACTGCCAAGCGGTTCTTCCTCACTCACCAAAAGCGCATCTTGAAGCGCGAGGCAATGCTGGCAAGTAAGGGTTCCGAAAAGAGGCGCAGTCGCCGAAGAAAACCAGGCACGGTCGGCTCGGTGATGTATGTGTAAGGCAGGGTGAGGCGACGCCGAGCATGTCGTCTGTGCGTTGTCACCAAGGTACACGCCGTCTCTTCCCCAACTACAAAAGCAAACAAACCCTGCCCGAAGAAAAGCAATACACGTGCTCCTCTTTCTCCCTATTCCATACGTCGCCTGGTGGTGGGGGAGCGTGTGCGCGATGCACCCGATTGCAGCAATGAAAGCTCCCTTCTCACTGCCCCTCGTGTTTCACAGCCATGTTTGGCTCCGCGGTGACAGAGCGTGGGAAGGAGACGATGAAGTTTCGTGGGGGGGATGCAGCCACTGCGTCAACACGGTGACAGGAAAGGTCATCACAACGCTGAAAACAAGGTATATATATATATATATATACGAACTGTAAAGCTGACGGAGAAGGGGGGAAGCGTGTCAGCGACGCACTTGTCCGTCGTTATTGTTTGTTGCAGCCCCCTCCATTACTACCCATTTTCCTTTCTTCGACACCCATCCATTGGAATGAGCTGTACCTGTCGTGTTCACGTTTGCTTCTCCTGTGCTTCTGCGAACTCGGATGTGAGGTACCTCCGAAAGCACCGCCAGCATCTTCACAAACCCCTCCCCTCCCCATCCTCTGTAACACGGTTTCTGTGGCCACACTCGCTTTTGTGCGTTGCGACACTTCGGTTACTGTTGCTGTCGACCCTGTCACGAACTCGCCCTCTCCCTCCCTGTGTCACTCTTGAGGCGAGGTGCCGCGCAGAGATTTTTAGCCCCATGCGCGTGGCCACAAAATTGCCGAGATGTGCTCGACCACTTTTCACATACACATATATTCAGTAAAATGAGAAAGCGACGTAAAGGAAAAAGGCAGCGGGTAGCATCGCAACGACGTCCACGATAGCGGGCGTAGCTCGCTGCGTATTCTTCTCAATGCGTCGCTTCTAGAGTAAGAGAGAGAAGTGGGAAAAGGCATGAGGACACGCACCTGACACTGACCCTGTTCTTCCGAACCTCCTGCTTAAAGGGCAGCGCCGCTCTGTTCACCACCCTTACCTCCTTCTTCAGTTTGAAGCTCCCACCTCTTTCATGCTTCACGTCAGTGTTCGTCCCACAAAGGAGAGGTTCAAGAGAGATACACTGAAGAAGAGGGAGGCGCGGTTCACTGAACGGGCAGTGTGGAGGAGGGAAGAAAAGTCACACACACACACACACACACACACACACACGCACGCATGCACGACTACGCGAGTATTCCGTTCTCTAGTGCGACCCGTGCATCGACCAACTTCTGGGCCCCGAGTCTTTCCATACTCTTACACGCCCCTGTCTCTCTGTGCAGCAAGGTTACCCTCCTCTTCTATTGTCCTCATTTGGTCCCCCTTCGGATGTGCACCTGTGCTGATGCAGCGCCTCCTTCACCAGCAGAGAAGGGTGCCCACACGTCAGCCCAGTGGGAAGGGTGGTGGGAACGGTTTCTTTGTCTTGTCGCCCCTCTGCTTCTCCCACTTACGCTTGCCTCTTTTCCATGCTGAACCCTGACTGTTTTCGAGAACCCTCATCTCTCTCTCTATCTCTCCCTTTCCTTTCTTCTCCTCTCATGGACACAGCACCCACAAGAGGTACGTGTGAGCGCTTCGGAGGTGCACACAAGCGGTGCTGCGCCACCAGCGCAGGAAGGCATTCATAAAGAGCGCATGCGTGGTAAGGCCTCTAGAGGGAGTATGGGAATCACGTACCTTGGAGACGCACGACGGCGCGCGTTGGCACACTCACAAAGAGACACGACAGTGAAAGAAGCGCACGTGCGCAGGCTCTCAGTTCTCTTCGTCCGATCAGAGCTTTCAGAGGACCGTGGTGACGGGGATATTGAAACAACACGCTCCACAGCAGCGTTCTTGGATGACTCCGCGACTCGGGCCTCTATCGCTGTACCCGGCGTGGCGACACCTGGAGACGCCGATGTTGTCGATGTGGACACCCCCGATAGCACTGACACGAACGGGGAGGAATACGTGAGTCGTGTTGCCGCTGCCCCAGTGCACACACCGCGTGTGGGACACCTGTCCTTGCGTGACGCTGTGGTTCTTTCGTACCGCGGCGCCAGTGATGACTATGTAACGCACTGCCGCACAGTGCCCACGTCTTGTGGGCATGACGCACAGCCGTCACTCGTAGATGAACTTTTGTCTATTGCCACGGAAGACAGCCGTGTGATCCTCCGCCGCAGTGGGCTGACAACAGAGTCAGGTACGGCCGACCTCCCTGCAGTGCACATGTGGCGCGCATGCAACGAGGGCGATGACGAAGAGGTGCAACAGGAGGAAAAAAGAACCCCCACGTGCTCGTCACGTGGCGGTGACCAGTTTTTTGTGTGGGATAACTGTACGAAATTGTTGTCGAACGCACCCCCTACGCCCCCCTCCACTGCGAGACCGGCAGCCATGTCCTTCGCCCGCTGGAAGCAAGAGTCCAGCGTGTTGCTCGAGCACGCGCGCGGCACCCTGCACCGGGTGCGTCCCCGCTGCGGTAGCCTCAGTGCCACAGTGAGTAGTCCATCATTGCGCCAGCAACATCCGCTCATCTGTAGCAACGCCTGCGGCCGTTGCCAAGCTGACTTCGTGGCTCTTTCCATGAACTCTTTGTCATTGGTGCAGTCGCGCGAGTATGGTGCCGACCTCACTGCTGTTCAGCACACTGTCTTCGCATGTGAAATGAGCGCCAATGCCACTTGCATGGATGACTGGGGTCAGCACAGCACAGTGGTCGGTTTCTCCGATGGAAGGCTGCGCGTGGTAGACTGGCGCATGCCAGCGAGAGGCTCCTCCCTACTGGCAGGTGACGTTCTTGCTGACGAGGAAGAAGCGCATGTTGCGCTCTGCACGTATGTGCCGCAGCCATCGTGGATGAGGCATGGCGGTCGCTCCGCCGCCGCCGCCGCATCTGTAGCAGGTGTGTTGTCGTGTTGCGCCTTCGACGACAGCTTCCGCGTCGTCTGTGGACTAGGAGATGCCTTCGGTGCCGTCGTGATAGCCGACCTTCGCCGCCCCGATAACGGAAACCGCCTTGGACGTCGTCGCACGCGCGCTGAGCAGCAGGTCGCGCAGCACCTCTTCGCCGAAGCTGGCGGACAAAGTCCCACAGGGCGGGCTGTGACAGACATTCAACGTGACCCCTCATGTTTTGGTCGTATTGGACTCGTCGATTTGACCGGCAGGGCCGTCTTGACCAATGTCGCGGCGCTGGAGGCGAGCGCCGGTAGCTCCGCAGAGGTCGTATCAAAGCGTAGTCGCACGAAGGACAGAACTGGCGTAGCTTCGTATCTCGGCCCCACCGCCGCTGCGCGACCGCGTCTCCCACCCCCGCCGTCGCCGTGGTCGGTGCTGGAGCGCTTGGGAAGCCTGTCATCGACAGCGTCTCGGTCGGCAGTCCTGACGAGCATCTTGCACAGCATGCGTGGTGATCCCCAGAACGCCGCCATTGACGGCGGCAACACACAAGATGAGTCATTCCGAAGCCCTATCGCGGTGCGCCCGCGACCACGTTGTACCTTCAGCGATGACGGTCGTCACTTTGCGCACATAGCCACCAAAAACGCCCTCTCCGCGACGCTGCGATATTCAGGGACGCGAGCTGGTGCCTTGATCGGCGGCTCGCTCTGTTCTCCCGCTCCTGGCCTCTCTGCGGCACATGTGCAGTTTGCTCCCAGCACTGCGAGCAGGCAGGCAGCGCTGACGCCGTCACCTTTCATTGCGGTTTCCTGTGTAGACGGACTCCTGTGCTTCGACACGGAAGACGGGCACACGCTCGCGATGCCGATTGCGTAAGACCATTTGCTGCCCTTCTCAGGGACCATCCCCAGGGGCCAGCGCTGAGGCAAAACAGAAGAATCCGCACGTGTCTTGAATCCTCCCGGCAACGCCGCGACGGTTCACGGTGGTGCAACGGCCGTGTACGCATCATCAGTGGATGGAAAAGGCACTGAAGTATCCGATACGCAGCACTGTACGGCTGCCACTTTCTGGCACATATCAATGAAGCACTGAGAAAGCGCAGCGGTTGCATCATGGGGCGTCTACGGCACACCTCATCATTGTGAGAAGAGGGAAGTGACCGTGCCTCACTGGTGCGTAAACATCCTACCAAAGCACGCACCATTCACTGGCTTCGCACGTGCCTTAAAACGTAGAGCTTCATGGCGAACCCCTACACAGTGCATACGCACAGAGAGGTATAGAAAGACGCACGCTCCGCTCATGACGTCCTCATTTCACAGCTCTACGGCCTTCTCACCTCTCTTCCCCCTCCCCTCCTCCTCTTCATTGATATGCGTGTATGTTTGTGTGTGTGTCTGCTGCGCTTTGATCTTACCTCGCCGCATCATTGCTGGAAGTTTTCCAAGATGGTGAGCAATCGACACAGCAGTGACAGTGCAGCGTCCTTCGCGTCCAGCCGCTCGCCCGTTGAGCAAGTACACCTCCTGCTCACCTCGCTCCTGCGCCGGTGGCCGTACGGGCCGCATGAGCGAATCCCTTCGCTTCTGCTTTGTGGTCCTACCGCGAATGGGAAAAGTCATCTTATTTGTTGTATTGCAGACGATGTTAATGCGTGCACTGATTCTTCTAGTGATGACCTTTTCCGCGCTTCAGAAAAGGATGAGGGTCAGGCATCACCTCGTGGAGCGTCAGCGGACGTCACCGCTGCACCTACGCTGACCTCGTTCTTGCTTCCAGAGCAACGCCACACTCATGTTTTGATGGTTACCCCTCCTCTCGCGAAGGCTATGGCAGTCCACAATGCTCATGATGGCAGCACAGGACTGCGTCGGCTGCTCCGTCGCACCATCTATGATGCATGTATCGAGTACCGTCGCCAAAGCACCGCCGAGTCATGTTCAGACAAGGGCAAGCACACCACCACCACCACCACACCGCCCATGGAAATCACTGTCCTTCTTGTCTTGGACCACATCGAGTGTTACCTGCGAGACGAGAACACGTGCATTCACGGCAGCCCCCACAGCACCATGGGTTCGGCGATGCAGCAAAGTTGCGGTGCAGGTGGATCATCTTCGGACGGCACCAGCGCCCAGGGAATCAACACGCCCTATCCATCCTTTCTCGCTGATCTTTACACGGTGTTGCGCAGCTGTCCGCCTCTTTTCTCGCAGCCGGAGTGCGCCACGTTGCATCTGGCGCGTCTCATCTCCGTTGCCGTCTTCACGGGAGGGCTTGACGAGGTTCTTCCTGTTGTTCGGCACCGCTATGTCGACTACGCTGTCGCCTTGCCCACCCCGACAGAGGCGGTGCGGCGCGCGTTCTTTCTACCGTACGCTACCCCCTGTGCTGCTGGACAGGCGCGGCCGCCGTTATCACTGCCAATGGTGGATGCGTTGGCCCTTCGTACCGGAGGCGTGTCCTACGGAGGACTGCAGGAAGTGCTCTGCCTCGCACTCGACTACTGTGCTGCGTCGTCATCCCGTCTTTCCCTCTCTCCCTCCTCCGTCTTGGGCGCTGCCGAGTGTGATCAACAGATCGCGGGTGCGGCGGCTCAGGCAGTTCTTCAAGCTTACATATCTAGCGGCTCCGTTACGGCCTTGGAGTACCGCCGGAGCCCCGGTTTCGTGGATGTGCAGGTGACGCGGTGGGACGATATCGCTGGAATGGCGCACGTGAAGGAGACTTTGAAACGGTCGATTACCGATCCGATTCGGCATCGCGACACGTACCGGCGCTTCGGCGTTCGCCCATCAACCGGTGTGCTACTCTACGGCCCTCCCGGCACCGGCAAGACGATGCTCGCCAAGGCCATGGCTACCGAGCTGAACGCCTCTTTCGTGTACATGGACCTACCTAAGCTGGTGCAGGCGGAGGTAGGGGAGTCGGAGAGGCGGCTGCAGGAGTATTTCGATGTCGCACGCGAGCGCAGCCCCTCAGTTGTGTTCATGGACGAGGTACAAGCTGCTTTTGGGCTGCGTTACGCGGACAGTGCGGATGGGCATCGACGTCCACAAAGGTCCTTAGCGGCCAACGGCGGTGGTCAATATGAGGGTGCCTCTGCTGCTTCGACTGCCACTGCGCACGATGCCCGCCTTGTGTCTCACCTTCTTCGCCTGCTGGACGCCGCGCAGCAGGACGAAGACCACTTCGTGCTCTTTGTCGGTGCCACAAACGTCGTTCACTTGCTTGACCCGCTTCTTCTACGTGCCGGACGATTGGACACGCTCTTGGAAGTGCCCCTTCCGGATGCCGCAGCTCGCGAAAGCCTCGTGCGTCGCGTTGTGTACGGAGAATGGGCCCATTGGCTTTGCGACCGAGACAACGATATCCCCTCGGTGGACGCGGACGGCAGTTCCGTTGCCCCCGCTGCGCCGATCGGCGCAAAGCAGCTAGAAAATCTCCGCGCAGCTCTTGTGGAGGCGTTCGTGCGCCACTCCGACGGGTTCAGCGGCGCCCAGGTGCGCAATTTCACGTCGGTGTTTGGTCTTCAGCTCGCACATGCCGTAAATCGCAACCTGGAGGCGACACAAGACGCGGTGGTGGACGAGGAGCTGGACTGCACTGAGGCAACTAACAGCCCGCCTACGGTGCTGCGACAACAGCAGTTGCGTCTGCGCGGTGCCATCACCGCCTTCCTTGCCACAAGCGGAGGAACCCAAGGGGGGCTCAGCTGTGATGCGCAGGCGCTGCTTGATAACGCTCATAAGAAATGTCTTGTGTAGGTTACTGTTTTATCGTCAGCGCGCAAAAAAAAAAAAAGTTGTGGGTACCGCGTCCCGTCTCGATACTTCACCTCAGCCCATCACTTGAGGGCATCGTGTGCACACCTCTGAAGGTTCGGCACACCAACTGCTACCTCCGTACTCGCTCTCCTTGGTTGTTGTTGTTAGGTGTGGTGTGCTGGCTTCATTGCCCAGAGCTGCTCTGTGTGTGTGTGTGTGTGCATGCCGATTATCACACACCCCAAACGGCTCATCATCCCTGCAGCGCTCCCTCGTACTGGCAGTCTATGTGCTCACTCCTTTGCAGTTCCACTGTTCACACACATCATGAAGGACCGTCTTCCCTGTCGCGCAAAGGTGCCCCGTCTCTTCGCTACCGCATGTCGACGCGCTTGACGAAGCTGGGCTCACAAGAAGACAGACGAAATTTCTGCATGGCTCCATCCCTCTCTCTTCGTGTGTTTGAGCCCGTCCAACTGCTATGCACAGGAGCGATGCAGTGGGGGACCGACACACAGTCGAGGAAAGGAGCCTCTCTCTGTCTCTGCGAACCGTGACTTCGTCTCCTGTTGTTTTGTATACCCCAGTCTACCCCCCCCCCCTTCTCCCTTCTTTTGTTGTCTCGGTAGCCCCTGCATACGAATGGATCGTCTTCCACAACTAAAGGCAGCGGCTGGCCTCGAGCCCTCGCTGGCACCAGCCACCATCTCCTCCCCAAAGCTGTCGTCACAGAACTACAGCCTGGCGGAGGGCGGCACACCAGTTCACGTTGCCTTCACTACACCACCAAGTGAAATTGATCAAGACACCATTGACACCCTTGATGCCTTCTACCACGATGTGGTCGATGTTCTGGGCAGCGTCAAGACGATCCGTGTCGCCATGGACAAGCTGCAGCAGAAGCACACAGAGAACATGCAGACGGTCGACGAGGTGCGCTCCAGGGCGCTGCGCGGAGAGATCGATGAGCTGTCACGCGAGACCGGCAACGCGGCCAAGGCAGCGAAGGACAAGCTCGACGAAATGGCAAAGAATACGGCGAAGCTGAAGAGCTCGCCGGACAGCGCGCAGGCCAACAGCGCCATCATCCGCATTGAGGAGAACCAGTGCATGCACCTCGTGCTGAAGCTGACCATGGCCATGGCGGCGTACCAGCGTCAGCAGTGCGCCACCGAGGCCTACTACAAGGCACAGACGCAGCGGCAGATCAAGATCAAGTACACCAACCCCGACGGCAGCGCCATCGACGACTCGACAGCGGCGCAGCTGGCACAGCAGGTGATGGAGAACAACACGTCTAGCTACATCTTCCAGCAGAGCAAGGAGGTGCTCGCGTCCATCATCGAGACGCGCAACGACATATACCGCATCGAGCAGTCTATGCGCGACCTGAACCAGCTCTTCAACGATCTAGCCTTTTTAGTGAATGAGCAAGGTGAGCTCATGGACGTGATTCTCGCCAATGTGCAGCAGAGCACAAGGTACGTAGAGAAGAGTCGTGCGCAACTCAAGAAAGCACGCCGGTATCAAAAGAAGAGCCGAAAGAAGCTGATATGCGTCCTGGCATGTGGCTTGACCATCGTCGCTTTGTTTGTTTTAGTTGCTGTTCTCGCTTCCACGATCAAAATTCCTCAAATTACGCCCCCCCTCCCTGCGGAGTGAGCGATCATGGGCACGGAGGAGTAACCGAACTGCACGTTGGCGATGAAAAGCAGCTGCGCTGCAGGAGTTTACGGCTCGGAAGCAGCACATGGAGAATATATATATATGTGTGTGTATGTGTGCAATTCTCTGTTGATTGGTGTCCTGTCTATGTGTAGGCAGCAATGCGTCTGTTTCTGCTAGCCATGTTGTATCTTGTCATATTTCTTTGGAAGAATTGGAGGGCATTGTCTGAATTTTTTTTTTTTTTGCGGTGTGGAGTAGTGAAACAGTGAGGCCGGTACGCACTTGTGTCGCCTTGGTGAGTGCCGGATCGGGTGTGGTGTGTAGGCTTGAATGCGTTTCTTTCACGCGAGATATTTTGAATTTGATCGCTTTAGTGCTTTGCGTGTTTGCTCACCACTGCTCTCCTCATCCGTCGCCTCGCCTCCTCACATCTTCCGTCACTCTTCCTACATTTAGACCCTTTTCTGGCACATTTTCAGTATCCTCCAATCGCACCCGAAGATGCGCAGCGATGCACCTCACGGCATCCATGTCGAGTACGCCTCCCGCCCGCCCGCCCGCCCCCCCCCCCCACACACACACTACCACCAGCACGTGCCTCATCTGTAGTCGGCAAAGAAGGGGGCTTGCGGAAAACGCAGTGCTCGTACGTATGCAGAAATAATGTTTTTGTTTGCTTGTTTATCGTTTACTGTCTCTCTTTCCTTGCTGTATTGCTCCTGTCTGCCGGGGTCCGGGACCCGCCTTCACACAGAAAATTAAGATAATAATGGTCACGCACACACACACACACACTATATATATATATATATATATATATATATAGCGGCAATGGAGAAGGAGCGGCGCCCACACGCCTACACAGATTCTGCTCGGTGCTGTTTCGTGTTCGGCTGAAGGAAGCATCATGAAGAGGTCGAGCAAGTGGAGAGGGGTCAATGTGTACACCCCCTGACAGAGCCTTTCCTTATGTGTTGCCTGATGCTGCAGCTCCTCCGAAAACGTTAGGGTAAGCGTCCAGCATGGTCGCATGTGCATGGCGAGCATGTGGTCTAGGTGTCAGCTGGCCCTTCCGTTTCTGAACGTGATGCTCTTCCTTGATGATACTCTGTTTTCTTCTGCCCCTCACAAGGCTCACTTCTCTTTTCGTGTGTATGTGTGCGTATGTCTGCGTGCTGTTGACGGGCCTCGACTGACCACAAGCAACTACTGTTTGCGCGCTGATTTGCAGCGATTCTGCAGCGTTGTTCTCGTCACCACTCACCTACTCGCTGGTTTTCAAATCCGACTTTTAAGCTTATGTATTTTTCTTTTTCATGAGCTGTCGCGGCAGAAGCCTCCCAAGCCCTCATACGCGGTTCGCTCAAAAAAGGATACCAGCACAAGCACGTCCCACGCCTCTCATTTTCAGACGTCTTACTCAGCTCAGTTGAGAACTTTCAAGCCCGCCGAACGCCTTCTACCACGATGTGGTCGATGTTCTAGGCAGCGTCAAGACGATCCGTGTCGCCATGGACAAGCTGCAGCAGAAGCACACAGAGAACATGCAGACGGTCGACGAGGTGCGCTCCAGGGCGCTGCGCGGAGAGATCGATGAGCTGTCACGCGAGACCGGCAACGCGGCCAAGGCAGCGAAGGACAAGCTCGACGAAATGGCAAAGAATACGGCGAAGCTGAAGAGCTCGCCGGACAGCGCGCAGGCCAACAGCGCCATCATCCGCATTGAGGAGAACCAGTGCATGCACCTCGTGCTGAAGCTGACCATGGCCATGGCGGCGTACCAGCGTCAGCAGTGCGCCACCGAGGCCTACTACAAGGCACAGACGCAGCGGCAGATCAAGATCAAGTACACCAACCCCGACGGCAGCGCCATCGACGACTCGACAGCGGCGCAGCTGGCACAGCAGGTGATGGAGAACAACACGTCTAGCTACATCTTCCAGCAGAGCAAGGAGGTGCTCGCGTCCATCATCGAGACGCGCAACGACATATACCGCATCGAGCAGTCTATGCGCGACCTGAACCAGCTCTTCAACGATCTAGCCTTTTTAGTGAATGAGCAAGGTGAGCTCATGGACGTGATTCTCGCCAATGTGCAGCAGAGCACACGTCTGCGTGAATCGCTCATTTGAGAGGAGCTGCACTGCTTGGTGGCCCGCAATGAGTCCGTTGAAAATGTGGAGCATTAGGTCCCTTCGAAGGAAGCTCCTGTCTGAGTGAACTAGATCGAGTGTCCCGAGGGGGGAAAGCGGGCGGTGTGGCACGACTAAATTCCTGCTACGCCATCGTGGGTACCTTCGTCGATCAGGAGCTCGTGTTTCCTCGTTTTCGGTTTGTGTTGTTGATATCGTACCTTTGTTTGTTCATCAACATCTCTGCCGGTGTTACTCGCTACCCCCTTGCAATCTGCTTCGCTTGGTTTGATACATCAGTGTGTGTGTGTGTGTGTGTGTGTGTACATTTTTTTTTGTTTTTGTGTCATGACGCTCATGACCATTGGTGCGCCTTACGGGGTGGGTGGGGTGGCATGTACCCGTGGTGTGCATATTCAAGGCGACTCTTCCCACAGTCCGCACCTCTGAAAAAGCGAATTTTCGCCGTTATCCGCCCTTTCGATCAGCGTATGTTTTATAGGTTTAAGGTTTGCTCCACTACCGCAGCGGCGCGCACACACACGCACCTCCTATGAAGAACTCAAACACGGATGCGACTTCGGTTGCCCCATACGTTGTTTGTCTCTTGCAGGTGGCACACAAAAGTATTCCCTCCTCGCATCTGCATGGCCCGCATCAGCGTGGTGCTCGGAAGCGTCCAGTTCCCTATCAATCATCCGCTACCCTTCCTTCCCCAACGACTCCTCTCTGTCCCTGCTACCACTTTATTCCGCTCCCTCACCGTCGGACCAACCAACATACACACACTCGCGCTAACACACTCACACAGGACTCACGCTCTCTCTCTTCACCTCAGCCCTCACCGCTCTCCTTTCTTTTTCTTTGTGTGTGTAGGGATTTCCTCATTTTTTTCTCTTCGTTCCCATATTGTAGAGATCACCTCCTCTCTCTCTTTCTCTCTCCCCCCCCCCATCGCCCGGTCACTCACTCCTCCATATCGTATCCTTCGTGTCCTCATGTCAGCCAACATCCGTACTGCTCTCTCGGGCACCAACATGCCGATGATGGCCGCGGGCCTCTTAGGCGGTTTCGGCGTTGTGCTCGGTGCCCTCGGCTCGCACGCGTTTCTCGAGCTTATGGACACGAACCAGTTCAAGGCATACAACATAGCGAATCAGTACCACCTTGTCCATTCTGTGGCAATGCTCGTTGTGGCGGCGATAGCGCCCCGCGTCGCAGAGCCCGCCGCTAGGCACTTCCGTCACGCCTATGCCCTCTTCGCCTCTGGTACAGTGGTGCTGGCAGGCTCACGCTACATCTACAGTACGGTACACAAGCCGCATTTTCTCAGCAAGCTCCCCACACTGGGTGCTGCCATGCTCGCCGCTGGATGGGTGTGCGTCGCTCTGGGTGGCTCGATCATAAGCTAGAAAAAAAGAGAGAAGCGGTGTCCCTGCGCACGGCAAGAAAAGAGAAACAGGAACAAGACACGCATACATGGATGGGACGTCTAAAGTGCGGCAATGTCACTTGCTCATCACCCTCCCCCCGCCTCGACTCCTATAAAGGGTAGGGGGAGGGACAGTGATAGGGATGCCGAAGAAAGCTGAAGAAAAGAAGGTGTGGAAGACGTGACACTTAAAGGAGAAGAAATGGTATACGCTGCTGTAGAGCAGGCGACGGAAAGCTTTTTTTTCCTTCAGTTGCTACTACCGAGGATCTCTCCGTTTGGTGTGTGTGTGTGTGTATGTGTGTGTGTGTGTGTGTGTTGCTTAGCATGTACGCGTGTACAGGGGTTTACACGTTGTTTGCAACAGCGAGCACACGTTGCCTTTCTTACCTTCACACTTTCTGTGGCGTCTGTAATTGTCGTGTCGGTTCGGGCGTGCATCCAACAGCAGCGCCGGCACGTCACCGGAGCATTACGGAAGCACCCCTCCGCGGTCGCCTTCCTTTTTCAGCAAACACAAGGGAAAAAATGTGTGCTGTCTTCGCTCGACACCATTCGTTTGCTTGTTTCGTGTGCTCTTTATTTCGTTTTTGAATGTTGGTGAGCATCCTTCCGTCTCTCATAGTTGCCTGCACGATAGTGGCAAACTTACTCGTGCCATATTTATGTGTGCGTTTGTGGTGTCGTTCTGTGATGATAGTGATGCAGCACTGATGGACCGTAGACACTATTCTTGTATTTTCCTCGTCAGGAACGGCTTGGGTGTATGACGTAACCGAAAGGAAGAGTATCGCCGTGGCGAGGCCAGTGAGCGTAGAACTCTTGGGAAAGGGGGAAAGGCTGTGTGTGATAGGAGTGCGTTCACTTGTGCAGCTGAGGTCATCTTTTTGTGTGAGGAGGGTCAGCAGTGGCAGTGGTGATGCACGTGGCATCACGCACCCCCTCCCAACCTGACAGCTGTACATGGTCATTCAGTCTCCCATCCTCGACCCCCGTCCATCCTTGGAAACTGACGCTTTGATGATTGCCCCCTGAAGTGCAGCGGGAAAAGCAACGCTTCTGAAGAAAGAGAGTATCCACGCATTTAAACGTATATATATATATATATATATATGCGTAACCAAGAGCGAAAAAATGCCAGGGCGCACAAGAGGTGCTCCGGCATGCCATCTACGACTATAGGATTGAAAGTGCCATACACAAACACACACACACACACACGAAACAAAAAAAAAAAGGTTTTAAAAGGGAGGAAAAAGGGGGGACGGGGAACAAGGTGCTGTGATCGGCAAACGCCAACATAGAAACATGCGGTCAGAGACAGGAAGTGAGCAGGTAGGTGGCACGTGCCATTTCGTTGATGTGCTACTCCTACATGAATGTCATCGCCCATGGCCCACAAAAAAAAAAAAAATTGAAGAAGCGACTACTCTGTTGATGTCAAAATCACATGAAATCTCATGAAGAGTTCATCTGTGTTCGTGTTTTCGCCTCAACGTCTGTCACTGCCGCATTTTGCTCTATTGCTCGTGCCTTGTGCACCGCTTGTTTCTTCACTTTTTATCCCGCCTCACTGTGTGCTACGTTGTCTCCCTATGCGGTAGATGATGGTGGGTGGGGAACACGTAGGACGGCACGCAGTCGAACAGAAACGAGGACATGGTTATAATAAAAAAAAAGGTATCAAAACTTTTATATCAACGACGTTCTATTGACGTTCACTGACACTCACAAACATGCGCACACACATGCGCATATGCCGCTACTCCGCTGCGTAACTTTGGCACTTCTGAGCACCGCTCCTGGCCAACGTGCACAGGCTTTCCTCTACATAGGGACAACATAGGCTAGTTGGCTAGCTAGCTCTCATGCCTGCCGTTTTGGATTGGGTTTTCATGCCACAACGTATGGCTTCCTTCCACTCATCTAGCCCCATGCCCTCAATCCACCCCACCCCACTCCCGCCCACTCGCTGTCGACACACACACACACACGCCTCTTGCGCGACAAACATATCATAATGGTTTTCTTCCCGGCAAGAACCACATCCTGACACACACACACACACACACACAAGTAGTGAACCTTCCACCGAGAAAGCCTCCCCACTTTGAGCAGTGCCACATACACTACGCAAAGTGCAACGGTTCCATCTCTCAGAGCTTGTAAAGATGATGTCCCTGAAGACTGCTCATGTACCCACAATCCTGGTGGGCTGCGTTGGTCTCTCCAGCTTCGCCATGGATGCCCTCGGTGCGCACCTTAAGACGAAGATGAGCATGCGCCAACGCCGCTCTTGGCTGACAGCGAACCAATACCACATGGTGCACACAGTAGCTCTAGCAGCTATTGCGTGGATGATGACGCTGGCGAAGGAGTCGTCCGAGGCATCTTCGCGGCTAAACAAAGGTTTCTACCTGGTACTCGCCGGTTCCCTTGGATTTGCCGGCTCCATCTACTCGTTGTGTCTTCGCATCTGTCCCAAGTTTATGGGTCCGCTCACCCCTACCAGCGGGCTTGTGCTAGTGCTGGGGTGGGCAAACGTGGCACTTGCGGGCCTATACTGGTGATAGGAGAAGGAAAAGCGAGGCAAGCATCGAAGGAAGAGAGCCACATTAGCATATACGGAGAAGGAGGTGAAGACGCCGCTTTCGAGCGTCGTGAGGGAAGGCTTACTATTCGTTTTGCTCGGGTGCTCCTTTACGGGGAGTCGACTCCGTTGAGTATCGTAACGGCGGATACTGAGTTGCTCTTCGCCATGTCCCTTGCATCCGATCACGTTCGCTGAGGTACCGTGGCTGAAGAGGTACTCGGGTAGAAGTGGATCGGAAAAAGGTCCTGAGGTGATGGTGTCCGTGACTCATATTCTAGCTCACTAATTGGATCTTTTCTTTTTTTCCTGCACACAAATGTGTTTGTCGTTCTATATCTGCCCCCCTCCCCTGCGTGTGGTACTCCTCCGCATGTGCGTTGGTCCCTGTTGATACGGTAAGAGAAGACGTTCCTGTCAGACATGCGTTCGAGCCTTGCGCACGTATATGCATATCTGTGTGTGTGTGTGTGTGTGTGTGTTCCTCCTCCCTTTTCACGAAGCCGTTCATCGGAACCTAAGAGAGAGAAAGGCAACAAGCTCGTCGTCAAGTGTTTTGCATGATTGTATGCGCCTGTGTTGGGAGAAAGGTCTTCACCCTTGCCATCCTTTGTGAGCTCGACTTCTGGATCACCCCTGACCAAGGTTGTGGTCAAGTTGGTGGGGTCGATGGTGTACTGGTGATTCTCCTAAGTGACCGCCCCCATTTTCACGGCCTTATTTCCTCTCCTCCTTCGCCAGTCGTTTACCCTTTTGGCGGATCCTCCTCGTCTCCGCCTCTTTTTTCCGTTGGGTCTTTCCTTCGTTGCTTGGATGTGTAGTGTCAGCGTCTCTCGCACGCATTCGAGCGCGGGGCCGTTGGCTCTGCCTCGGCCTCTTGAGGGATGTTTTGTGGTGGTTGGCGTGTGGCACCTGTCCTCTCCTCCTTTTTGGTGGAGCTCAGCATCTAGTCAAAAAATGAAGCACGGACATGTCTGTGGTGAAGGCACGTCCACAAGGAAGTTGGGGAGACTGTGAAGGAGAGAGAGAGGAGGGGAGGGGAGGGAGGGGCACTGACGCCGCCTACATCAAACCTGTTCATTTGTACGTGATTCACGCGCACTTTCGCTCCTCCTACTCACGTCCTCTCTCCCTCCTGGCGCAATGAGAGCTTCTGGGGAACGGTGAAGAGCATTAGCAAGCAAACCTCATTCGAAAGGGAAAAGAAAACAGTACAGCCCCCCCCCCCCAACACACACACACACCGCGTCTCGTGGATAGTGACACGGCAGCGCTCTTGTTTTCGTTCTCTATGTTTTCGATGCTTTATTTTGGCATTGTGTGTTTCGCTTGACAGCACCCTTCCGTCACTCTATTATTATTATTATTCTCCGTACATGTGCCGATAGCGGCCCCATGTTTGTGAGACGTGTGTGTGTCTGTGTTTCAGGGGAGCAACATCCTACCCTTCCCGAGCACGCTCTGCAGAAGCGACGCAATACACTCACATAGAATGCACCAAAAAGGCGTAGGAAGAGAGAAATATCCACGCATCCATCTGTGGAGGAAAACGTCTCTACGGAGGAAGGAGGGGGGAATAGGTACGAGTGAGACGGAAAGTGGCGCAGAACATAATCGGTCGTCGGATTCACGGTGTCATGCTTCATTTCTTTTTCTGACTGGGTGTCTCTTGGCTTTCTCTCTGTGCTACGTATTTCTCTTCATGTACTCCAGAGATCGACGGTAGAAATGGTGCTGCTTGTCCACTGTACCGAGCACTCTTGTAGTGAAAGCTTCAAAGAAAATGTGCCCAAGAAGCAGGTGTCTTAAGGTCACAGTCGCGCGAGTAAACATACTGCGGGCATCTGCACAGGACCTTTTTTTGCGGGGGAGGGGGTGGGGGCTCTCCGTGAAGGAGACCTCGTGGGTTACAGTTGTCCTTTCCGATGCATGGAAACAGCTGTGCATTGCTCCCAGTGGCTGGCACGGCTGTGGCAGCACCCATTTGGTGGCGTGAAAGCGTACAAGCGCGGCTTGGTTTGTGCTCCGCACCTCATTCTGCCTCACAGTTCACGTGCTGTGAGATGGTGTCTTTCCTTGCCCCTCTCCTCTGCCTCGCTCTCCTGCACTCCCCTCCCCCCCCCCGCCCTTGGCACCTACGTGCGCGCGCCAGGTTCCTCTTATAAGCAGGCTGTAACTCTCCGAAAAGAGAACGCACATCCTCCGTCACAGTCACCATTCGCAATAATCGCACGACAACGAACTCTACAAATGGTCTCCATCCCTCTTCTGTACAGCGGCGTTCTCGGTTTCACCGGTGTCATTGCCGGTGCCGTCGGCTCGCATGGGTTGAAGGCGAAAACCGCGGAAGAGCGCAACTCCTTTATTGTTGGCTCTTACTATCAGCTCATGCACAGCATAGCAGCTCTCAGCGCCATTGGGCTAAGTCAGGCAGTGCGGAACTTCAACCCGGCCGCGGCAAAGCGGCTCCAAATCTCCGCATGGATGTTCCTGGTCGGAACGACGCTCTTCTCGGGCACCGTGTACGCGCGCGTGTTTGGCGCCCCCAAGTCAATGGGCCAGCTGGCCCCGATGGGGGGCTATATCTTGATGGGTGGCTGGGCTGGCCTTATTGCTGCCGCCATCGCACTGTAAAAGTGCAGAAGGCACGTAAGATATATGCAGGCGTGCAGATCATTATTCAGAGAAGGGTAAAAGTTTTCGGAGCATATGTCACTGGTGTGGGGTCGCAGAACGAGTCTAGTGTATTCGCATGCCGTCAGTACACCGGCGCGCAGCCACCCACACCCTCTAGTGGCTCTACGCCATCTCGATATTTGCCACTCTTTCCCCTCTTGTGATGACCCCCACCCCCCCCCCACACACACACCAGCTCCACTGTCGTCACTTTTTTCAGAATGTACCGTCCTCTGTTCCTCCTCCCCCGTCTTTTCCGCTGGTGCTTTTTTCCACCTCACCCCGCCCTGACACTCGCTCACGCTTTGAGGCAGTGTGCGCAGTCGCTGGAAAAAGCCTTTCTGTGTTTCGACACCGATCACACACACACACACACACTGATCTCTCATACGAAGATCTTCCGCGCGAATCTTGACAGCGTCGTGCAGCGCATCCTGTGCAACAGCCAATCTGGGCTGAGCGATTCATTTTTGTCATCGCCGCAGCAGCGTGAACTGAGTAAGCGAAGGTATCGCTGTCGTCATGGCACCCAAGCCTAAGCCCGATCCAAAGCTGGGGGGCCCCTCTTCTTCCACGAGAAGCGCCACGGACCCAATGTTGCAGGGCACGTATGAGCAAGACGAGCCAAACGACCTCGAAGCGTCCACGAACGAAATCGCTGCTTTTGAGGAACGTCTTGAGCAACAGCTGCAACAGCATGGCCGCGGCAACGCAGCAGCGGCACGGAACGTATCGCGGACCCCGACGACAGGTGCTCCGCGACGCTTGACAGCACCGGTGCCCAATAATGCCCATGGGCGGCTTCCCTCCTCGACGGCCGCCCTGTCGGCTTCCGTCAACTTCTCCGGCATATCAAACGCCGCCTCGCACCGCGCCGTCGACCGCAGCGCATTTGAGGAGGAGCACGCAGCTCAAACACAACGTGGTGAGGACATCGAGGATGTGCGGCGTCTCGAGGACCGCTTCCGCAGTGGCGATGACGACGATAGTGATGCGGAGACGCGGGCACGACGGCGCAAAATGGGGCTGTGAAACAGCAAAGGAAGAGAGACGGGAAGGCAAGAAGAAGAACGCCTCACATCGCGTGGAGGTGTGTTCAACAGCATTTTGCCTCCTTTTTTTCCCCGCTGTCAGTTAACTGAAATTTCGTGAGCGCTCGCGCTGTGACCGGGACAGTGGGGGTCGTGAGAGCAAACGCGAAGGGGGTTCTGGGCATCTGCGGTGTGGTCTCGGCACCAGCAACGCCGGTTCCTCCCATACATCTCTAACGCCTTGCGCATCAGGCAATGTACATATATGCACGCCCATTTTGCCTCCTCTGGGCTCCGTCGCAGTGAAGCGAAGTTTGGCTTTGTATTCCTTTTTTTTTCGCCTGCCCCTGTAACACTCACGCAGGCTTGACCACCGTCAGTGTGGCAGCATAAATGAAATGAAACAGGACGTCGCCTCGAATGGAAGAGTAGCCGCGGCTTCTTCGATGGAAGCCCGGACACTTCCTTGTGCGTGCGACGCGGGATCCTTGTGTGTCCGATGGATGCGTCTCTGATGAGTGATGGGGGGCGGGCGCCTCTGTTCGGGTTATTGGTTTTTTTTTTTTCATCTCTTTCCCCCTCGAGACCTCGCAGTGCGAAGCGCTCGCCCGATGCTCACGCAGACACGCACACACAAACATGGAGACAACTGTAAGAAGCACTTGTCCTTCTGCCGGCAGGGTCTCTGCATCCACCACAGAGTCGTTCTCTTGCCACACTCCCACCGGTTGTCCCTCTTCCCTTTATTCCTTTCCGTTTGCTCGCTTTATTCTCTTGCTGTTGGCTTTGGCGCGGCCCCTCCCCTGCAAATGGGTGCCATTTCCTTTTTTTTTCCTGCTGACTCGCGATCGCTTCTCGGTGAGACGTACACGCAGGCACACGGAGAGCCACCTACGGCCACTGTCCACCACCATCTTTGCCACAGAACGCAAAGTCACATCCATCGCATAGAACAAAGAAATCCAAAGGACGTACACATCAGTGCAGAAGCATCTCTCTCGCTCTCTCCCTCTCTTACTCGTCTACGTCTCGTGCGTCATGGCCGACAACGAAGTAGATGTCATTCTTCAGAATTACTTTGCAACTATCGCGGAGAAAGACTCCGATGCGCTCAAGTTGTATGAGGACAACAAGCGCATGCGCCTTCTTGTCGAGCGGACACTGAAAGCCCGTGAAGAACTTGAGGCGCAGCACTGTACAGCGCAACTGCTGGTTACATCGCTAAAGAACGACCTCTGCGAAAAGCAGCACATCATAGAAACACAAGAAAAAGCAAACGCCGTCTGGCGTGATGGCATCTCGGAACTAAGAAGCATCCTTGGCCGTCCCTCCCAGGTGGATGATGAGTTGAGTGACGTTGTCGACGACGTGCGACGTATGTCGGCGGAGCTGCACTCCCTTCGGGAGGGCATGCAGTACGCACAGTGGTGCTGCAACGAGTGGGAAGGCTACTTGTTGGAGTCACTTGTTGCTTCGGAAGCCCGTGAGCGCCGCGCATTCGAAAGCTCAGCAGCTCACTCCCTTCAAGCGCTGTGCGAGGCAGCCGCTACGATGTTCACAATCGCGCGCTGGGAAGCCTGGCACGCGACGACGCAGCAAGAGCACGAGAGGGCGGAAGAGAAGAACGTGCAGGCGCTGCATCAAGCAGAGCTCGAGGTACTGCATCACGCCCGCTGTGCCGAAGACGCGCGCCAGAAGGCAGAAGAAATAGCGCAGCGGCTGGCCGCTCATGAGCAAGAGGAGCGCGTTGCTCACGAACGGAGAGTCCTAGAGGCAAGGGCACAAGTGAACTTAGTTGACCTGCTCTTCCACCGATGCGTCGCCGCAGAAGAGAACTGGTGCGACGCTGTGCTGGAAGTACGCACCATCACGCACCGCCTAAAAAACATCATGGAGGAGTTGAGTGTCCTGTCTCAGGTGCACGAACAAGCCCTTCTGGAGAAGGAACAGAACCGCGTACGTGTCTCAAAACTTTCGAAGAAAGTAGAGCAGCTCAAGGAAGAGCACTCGGAACTGGAGGACTTGAAGCAGCGTTGCAGTTTGCAACAAGAAGAGCTTCAGGCCCTTCGGGACAAGTACGTGGCCATGGCAGACAAGGAGCGGAGCCTGCGATACCAGCTGGGCGCCTCCACGGAAAGCACCGCTTCCAAACTGCTGAGCGTGGAGGAGTCCCTCCAGGCGGCTGAGCGCCACACCGCTGTACTGGAAGAGCGTCTCCGTGCCACGCAAGAAGAAGCGCGGGCAGCACAGAAAGACGTTGCAGCTCTTCGGCGGCAAGCAGAGCAACTTCACACGATAGATGCGGTGTTGAAAGCCACTCAAGAGCAGCTGCGCGAGACGGAAAGGCACGCTTTCAACTTTAAGGAAGCACTGGAAGCGTTAAAGGCTGAGCACCAGGCGCAGTTGAAAGCCGAACGCGAGCGTCATGCGGCAGAGATGGTCGCGCTCGTTGAGGCCAACGAGGATGAACTTCAAAGCCAAGCTGCACAGGCTCGTGCGCGCTCCGTAGAGGCAGAGGAGCGCACGAAGAAGGTACAGGAAACTGCTATGCGTGAAAAAGAAGCACTGCAGCAAGAACTGCAAGCGTGGGCTTCGGAAGTGGACACATTGAAATCGGAGCTTGCCAGAGGTCGCCAGCGTGCTGAGGCAGAAAAGACTGCGAGAGAAGTGCTTGAGCAGCAGAATCGCAGCGAGGCTAGCGTTGTACGCAGCATGGTGGAACTCAGCTTCGATGATGCGCGGAGGGGTCTGCAGGTGGCCGAGCTTCAGGGGCGCTTGAAAAGCGTTCAGCAGCGCAACCGCCTTCTGGAGGAAGCGTGCCGACGCAGTGCCGGAGCCATTGCACAACTACGGGAAGCGCTTTACCGCGAGCAGATGACATCACGCACGTTGCGGCTGAAAGACGACTTCATCTCGGCTTAGCGCACGGCGCACATAGACATACTCACACCTACGTGCTCCTCGCTGGTCAGGTCCCAGCATTACTGTCGCTCCGTCGCCAGCCCTGCCCCTTGGTCCTACAGCAAGGATCTTCATGTTTTATCTTGCTCACCATCCGAACTGCTTTCTTCTCCATGCTGGATCGGCCGCTTCCATGATCTCCGTTTGGCAATGAATGGGTGAGGGGCTCGTGCATGGCTTCGTCCATTCCAGCACTGCGGGGAACCTCTTTCCTGTTGCCTTTGCTTGGCCAACGCCGATCATCACGTACGAGGCCGTGATGTCCGAGATATCGTCCAAGCACTGTTTTTCTTCTGTTTGGGGGGGATGGCGCTGGGCATTGCCAGCGTCTCTGCTAACGGTCATGATGTGCATGCACTCAAAGCAGATGCAGCTCTCTACCCCCCACCCCACACACCCTACGGAGTCGTGCGCATGGCGGCGTCTTCCCAACGGCGTTGAGTCTTCCTCTCTCATATTTGACATACACACATTCACGGTTCCCCCCCCCTCTCCAAATCTCTCGGTCGTTGTTTGTCCATCCGCTTTCGCCTCCCTTTGCTATAACGTGGCACACTGCGCACACCAATGCACCCAAGCATGTGTGGTGTCAGAAGAATATCCTCGTCGATAATACGGGTATGCACGCGCAGACTCCCTCCTCCCAGGCGAACACACACTACATAGTTTTTACATACACACACGCGCACACACTCTCCCATCATCTCCCTGGCCACCATGGAGACGGAGCAGGTGGATAATATTCAGGCCAACGTGCTGGCCATCCCAACGTTCGAGGCGATGGGATTGAAGGAAGACCTGCTCAAAGGCATGTATAGCTTCGGCTACAAGCAGCCCACCGCCATTCAGAAGCGCTTCATTATGCCTTTCCTAAAGGGACGCGATGTGATTGCACAGGCATCTTCTGGTACGGGCAAGACATCCGCCTTCTGCGTCTGTCTCCTGCAAGCGTGTGACCCGCACACGCGTGAGACGCAGGCCCTCATCCTCTCACCGACTCGTGAGCTGGCGGTGCAGACACAGGATTTGTGCAACAACATCGGTCACCACATGGGGCTGACGGCGTACGCGTGCATCGGTGGAAAAAGCACGGAGGAGGACATTCGGCGTCTGGATAGCGGTGTGCACATAGTCTCCGGCACGCCCGGTCGCGTCTTCGACATGATCCGCCGCAAGAGCCTTCGTGTCAATGGGCTGAAAACCCTCGTGCTGGACGAGGCTGATGAAATGCTGGGTAAGGGCTTTAAAGCTCAGATCCACGATATCTACCGCATGGTCCCGCCGCTGCAGATCATTCTTGTGTCCGCGACACTCCCCGCTGACGTGCTGGAGATGACGGAGAAGTTCATGACGGAGCCGGCGAGCATTCTGGTGAAGCGCGATGAGATCACTGTGGACAGCGTGAAGCAGTACTTTGTCGCCGTGGACGAGGAGAAAAACAAATTCGATGTCTTGATGGAGCTGTACGACAGTCTCACGATCGCCCACGCCGTCGTCTTTTGCAACACACGCAAGAAGGTTGAGCAGCTCGCCAAGAAGATGACGCGCGAGAAGTTTGCGGTGACCGCCATGCACGGAGACATGCCACAGGCTGAGCGTGACGAAATTATGCGGCAGTTCCGCCATGGCCACAGTCGCGTGCTCATCACAACGGACCTGTGGGCTCGTGGTATTGATGTGGAGCGCGTCTCGCTCGTCCTCAGCTACGATTTGCCGCTTGCGCGTGAGCAGTATATTCACCGCATCGGCCGCACCGGTCGCATGGGTCGCACTGGGCTCGCCATCACCTTCGTCCGCCATGATGAGCTGCGCTTGTTGCGGGATATCGAGCAGTTTTACGCGACACAAATTGAGGAACTCCCTGCCAACATTGGTGAGCAAGTGTAGAAGAGGGAAACGAAGAGAGGCAGCACGCCCTCAAACTTGGGCATGCACTGCATGCGTGTATGTGAGGAAAAGGGAGGGTGTGCTTCTCTGCTCTCCACCTCTCACTTGTAGGAACTGACCACGACGGATACAACGGCGCGGATACAGGCGTGCATCGTTCATGGCAAGGCGATAAGCGTAAGAGCGAGTATGCTGTGGTATAGTCCCTCACCAAGAGGCGCTGCCGATCTGCCTCGCGTTTCTTTTTTTTTCCTGGGTCTCACACATGGCGTGCACTTCCAGCGAGCTCTCATATGAACGCTTCGAATGATGGTGGCGATACCCGGTGGTGACGTCGGTTTGGGGTGCTCTGGGTGCGGCGACGGCCGTATGTAAGGGCACGTATGCTTTTCACTGGTCGTGCTAACGAATCCCTTACGGAAAGGTGAAGAGAAAACGAAGCAAAGTGTGTCTCCCTCTACCAAAGAGTCCGTGGCTCGGCCGCTGCTTGTTGCCTCCACGATGCGGCGCGTCTCGTCGAGAGTGCGTGCGCGGGTGTGCAGAGCTCTAGAGCCGTGAAGGCACGTAGACACCACCGCCCACAGAGGGCGCACGTTCCACTCCACCTCCCATGTCACCGGCAGGCATGGCCAGGGATGAAAATGCCGTACGCAGCTCATTGTCTCTGTGTCTATGCACCGTCTCTGCTGCGACCCTTTTCTCTACCTTTCCCCCCTCACTGTCTCTTCCGCTGGCATCTCGTGCTGGGGTGTCCGGTATCGCATGCACTCCACCTACGAGTGGGCCTGCACGCTCACAGTCACCCGCAGATTTGTTCTTTGAAGAATTCATGATCCTGTCTTTTCCTAGCACGCTTTCCCTATCATGTGTCTGAGAGAGGATCGCTTTTCACTTTCACAGAGCTAGCACAGCACGTACACGGGGTGGTAGGCAGGAAGGCGACAGCACGAGTAACCATAAAAGGAAGACAAACGAAAAACGGCATCCCTGTTGTACTCGTTTATGTCACCGACTTACCACTCCTTCTGCCGCCCTCATCTCCCTTCGATACATTAGACGTGGTCACGTCTCTCCACCTAACCCCTCCCTTCTTTTTGTGCTGCTGCTGCTGTTGTTGTAGGCAAGCCGTAATTTTTTTTTTGCTTACCACTGCTTACTCAGCTCTTTCGCCTGCGCATAGGCACGCACTACTGGAGCTGTTGCGTGTCAGAGGCGTGTGTGTGTGTGTGTCTTTGGTGTTATTGGCTTCGTTTTTGCTGCATCCCCGCTGACACACTCTACCGCTGGAGCGCACGCAAAACGCGGCTCTCGAACTGTGCGAAGGTGTGTGCGTTTTTTTCTCTTTCTATACGTATCGACGCTCCGTTTGATTGTGTGTTACAGAAACCATCAAACGGAGTGTCAACCTCACGCTCGCTATCACTCCTTCCATGCATCCAGCCCTTGCTCTTCCGCTATTGGCGTCCTTTCTCTTCCCCCTCCCTGATTTCGTGGGTGGTGGTGGTGGTGGTGTGCTGCTTTCTTGCCTGGTGGCGTTACTGGATGTCTTTGCTTGAGCGGTGTTCGTTTTGTGCACGCTGTCACACGAAGAAAGAAGTCAGGCGAGGACAAACATCTCTTGGTCTCTGTAGCGCTGCTGCTGCTGTTCTCTCTTTCTCTCTTGTGCTCTCGGGGTTTGCCTGAGTGACTATCTGGCTCACGGTCACCTCTACCTCCCTCCTGCCCAGCCCGTATTGAAGAAAAAAAAACAGACACAGACAGCCACATCTGCAGACGTCAGTCACACAAACGCTCCATCCTCTCGTCATTCGCTGCTGACTCCTCACAGCAGCTGCTTTGTGAAACCGCCTGCGTATTTGTGTGTGGGGGGAGGGGGGGTTACGCTTGTGAAGAAGCGTCGCTTGTCTTCACCAAGGTGGGCAAGGAGGGCTTGAGCACCATTGGCTTCCTTTCTTCTTCTGCCTCTGACCTGTGTCTCTCGTATGACCTCACGTTTTTTTTTTTTTCACGCTTCCTTTCTCTCTCTCTATCTCGCTGGTGTACTCAACTAACCAAGACGTGTGCACACACGCACGCAGGCACGCCAGTGCAAAGACAGTCAGTCCTGTTGCTCTGACGGGGGTACACCTGGTGGATAAAGCGCAGGAGGGTAGCAGACCATTTCGAGTACGACGAAAAGGGAAGCATAGGAAACAGGCAAATTCGAAACTACAAAGAAGGAAGCAGTTCCGTGTACGATAGAGACCTATTCCGAAGCAGCATTACGTCATCACATTAGCGAGACTGCATCAAGGGGCAGGATCAGAGCACACAAACTCATATACATATATACATATATACGTACATCTGTATATATATATATATATACACGTATATCTCTATTTTTATCCGTGGTGATTTACTGTTCTGGACGGAGAAAGGTGTTGCTCATTCTGCCGATTTGTGGGCTTATTTGTCACCCCCACCCCTTCCCCCGTTCTGGAGTTCGCCTGCTCTCTTCCATTTTTTTGCCCCCGCTGCTTCGTCCCCTTTTTTTTCTCTCGGGAGAGGGGGGGGGGGGGCACAATTGTATGTTCGTGTTTAGCGCTCTACCATCATTTTCTCTCGCTCTCATCTCACGCTTTTGCGTGTCCTCTCTCTCTCCTCGAATCTCTGCGAGTACGTGTGTTTGTGGGTGTTTCCATCTTTGCTTCTTGCTTTTTCCCCTCTGGAGTGGTGGTATCGTGTCGCCATTGAGTTGTCCTCCTCTGGCCCTCCTATTGAAATCCTTTCGCTCTTTTCCGGTGGACGCCTCTCTCGCACGTGTCTGTGCTGATTTCAATTTATTTATTTTTACGTGCTACCCAAGTGCAGCATACCCAGACAGGCGTGGTGCAGCGCTTCCTGCCCCCCCCCCCGACCTCCCCTCTTCCTCCCTCTCCACAAAGTCGTAGGCTCTGCGCTTGTGCTCCCACTGGTGGTGCAGCACCCCTGCATTTGCCGTTTTTGTTCTCCGTCTAGCACTTCATGCGAGTCATGGTTCCTGCTGGGCCGAAAGAGTCTTCTCCGACGCTCTCAAAGCTAACGCTCAAGTCGGCAGCGCCGCAGCCAACCTCTACCTCACTCCAGAATGTGAGCAGTAACAGCACCGTGGAGATAACCGACGCGCTTAGCCTATCCTCAGGAGTTGCCACGACAGTTATTACTGGTACATCGGCCCGCAGCTGCTCATCGTGTTTCTCCCCCTACACAGCAGGCTCGGACAGTGTGAGCGCGCTGCAGGATTTTGACACCCATGGCATCGAAGCCGAGTTTGCATCCTTAGCGCTTGATCTAAGCGACCTCTCTCCGTCTGCGTCAACGGCAGGGGTGTCCCATGCGGTGGAGCAACCTCCGGCCTCTGTCACCCAAACTTTGCCAAAGCGCAAGTATCCAAGCCTGCTCACTCAGCTAGCTCATGAGATCCGCTGGATGCATAAGAACCTGCGTCATGGGTATAACAGCAATGCCACACCTCGTGTCGGCTGCATTTACGGTGCATCGCCGAGCCTGCGCAGTCTCACCTCTGACTCCACGTGCATCGACGAAGAGAAGGAAGAGCTTCTCTGTAAGACCAGCTTGCGCAGCTCTATGCGTTACTCCTCGCCTCTGAAAAACACGATGATGAACCACAGCGACAGCGACCTCAGGCACCACGCACATGGTGCGGCAAGCAGCAGAAACCCATGCAGGCGCAGGTTGCATAGGGGTAAGGTGGAGCAGGTGCAGCCTGTCACGTTACCAGAAGTAATACCCGACCCATACGCACCGCCTTCATGTCAGTACGTAGTGCAGAACTTCGCAGTCATGGTCACGGGGGGCGACGCCTTTGGCCGTGCCTGCAATGGCAGCCCCTCTAGCTCTATCATGCGCGCGGCGTACGGCGACAGGGTGGACGAGGCTGCGGTGTTTTTTCGGACCAACCCCGTGGCTGAGCCAGCCCTTTCACCTGGCGAGGCCAGCAGGATGGAGGACACCTACTGGGGGCATGGTTACTCGCTGAGTGCAGTTGATTTTAGCAGGGGGGACACAAGCGATGTGGAATTAGTGGATCAGGTGGACGGTAGCCCGGCAGACCTAGGAGGCCTCATGGTAGACTGCGCTTGTTCAGCATCGGGCATCCACAAGGGTGCGCCGGCGGATGGCGATGCTGCAGCTTCCAGTGACCCGTACCAGGTATTTTTCAGCGGCGTCATGGATCTGCAGCGTCAACTGCACAGCTTGGGGCAGAAGACAGCCAGCCTACGCTCGCTTTATGAGCAGGAGCAACGGGCACGCCTGCGCTTCAAGGGCAAGGGTCAGCATCTCAGTTGGACCCGCACCGTCGAGGCTGCCAACACAATTTACTTCTGGCGCCAGAAAGTAAGTATTTTGCGTCTCTTTGAGTCGCAGTATCTGAGCATGCTGAAGTCTTTTCAGCATGAACTGCAGCTCGTGGATCCTAATGGAGAGAAAGCACAACAACTCAGGCGCTCGCCGGAAAGCACCGCTGACAAGTCTGGAGCCACGACAAGCGTCATGCAAGCCCGCCGCAGATTTGTTTCCTCATTGCAGGTAATTTCTGTTCAGGAGCAGCATCTACAGAAGCTCGGTGAGCAGATGGAGGCGTGCTGGAAGGCAAACGCGATTCTACGAGAGGAACTGCGCCACTTCGAGCATCGGGAAGTGCGCGTGCCACACAGCACCTTTGCCACAGCAGGCATGGATGCCGAGCACTTTATCGCTTCACTACCACCGCGGACATCCGTCTTCGGCTTCCACAGCGTCCTCTCACACACCTCTGTGCAGTCTCTAGATAGTCTCGGAAGCACAGAGACGCCGATGCTGCTGACAGCTCAGAACCTCTCCTTCATATCGAGTGGCGACGACAGTGATGGAGAAGTCGTCAAAGCGGTAAGCACACACAGCATAGCCGCGATTCATTCCAACTCCGGCAGCAATAGAAGTGCACGCAGCGTCGATCACACCACGCCCCAACCCCTCGGCGACTCCGCCGCATCGGCAGTCCCACTGGTGTGGTGCATGAAGCCCGCGAGTATCGTCTCCAGCACTCAACTCTCGCCTGTTCTGCCAAAACGGCTGAAGTGCGTTATCCGCTCCGTCACACTCGATCATGAAGAGTGCGGTGGTGATAACTCCAGCAGCCGCATCGCACCGTCCTACAGCAACCTCTCCGCGCCGACTACTGGCTCTCAAACGCGACTATGCAGCGAGCGCCACGTCACGTTCGCGCTGGAACCAGAGGTACTCGACGCGCGTCCTCGCTTGAGCTCCCACAGCCGCACCGTAGAGCTGCTAGAGCAGATTTGTCTAGACAAGCAGTCGCCGTGTAATAGCTTGCCACTGATGCAGAGTGCCTTGGAAGAGCGTCTTACTGAGCTGGCGCAGCTGCGCGGTCAGTTTGATGGAGCGGTAGCAAGCGAAGCACCCACCCTCATGCCAATCTTCACCCCGCCTCCATGTACGACTACCACCTCCAGCACCGGCGACATTGTGAACCATTCGCGCGATGAAGCGACCGTGCCGTCACAGAAATTGTTTCCGTCGGCCGCCATATCAGCATTGAGGAAAAAGTCGAACAGTAGTCAATATAGAAAAGTGAAGCCAGAGGAGTGTAGTGTGTGCTCCATTATGTAATCGGCACAACGCAGCAGTGTTTTCAGAACCCCATAAAGCAATGCAAAGCACAGAACGAAGCTTGTACGGAGGGCTTCTATGTTGGATGTAAGAAAGAGATACCTGCAGTGAGAACGTGATGCTCTGTTGCTTGAATGCACACACCCCTCTCCTCGGACCTCGTTGTGAAGGATGCAGAGATCGAAGCAGGCGCATGCCATATTTTTTCTTGTGGCTGTGTGCGCCTCTGTGCGTCTTGTTTGTGCGTGCGTGTGTGTGTGTGTGTGTGTGTCTATATGTGGGCCATGAAATAGCAGAGGTGATGTGGTGCATGATTGCACACGCTCTTCCTTAACCGATTGTCCCTCACCTCTTTCCATCGTCATGCATGGCAGTGATGCACGCGTGCAGGCCCGGCCGAATTGGCAATAAACCGAAAGCTGAAGACCACTCACAGACCTGTACTGATGCGTCTATAAAAAGGGCGGTGCACTTCCATGCTGCACGAAAAGACGGGCCATTTTAGTTGGTGTAGGCGATGTGAGCTCCCCCTCACGCGCAGTGTATGTTGGCCTTTTCCCTCCTATTCCTCTCAGCATCACTTTGGTGTTGCACCCAGGAAGCCTACCGTGAACGCACCAGAGATTCTTTTTTTTTTTTTGCTCCCTCTCTACCATTACATCGTGGGACCTTGTACTTTGTATGATGATCCCGTGCGCTTCCTCGATACAGGTGCTGACTCGTCGACACGGCTCTCGCACGGGCCCCTCACCCTCCGACGCCACGAGCCCGAAGCCGTAGCCAAGAAAAGACTACAGACTCTCAGCCTCTCCACACTGTGAGATACCCCTGATAACACGGGAGCACCCCCGTGTGACAGGTGGGGGGCCCCATGCACCTCCACTCTCTGTGGAGAAGCCGGGCCGCCAGCTCCCCTCCCCCCCCCATCCCTGCCAATGCCGAACCACCGCTCCTGGCCCTGCCAGGCTGCAGCGCCTACGACGTGAGGAAGCCACTGTGATGCATCGCTACGGATGCCGGTGGTGAGGTCCAGGATGGCGTTGCTTCAGAGGCGGAGGCAGGAGCCATGCTCCCATGACCGCGCCGGCGCATTGCTGTAACACGCGTCCACCGCTGCTTCGCACCAGGCGGTGGGGCCTGTGACGGACCTGGGGTATCAAGTGTGTTCCCCTCATGTGGTGCGGCGGGGAAGGCGTGCGCTGAGAATAAAAAAGCGCGGGGTTGATGTGTTCTGTGTTGGTGCACTATTGCCGTGTCTGACAGACAGCGAAGATGGTGGGCCTGATGATCTTTTTTTTTCCACTGTGCTCTTATTATGCGGTTGTGTAGGCGTTGGCGCCGTCAAGTAGAGCGGGGCATTACGACGGCACTTGTCGCGCCACAGTTGGGATTTTTTTTATCTTCGGTGTGTTCCGTTCTCGCCTGTCATCTTGGTTTTCATGATGTTCTCGCGCCTCGTGAGCGATGCTGCTGTTGCTTGCGTGTGACTACCTGGTACGCCTGACGTTGTGCCTGGGTTGTGTGCATTTTTTTCCTGCTTTCCCTTCCTATGCTTGAGAGTGGCTCACCCTTCTGAGCCCCACCTCCTTTTCGTTCCCGCTTCTCTCGCTCGCTGCGGTTCTTTTGGTGTGATGGCATGTGCACTGGCCACATGCCGGCACCTCTCCTCGTCGTTTGTGCCCCCTCGCCGGCTCCTCGGTCCATGCATCCTCTCCGCCGTCATGAAAAAAAAAAAAAATGCATGGCGCGTGTTCCTCTCCCTTAACCATTGTTATTACCTTTTTATCCGCATTTCATTTTCCTCGTTTTTGTTTGTATTTCGTTGAGGGTGTTCCAACCGCTCCCCTCCCCTCCTCACACCGTGGAAAGCGAAGAAGGACACGCACGTGTGCCGTGGAGGTGGTGTGTGAGTAGCATGAATGTGTATATGCACGTGTGTTGCGGATGGTGCATGAATATGCTCGTCTGACGCAATAAGCTGCACCGATCCTCTTTGTCTTTGTTACGCACGGCTGTTCCTTGTCGCTTCGAAGCCCACCACCACCCATCCTACCCTGCCCTCCAGCGCGCGCCTTCAACGCGCAAGCCTGTATTCGCAACTCCTCCGCTGCATCGTTGCTTATTTTCCTGTGCAACACTTCCCATCTCGGTCTCACGACAGCCGCTGTTTCTCACGTTGTTGTTATGCTGGTGGCGTATTACACGTTAGATGCTCATCCCTGTCTCTCATACCATCGATACGGTGGAGGATCATGGCGTAGGCGCGGGAGCCCTTTTTCGATGTAGTTTTTTGGGGGGCTCCACCCACCCACACTCCTATACACGCATAGGCACACATGACTGGTCTTGCTGTTTTTTTTTTTTTTTGTCGGGGGTGGTGTTGCGTGTTGGTTGTCAGTCCCTCATTAAAGTAAAAATATTTTCATTTTTTTTTTTCGCCTCCGTCACCTCCGCACCGCTCTCTCCTGTTTGGATCTGCCGTTAGTGGGGTATCCTGGACTCTGCCCTCTCAACGGGTCGCCATGGAAGCTCTTCCTCCTCTTTCTACTGCATGCGCCACGCCTTCCTTCACTCTCCGTCACCGAGTTCGAGCCCTGCAGAACGAATGTGGCAGAGGGGCATGTGGCGTGCACGGTTGATGAATGCACCCGAGAAGGGGGAGTGCATGTTTCGACTACATCTGCGTAGCCACAGTCGTGGAACAGGGGACGGGCACTTGATGACACAGCTCGCGCACTGCTGTGTAGACGCAGCTCTGAATTTATGCGGGTGTGTGTGCGTGCATCACAGCATGATCAGGCTTCTCCTCGCCGGCGCTTTGTTCGCTCTGACGCTGGTGCACCTTTGGTGTCTTTCTTTTTGGATATGTTGCCTTGTCTCGCGTGGTCTCATTGCTGTCAAGCGTCGCACTGGGAACGGGTCCAGGAAGGGAAGGAAAACTACTGAGTGAGGACGGGGATGGACGCACAGGTAGCTGACTGACCTAAACCTTTGAAGAGGCGCGATGTGTAGCGGTGTCAAGTCGTCCCATTCGTCCTGTGGTCTACCTCCTCCTCCCTCCCTGCACAACCACCCATGCCCCCATCTTTTTTTTGGGGGGGGGTAAGCTTGGAGGAGCGAATTCATTTGTAGATACGTATATATATATATATATAGATTTATATATGCATATGTGTATGTCTAAGATCTGCGATTACGCCGACCATATGCCCGATAACACGCAACGCCCATGAAAGGCACAAAGAAGAGCCTGGTAAGGCATCCAGCAAACTGGAGTACTGCACGTCAACATGCAGCCAGGGCTGCCCTTCAAAGCCGCCCCATTCTCCCTCTTACGCCGGTGATGAGTAGAAGAACGGTGTAGGTCTCAGTGTTGTACTTCTACCACGCGCTACTTCAAGTAGGCGCTTCCTCGACGAGTGTCTGCAGGTACGTGGAAGCCTGCATGCGCTTGCTCGTGCCCGCCATCGCGTGTTGGCACGTCTACCCTCCATGAACATCACTGGTTTCGGCTCTCCTCCCTATTTCCTTTCGGTGCGCGGTTCGCCTTTAGGTCAAAGAACGAGACTCCACGGCCTCGTCGGCGCACGCTCCATTCACCCACCCAACTCCCTCGTCGTCTTCACGACACTGTACCCCCTTCCGCCCCTACCGCTTTTTTTTGTGTGTCTGGCTGTGTTAGGGAATATAATAGGAAACCATCGCATTGAATTCACACTGAACTAAACAAAGAAAACAATTCAAACGGACATGCTGCGTCGGCTCCATATAGCACACGCAACGGCCGGAACGGCGCTGGCGGGGCGTCAGTTGGCCTGGCTACGCTCACAGGCCGCCGCTGCCGCACCGTCGCCGCAGTCCCACTCGCCACTGCACACCCTGTGCATGCCGCGACGAGGCTTCATGGACTCTCTCTTTGGTCGCTCACAGGCAAAGGTGAAGCTGGACGATATCGCCTACAACAAGTCTGCGCCGCGCTACAGTGGCAAAATCTTTGGGATGCCAGCGGACAACGTCATCTTCTACTCAAAAATGGCGGCCAGCGTGGTGGCGATGTTGGTTGTTGTGTACATTTTCTTCAAGGGCTACGTGCTTCTCTCCCGCTTTAGCCTTCAGACGGTCGCCCGGCTCGGTTTTATGAGCGGCTTCGCGTGCTGCCTTATCTGCTACACCGTCGCCCTGTCCTTCGTCCGGCGATACCGCATCAACGCAGATACAGTGTACAACCAATCCATCGCGCTTGTCATGCACAATGAGAAGGTGGTGCAGCACCTCGGCACGCATCCACGCACAGGTGACTTCCGTACGTACAACGCAACCGGCGGCTTCAAGCTTCCGCTAATGCGTCGCATCCGCAGTGGCTCGTACGAGTTGTCAGACCTCCTAGGGTTGAAGCAGCGCCGACTGCAGATGCTCCTCACGCTCAAGAACCCCTCCAGCGGCAACGAAGGTCTTGTCTCATGTGACGTTCGCAAGGAGAGCACCGGTTTCTTGACCTCCACAAACGTGTACAAGTCGCTCTCCATCACGCTCTACTCGGAGGACAAGAACACAGAGCCGGAGACGATCATCCTGATCGGCAAGCCAGAGGATGTCGTGTACCGCTCGCTCATACTGCGCTGAGGTGGAACATGTCTGTGTGGCTCGATCATGGAACGATATGGAGGTGCGGGTGCCCCAAGAGGAATGACGATCGCAGATCCGGGTGCTAACAAGTCAACGAGGAGTCGAGTCAACATGACTGTGTTGCCTGTTGGGAGGAGTGAGGAAGGTGCCTCCTCCTCCTTCTCCGTCCATGTGTGGGTCTGCCTGCTCGGCTTCAGAGTGTTTCAGTGAATGGGAGACGGCATCACCCCGGCGACATGGTCGGCGTCTGCTCCCTAGAGCTATGGTGATGAGCTACTGAACACGGAATGGGGCACCCGGCAAGTTCGTTTCTTCACAAGCGTACATGCGGCTCCTGTCTCCCCCTGATATCCCTCGCTCTGCCGTCTCACCACTGGAGAACGTGGGAAGTCATACACAATGGCAGTGGCGTCGCCGCCGTCGACGGCCGTGTACTTCCTGTGTCTCCTCTTCTCTTTGTTTTTTTCCCCTCGGTTGGGATGGCTTGTGCCGGTGATGTGGCTCTGGCCTCTGTGTTTCGCTCTTGCGGCCCCCTACCCCGCCTCCTTTCCTTCCTTCCTTCTCTGCACCTCGCCTCCTGGTGGGCGAACCCGTCTAAGTGGATTGCGCTTTTTCGAGTGTGCTGGCATTACGACTCGTATCAGCTCGTGTCACAGATATTGCGGCGGCTTTTGTTGGTCTCCTTTTCAGCGCACGCGCCTTGTGGTCTGTGTGAGGTGTACACGGGCCTGTTCGCCCACCACCCCTCCCTACCATTCTCGCAATCGAGTTCTTGTTTCCTCTCGCACCTCCATGCTTGGTCACTGTCGCTCATGTGCTGGTCTCTGCGCCTGTGCGTGTTCGTGTCTGGTAGGAAAGTACTTCTCGCACGTTCGCTTCCTTTCATTTATTTTTGGTTTTGCATGGGAAGAGGAGTTGAGTGTATCGACTCTATAGATATGCCTATGTGGACAGTGGAGTGGCGGTGCTCCTGCACAAAACAAAACAAAATTGGAAGGTGGACGTCTGCAGCAGCCACAGTGCTGCTCTCTGGCAACAGGAGTCAACGCTACTATGCGAAGAGCTGCAACATCGCCTCCACGCCCCTCCTTCATAAAATGTGTTTCGAAGATGGGTCTCTCATGCTCCCTCTCCCCTTTCCCTCCCGTCCACACGCGGAACCAAGAGTCCGTGTCTCGGTATACCAGGGCGCGCATGCATGAAGCACGCGAGCGGTGGTCGCTCAATTGCGACGTTGTCGCATCTTTCTTTCTCCCGCTTTCATCCTCTTCTCCGATCTTGCAGTCGGCTAGAGAGAGACGCACCGAGATCTGCATGCACATGCATTCACACTGTGCGGTTGGATGTTGTCAAGCCCCACACGCACATTCGCGTCGCCAGCTCAAAAACAGCGGCCACTTTCGTGGGAACTGCGACTACGAGTCTGAAATGGACGTTCCGCTGCGTCTCCGGCTGGCCTACGCCAAGTACCTCGGTGAAGTCTACTGCGACAGAAGGCTTGTGAGGGGCAACGCCCAAGCTCTCTGTTGCGGCTCGCCGTACACGGACAAAGATGCCGAGCACCATGGCCAGCACTGGCTGAGCTCGCTGGTGATGTCTGTCGCGTCGAACAAGTCCGATGAAGCCTCGCTGCATACCGACACAGAGATCAGCGCTACGCGCCTCTCTTCACGTGCCGTCACCGCATCCATAGAAACAAAAGCACGAAGATCCTCACCCAACATAGATCCGCAGCGGCAACTCTTCTCGAAGGAAAGGAAAGCCGCCGACCCGGCAGAGGCTCCATCTCCACAGCCGTGTGACGATATCCCTGAAGGACCACAGCTCCCGCGTACCGAAGAGCTCGTCGACGAGACGCAGCCAGAAGCGTCGCACAAGCCATCGGCCTCCTTCCCGGAGACTGCCCCATTGCCCACTGCCACCTCTCTAGAGCCTCACGCGCAGGAATCGAAAAGAGTCGAATCAGCGGTGCAGGCAAGCGTGGCTTTGGGGGTACAAGCCGACGCCGCAGAACGCGCGCGTGAGGTGCGTGTCAGCGAGGAACTGGCCGGAACGCACGAGGCGTTACTTGCGGACGTCACAGCCGCGCTCGAGCGGCGTCTGCGCGAGTGTGTGTTGAAAACAGTTGCACTCGACGACGCACAGCAGCAGCTTATCTGCGCCTTCCAGCTTCCGTCGTCCACGCCTCCTGCGTCTTTGCCTTGCCCTCCTCACTCTGTACCTTTGACATCACTAGCCGCAGCGACTTCCAGAGCAAGCGTTGCACCGCCACCGGCCTGTGACCCGCTGGCGAAGCCAGCAGCGCCAGCACGATCCGATGCCTTCACATGCATGGCAAGAGAGCAAGATGCAGTCAGTGGTGTAGTAGGAAATGCACCCTCTGAAGCACCTGCGGCGAGGGCTTCCACCGCTGAGGTCGCTGCAGCGCTTCCCTGCCTTTCAGCGAACCGGACGGAAGCCTCTTTTTCCGATGACGCGAAGAAGGAGTTAGCGCTGCACCTTTATGCCCTGAGCCGCCAAGTGCGACAGCTGCGCGATCAGCTGGAGGCACACGAGTCGATGCACCATCGTCACATGAACGCTCTGCGAGCATCCCAAAAGCAGCGGCAAGGACGTTCGCCGCCCCCTGTCCGAGTTGAGATTATCAAGGCGTACGAAGATGACCCCGTGCCGTATCGCAAGGGGCCTTGGAGGGAAGCCAATTTCTCTGCCGCACAGCGCGGCTGTCCGGGCCGCAGCGCAGGCGGCATAGAAGTGGACGCCGCTGGTGACGAAAATTACATCTCTGACGACTTCACAGAAATGACCTCGACTGCGTCGTCTGTGGTAAGCACCGACGACGGGCGAGCCAGCGACGGTGGGTGTGTCGATGACGCAAGCAACGGAAGCAGTAGAAGTGTCAGCAGTACCGAGGACCTGTTCCGAAAACGGCAGGCCGCTGCGCTAAGGGCGCGGAATCAACAAGTGGGAGCACGCAGTGCCGCAGCGAAGGCAGCGTCTTCGTCGCGCAGTAGCCTAGGCGACCGCAGCACCGACTACACCAGTTCTTTCACCGACACAAGCAGCTCCTCCAGACTCACCACCACACCCACAACGCTCACAGACAGTGACTCGGACAGCGACTCGGGAAGCAGTTCGGCTGGTTGATTTGTGCGGTTTCTTTTCTGTGTCGCCTCTTCTTTGGATGTCCGCTTACGCTCATAAGGAGTGCAGCGAGAAACAGAAGCGTCACTGTCCTTTTGATGATGCACTACATCACGTACCAACACAGAGGTGGGGAGAGGGCGGCCACCTTTTACACACGCCCCGCCATCTCTCTTTTCCAAGTCTCACCCCGCCAACGGATGCGCACCGGCCACAATGCAGGGAAAGGACGCTGCCGAGGAACAAAAGCTAGGTGCACACAGACACGCGCGCGTAGACAGGTATGGTGTTCGCCTGCTGTGGTAGCCCTGATAGTGCTCGCGCCACGCTAATCGAATCCACACCCCTCCCCTTCCGCTTCGCCACGCCACTCCTCCGGCTCTCTTTCCTGCTGCCCCTCTCCGACTCTTCCTTGGCATCGAGGGTGTTGCTCTGTGGTGGCTTACGTGTGCCTTGTCACGCCACGGCCGCTGCTTTGAACACGGACTTTCACGAGATATTCCGTTCGGTGGTTGGAGAGGAGAGCGACAACGATTACTCTTTTCACTAGCGTGGGTGTCCAATGATACAGATGCAGAGAAGCGAGAGGAAAAGCCCCTTCGGTGCGATGGCATCCAGAACCCAGAAAAGTTCAACAAATCTGGCCACGCTCATACCCATGACGGAGCTTCTGGCAGTGGTGTATAACGCAAGGATCTCGAATGACACCATCGCGATTTAATGTAGTCTCCACAGGGGAAGCGAGTGGGCACGGCGAATGGGGCGCGCGTGCTGGAGAGCAGTGAGGTGACGGAGGGGATCAGGCTACTGGGATCCCGTCCTGGGACGCCGCCCTTGGCGGAGTTAATCGGGGCCGGGAAGAATGGTGGCATTCACGGCATTGTGGTCGCCATAGTCGCGCATGCGTTTGCCTGCGTGCTGATTGTGCTGCAGCTTTTATACAAGCCCAACTATGTGAACACGGGCAGGGCCACGTCTGCAGCGCATGGAATCTTATGCTGATCTGGAGGTGGCCCAAACAAGCTACGAGGTAAGGACCATTTCGAGCAGCGAGGATCTCCCCGACAAGCCCTCGTTGCCGCTGTGTGAAGCACGACAGTCATCGTGAGTGAAGCAGCTCGGCAACAAGCGTATGAAAGTACAGTCCAGGCTTCACTGTTGCCAATGCCTGTCTAGTGAAGTGTATGTGTGTGTGTGTGTGTGTGTGTGTGTGCGTGCGTGCGTTTCGATTGTCTTTGCGCACTTGCCGTATGGTCGTCTTTCAGCTCCCCTCGCGCGGTGTGGCGCGTGCTTACAATAGGGCGCTTCCTTGCGCGAGGGCCGCACAAATACGTCGGCTACTTTTGATGTTCGCTCTCCATGCACAGAGGCAATCAGCGGGCACTTGGTCCCTACCCTTCTTTCCGAATTCCTCCCCTGTCCCACACACACACACACATAATTTATCAGCGGGGCAAACGAGCACAAATTTACATACCCGTATATGCCCTTCCCAAGTCCGAAACTCGCGCTTGCCGTACCGCGTCTCTCCTCACCCCACACCCTTCAACTTGATATCACTACGCCACTGCACGTGTGACTAACTACCAAAAGCATCCGCAGCAGCATCATGAGCGCCACGCCTCCGTCGTCCTCAAAGGTGGCTGATACGAGTGTGCCGTCAACCAGAGAGAGCTACACCTCCCCGGTCCTCTCATCCAATGCGAGAGCCATACTTGGCGACTTCGAGGACAAATTCATCGAGGTAGGCATCTGCGTCAGCACCGGGAAGCGTGTCACCATTTGCTACAATACCTTCGGTGATCCCTCCAACCCATGCCTGCTGCTCGTACAGGGTCTCGGCAGCTCTCTCTTAGGCTTCTCGTTGACCTTCGTGCAGTTCTTTGTAGACCAGGGCTACTACGTCATCCGCTACGACAACCGCGATACAGGTCTTTCCACACAGTTCGACGAGTTTGACGCCCCAGCGCTTATCCGGCTCTATTTGCCACAGTGGATGTCGATCCGTGAGCACCTGCCATACACTCTCAATGACATTATGGAAGACGGGATCGGTCTGCTGACAGCGCTAAACATTCGCCAGGCCCACGTTTTCGGGATGAGCATGGGTGGCATGATTGTGCAGCTCATGGCGATCTACCACCCGGAGCGCGTGCTGAGCCTGAACATTCTCTACTCCCACGCAGGCGGTGCAGACGTCGTGAGCCCGGGCCTGCTGCACTATGCTCGCTTTCTCGTGAAGCCGCGCAGCAACAGCGCCGAGGACCGTGCGGAGCACATGGCATGGTTTATTAACTACCTGGCCCAGGGAGGGTACACGAAGAACCTGGAGGACGTGAAAAAGTATATCTTAAGCACATACGAGCGCAACGGCGTGGGAGACGGCCGCGGAGTTCAGCGGCAGGCGGCTGCCGTAATGCGGGCACCGAGCCGCGCCGAGGGCTTGCGCAAGCTGACCTGCCCCACGGTGATTATTCACGGTTGCAAGGATCCGCTGATACCGGTGGCAAACGGATACCGACTTGCAGACATGGTGCCGAACGCGAAGCTGGTGATCTTTCCTCAGCTTGCCCACGACTTTCGGGTGGAACTGATGAAACCCATCGCAGATGAGGTCTTGCTGAACATGAGCCTTGTGAAGCGGAGCTGAGTAGCACGGGTAGAGAATCAACGTTTTTCGTAATACTTTGGTGTCCATGTGCAAGTATTTTGCATGGCATCTCTCCGACCTATTATCTGTGTTGCGTTCGCTTTGTTCTTTGCTACTTGTGTTGAATGCTGTCGTCGCTCTCTCTCGCTCTTGTGCACTCATCCGCCTGTGTTTCCGCCCGTCTCTCATCTGTCTCTCTTTATCGGAGTATTCGCCCCCCCCCTGCACCATCTCTCCCGCCTGTGAGCGTGTGTCTCCTGGTGCGCTGGGATGCGAGCACGTCAAAGGATGCTCGCAGCTACAGGCGCTGAGTGATGGAAAGGCGCGCATGAACATCACTGCACGATGATCAGGCTTACACAAGTGTTGCTTCACTATTCCTCCTTCATGAGAACGCGTACTTCCGTTCTCTCCCTCGTTCCGGTTTCCTTTTTCTTGCTTCGCATTTTCGAGTTTTGATTGTCATTCGGTATCTCCTTTTTGTGTGTGTGTGTGCGTGACTTCTCAGTCTCCAACGATCCATAAACGCCTCTGCGTGCTAGGGTGTGCATGGGCACCGGCACGAGTTTAGAGTCGCCCCAGAAGGGAAGCTTTGCACGAGGCGCCTCTAAGGCAGTCGACTTGGACCGTCAGTCACCCATCTCACTAGGTCTTCCTCGTTAGCCCATCCCTGGAAAAGGGCGAACGAAGCGGTAAGACGAGAAAAGTGCAGAGAAGGCATGAGGACGTAATAAGACACAGATCAACTCCCCCCCCCCCCGCGTGCGGCGCCATGCGGCCGCAGCTGGCCTCACATCTTACCCTGGTCCTTCATGATAACGTCATCGCGGTGGGCACGCAGCACACAGCACCGCCGCAAGGCAAAGAGAACGTTTTCACCCCTTTTTTTATTCTCAGCGCACGCCTTCCCCGCCGCACCACATGAGGGGAACACACTTGATACCCCAGGCCCGTCACAGGCCCCACCGCCTGGTGCGAAGCAGCGGTGGACGCGTGTTACAGCAATGCGCCGGCGCGGTCATGGGAGCACGGCTCCTGCCTCCGCCTCTGAAGCAACGCCATCCTGGACCTCACCACCGGCATCCGTAGCGATGCATCACAGTGGCTTCCTCACGTCGTAGGCGCTGCAGCCTGGCAGCGCCAGGAGCGGTGGTTCGGCATTGGCAGGGATGGGGGGGGAGGGGAGCTGGCGGCCCGGCTTCTCCACAGAGAGTGGAGGTGCATGGGGCCCCCCACCTGTCACACGGGGGTGCTCCCGCGATATCAGGGGTATCTTTCCGTGATGGGAACTATACAAGGAATAAACAGCTCCAGGGTACGACAAGTGCTACATCCCTTCCCACGGCCCAGCCCTCTCCCTTCAAAAGAGACTATGGTTACTTCCTCCGCTCCCTCCCCTCCACATCGAACTGTTTATACTGCGCCTGCTCGCCAGTGTATTTTATTGCCTGCTCTTCGCCCCCCCCTTCCCGACTCCAAACAAAAAGAGTGGTGCAGGTGTGCGATGCCGCTTACAGCATAGCCTCATATGTGCGTGTCAGTATCTTTCTAGCGGCGCCGCCACCGCTACCGATGGCGCTCGCATTATCCGCTTCCCACTGCTCTTACAGCTTCTGAGCATCCCGTCATCGAACCGCCTCCTGGCCTTCCTGCCTCCCTTGCAGACTCACTCATCCCCTAGGATGCCACCCCTGCTGTGGTATTCAAAGCCTTTATCCCCTGGCGCTTTGCCGGCCGTGTTCACCCCTGAAACAAGAAAAGGGCTGTGAAAAACTGACCACCAGGCCACCCCCTCAGCAGTTCCTGTGGATGGCTTTGAAGCCTTGCACCCAAGGCACGCTGGCCGTCCAACCGCGAGCCCGCCGACCCACTAGCCAGAAGGCAGAAAAGGGTTCCCTAAAGCAAACGTGGAACCGGGCAGGGTCCCCACACCTGGCGGGCAGACCAGCCCTTAGCAGCGCACAACAGTCTCGGCGTGGCGCAAGCATCTCGGCAACGCCAGAGAGCGCCGGCAACGCCAGAGAGCGCCGGCAACGCCAGAGAACGCCGGCAACGCGCAAGAGCGCCGGCAAAGAAACGGCGGGAGCCCCACACCTGGCGGGCAGACCAGCCCTCAGCAGCGCACAACAGTCTCGGCGTGGCGCAAGCATCTCGGCAACGCCAGAGAACGCCGGCAACGCGCAAGAGCGCCGGCAAAGAAACGGCGGGAGCCCCACACCTGGCGGGCAGACCAGCCCACAGCAGCGCACAACAGTCTCGGCGTAGCGCAAGCATCTCGGCAACGCCAGAAAGCGCCGGCAAAGAAACGGCGGGAGCCCCACACCTGGCGGGCAGACCAGCCCTTAGCAGCGCACAACAGTCTCGGCGTGGCGCAAGCATCTCGGCAACGCCAGAGAGCGCCGGCAACGCCAGAGAACGCCGGCAACGCGCAAGAGCGCCGGCAAAGAAACGGCGGGAGCCCCACACCTGGCGGGCAGACCAGCCCTTAGCAGCGCACAACAGTCTCGGCGTGGCGCAAGCATCTCGGCAACGCCAGAGAGCGCCGGCAACGCCAGAGAACGCCGGCAACGCGCAAGAGCGCCGGCAAAGAAACGGCGGGAGCCCCACACCTGGCGGGCAGACCAGCCCTTAGCAGCGCACAACAGTCTCGGCGTGGCGCAAGCATCTCGGCAACGCCAGAGAACGCCGGCAACGCGCAAGAGCGCCGGCAAAGAAACGGCGGGAGCCCCACACCTGGCGGGCAGACCAGCCCTCAGCAGCGCACAACAGTCTCGGCGTGGCGCAAGCATCTCGGCAACGCCAGAAAGCGCCGGCAACGCCAGAGAACGCCGGCAAAGAAACGGCGGGAGCCCCACACCTGGCGGGCAGACCAGCCCTCAGCAGCGCACAACAGTCTCGGCGTGGCGCAAGCATCTCGGCAACGCCAGAAAGCGCCGGCAACGCCAGAGAACGCCGGCAACGCGCAAGAGCGCCGGCAAAGAAACGGCGGGAGCCCCACACCTGGCGGGCAGACCAGCCCTCAGCAGCGCACAACAGTCTCGGCGTGGCGCAAGCATCTCGGCAACGCCAGAGAGCGCCGGCAACGCCAGAGAACGCCGGCAACGCGCAAGAGCGCCGGCAAAGAAACGGCGGGAGCCCCACACCTGGCGGGCAGACCAGCCCTTAGCAGCGTACAACAGTCTCGGCGTGGCGCAAGCATCTCGGCAACGCCAGAGAGCGCCGGCAACGCGCAAGAGCGCCGGCAAAGAAACGGCGGGAGCCCCACACCTGGCGGGCAGACCAGCCCTCAGCAGCGCACAACAGTCTCGGCGTGGCGCAAGCATCTCGGCAACGCCAGAAAGCGCCGGCAACGCCAGAGAACGCCGGCAACGCGCAAGAGCACCGGCAAAGAAACGGCGGGAGCCCCACACCTGGCGGGCAGACCAGCCCTCGGCAAGGGAAAAGAGCGCAGGGAAGCGAAGGCCACAAACCGTACGTGTCGGGTGAAAACGGACCTACGGACGGCAAACGAAAGAAGCACCCGTGGTCCCAACAAACTGAGTGATTGACGCCTCCGGGAAGATGCTTGCGGGTGGCTCGTAACGCCGCCCGGTGTTCGCGCGCACTGGAGCGACCACTTTGGTCCTACTATCGGCTACGCCATTTTATATGTAAACTGAAGTGTGTATTTTCATGGCGCCAAGGTACGTCTGTGACAGGCGTAACAGTGGGAAGCGACATCAAGTAACGAGCTGCAGGCGAGGCCTGGGAGCAGGGACTAATTACCGGCGCATGGACTAGCCAAGTAGCCATCCGAACCGTAGAGTACGGCAGGTAGGTGAGGCAACATGGAGGGTCGCTCATAGTGAAAGCCATAGCAACCTCCTTGAAGAGCGAATGGGCAGAAAGCGCGCAGGCCCCACATGAAATGGGCACCGAAACAACTGGAATGGGCGTTGTGGGCTGGTGGCTGCGAATGGTCGTGAACAAAGTCTACGACGCCTCAGGGAAATGGATTGAAGATGGCGGATGCCGCTGGACTGTAGTATGCGCTCGGGACCTCCAGCTCACGCCTGCTCTGATGTCTTCCTCCACTTGCACTCATTCTCCTCGCTGCTTTCCTCCATCTTTCTCGCTCCCCCCCCCACTCACCCATTCCACTGACACACACACACACACACTTCACCAAACAGCAACGGAAGCGGTGAGGGTGCTGCTATCCCTGCCGAGCGCATTCAGATAAAAACAGACAGCAGAGCACAAAGGCAGTGAGAGCAGCATTGTTTCTGTGGCGCATGCTTACCGTATTCAGTGGCAGGCACACACAAAAGCGCGAAGCAGCAGCTCTTTCTCTGATCCTCGCCGGAAAACAGCTAATCGCGCGCCGCTTTTTTTTTCTTTGCAAATCGCTTGGTACGTGTTTGTGCGTGTGTGTGTGTGCCTCGTGAATGTGGGTGCGACCGGCCTCAGTGCCCTGGCAGAGCCTTTCATCCCCTCCCCACTCTAGCTTCGTCCCTATCCTGTTCTCTTCTCCGCCACGCCCCGCGTCTTCCCCCCACCACCTCGATTCCCACCTCGCCTCCGCCGCCGGAAGCAGAAGCAAAACAGAAACAAGGAAGCAGTTCCTCTCACAGACTACCTCGCACGCCCTTTTTTCGTTGTTTTCCTTTCCCTTGCTTCACGTCGCCCTCCGTAGTTTTCTCACATTGCCACCCCCTCCCCCTGCCGCTTTTGTTTCTCACCTCGTGCGCTTTTCCTGTGCCCAGCCCACTCCTGCTCTCCCCCTCTGTCTTGTGCGCGGGTGTGTGCATCTTCGCGGTTGTCCCTCATATTCACTTCCTTACTCTTGATGGTTGATCTGTTCTCTCTCTCCCTCCCCTTGCATGTATCTGCCCTCGTCACAGGTGTCTTCCTTTGTTTGGTTTGGTTCGCACTTTCCTCCGCTTCGCTGCCACTTGGGTCCCCCCCCTCTGTACACCCCCTCCCCCTCCACACACACACACACACATACTCCTGTCTGTCTTTCTATCGTTCTTGTTTTTCTCTTTCCCTCTGTTTCGCCTCTGCTGTTCTTGCATTGGCAGCTTTTAGCGCACACAGCCTCCTCGTCCTGCGCCTTCCTCTTACGGGCTTCCTTCTTCCTACGTCCTCGGCCGTGTTGTAGCTCGGCTTCGAGCCACTTGTGTGGTCCCTGGAGCAGCTCCGCAGTCTTCTCTTCTCTCCCGTCCTTTCGTCTGTGTGTGCTCTTCCTTCACGGTTGTTTCTGGAGGCGTCACACAGGGGAACAAATCGCAAAAAACTGCACGTTCCTCTCACGCGTGTGCTTCGTCCGCTAGGGACATTGCTAGCCATCTCTTGACAGACGTCGCCCAAACTGACGCGCAGCGGATGGAGCCCACGCGTCCCCAATCCAGCGCTAACAGCCGCGCGTCGGAGGAGCAGCCGCAGTGGCTTTTCCCCGACGCGGACCCAAACGCGGTGTCAGCGCAACCCTTCGTGTGCGACACCTACGGCGGCGTACCGCGTAGGGAGGACTGTGATCCATGCAACACAACGCAGCCGCTGCCGCGGACACACGATCACGACATGCGGGCTACTTTTCGATCTTTCCGCAACGTTGTGCTCAGCACGCAATCCTGGGGAGTTCAGTGGACGGATGCGACAGACACGAGTATCAAGCGCTGGGTGCACCGCGCTTTGAAGGCTGAAGATGTGGGGGATCCATCTTCGCCAGTGCCCTGGGCACCCTCCTCACCCAGGACCGCGTCATCTGGCCGCCCCAGCAACGACGACTCGGCGTGCGAATACCGGGGGAGCTCACCACGTGCGTCAGACATGGCAGTGTCAGCAGCGCCGCAGCGAAGGGACTCTCCAACACGCCAGCACACACACACAGCCCAAGGAAAGGGTTCTTAATGCGCGCCGTGGCAGTCGCGCAGGTCAAAGTGCGCTGTCATCCATCACACACTATTTCCTTCCGTGTCTCCATGGCCACGGTAAGTCGTTTCCGGCCTGCAGTCTTTGTCGTCTCGTATCGTTTTTGTTTGATTTTGATGCGCCTCTTTGTGTACTCGTGGGTGCTCCCGTTTCTCTTTGTGGGCAAATACAGACTCCTCAGATACAGAATCGTTGCTCGCTCTTGTTGCTGTTTGGCCCACCAAACGCCACTGCCACGTGTTGTAGTCATCTATGTGTGTGTCATGCTCGTCACGCCCCTTGATTGCGAGCAGCCAAGGGTTTCCACTCATGCAGCAGGGAGACACTGTGACGTCCAAACGCCTCAGAACATGCTTGGTGATGTGCTCGAGTTCGTGTTTTCGGCATGTACTTTACCTGTTGTTAAGCATGTCACAACGTCAGATGCTGTGAGTGCTTGCGTCTCTGTGGGTGCAGGTGCCTTGTCTATGCATGTGAATATGTTGTACGGGCAGTGGCGGACCCGGCCTGTCCCTCCACGTTTTATTTGATTTCCCACACGCCCGCACCCACATAACCTCTGTGCCGATGTAAGCGAGAGAGGAGGGTGTGCCTGAGAAACATCACAGAAGCGGTGTGGCATGGTCTCCTTTTTGGCGACGATGCTTCCATCACCACCACCCCTCTGCGAAGCCATACGTGTGGCACGCACGCGCTGATGTTAGTGTTTGTGTTTCCTCTTCACATTACCTCCCTACTCCACATCTTCCGTTTGGTTTGTGTTCTTTCTCACCTGATCACGACGTCACCGAGACGCCCGGGTGAAGGAAAAAAGGGGGAAGAGCAGGGAGAGAGATACGGCAGTGGGGTAGTCGGGCACTTCTCGAAAAATGCATCAAAGCCTTGTACAGATTAAGACGGAAGTCTCTTGTGCTCCTGGGATAGGCACGACGCATCAGACACGAGAGAGGGACTAGAATATAAAGGGCGCGTCCCAGCTTGTAAGGAGGTGTGCATTTTTTTCGATGGGTGGCCCATCTCTGACTAACCCGCTTGTTTTTCTGTGTGTTTTGAAGAGCAAGAGCGAGAAAGAACTCGAAAGACATGTGCATGTGTACGGTGATGCGAGCGCATCCCCGATGTACACGGTGGCAGAGGAATCCAACCACATCCGCGGTACACGGGGAGAGGGATGGATATGTGCTTCCATGTGCAGGGCAGTGATGCCAACAGGGACAGGAGTCCTGAGAACAGCAAAAAAGAAAAAGACCCGCCATCCTCTGATGGTGTGGCGGCATGCCGGTGCACAATTATTTTGTCTTGGTTGCCTCTTTGACTTTCTCGCGATCCAGCCAATAGCCTACAGCCAGGGTGGTCACGTATCAGTCTTCGGTCGCACAGCCTGCCCCACGGTCATGCAGTGCAATGATGTCTCTACCCGCTGGTCCTCGCTTCCCGGCCTTCCCTTCGCTGTTTTTTTTTTGTTTGTCATTTCGTGTAATCCGCCAGGGCGGGCACGCGGGCACACGGCAAAGCATCGGGCCGGTTCAAAAATTCGGAAAACCGTCGCTTTTCCGCCTGCAGATTTCGACGCACCTTACCGTCAGCAGGCAAAGACCTCCTCTTGCTCACCACCACCTCCAGAAAGGCTGGACCGTCGCACTGACGCAGCTCTGCCAGAGCTGAGACAAGGTCGCCGAGCTCAATAACAGGTTCCTCGCGCACAGCAAAGTATCCGCAGGCCTTGGCCATGCCTGTCAGCGAGGCATCAAAAGCCGACGTGATCTGGCCGCCCTCCATCGAGTAGCAGCCGTCGTTTACCACAATGTGCTTGAAGTTTTGCAGCAGGCCAGCACCAGTGGTCGCGTTCTGCATCGCTTTGAGGCCGCCGTTCGTCGTCATCGCGTTCAGGTGAACAAGTGCCGCCCCGTCGCCCTCGATGCAGACGACCTGTAGCGACGGTCTCGACAAAGCAATCCCCGTCGCCACGCCCGCTGTGTGACCAGGCGAATCGGCAAGCAGAAGATCCTGCGCGGCGGTGTCGCCAGAAATCATTGCCCGCGCGCGGCGCAGAGACTCCTGCACGCTCCCGCAGCTGCACACAAACGCGTCCGTTGGGTTGAACTGGCGGCACACTTGATTGGCAACCGCGTCATGATCAAGTGGCGCCGTCGGAAGTGTGTCCTCGTCTGGGCGTCGCTGCATGTACGGCGCCAGTGTGCCGGGCTCCAGCAGCACCGCGAACGGTGTCCTTTCAGAGGACAAGTGGTGGTATGCTTTATCCACTGTCACGTCCCAGCTCATCTCGACGTCGAGGCTGCTGCCCATAATCGCGTACGGAATACCGACGGCAGTCAAGCACTGCTCCGTCAGCCGGCCCTGTGCAGCCAGCCCCGGCTTCACTGACTCGTCAGCGGTGTCCAGCTTGCCGCGCCAGCTGATGAGCATGAAGCATGGCATGCGGTAAGCATCCTGATTGAAAAGAGTCAGCAAGGGGTTCATAGAGTCCCCGATCCCGCTGTTCTGCATGAACACGCATGGAGCACGCAGGGTGGACAAGTAGTGGCCGGCCGCCATTGCCATGGCGTTGCCGCAGTTGGTCGCTATTACGTACTCACCCGCCGCCGTGTGATCAGCCAGGTACGAGGTGAGGGAGCACAAGTAGTAGTCGGGCATCCCAAAGAAGGCGCTAGTACCATGTTCCTTGAGAGATCGAACCAAGTACTCGGGGGAAAGCTGTTTATTGCCCTCCAGGACGCGGCAACAATAGCGCAGCATAAGGAGACAGAGGGGAAAGAACGGTGATGAGGATGCGTGGGTCGCAAAGGCCACACCGAGCCAAGTGAGTGGGGAGTAGCAAAGAGAAAGCTAAGGACACGACGGAAACGGAGAAGTCAAGGGAAAGCTTCGAGGCGCAACGAGCAGGGAACTCAGACACGCATGCACACCAGTCACCGCGTGAAGCAGAGACACTCTGAGGTCGTGCAGGGCAAGAAAAGGCAAAGTAATAACTGGCACGCACAACGCAAAACACGAAAGAAACGCAGCAGGCAGGCGGCGCAGCCAATGCAAAGAATTCTGGTGGTGGTGGTGGTGGGCAATGTGGGAGAAGCACTCGAGTGTGTGACAGTGCTCGTCATGTTCGCCAGAAGCCAGATGGGCTTTTTCACTAGACGGTCCTCCCTAGCGAGGATCCACCCGGTTGAAGGCACGGCGTCTCCATCACTGAAACACCACGTGGACGAGAGGAAGCAGAGCATGCGTAGAACAGAAAACAGCAGCGTGATTGAGAACAGTTCCGGGATGGGGAGTGGAGATATCAGGAGAAAACAACGGCAGAAGACGAGCAGAGGGCGGGGGTTGGCCAGTGCAGAAGGTGGGCAGCACGCGCCCTCTACGGAGCAGCGGATCCCACCGCGCCGCCCCATAAGTCCCACACCGTCGGCAGCGGCACAACCGCCCCATCCTCAAACGACGGCCGAGCGCACACGTATGAGGCATCCACAGAGTGGAATATCAGTAAGAGTGCATGGAAGCACGCCCTTTTTCTTGTTCAATCAGAAGCCCCTCCCCCTCCCGCACATACCCCTCGGATACTTTCACTGGAGGGCTGGTTGAGCTGTGTGAAAACAACGTCGAGGAACAGAGACACACGGGTGAGGTCTGCATGCGCTCATCACAGCACCACGCCCACAGCAGTCCCAGAGGTTCATTTGTATGTGTGCGCCTTTTTAGCTCGCACGCCTTCCCCGCCGCACCACATGAGGGGAACACACTTGATACCCCAGGCCCGTCACAGGCCCCACCGCCTGGTGCGAAGCAGCGGTGGACGCGTGTTACAGCAATGCGCCGGCGCGGTCATGGGAGCACGGCTCCTGCCTCCGCTTCTGAAACAACGCCATCCTGGACCTCACCACTGGCATCCGTAGCGATGCATCACAGTGGCTTCCTCACGTCGTAGGCGCTGCAGCCTGGCAGGGCCAGGAGCGGTGGTTCGGCATTGGCAGGGATGGGGGGGGGAGGGGAGCTGGCGGCCCGGCTTCTCCACAGAGAGTGGAGGTGCATGGGGCCCCCCACCTGTCACACGGGGGTGCTCCCCGCGTTATCAGAGGCGCCTTTCGCCTTGGCTCAGGCAAAAAAAGGAGAAGTCATTCACTCCCCTCCAGCGTTACCGATAGACACGGTGAGGAGAAAGGCGGACGGTGTCTGTGGATGACGGCATTGACCGGCCAGCAGAAGCAGACCCTTCTCTGTGCTCACCACAGCCGGCGTGTAACGCCAGTGAGGCAGCTTCCCGTTCACCACTGCCGGCGTCGCACAGCGCGTGTGAGCTTCCATGGTGTTTGCCTGAAGGTGGAAGCAGATGAGCTTCACGGCATCATTGCCCTCGGATATGTTCTTGCCACCCAGAAAAGCAGCGCACATATACGTAATACTGTCTGATAGTCGCAGCGCGAACACGCCGCCTGCATGGCCATTCGACGGAGGCAACACTCGTTGCGGGACGTCAGGGCGCCATTCCCCCTCCTCGGGTGCACCATCCTCCGGCTGTGGAGACACCACCACCGTCCACGCCTCCGTGGCAAGGTCAAACCTCCACACGTCAGCAAAGCTGCGTATGTCACCATCCACGAAATGCGCGCCGCCGTAAAGCACAAATGTTGTGGGTGCAACAAACAGTAGACTCAGTGACAGCAGCCGCGGCGCCGGAGACGGCCGAGACGACGGTGAGGCGAGCACTCGCCACAACCCCACCTCAACGTCGCACACGTAGAGGTCACTGGACTGCTCCTGGGTGTCCGTCTCGCCTCCAAAGATGTAGAGTCGACCAGCGTGTCCGCCGGCGCCGTGCCGCACACGTGCCTCGGGCAGGGTACCGGTGCAGTGCACCTCAGACACCTGCACCATCACAGGCAACGTGTCCGCATCAACGTGCAGAGTAACGGCGTACAGTGTGTTGCGTCGGTTCATGTCAGCGCCCAGCCCACCAAACAGGTAGGCGGCAGGAGCTGCAGTAGTGCACGTGTAGGACGATATCGGAGCAGCTGTACTTGTGGTTAGCATCGCTTCAGCGCCAGCCGCCGAAACAACTGTGGTCAGCGTGGCGCCGTCACACTCGAGTGCATCCACCGGCGGCAGTCGCATCCACTGAAGAGCAGGCAGAAGGGCAGTGCGTGTCACCAGCGGAGTTGCAGAGACGCTCCCATTCGAGTAGCCACCGCAAACGAGTACCCACGACTCACGCGGCGATTCCGTGACGACGTCGATGGGTGTTAGCGGGTACACAACTGCAGCGCAGTGCCCCTCGCGTCGGTTCAAAAAGTCAATAGGGTCATCGTCGTCATCGTCCTCGCTGTTGGATGGCGGGTGAAGAACGACACCAGCAGTGTCCAGTAAAGGGCATTCTGCCCACCGCATCTGCAGTGACTCCATCTGAAGAGAGCAGACTCACTGTGGGGATGTGTCTTCCCGCCAGGAAGCCAGTGACAGGGCAGACCGCCTTTTAGACCTTGAAGAGAACAAGTTGGCAGAAACCAATCACCCAGAGTCCGCGCGAGCATCAGGAGGCACAAATACCGCGCACACCTGCACGACGGGAAAAGAGATGAAAAAAAGGGCACAGCGATGGAGAGAGAATAGGGGGGAGGCGTGGTGCACAAACACAAAGGCAGCCCAACGCAATGCAGGAAAGGGTGGATACATGCGCAGCTGGGCATACCCAAAGTGTGCTGCACGCCAGTGCAGCGCAACAAGGTGGAGGGCACGTCCATTGGGAGCTTCGGCAGCACACGAAGACCGCAAAAAGTCTTGTTTTCGCTTGAATGTCACTCTTCCTGGTGTGTGTGTGTGTGTTTTCCTCCGCAGTTGACGCCGCACAGGTGTACACCGCGGGATGACGGCAGCTGGTAAATCAGGAAGCAGAGGCAATACCTCAGAAGACAGCACAAGTCCCGTACACTTTTTTCCCTTCCCTCGTTGGGGAGGGGGGGGGGGCAGGGAAGTTGCGGCTTTGTTTGGAAAGCGGCAGCCGAAGCCGTGATCACACTCCTCAGTTGAAAGCATCCCCTTCCTCCTCACTACCGCTGCTGTCGAAGAAGTTCCTCTTCAGAGACTGAATGGCATCCTGCAAGGCCTGCCGCGAGACATCGGCAGTGGTGGTGGCGGTTTCGTACAGCAACTTCACAGCCGTGCAGGCGACAGGCGAGTGAAGCAGGTCAACGCTGGATGTAGCACTTTTCCGAGCGTCAGCGCCGACAGCTGTACCAACCAGCTGAGTCGTATCACTCCTCTGCGGGGACGAGTCACACGCTTTGACGTCCGATACTAGCCCGGCAGTGCGATAAGGTCGCCACGCCGCTGATAGCGGACGCCGTACCCGTGTAAAAGGAAGCTGTTCTGTGCCCAGTCGAGCTCCTGATAAACTCGATGCATGCTGCTGGGCAACCCCTTCAATGTCGTCTCGGCGCACCGCACGATCGACTACCGCTGAAGGAGTCGGCAAAGGGGAGGGATTCATCGCCAGCGTACCAAACGCCCGACGCCATTGCATGAACGATGTCCGAAGACCCGCACAAAGTTGCGGCAGCGACGACTCTGTCTGCAGTGCTGCGCGGCACCACTTCGACAACCGTTCCTGGTAGTGTGGCTGCGCGTAGCGCTCGTCCAGCAGCACCACAGCACCATAGTCCTTCACGTGGCGCAGGCAACGACCTAGAGCTTGGTTTACGGCGCGCACAGCATCCGTTGTGTACCATTCCGAGCCGCTGTAGGCGCGCTGTGCGATAACCCTCCACGACTTCAATGGCTGCAGCGGCAGCCCAAGACAGAGCACCAGGCGCGCCATGTCATCTGTGAAGTCGAGTCCCTCGCTCACCTTGCCGCGGTACACGGAGAACAGGATAGCAGTGCCACAGCGAGGAGCCTGCGTGTAATTCTGGAACTGGTAGAGAACCTCCGTCAGTGCCTCTGCCTTGCGCGGTTCCAGAAAAACCTGAACAGGGGCCGCGGCGTGCACTGATTGATGCTCCTGCCCCAGCTGCGTCACAAGCAGTGCCTCGCGCGTCAGCTTCGCCAAGGCTGTTAGAACGGCGTAGTTCGGTACAAAGAGCAGCACCCCACCGCCACTGCTCTCGCGCAGTGTCTGCGTTAGCTGAACCACGGCGCGTGCCACCGCTTTGAGGAAGACTGGGTTCAAGAGAGAGGCGTACGTGCAACGCAGTGGCAGAAGCGGCGGCTGCGGCGTCGTCCCATTATGCGTCGATGACGACAGCGCAGGCAGAGCGGTCAGCGCAGTCAGGCTGTATTGAGCTGGAGGCACCACGTGCATACCCTCCACCGTGCGCCATAGGGAAGCCTCCAAGCCCAAGTCACGAGACAACTGGGTGAAGGGGGAGAGCGTGCCGGATGCTAGCACGACACGGTGCACGGTCTTCAGGAGATGCGAGAAGGCAAGGCTTCCGTCGAGACACCGAAGGTCAATCATGCGCTTCGCAATCGCCTCATTGCCTCGAAACGCTCCACTGTCACTACTCACCGTCCCACACGGCTCAGCAACGTCTGCGGCAGCAGAGAACACGTCAAAGAGAGACCGTGCTGTGTCGCTGCCGCCCGGGGCAGGTCCATTCCATGACGGCACCGACCGCAGCGCCACAGCGAAGGACTGCGGCTTCTGAAGCAGAAAGCGGAGCAGCAGGAGCCACCGCTTCAGCATCGAAAGGCCGAAAACAGAGAAAAGGAACGGATTGAAGGTAACACCGAGCGTCATGATCACGGCGTAGGCGCGCTGAAAGAGCTCCATCGACGCGAGCGCCGGGGCTGTGGTTGCAAAATGGGTCTGAGCCGACGTGCGCGTCGTCGCCGCCGTACGTTGCCGGTGTGCCACAACGTAGGCCTCCATATCACGCCGCAGGTGACGCTCGAGCTGAGTGCCTTGCATGTAGGCGGCATCGCAGTCTCCGCCGAGGCGCTCATTGGCCTCACCTTTCTCGTCCGTGCGGTAGCGCTTTCCACCTCGCAGTTCACGATCGGCCGCCTCCTCTATCACCACGTCGAAAAAGCCGCTGAGAGAACGGAAAAGGGCGCGCAGAAAGGAGAAGATCTCAACCAAGGTGAAGACGCCAAGTTGCAGCTCTCGTGGGTATTGCATGGTGGCAAAGTCATGTTGCACCACCTCCGCGGTGGAAGAGGCTGCACTGACTGGCTGATGTGTCAGAGTCGCTTGGTTCGACACAAGGGGCTCGAGCTCAGACATGATGAGGGCCAGAACGTCTCGTGAGCATTCCAAAGAAAGCGCGTCTTGACACACCGCCGAGACGTTGTGCGCCTCGTCGAAGACGACAACAGCATTGTTTTTCAAGGCTGCTTCCATCTTCGTCTCATGGCGGATCAGCGGGTCCAGAAGGTAGGGGTAGGTGCAGAAGTTCACGTCAGCATAGAAAACCAGGTCTCGGGCCGCGTAGTAGGGGCACATGTGGCGGGAAGTCCCTTCCAGCACGAGATCCTCCATATCCCATATCTGGCCACGTTGATGTGCGATCGGCCCCATGATGGCGCTACAGGAGAGCTCGTCGTACTTGTCCACCATCTCGCAGAGCCCCATCGACACAAGTTTGTCACAAACCTCGCCCAGGTTGTTGCCCTGCACAGGCAGCGTGTGGTTCGCCTTGGACTCCATCACCTTGGGGTGGATGCAGTAGCGCTCCCGGCTGCCAAGGATGTTCATGCGAATACCACTTGTTGCACCATGCAACCGACGCAACTCGCGCACTGCCTGCCGCAGCTGCGCGTGGGTGCGCGTGACGTAGTACACTGTGCAGGGCGGTGGAAGGAAGCGACGGCGCAGCTCTTGCGAACCGGTTACATCCAGCTCCGCACGGATCTTCCGCTGTGGGTTGACCCGAAAGTGTTTGAAGAACGATGAGGGCACCGACCAGCCGCCGGAGCACTCGTCGTCGGTGTCCGTCTTATCGGCATCGATGTCGCCACTCACAGCTGGCGCAGGACGTGCAACACAGCGCAGCCGTGGAGCTTTCTGATCCCCACGTCCCTTCCGGGGTGGATTTCGCTTCTCCCCTGGAGGCCGTCGTTGTTGCCACGGCGGCCGCCGCTGACGCAGATACGCTTCAAGCTCTTGGGGGCTCTTGCGCTTTAGTTCCTGCTGGTACCGCAGAACGCTGGATAGCAGTGCCATAGTCTTACCACAGCCTGTTGGTACCTCCGTGACAGCCACCGGCACGGCGTGCGGGGTAGCGGAGTGGAGAACGTTTGCGATGGTGTGCATCATCTCCTGTTGCACAGGGTATGGCATAAACGGCAGTTCCAACGTGGCAGAATTCGCAGGAGGGAAAATCGACGACGGTGACAAGGCAGCAGCAGCGGAAAAGGGGGTCAAAGATGTTGGCAAGGGAGAAGCACTGGTCCCATCTGGAATGGTCGGCGCCGGTACAGCTGGTAAGTTATATCGCTGCACATCTGCCGAAGCCACCGAAGCTGTCTTCGAGAGGGGCGAGTCGGTGTTCATACTCACTGTCGCAGTCGCTTGCGGCTTTGGTAGTCGCATTCGATGGTAGTGCTTGCGCGAGCAGGCGTGGACTGCGGCACTGCCAGCACAGGTCAGGTGACTCAAGCGAGCCTGGTTCACTGGTGTAGCCTCGGAGTGAGTTGAAGTGTCCGTGCTCTGCGTAATGTTGGCGGTGCTGGTAAAGCTCCTGGAGGCTCCTGCAGCGAGCACCACCGCAGGTGATAGCGAATTGTCAGGGGAAACTTGGACTGTTTCGCTAAATTCTTCGGCCCCCGTCGCGAGCGGTACCGAGCTGTGCATGGGAGCTCCAGAAGGACGCTGGCCCGTTTGCTGAGGTTTCCGCTCACCTTCGTACTTCTGATACAGGAGAATATCCTTGAGGAGATGTGACATTTACGCGAGCGTGTCGGTGTGTGTGTGTGTCTATCCGTCATGAGCTCGATCGTCGCAGTGGGTCATGAGGCTGATCTGCCCATGCCCTCCCCCTTCTCTCTCGCTCCTCCACAGCCCCCGGCCTTCCCACTGCTTCGCTGATCTGCGGCGTTCGGTGTGGTGGAGAGAGAGAAGCGCGCAACGGAATAGGGGCAGGGAAGCGTAGAGATGTTTGTGCAAATACGTGGAAGAGATGGATAAAAGCTTCGCACTGAAGACACCTACGGCAACGGGAGAAGCACACACACACGCATGCTTCGCGGCACAACTTTCGCCAGGCAAACCCAGTGTTCCCTTCGCTCTCTCCCGTTATCCGCGCGCTTCGCCTCCGATTCCGGCCTCTGACGTGGTGAGTCGCGCGCGCCGGATGATCAAAGATGGTAATGGTGGCAAATAGAGGAGGGCGGGGACATCGTAATGCACAGAGAACAAATATGACACGGGTGAAGAATGATGGATACAGAGGAGACGCCTTGGAAGAGGAGTACTGAAAGGCACAAGAGTCGACAAGGGAGGGCTGGCGTGGCCGTCACTGTCGCAAGCGTGCGAGAGTAAGGCACATGCACAATCAAGTGAAGGTCGATTGCGACAGACAGGCAGGCACTCGTGCACACAGCCACGAGGATGCAAATCCAACGAGAGCGAAGCTGGCACTGTTAGGTGCGTCTACAAAGTGAAGCACAGCACACACACACACACACACAGTACTCGACGAGAGAAGTTAAGGGGAGAACATACCGAGAGGGACTCAAAGGCGTAAGGGACGGCAGGATGCAACTTTCCGGTCTCCAGACACGTGCCCTTCTCATTTTCCTCTCTGTGCCTCTCTCTCTCTCTGCATGGGTGCCATCAGTGTACACTTACAAGAGAGTGTGCAGATAAACGTTACTTGTCTCTGTGCACGCACGCATAATTGCCTTACTGTTGTGGCCTCCCTTCTCAGGGGGGGAGGAAGCTGGTACCGCTGATGTATCTGTTTTGCTCGCTCCACTCTGCTGAGAGAGCCTCCCCCTGCACACCTTGCAACACAAGGATCGCACTAGTACCACTTCGTGCGTTGCGCCCAAGAGCCGCCGCTTCCCGGCTCGTAAAGGGAACTTCGCTGCTGCTCAACTCCATTTGCGAGAGCCATGGGAGAGGTATACTCGGGGGGCTGAGAATGTGAATCACTCGCCCAGATAGACGAGGCGTTCAGGCCGCTGGGGTTCGTTCGATTTGCAAAGTGCTTCAAGTCGGCGTTGGCAGTACTTTGGTCACGCTGCCACGAGGCAGCGCTCGGCGAGGGACCGTGTGTGCCACTTTGGTACACGATTGGCAGATCAACGTCGCCGTCGTGAAAGTTTGTATCCCCTGGCAAGTGCGGGTGAGGTGTAGGGCACGTCAGAGATGGGTAAGGGTCGAGCGGAGATGGACTTCCGCGCATCGTCGCCTCGGCACCAGCTTGTTTGGGGAACAATTCCATCTGCAGCGCCAGCTTCCGACGCGACAACTCCCGCGCCAGCATCGCTGACTGATCCACCTCGCCAGCAGACAAGGCGAGCTGCATTAAACTGATGAGCTCCTTGGTAGAAAGTTGCCGTACATCAGCCGCACTCACGTTACCCTGCCATCGTGCGTAGAGCTGTGGTGCGAAAAAACGGAGCAGGCGGCCAGTCCATGTGGTAGGGCCGCGGTGGTAAACGGAGTGGAACTTAGAGTGCTGCGGCACTGTACCCTCCTGCGGCGCGGCCTTCCACGAGGAGGATAGAAAAACCTTCAGTGGCGGCTTAGACACGGATGTCCCTCGCTGCTGCAGCCCGCCTTGTTGGGCTGTGCAGGGAGGGTGGTACTTCATGGTGTGTGTGGCCAACGTAGCGATGTACGAAGTATCTGTATTGCTCCACAGTAGTGGGTCGTACGCCGGGGCATCATCCTTGGGCTTGCGATACTGCCGTGCAGGTGTGCTCCTCGGTACTGGCGACGCCGCTTCGCCACGCTCCCATTCCTGAAGTGATCTCCCATTGTACTTGGGAGCGTACACGTCCTCCATCGTGTGCTCCCAGCGAACAAAAAAAGAAGGGAAAGGAGCAGCGGTAGCAGCAGAGAAATGGGGCAGCACTCTCTGCACGCACGCATGCACACACACACACACACAGACACAGACGAGACTAGACAAGCAAGGAGAGGAGACACACACGGAGTGGGTGACGCAAGGAAGCGGGTTGCTGCGCGCCACACAAGAAAAAGTGAAAATTCGTATGTGATGGGTATTTACCACGAAACCAAATGAGTGCGCACACACACACACACACACACACATGTACATGTGTATAGCGGTGGTGAAAGCAATGGAAAGGGGGAGAGATGGCGTGGAGATGATGGGATAGGGAGCGTGTCCGAATTAGTCATAGGCAGAGAGAGAGAGAGAGAGCAGTCGCAGCGACAGGCTAGCGTACCCCTACGTCAAAGCAATAACGGGGTCGCTGTGCAGCGTTGCTGTCGTGGGGTCGTGCCAGTGTTGCACCACACACACACACACACACATGCGCATGCGGATGTGGAGAGCGGGAGTGAGAGAACAGCCATGGGACGAAAACGCCGATAAAGGTGTCGCTCGCTGGTCACCTTGATTCGCTAACGTGGTTGGCGGGGTCCACACGCACCTCACCAGCGCACACCTCTCCGTGAACGGCTCTGAGAAAGCGATGCAATGATGGACATCAACAGAAAATTCGAGCTCGACGCTCTCTAGGCTAGCAACGGAAAACGGCAACATTTAATAGGTGCGAGGCTTCCGCACTACACCCGGCGCGTGATCGTGGCGACACGTGTCACTCGTGTACTTGCCCACCCCACACCAGGCTACCAGGTGAAGTTCCATGAATTCTTGTTCAGCGACTGGAAAGATGGCAGAGACTTGGTCGACCCCCTGCCGCCGGTGCGATGCGACGTGGGTGTTGTCGACCGTTGCATGCGCGGCACCATCCGCGGTGACCCAGCGTAGCGCCGCTTGCGCCGCATCACTTTCGCGTAGATCCGCTTCGCGGATGCATTGGGAGGTAGAGGTACAATGTGGCCAGCATAGGTGTCCACCTCGCCCTCCTTCAGCTGCTTGGCGAGTGAGCTGTCGAACAAGAGCCGCTTCATATCCTCCACTTCCCGCTCGCGACGCTCGGAGTTGCGCAGGAGGTGCTGACTACCCCAGCGGTGCGCCTTGCGGAACGGATCCTGTGACTCCGGGATGAACAGTGGCCCTTGGTGGTCCCATACCTTCGTCTCTGACCCGCTGGCTACGTCCACTCGCACCTCGTCATTCGCAAAGCCCACACCATCCTCAAAGCCCTCGTAGATGTCCTGCAGCGTTGTAACGTAGCCAGGGTCCACGTCGCCCAGGCCGTCCCACAGAGCCTCTGGTAGCGGCAGCACTGTCACCGTCTCTGAGCCGAGGCATCGAACCGACTTCATCAGCTCGGAGAGAGCGACGTTCGCGTAGCAGCCTCGCTCCAGCGCAAAGCGCAACGTTAACACGCACGCGGCTTCGTCGTACTCGTACGACAGGTCCAGCGGCTTTCGAATGATTGGTCGTGGTGGCTCGCGAAAGTCCTTTAGGCCACTCCTGGAGTGCTGCGCCATCCAGTCAAGGCCGTACTTGTCGCATATCTGCTTGTAGTAGGCGCCTACAATGTTCTGTGGTAGTGCAATACCGTCGAAGGAGAAGCCTGGGTGCACAACGTCCTCAATGGCGTAGCGATGCCGATTCTCTGCGGTGACGCGGTCACCAAAGGTGTGAAACCAGTCCCGGCGATCCTCGACACTGGTGGCCATCCGCCGAGTGGCCGCAGGGGCCACCATGTCACCGTCCAGCACTCGGGCGCCACCCAGGTGGTGCAGGCGGAGGGTCAGCGCTTGGTTCCAGAGAAAGCTCGACAGCCGCTGAGCTGTCAGCCTACGGCTCTGCAGATGTAAATCAAAGTAGGCTTCACGCAACTGTCTGCAGATGAGCTCCTCCACTTTGTTGAAAGGTTGGCCGTCGGCGTGCGTAAGGACAGCGCTCAGCGGTGGGCAGGACAAAAAAGGCGCTACGTCGAGGTCAGTCGGCTCGACCGCGATCTGCCGTAGGCGACGCACGACGCGCCGGCGGTACTCGTCCTGGGTTGGGTGCGGATACTTCCTTGGTCGCTGCAGTAACTCCCGCAACGAGCGGTCCTTGCCCGTGTAGTTCAGAAAGAGGAAAGCAAAGGCCAGCCAGTTGTGGCGCAACAGGGCAAACGCCGCGTCTTGCCTGCCACCAAACCACGAAAACCGCTGGCAGCCGTAGTAGTTTGGGAAGCCGTTCTCGACAAAGGCCGTAATGGCATCCGCCAGTACAGCGCGTGGGACCGAAACGTCGCGTAGCACAACGCGAAAGTGATTGCCGAACAGGTCACCTGGCATCAGAGGCCGCGTCTCGTAGGAGAAGTCCGACAACTTCATCTGCATACCTTTGCGCCGGAAGCGCCGGTTCGCCTCGAGGGCGGCCGCAGGCGAGACGTTCTCTAGTCGGACCCGCTGCACTGTGTCACCAATGTAATCCTTGATGCCCGCGACACTGATGCTGCGCGGGTGGATACGCAGGATCTGGGCGATCTGAGCCAGTGCATTGCCGTGGGCCACATGCTGCTTGTGAAGGGTACACTGAAGATAATGGCGCCGCTCTCCGTCCCTGCTGCGGTTGAGAGCATCCTTCTCGACTTTCTCGCAGGTGCCGGAGACGCACCGCGGCTGCTCTACCTCGCACGCGGACGTTTCTTCACCGGTGTTGTTGCCATCGTCGCTCAACGTGCTGGTGCACCCACACGACGCAGAATCCTGCGACGCACCACTGCTTGGCACAACGTCTGCATCAGCTTCGCCGGCCGTGAATCGAGGCGCACTCGAAGACGGCAATCGTGGCCAATGATGCCTCTCTTCACGTCGAAGCGCCTCAACGGACGCCTGCCGATCCTTCTCCGCCACAGCCTCTTCCCGCAGCTGCTGGACCCGCGCACACACATCGACCTCAAAAAACGACGTCTCCGTCGCATTGGCCTGCAAAGCTTTCGCGTCTGCATCGGGGGTCTCCTCGCGATGACAGCCCACGGCCCCTGGGCTTTCGGTTCCACCCGCCACGTCCACATGGCCATCCTGCTTGATGAGCAATGACGGCAACGACGGTATGCTGAAATTAAAATCGCGCGATAGTGGACGGGCGTCACAGCGCCCAACATGTTTCACTGCTTGGCAGGCACCGTCCTTGTCCGCGGCCACAGGTGCCGTCTCTTCACGCACCCTCGATAATGAGTCGTCCTCTACCACCACCATCTCCGTCACGTGGAAGTCCTGCCACTGCTGTCGGAATAGCCCGCTAAACCCTTGCGTGTGTGGAGTGACGAAGCCACCCATGCCGAACCTACTGGCGACCGCCACCTCGTCCGTGAAAAGGGAGGGTGGGTGCTGAAGAAGCGCCTGCCATACCTCATCGTCAGCGTCTAGCACTTGTTGCAGTTGACGCTGGATGTGGCGATCGCGCTGCAGCCACCGCCGTGCACGCTCCTCCACAACGGCAAGCTGTGTAAAAGGCGCAATGCCGCTGGCTGCCGTGCCCACTGGCGAAGTGGCCAGGAAGCTGCGTGCTGGGGCCGAAGCTGCAGCAGGCGATGGCGCAGCTGCGGCAGACCTGTCCTGGTAGCCCGCTCCATCAGACTTCACCGGGTGCTGTTGTTGAAACGACGAAGACATTGCAACCGGCGCAGTGACGAGCGCCGCTCGTGTGGAAACAGCGTGCATGTGGAGGGCGCTGAGCTTCTGCCGTTTGGTTAGTCGTTGCTTCGGAACTGAGGATGATGGGGACCCTGGTGCTTTAGCTTCTGGCCTCAACAATGACGTGGGAGCAGCGGTAATGGGGCTGGCCCCTTTCAAAGAAGCTGCGGAGGTATCTCTGGCCGCCGTGCGCTGATAGCGACCTAGCAGGTACATGAGCGTATCAATCCTCTCCAGCCTCTCTCGGCTGGGCCACTCTCGCCACCATTCAACGCCCGACGTCGAGGCTGCTGTACGGCAGGCCTTTCGTGCGGTATTGACAACCGGAGTTTCACATGACGAATGTGTGCAGTGCACTCCGTTGTCGAATGCGGTTGATACAACATCGCCACTGTGCTGACGCCCACGCGTAGCGGAAGACGGTAAGATGCCGCTGCACTGTCGGTGAGTACGCAGGCAACGCATACGTAGTCGTTGGCCTCAGACACACGCTCTCTCTCTCTTCGATTGTGTCTAAGCAGTTTGTGTCCACAGTGTTGTGTGTGTGGATGTCTGTTGGTATCCTCCACTGTAGGAGTGGATACATACCAGCCCTGTTCTTTTTTTGTGTGTGCTCAAGGAACACCGGCTATGCGCGTTGCTGAGTGAGATACAGATGTTCACAGAAGAGTCGATGCACCAGAGCACGACGTCGACTCGAACACATGGGCTACGGCATGCAGAGTTAGCAGTAGGAAGGCAGAGCAAGGAAACGCCGAGCGAAGAGAGAAGGGAGTGGAGGAAAGAGAGGCAGCAGCTCTAGGAACAGCTAACATGAGAGCGAAGAGAACGGTGAAAGAAGGAGGAGAGACAAGGGTCAGCAGCTGCGTTCTTTCAAGTTGCATCCTTGTTCTGCATTCCTGGGATTCGGGTGCGCACAGTCCTCGAGACAGAGGAGCCAAAAACAGGAAGCGTACCGCACCTGGTGGTAGCACTACAACGCCTCTACCTCTTCCTGGAAGAGCACACGACCAACACGCATTAAAGGAGTGTGCCTCGGCACGCACGAGAGGCGCTGGTTGTTGCTGTAGTCGGTGTCATCGCTTATGTTTCCTTTGTTTCTCACTCTCGCTAGAGTTCATGTTGTCGACCCAAGTGGGACTTTCCTGGTGGCCCAGCCATCGTACAGGTGAACGATTTAGTAGTCGTTGCGCGAGACACATATGGAGGCTTCGGATCTCGCCATCGTCTCTTTGCGTGTGTCTCCAGATGAGTCAGGGTGCACTACTCTGCGTCGGGGGGGGGAGGGGGGGGGGGCAAGTGGTCACGCCTGCATTACGTCAACGTCACCGCCCACGTCCCTTTTGTAGAAGTACGACAACGGAAAAGAGGCAAAGCCTTCCGGCAGGCCGCGATTCAGTTAACAAGGAACGCCCATTCGCGACCTCCGTAGCATTGCTTGCATCGCACGGAGAATGCCTCCCTCCCTCTCCCCCTTTCCTCCTACCCTCCACACACACGACAGAAAATACCAAAAAAAAAGTAAGAAAACGCGGAATCACGGCAAGCTGCACTGAAGCGCTGTCTATCAGCGGTGCGTCGACGACAGTGTCGCGTATGGCGATGCGTGAGGGTTGGCACGTAGTCGACTGCCACGAGCACCTCCGTTGTTGCTGCCTCTGGAACGGCTCACAGTGCCACTGCTACTCATGCCGCCAGTACTCGACACCGGGCGCGTCGAGGACGATGACGGGACCAGCTGACCGCCAGTGTGACCTCCTGTTGTCCCTGCAACAACGGGAGAGATAGATAGACGCATCGCAGGGTAGTTCTGCACCGCGGACGCCCTGCGCTGCTGCGCCTCGCTCCCAAAGCGGTGTTGCCGCTCCACGTAGTTGACAATGTCAACGTCGACATGATTCTCGCTCATGGCCTCCTTCACATAGAAGGGCATGGTGGCCCAGAGAGAAATGTCGCCCGAGTGTGGCGATGCAAGAGCGGTGGAGTAGCTGTCAGCACTGCTCACCGCCACGGCCCCGGTGCCACCCATCGCCGCTGCCCTCACGCTGTTGTCACTCCCCGCTGCGCTGACCGTGGTTGTGGCTGCACCTCGTGAGATAGGCTGTGACTTTGAGCCAAAAATAGGCACCTCCACAACCTCCTCGGCGAGCACATGAGACGGTCCGCTGTATCGCATTGGCGCTAGACCGCCCTCACGCTCGTACACGTGGTGCTCTGCACAGTAATCGAACCACCGGACTAGGGATTGAACATCCTCAGGCACGTTGTCCGGAGACGCGAACTTCCTTGGCAGCTCCGAGCACCGATGCCGTGAGACGTCGAGAAGGCTCACGAGGTGAAAGCAGCGTTGACAGCCAACGTACCGAATCGAACCGATGACGCGCCACGCCCACCGCTCCAGCTCTGCTGTAAACGGTGGCGCGGCCCCATCCGCCAACGTCAATGCAGAGACTTCATTCCCCTTCAGCGCCGGTGGTGCCTCGAGAATAACGGGAGTTGTGTACTGTGCTGCCGCATGGGTGGTGAAGACTTCACCACGTGGACCAATGCACCATCCTCGGCCCGTGGTAAATGCCTGCTGCGCTTTCCCTCTGCCATGGCGTGTGGACTCCAATTGTGCTGGACACTTGGGGCCAGACAACTGAGAGGTGCGGCCGAGTCGCTTAAGTTCACCTTCATCAAACAAGGTTGCGCAAAGGCGGCACCAGCGCAAGCCACAGGTGGGAGGAAGAGTCAGAGGACAGCCATGTGCCACTGACAGCCCGGTTGGGGTCCATGTGCCTCCCTTGAGGTTGCTGCTGACCGTCGCCGCCGCCGTGGTTGGCGAAGGCATTTCGGGGCCATCAGCCACCCCCACTTTGTGGCACACATAGTGCTGCAGCAGCGATGCGACAAACGCGCGGTTTGGGTGATTCGAGCTCTGCTCCTCATGCAGGCGGAGCAATGCGGCCGCAAGGTCAACGTCACGCACCATGTGGCTCAGCCGCAGAACCAGGTGTGTCGGCAAGTTCGTCAAGTCAAAGCTGGATGGCACAAGCTCCTTCAAGTGTGCACTGAGGTACATGAGCGCGTTGTCCGAAAGCTCCTGCATCTGCAGAAAACTCGACGACAGGCAAATACTTACAACGTTGTTATTGGTGATTTGCGGTGATTTTCCGCTAATCCAGTTCATCAGCCACTGAAAGGTGGCATGGTCGCACCGCGCCCGCAGGGTGAAGGTTGTCGCCGATAAGGATGGTGATTCGGCCAGTGACGACATTTTGGTCGCATTCATTTGACGTTGGATAAGAGGCTCGAAGTAGCGCATGTGTGTGCGGAGTGGGACCAGGGCGCACAAAAATACGCGCTCCTGATAAGTCACAGGATCCTGCACTGTAATCTCGACCATTGCTGGAGACGCTAAAGAGGGCATTTGCAGAAACGTGATATTGGAGATGTGTATAAATGTATTTGGGGGGGTGCAGGCTGCCGTGGAAAGGCGGAACCCCGTTGTTGCGTATCGCTCCTCTCCTCACGTTGTGCAGCGTTGCGCGCGCCACTGTAGCAGGAAAAGAAATCCGCTGATGTGAGTGCCTGTGCACCTGCCGAATAACAACACTGCGCGACCTCTAATATGGCGGTGCATAAGTGTGATAGTTCCAGCAGAAAGAAGAGGTGCATAAAGAACGGAAAACGGGGAAGCATGCATGACCAGTAAAGCGCAGAGAAGAGGGGAGATGGCGAGTCGTGGGGGAGGGACTCGTGCAGGGATGCACTGGTAACAGTGTCGATGAAGCCGTACATAAGCTTAACCTCAGTTACACTGCGGAGGACGAAGGGGGAGGGGGTATGGCAAATGTGCACGATGCCTATTGCTGCAGCGCAACACGGTCTTGGGCAGTGTATTGCTTCCGGAAATCCCTTTGAGGAAAAGTTGAGGTCTACATGCCGTTGCGCGATGGGGGAACGTAAGAGGAGCATACACGCACGCACACACGCACACACAGACCAAACGAGGAAGCGAACAGCCCAAAAGTAGCCAAGCATGCACGCACGGCAATCGAAGAACTCTTCCAACCCCCCGCTCTCACCCACTCGCATTGCGGTGAGTGCGAAGATACGTCTCTCTCTTTCCATCCCTCAGTGAGACAATCATTACTGCCCCATCATCGAAGAGCTCGAGTTGCCGCTCAAGACTTGAGATGATGGAGGTACAAAGGTTTGTTGAGGGCTTTGCCTCTGCGGCCGGCGTACTCTGGATGCGGAAGCATGCTGAAGTCTCCAAGAGTTACAATAGAGTCTGTGTGGGCTACGCACAGGTCAGCGTTGTTAGCGGCTGGAGTTCTCGGCTCTGTTCTCGTGTTAGCGGTTCCACTGCCTGGAAGCGTTGCGCAGTCAACGTAGTAAGTTGTGAAACGTCCTCGTGCGTAGCTGGCGGTGATAGCTGCTGCTTCATCCGCCGCCGTCGCACCCGCCGGAGGACGCTCTTGGGCGAGACTATTACTGAACAGCATGTTCTTCTTGGTTTTGTGTTTCGTGCTGTTCTGTTAAAACGTTAGTCCGAGTGCACCGGTGTGCAGGCGTTCCTGTGTGTGTGTGTGTGTGGGGGGGGGGGGTGACAGCGACGATGAAAGCAGCAGAGATTGGGATATGGCACAATGCCTCCGCCCGCCACCTCACCCCACCTTCTTTGGCACAACGGAAAGCACCGAAGAAGAGCACCAAAAATATCAGAGGGCCCTTTAGCGGACCACTGCACACGAGGAAAGAGAGATTACCCAAGAGAAGAAGAGAGAGAAACAAGATGGGTGGTCCTGTCAGAAAGAGGCTCAGACAAGCACCAAAGGCCATACACACACACACACACACATGCACGCATACCAGCACATGCGTGTGCCGATACAGCAACGCAGACGGGTGGCAAGTGTAAAAGAGGTGCGTGGGAGTGGTGGATACCATCAACGCCACAACGGGCGTGCGTGTAGGAACCAAAGAGAGGCGCACCACTGTACGAGCGGCACGCGCAAGAGACGCTGACGCCCATGCCCGCCTCCAGCGATACACACTACCCACTCACGGCCTTCTTTTTCACGGAGAGAGCCGAGAGACGATCGCTGATTCAGGTCCTACCTTGGGGTTGTTGCCGACTTTTCCATTTTCTTTCCGTTTTTTTTTTTTTTGGTGGGGTCATCCATGTTTGTGCGTACCTCTCTCTCTCTATAGAGAGAGAGAGAGACATATATATATATATATATGTATATATATATATATATAGATAGATAGATAGATGTTTAGAGAGAGGAGATAAATATACATGTGCGTGTGTGCGTGCGTGTGCGCGTGCGTGTGTGCGTGCGTGTGTGTATGCATTCGTTCACAAGTAGTCGCTTGCGTTTTTTTCTCAAAGCGGTGTGAGTTAGTGCAGACGCCAGAGAAGTGAAGCGACAGAGAAAGGGCGCATACGTGAAGAAATCTGCGTCGCAGGTACGCATGTGTTCGCCAGCACGTCTGTAGTCAAAGCAAGGTGAAAAAAAAAAAACAGAAATAAATAGAGGAGTTCGTGAAACCGTCGAGTGGGCTCCGAAAGGCAACCAACCAACCCAAATATATATATATATATACGTGAATGAAAGAAGGAGAGACGGTGATACACGTGGAGTGGTGTAAAAGAATAGAAGAGGGCACTAGCAAACACTGTCCACGTAGCCGGCCTGTAGATGCGAACGTCGTCTAGGTATGGTACAACAAATCGAGAACCAACACACGGAAATAGGCACGTCGGGAGAGGGGGAACAACGGGAAAGAACGAAAAAGGAGCTCGCATCGCATCAAAGCTGCGTCATCCATTAGAGCAGTGTGCTAGGAGGTATCGATCGACAAGTTGGCATGGGAGGGGGGTGAGGGAAGAAATAGAGGGGTGATGGGAAAAAAAGTGTCGAGAAGGAAGGAAGCTCGCGCAACGGATACGGTATGAAAAAGAGGAGACATGGCCTGCACCGCTGCCCTCTTTCCCTGTCTCTCGGCAGAACTGCAGATAGACATGCATGAATGTGCATCGGCAACGCGACAAGTAAAAAAAAAAAAGCAGTGGTGGTGGTAAACACCGAGCAGGTCAGCCTGCCATGCTCGGCCAAGCGAACCAGAGACGCCAAGAAACAAATAGATCACAAGAGAAAATCTAAGTGGAACCTGGGGAAAGGGAACAGGGAGGAGAGAGGGAGAGAGAAAAACAAAAGGAAGCGTGCAGCTTGCAACGAATAAGACGCACGTACAAATACACGTCACCGGTCACTGCACGTCATCGCTGCTCGACACTTGCATTTTGTTTTCTTGCTGTTCGTCTCAAAGAACAAAATGGCGCGCCAGCGGTCATGAGAAGGGAAAAAAAAGGGAGCAGCAGCAGCAGAACAACAGAGAAGAGAGGTAACGACGACCCAATGGCACCTCTCTCCCCGTGGCTCCAACAAAAACGTACACGTTCTCACACACATTACCACAACGGTACCAACCAAGTCACGCCTACACACACCTACACGCACACGCACACACCTGCCTACATATATATGTATATATCTATATATATGTATACGTACGCTGTGTGTGTGTGTGTGTGTGTGTAGGTGTGCGAGACACAGCGCACATGCCGTGCTTGACACCTCAAAAGAACATCAAAGAGAGGCAGCAAAGAAAGCCAAGAAACGCTGCTACAGCATCGAACGCGCATAGTGCATGTGACGGAAGAGAGGGGAGAATATGAAAGCACGGAAAAGCAAAGAAGCTAGATGATGCGCGCGCATGTGTGAGTGTGTAATGGAAGAGCAAAGCTTTTGTGTCTGGAGAGACATCACAGCGAGGGGAACAAGAAGGGAGCGACGCACACGCACACATCCATTGCAGCATTAGAGGGGAACGAAAAAGGCAAGAAAGAGAGTTGAATCGAGCCAAACAAGATGAAAATGTTGACACACAAATAGATAGAGAGAGACAGCGGTTAGAGAGGCCCTTCCGCTATTTCGTTGTGTTCTGTGAGATGAGGGAACGGTTGAAGGGGGTAGCTGGAGACACTTTGCATCCCATCTCGGGAGGGGGGAGGGGGGAAGAAGGAGTTCATGTGCCAAGTCCAGTAAGCAGACGACGCGGAAGCACGCACGTGCGTACACGCAGACACAGCGAAGCAGGGCTGGTCGGTGAAACAAACAAAAACAGAAGCACTGCAGAGAGAACAAGCAAGGCACTAAAAACAGAAGCCAAGAGCGCCCACACAACATTCGCGGTGTTACCGGCCTTGTTGGCCTCTCAAGCGCCACGAGAGGTGTAACGCATCCTCCTTCCTGCCGCCGGCACTCGTCCTCGTGACGGACCATACACATTCACATATGCACCGCCACACCCCATGAATGAGGCCACACCGTCACACAAGAGAAGCGTACAAAGACGCTCATCCAAAGTGTACCGGCGTGCACACACACGCACGCCCGTACATCTGTGTGCACCTCCTGCGGGGGTTCTTCTCTGCTGTTTCGCGGTCACAAGAGCAGACGCCTAGTGGGAAAGATATATATTTTTTTTCAAGATAGTATAGAAGAAAGCGAGCAGGCCGGCAACGGCAGCGGCAGTCGCGGGGTGCGTATGCGCACACAAAACAGCGCGAGTCACAGTCACGAGCACAAAGGATGAGGGATGGGCAGTGGTAATCAGATTTGATAAATTGAGTGCCGCCTGGTGCATGAAAAGTGTGTCTCACTTCCCTCCTCTCGGCACTTGAATTTTTTTTCGTGTTTTCCTCTTTCTCCCCACTCTGCATACCGCGTCTCGTACACCGACTCACCCCGTCCCTCCCTCCCTCCCTCTCGAAGGCACGATGCAAGCAAGGGGGCTCGACACGCTACATGAAAGACCTCCACCAGGAAGCTGCAACCACGACAACATGTTACGGAGTCTTCATGGCGGGTCACACCGCTCCTCCTTAACACTCATCGCCCGCATTGCAGCCGCAAAAGAAGTGTCCCCTTGCCTCTTCTGCCACTCCCCCCCCCCCCGCCCCGCCCCCGCTGTCGCGCAGCCCTGGAAACAATGAGGTGGATAACGCATGGCCACGACGGTGCTGTGAGTGGTCGTGAAGCTTCATGAGTACCAGGGGGTGGGGAAGTAGAAGCCAGGGAGTGGAGGCCGTAAACACTCAAAGAACAGCGCCCCTCATGAAGAAGAATCGCAGGGACGGGCTTCGGCGAGGCGAAGACGCGTGCGTGCACACACGGGGAAAGAGGGGCACACACGCCGTAGACACGGCGAGGAAGGGAGGGGCTCAGATCAACACGGCAAAGCTACCGACAACACAGAAAAGAGGAAGGCACTGCATCCGAGGGAGGGGTGAAGAAAATGCACACAAGCACAGAGGGAAGGAGAGCATGAAGGGAAACAGCGCATGCAATGAAAACAACGGCACGCGCAGCCGTGCACCGGCACCAACAGAACGGAAAAAGATGAGTCGTCACCATCCTCAAACGAAAGAAAAAGCAGCCGCATTTTAAAAAAAGAAACCGAAAGCGCACTAGTAAACAAATCGAGCGCCACCACAGAAGCGGCAGTAGTTCACCTCACCTTGTGGCAGCAGTACACAACACCGACAGAAGAAATAAAAAATGGAGAGAGAAGGGTGACAAAGAGAATATCGAGAGCCCACAAAAGGTTGGCAAGTGTGTGTGTGCGTGTGTGTGTGTGTGTGGAAAGAGGCGGAAGCGCAGCGCACATTCATGAAGACGCAAAGCGTTTTGTTCTTTCTTGCTCCGTCTCGCGTGGGCTTTCACGTCCATAGAGAAACAGAACGAGAGAGACCCGAGCAACCACCACACCAATATGCAACAGCGCGCACATAGTAGGAGATGCACTTCTCTGCCTTTCACATGTCAAGGGTGCAGGGAGGAAGCCGAGCCAGAAGACAATGCGGAGAGGAAGGCTGAGTTCAAGTCATAGTGGTAGCATTCTTCACGCCTCCGTAATGGGCAGCCACACACACCTGAGCCTTGTACACAGAATTCCACCTCCTCTCTCTCTTCCTCGCAGCGTTGTTTCCCATCTCTGCTCTGTTGTCCAGATCTTTACATCGATGCGCTACTCTTGTCGCTATGCTGGCCAAGCGACGCCGCGCCAGTCCCAACGGTACTTGCCAGAGCCGATGGAGCTCTTCGCGCTGTTCACCAGTTCGCCTTGACAAGGCGTGTGTTCGGCGCTTTTGTGGCCTGAGCGCCCCACTACTGTCGCCTCACCGCCAGGGCACGGCGCGGCGGCCATAAGGATGGTCGCCACAGTCGGCGTGCCCGCAGACACTTCTGCAGGACAGGCGTCACCAAAGCCCGTGCACACTGGATCAGCATTAGAGTGCAGCACCGGAGTGTGCTGTAACGCGTGCCAACTGCCAACGTCGCCCCTATCCGTATCCGACCGCAGCGGATGCAGCGATGACTTTCCATACCAAGTCGATCCGTTCGTGCAGAAACTAGACCCCCGCAGCTCCGATCTCGGCAGCGACGATGAACAAGTCGACGAAGCCGGCGGACACGGCTCAGTGTACCGGGTAGAGTGTACAATGGAGGAGTGACGAGCGTGTGCCGATGATGCAGAACCGCTCGCAAATGTAATAGAGGCGCCATGCATAGAGGAGACCTGTGCCACGCTGGTCGTACTCCACTTGGTTGACGTTACTGCCTGCTGAGGTGTGCCAACAACGTTGCCGGTGGCATGGCCAGGTTTGACGGTCATAGCAGCAGAGCGCTTCTGTGGCAGTCGTCGAACATCAATGGGTCCCGTTGCGCCGTTCGGCACACAAAAGTGGGGAGGACGCTCTCCCCCAGTATGCAGCAGGTACCTTCTTTGCTCGACAGACGTCGGTGAGTGCCCGCCCTGCCGAAGAGAGCCATCCTCACTGCTGGATTCCCACCTGCCTGGGATGCGCACCGGTAAAGACCCGCGCGGTTGCATCACCAAAGAGACCTTTGCATTCCTGCTGCTCTCAGCAGACGCCGCCGAAGTCGTGCCAACGACGCTTGGCTGTGTACTCATGAATGGTACGCTTGGTACGTCGAGCGGTCTGTAGAGGTCGTCTGCGATATCGTTCATTGGACTGGGTCGGAGAGGGGTGCTGACGACGGTAGAAGAACAGCTTCGCGTCGCGCGCACACTGCGGCGCTGCCTCACAACCACGTTTACAGTGGGTGCATCAGCGTTATCAGCCGGGGCTTGCTCGGGAATACCAATCCAACACGTCGTTGTGGCAGCAGCCGGAGACCTGTGCTGCGAACGCTGACGGTAAGTGAAGCCGGTAGAGCTGTTGTAGCTGTCCATACTTGCCGACACGAAACTCACCCCCGTGTGCGAGTTTGGCGTTCCTACAGTGCTCGATGAATGCGTCCACAAGACCATCGAGGCTCCGGGTGCGACAGGAATGGCGAGCTGTGAGCACCGCTGAGCAGGCAGAGACCTCCCGAGTGAAGCATCTTCACGAGGGGTGCCAGAAACGTTGTGTCCCTTTTTGAGATGGCCAACTGCGACAGGCGACGTGGATGAGGAGGGTCTGGGTGGCTGGTCGCCGGTACGGCTCCGCTTTGGCTTGGCACTCTTATCTTTGTGATTGTCATTCTCCGTGGGCAACGTTGGCGACAAGATCGCATTCGCCTGCACTGAAGTCGACACAAAACCAGTGTGTGCGCTGTATAACTCCATCGAGGATTGGCCGGACCCCTTGCAGGGCCTGCCGTCACTGCCACCACTCTCGTCGGGCCTGTCCGACGCACCAGCCGGGTTCGATGGCAAGTTACCCTCATAGGAACTATGTAACCCACTGGAGGCGGCGATGGCGGCAGCAGTCATCGACAGTGACTGGCCTCCCGCTACGGCGCTGTCGTCCATGACGGCTGTCGCGCTGCCAGACTCCGTCTCTGTCGCAGAGCTTGCATCCTTGCTCGAGTGCAATCGCTTGATGTGGTTGCGGTACACCTGCTCCACATCCGCCCCTGACTGGATCCACTTCTTCAGAAACTCCGGCGTGGTGCCGTAAAACACAACTTGCCCCGCACACAGCTCCCGCCAGATTAAGAGACCCGTCCGAAGCCCCTCCGGCACGCCGGTCTTGCCGCTTAGAAGCCAATGCGAGTCTGTCGGTGGTGCCCGTCGAGATACCTGGCACGCTTGCCGGCAGAGTGACAAGAGAATGTCCTCGGCAAACTCGTTCAGCGAGACGCACCAGAAGGCGTCTGGTGCAGGTGTCGTGGAAGCGGAAGACGCAGATGTGACGTACCGCAGCACCGTCCCTGCTGTCACCTTTGTCCACCCGTCTCCTTCGTGTTGGGTGCTGTGCGCCTCGATGTAGGTGTCGTTTGATGGGATCCAGACGTCCCCCACATTGGGGGTCACCTTCGGAGGCCGCGGCTCCCAGTCGGTCAACAAGAGCGTGCCATCAAGCGGACTCTCGGTGAGGTTCCGGTGAGAGAGCTCCTGCCGCAGCTTCGCCGCCTCGCCACCCACCAGCTGCTCAAAGTGGCCCCTGTAGAAACGAGATGCCCACAGCAAGACGCGGCCTATCGAATCTGCCGCCACATATCCACGCAGCTCATCCGCACGAATCACTGTCTGGATTTCATGCTTCAGCGACTGAGAGCCAAATTCCGCAGCATCACCGGCGGGGCGCGTTGTGATGGCTCCAGCTCTAGAGTTGGCGTCCATCTTCGTTATTCGAGAATTGTTTGGGGCACAGTACTGCTTCAAGTTCACGTTGCTGTTCGTGGGTACCGCGCGTATGTCACCGCAGGAGTCCTCCTCGTTGCTAGTGCAGCGAGACGACGGCGACGTCGCCATCGCTGACGTGGATATCCGCGTCGCACAAGAGACCGGCACAGGCGCCTTACTCTTCTCGTTTACCTCGTGGGTCGCCCACGTAGAGTTCTGGTCCATGCGCGCGCGCAGCTCACGCAGGTAGCACAGTGCCGGAACATCGGCACGGTGCATAACAATTTCAATTGGACGGCGAAGCACTGTCTCCTTGGCGACATCCGCAGTGGCGGAGGTAGCCATGGTGCCCAGACCTTCCAGATATGTCTTTAGCCCATCTCGCCGGTCTGACCTAGTCATATGCCGTGGCAAGTGGTGCTTCCCCTCAACGCCATCACTGCCGTCCTCGTCGGTGATCGCATACGGATCGGCCGTGACTGAAAGATCGGCACTGTATGGGTCAACGTACGGGTCGGGGCAGGCGGCGACAGCACTACCAACACCGTCAGCAGCAGTGCGACGCAGCGCTGCGAGAGGGTCCGCCTCGCTCCCCGTGGCGTTTGCGTTGAAGACCGCTCGCGTCGTCGCACCTTGCAGCATTCGGCCGCTCATAAAAGAGGCCTCGTCGTGAGGTTGCAGAATACCGATGGCTTGCATCTGAGTTATGTATGTGTGTGCCGCGAGAAGAGTCACCTGCACGCGGTGATTGCCACCCGCGCTTTTCGACAGAAAAATAGTGAGGCACATGGGCAGCTTGGCAGCCTGACTGTGATGCATCGATGGTGGGCAAAAGCGCGTATCGCCGACAAAGCCAAAGATACGCACGCGCAGGTTGCAGTGAGGCAGCCTCACCGTATTCTCGATCGTCATACACCCATTCGACGTACTGGCACCACTGGCCTTGCCATGTCGATGACTTCTGCCGTGTCTGCCGTTCTTCTTACCTCCGCCAACGCTGCTACCTAGCAATGTTGTGTCGGTGGTTGACGTCCCTGCACCATCGGCCGCAGAGACAGCAGCAACGGTAGATGTGGTGGCGCTTGCCTCGTACAGAAAGGCAACGGCGCATGGAACTGGTGAGACTACTCGCCCTGCGCGACTCAGAGCGATCAGCTCGTTGTCCGTCTCTAGCAGCCGCTGCTCGCTGAGGCTCATGTACCAGTTGTAAATATCCTCGTCAGACCCGATCTGGTCTCGAACTACCGTGTGCTCCGTCGCCACGCTGCGGGCATCTCGATAGTAATAAGCTACGTTCGCTTCCCGCCGCACGTGCAGTAGCTGCTGGAAGATCGGAGAAGCAGAGCTGGGGAAGTAATCGGGGATAAGGGGGATCAGAATGATCTCCGGCTGCTGCGACGTCGCCGTCGGCACGTCAGTCAGGGACTCGATGTTATTGTTAGCGCTAGCAGACGCGGAGTGCCCTGCAACTGGTGCTGAGCTTCCCTGGAAGCGAGGGGCACGCACAATGTGTCGCACCAGCGTCTCTCTACTTGGTGCTCCTCCCATTTTCGTGCCGTCTGCGTGTACTCTGGCACTGCACACCCCCTCCACCTTTGAAGACTAGCTCGAAGCTTCTCTCGTTGTGTGTTGCTGGCTTCCCAAGGCCCACTAGGGCGCTAGATAGCAGCTTCGTTTACCCGCTGAGATGGTGGCGGGTATGTAGGTGGCCTGTATACAGACCAGCACCAGCCTCCGCCTCCGCCACTCTTTCACCTGTGGAAGAGAAGGAATAGGGGGGATGTCAGGTTGCTCTATAGCCCAGCCCTGCAGCAGCTCTGCGTCGCGCACCTTTCGATTCCGGATGTTACTCCTTTACTTTTGCCCGTGTTTCCTCCCTCTCCCTCTTTAGAGGACAACCGCACACGCCGGGGTGAGGAGTAGGGAGGCAGACGAAGGGGCACACACAAAGAAAGAGAGAGAGAGAGCTGTCTCCAATCGAAAACACACAGGCAGCAATGGGAGACAAAGAAGTGGTGTGTGGCGCCCGTCCCAATAGACAACAGGAAAGAGACGATGGAGAAAGATGTCGTCGTGCAGGCTGGTGGGTAGATAATGTTACAAAAAAGCAACTGAAGTGATCCCATCCGTGGGGGGAGAGTAGATGTGTATACATAGACGCAAGCACACACACACACACACACATACACACAGGCATATATATATATATATATATGCACGTGTATGTGTAGGAGCGTGGGGCATAGATGCACAGATGCGACCCATTCAGAGGGATGCGGTGCAGCGTGCGAGAGAGCAGCAGAGGAAAGGGGGAGGGAAGAAAGAGTGAGAGGCATAGAACGGCAATATATGGTGGAGGTAAAGTCGTGAAACAAAAAGCATGAGAGAAGCGGCGACAACAGCAACGCCAGATAAGCAAGGGAAAGCGAATGATAACCAGTTGCGATGAATGCTCGTCCATCCCTCTTCTCAACCACCGCAATAGGTGTATGGGAGCTTGCTTCCCACGCCACCTGCAACGGGGATAGGAACGGTGCGTGGGTAACAAATGAATGGGATAAGGGTGAGGAGACAATGCTTCTCACTCGTGAGACTGTGCGGGGGATCGGCGTCACAGCACATGCACAGCCCAAGCACCCACACTCATCTCGCAGGCTAGAAAGAGAGCAACTTGCGCGGTCTTAAACACTGCCCCGAAGAGTCTAGAAAGGTGCGCCCGTTGATGGCCACTCTGCAAATGTGGTAGAGCATCCGTGAGGTCGTCTGCTCCCTGTTCGATCGCTTTTGCGATTCCTTTGGGGGGAGGGTCCAGGGGCTGGGGGGGGGGGGAGATCGGGCGTACAGGCCACTCGTAAGCGCGCGTTGTTGTCACTGCTGCTTTGAAATGGAGCGCGAGAATCAGGCCCCAGGAGGAACCGGCGCAGATGAAAAACAATGAATGACGCCACGGAAAAGGGTGGTCATCCAAAAACGAAGCGAGACAAGCTGAGAGATGGAGGTGGAAGAGGCGTTGAGCCCAAGAAAGAAGACACGGCCCACCGGAGTCCCTAGGTGACGCGCAGGGAGTCGGAGAAACAGAGAGAAAGAAGCAGAGAAAAGGGGGCAAGCGCCGCTCTCCCAGTCCCTTCTCTCTCCACTTCCCTATGCAGGAAGCGCGCGCACACACGCACTGGTGCGCCTACTGCCGCGTTGACGCTGCCAGCCAATCACACAACAAAGCCATATAATCACGAAGAAGGCAACATCGGGAAGCACACGTACACGCGTAGAACCGCCATGAAAAAGGATGTTACACCCATGTAGGGGTGTGGGCGTGGCAGATGGAAGACGGTACCGCACCGACACATGTCTTACAACCTACAAAACGTGATGCTTGACACGAGAAACCATTATACAGCGGAAAAGGAAGAAGGGAAGGGGGGGTGCTGAACTCGGAAAGAGAGAGAGACACACGCACGCGAAAAGACACAGATACAAAACTGAAAACAACACTACAAACGTTTTTTTTTCCTTGTGTTTGGCTGAAAACGTAAAACGCACAGGAAGGGCTGATGCCCGGTTCCGAGGGAGGACAGAATGGAAAGCAGGGAAACATGCCTGCGAGCCCAGCAGACGGATGGCGAGCAAGGGTAGAGAGGGCTCAACAACGACTACGCCTTCGGTCAGCTTCTCCGCACGTACAGTCACACCGCCGGGCCATCCATGCACCGGCATATGCCCCACACTCCAGGCGGAAACAGCACCGCCGCCGGCAGAGCGTCGTGCGCAACAAGCAACAGCGAAACGTAAAAGGTGTGCCCCCTTGGCAACTGATCCATGAGAAAACCACTCAAGAGCAAACAAAACGAAGGATGCAGAAAATCGGGCACGTCCGTGACAGATCCGTGAAGCAGCAGCCGATGCACACGTGCGTGCATGTGCGTGTGTTAATATGGGGTGCGGTACCTGTGCGAAGTACGCCTTTTTGCGTGCTGCAGGATGAGACGCAGTCACGCTGAGAGCCGCAGGGGAGGCACGCAGAAGAGAAACAGAAAGCGGTCTGCGCCGTAGATTCTCACCACGTATAACCCCACTCACCGACGGCCCTTCCATGTGCACCTGCTACGAGCTCCCTTCATGTCCTCAGTATTTGCAAAGAAAAGATGAAAGGGAGGATACAGACGGAGAAAGGAAAAGGAAATACGTCCGGAGCAGGAAAACGAGGCGTCTAGGGGAAGAGTTCATCGAGAGGAGGGGCAGCAATACAGCGGCACTCACATGTCCCCATCCCTTTCCCTGCCTCACTGTCTAATGCCTCTGCCGAGAAGAGAGGCCGCTGGCGGAGTCGCGCAGAGTGTGGTCGAGTCCTTCCAGTGCCGCCAGTTGCGCACAGAGCGGAACCACACCGAAGAAGAGCTCGTCATCGTGAAACAACTTGCGCAGTCGCTTCATGAAAATCGCATTCGCGCGTTCCTCCAAACGAGCCTCCTCCGGTTGACCGATAAACAGCGCCACCTCCTGCATGGTCTCGCTGTAGAGGTTTCGATTCCGCAGCAGCGTACGCAGGGTGCTGCGGATGCCGTCAATAGTCCACGCAACAGTTGAGAAGGTGCCGGCATCTGTCGCGCTCTTGCACATCGAGCGGTTGTCACCGTTAGTGTTGTGTGCGGGGTCCTCGTCGCTGTCATTTGACGTGTTGGTGATAGGTCCAGATGAGTCATTGCTCCGAAGATGGCACGGCTGCACTGAGTTCGGCGGTGGCGGCAGTCCAGAGAATCCGGCGCCACGTGCACTATGCACCTCCTGTGTCGACAAGGGCGTGTGCGAAGATCTCGGCCTATTTCCATTGCGCCGAGTGGGATACGCGTTAGCCGTAGCGGCCCGGGTGCGGCCGTCGGTTGGCGTTTTGGTACGCGGTGTTGATAGTCGAGAAGTCGAGCTTTGTGGTGGCGGTGAGGCGGGCAGTGGTGCCTGGCGACGTGACGCTTCATTCTGAGCGTCCTCCATGAACTGAGACCTCCGCTTCATGGGCTCCACGTCAGTGTTGATCTCCTTGTTCTCGGCCGCAGGCGCGGCCGTGGTGACTGGGAGTAACTCGTGTGCTGGCGCAGGCCGAGGAGCGACGATAACGATACCGTCCTGGTCGATCACCTCCACGTTGTCGGCGTCGGTGAGCCGCTGATTGTTCTGCCGCTGCCACTCAGTGAAATGCTTGCGCATCTCCTGTTGCCGCGCTGCCGTCTCCAGCCTCAGTTGTCTCACGTTTTCTCGCTGAGACGGCTGAGCATCGTCCACGCGCCGCTGTGGCGAGGGGTGCCATATCCCCGCCTTCCGCAGCATCTCCCCCTGCTCTGCAAAAATCTCATCCAGCACGCGCGTGTTGTGGTCAATGAAACCACCTCGGCTATTGCGTCGCGGGCTAGGCGATTTCGTGTTGAGAAGGTTGCTTGTCGAGCCTCGAAGACGGTGATGACCGTGCTCGCCGCGTAAAGTCCCTTGCGGTGTCTCGCCGCCTCGGATGAAAGCGTGCTGCTTGGGCGGGCTCGCATTCATGCGCTGCAGCATCTCAAACTTCTCCCCTGCACGGCGATGCCAGTTGTCTTCCGTTGCGTGCACGAGCCGTCCGGGATAGTCGGCGTGTGGGGTGCATGCCGACATCGGTGGCGGCTGTGATGGGTGCTCTACGGTAGCAGGTGACCCGACCGGGTGGCGCTGACTATGATGTAGGCGAGTGGATGGCGCATCAGACGGGGTCGAGGACATGGTGGAGCTTGGTGGTTGACTGGAGCCATACCCGTGTGAAGAAGCCTTCGTCGGGTGCTGGGCTTTCGATGCCCCGCCGCCGGTGCTACTGTTTTCAGCAGCAGTCGACTGCCCTACGGTCGTAGCACCCCCGCCAGTGCTTCCAGATGCGGCAACCTGCAGCGGTCTACACGGCACACCAAGGGTTGAACCTACTGGGGCGACTTGCGCAGAGGCGGTGGAGGGGGCGGTAGCCGGTTGCAAGGGCCATGGAGGCTGGCCCAAGGTGACATTGCCAGCCAAGGCAACTAGTGACTGAACGACGCTCTCCATTGACGGTCGTGTCGTTGGCACATCTGCCATCATGCGAGAGAGAAGCTGGCGTGTGGTGCCAGAACGTCGCGCCATGTTTGTGCCCTTCGCCGTGAGCAGCACCACGCCGAGTCGACCCAGGCACCAGACGTCGCTCAGTGTGGGGTGATAGCCACTGCCACTCCTGGTGTTGTTCTTTGCACCTTCGCCGCTGTTAACGGGATGTGTCGCAATGGCTGCAAGAACCTCGGGTGGGTAGTCGAGCGCTACGTGCACACCATTCTTCTTACGCTCTTGCAGCTGCGCGTAGTAAACCGGGAGCGGAAGCGGCACCCCAAGGAGGAGGTTTGCTGAACCGCCAGTGTGGTGATCCACGAAAAGACGATCGCCTGTAAGTCCTGGAAAGAAGAGATGGTGCAAGTGCAGCTGTCGAATTGCCAGCGCGCACGCGCAGAGCCAACGGAGAATGTTGGCCTCCTCGAGTGCGTTGTACTCTTCCTCCTCAATCAAGGTCGTGACGTCGCCCTCCGAGGCGTATGAGGCGACGACGCTGAGAAAGGAGCTCTGAACGAGAACGGTGTGAATCGGAACAAAGCCGCGCAAACGTCGCTTCTGCAGCTCCTCATACATCCGAACTGCCGAGCTCACCTCCTCGGCGGCCCACTCTGCCACATTCATGCGGCGCAGAACGCGTAAAGCCCCACCCGCCTCTGTGTCCTGCACAAGAAGGGTCGCGGAGTTGCTGCCAATACTAAGCACCTTTTTCCGAATCATGGTTGAGTCCGATGCGCTTTCCAGAGAAAATATGACGACGACGGTAATCTGCTGCGCATGTGTGGGTACGTGGGTGTGCGCGTACGGAGACTTGTGCACGTCATCGTTTTATGGTGCACAGTCAACGACGAAAAACGGAATAAAGAGGGCAGAGTGATGGGTTGGCGAGGCGCAAGACAGAAAGAGAGAACGGCCGAGCGGAGACGTGAATACAGGGGAGGGGTCACAAAAGTGGCGTTGTTGGGAGGTTTCTGCAGCACGTTCAGCGCACCACGATCCCGTATCGACTCGTCGCACTCTCTTCCTGACCCGTCGAACCCTCAGCACAATCCCCTTCCGAAGAACGATCATGAACTTCACTCGTGCCCGCATACACATGCACATGCACATATACGCAAGAAAAAATGTATCTGCTCTCGAGAATAGGTTTACTTTTTCGTTTTGAGTCGCCTCGCGCGTGCGTGTACCTAGCGGATGGTCTCCGTCATCATATAAGCTGTGAGTATCCGAGCTTACTAGAACCACATACTACTGTACGCGAGCGCTGAGGTGGCCAGCATTATCAGGGCCTCTGTGAGAAGAGAGAGAGCGAAAAAAAAAATACACCGACGCCTTCATGACTTCTCCCCAAACCGCTCTACAACAGCTTGACCATCTGCCGCCGCCGCCGCCGAAGGGTCTGCGTGTGTGCGTGTGTGTGTGTGTGTGTGTCCTCAATGACCATGCAGCAGAACATCTGTACGGGGTGAAGACCTCCGCGCTATGTCCGCACGCGCAACGAGGGGGGAACCAGCTGCACACTACGCTACTCTGGTTCCTCTTCTCTAACACAACACGCTACACTAGTCTCACAATGCGGTCACCACAGATGGCGACGACATCTGTCATGGCGCTGAGCGTCGTTACCGTGCCGTGGCGGGAGAAGTACCGCTGCAGCGCCAGTGGCACACGGGTACGTAACGACGCTAGCGTCGTCCCACCTTGCGGAATCAGTGGAAGCACCATCCGCACGATGTCAGCCTTCTCAAAGTTGGGCTGCTCCACTTTCGCGCGCTGCACCACTATTACGGAGGGGTTGTCAGGGTAGGGCCAGGTGGCAAAGTACTCGGGGTAGCTGTCCAAAGCGGCCTGCACCGCTTCCAAATCGCGCGGCAGGGCATCACGGACCGCCGGTGGAACCAAGCTCAGCACCTCATCCAGCTCCGCACATTGCATGAGAGGCAGCGCATCATACAGCTCCCGAACGGCCCAGTCCGCGTTCGACTCCGGCGCCATCTCTGCCGGGATCTTCAGTACGGGATCGTCCGGCCGTAGCGAGTTCATACGCAGACGCTCATCCATCAAAGTGTCCACGCACGCCTCATACTCTGGCAAGAACTTGTATACCCTCATCTTATCTGTTGATACGACAATCTCCTTGCCATGCATGCGCAGAAACGTCGGGAAGGAGCGGCACTGAGTCTTGACCTGTGTCTTCTCCGCCTGCGTGAGGATGCTATAAAGGCGGCCCGTCGAAACAGTCGCCGACGCCTTCTCCTCCGCAACGCTATAGTTCTTGCCTGCCGCAGCCTCGTTCACGACCGCCAACACCTTCGTGAAGATGCTTGGCAGCGGTGACGTCGAGGCATCCCGGTCGTCGAGCGAGTTGGGTGCGACGCGGTACGGACGCGCACGCAGCTTTCCTTGCGACATTTGGAAGTATTCCGGGTACTTGCCCAACAACCCAGTCACCCCGAGCCGAGGATCGAAGGCGGGATGGCGTGCGATAATGGGGGCGATGTTCTCTAGGACGTCCGCCAGCGGGGTGTACTCCTTTGGCACCTGCGGCGCTACCAGGCCAATCAGATTCGCCTCTGAGTTGCGCGGTGGACGGCGCAGCGGCTGCGCACCGCTCTGCATAATACTGTCCACGCCACTGACGCCCCCAACCGCAAAGCGTGCGTCGGCATACCCTCGCTGCGGGTGGTCAAAATCAGGCCTCAGTCGAATCTCTGTCGAGTTGTGCGAGGAGCGCATGTCAATGTAGTGCTTGAAGCGCTTCAGGTAAAAGCGAAAGGAGGTCTCGGCGTACAGTCTTTGCAGCTCACTCGGCAACGTTGGCTCAATGGCCTCGATGGAGACGAAAAAGGTGGGGATGTACGGCGCAAGAACCCCCATTACCTGCAGCGTCGACCGCAGAGGCACAGGGGTGCCGGACTCTGGCTTGCTGGCCTCTGCCGGCGCTGCATCCGCAGGGCCCAGGGACGCATTGGAAGAACCTGCTCCATCAAAGCGAAGTCGTGGGGCCGCCGGCCCACCATCGATCGCCGTGGTCGCTTTGCCGCCGCTGCTGTAGCGCCAACTATTACCATGTGGCATAGGCGGAGGCGGTGGTGCCATTCTGTCCACACGTGCGGCGGTAGTGCACAGCGGAGCAGGAGGCACTGAGGCACGCGAGTCTAGCGCATGGCGCGGCGGAGATGGCGCTGTATTGGTAACGGAGGCTTGCTGGGCCAGGGTCACTGAAATACAGCCCGTTCCTTCAGAGCCGCCAAGAGCTGTGGTAGTGCGCCCAGTCGGGGATAATGCAGCATCGTCACCAGCAAGCGGTGTCTCGGTGCTTGTCGACACAGTCCCCGATCCGCAAGTCGATGCGTCGCAAGATGCGGTCGAGGCATGTCGCACGCGCAATACAAGGTGACCGCTGGGAAGCAGCATGAACTCCTCAGGGAAGTGGCGAAGCAGGTAGTGCGTCAAAGCACACTGTCTGTCGTATTGTGGTGTCCCCGCTGAAGCCTGAAGGTCACCTGTGCGACTTTTCAAACGGTACTCACGTTCGAGGAACTGTCGCAGGGTGCGAGGGAGTTGCTTCTGCACCTGGGCTGGCCGGTTCCATAGCTCCCTCGCACCTGTTCGCGTGGCAGCACTGTGCTCTGTGGATACAACCTCGGTGGGTAACAGAGGCAGTACCATTGCCCGCACTTCCCACGGCGCGTATGTGACCACATCATCATCATCATCACATCCGACAATCGAAGAGGCTGGGCACTGTTGCGGATGCCCGGTCGGCGGCGACTTCGTAGAACAGTGGTGCAGAGTGCACTTGATTGCTGAGGGCGGCTCCGCCCACGGTGATGGTGTGAAAATGAAGCTAGTGGGCAGTACAGCTGCAGCAGCAGACAGCACCCGCATGGCATGCGAGCGTCCGATGATACGAAGACCGCACCGCGTGCACGCCGGACCGCCGACAGAGATTCGGACCATCGTGGCTAAAAAAACAATAGAGAAAAGCAGGTGCGTTGAGATGTTTGAGAGGGGGTGTCGTAGGCGGGGTGGTGCCCCGCTCTCGTGTCCTTCTTTTCGGTTCGTGTACCACACCGTTTCTGGCGAGCAGCCGCCCAAGGCTCTATTGAACTGGAGAGGAGGTATGTAGTGCCTTCCTCTGCTACCCCATGTGCGGCAGTGCGGCGCGTGCAGACATGCAAAGAGAAAGGTGAAACAGGAAAAGTAGAGCGCGAGCAGCGTAGCGATGGGAACTGCATATGATGATCCCCCCCCGCCCCGAATTGCTCCTCGCGACAGTGTCCAACGCGATCATTTATACCCCCCATGCACACTGGACTGCTTCGTGACTCTGTTCAGGGGCACAGAACCCACCTTCCTCCACCACCGCCACCGCCACCGCCATCCCCTCCCCCCACTGTGACCTCCTCCCTCCCACTATCCACACAAACAATATAATGATAATAAAACGCAAGCCGCTTTACTGCACGGCATGTGCATGGATGTCGGACTCCGTGGGAGGCTGTCGGAGGATCCCTGAGCCGTCCATCTGCGGTGGTGAGGAACAACAAAAGAGGTGCGCGCGCGTGCATCTCAGAAAACACACCGGCTTCCCACACGCGCACCAAAATGGTGGAAAGGTGACAGACTACTAAAGTACAGTGGTCCTGGCAACTGGAACGGCGAGCATCAACAGGATACGCGTTGCTGAAGCGCAGTCCATGACTTTCTTTTCCGTCTTTGTATGTTTGTGTGAGTGCCTCACAAGACTAGCGCTGTGCTTCCCTTCTTCCGCAGAGATGCCTGCGGCACAAGACAACACTGGATGTGTGCGAGACGCACACGATGGGGAAGCGAGGCACAGCCTATTCATGTACAGCGACGGACGGCGAATAACCATAATAGTACGCCATCAAAGACTCAGCATGCCGTTAATGCGATCGGCACCAGAACCGAGGAAAGGGCGCGTATAGATCGCGAATGGAGGTGGAGCGGGGGTGCACATGGGAGATACAGCTCAGAAGCCCTCATGAAAGTCATACATATTTCGCCTCCCCGATATAAAGCAGCCGCAGGATGCTATCAGTGCGCACGTTCGCGTCTCCCTATTTACGTGTGTGCATGTAACGCAGAAGCGCTTCTACACACCTTCCCGGGAGTGAGAGAGGCAAAGGAGTAGCACTGAGTGTCGAGGAGGGCAATCAGAAGCTCATCAGGCAGCATGTACTACACGATCTCGCGCTTTGTGGTCGTCGTCGGCTCATGTTTGATCACGACGGCTGTGCAGAGCACCTCCTCACCTAGTCCCGCTGGCACACTGTGCTGTACGTGGCCGCGACAGTTCCCGTGCTCCTTGTTGTGCTCAAAGAAGACCTGCAGACTTCCTAAAAGCCAACCATCTAGTGAGCTTGAACGTCAAGTGGACCCATGTTCACGGTGCTGGGGTCACAGCATGCTGAGGAGGAGGCAAATGTGCATGTGCAGGAGGCAATTAAAAAAGAAGAAGTCGGTGTGCAGGGCAGAGAAAGACAGAGAAAGCGTCATGGGCGCAGTAAACGGCCATACTGCTCATCGGCTTGGAAAGCGAGGTAGCCGGTGCTCCACCTCTGCAACGCGCAGAGCAGTATCCCTTCCATCAGATCTGCGCATGATCTCTCGCTGAAAAAGGGAGGGAGTGTGAAAGAAGCGCACTACTCAACGCGCGAAGAGCGAAGGAATGCGCTACCGGAGAGCCCCCGGGGCAGCTGCGGTTTTTGTCCGTATTACTTTGTGGTAGTCTACAGCACCCTTTCCCTACACCCGCTCCGCTGATGCGTGCCCCCACCCACCCCCAGCACCGGCGTGTGCACCCGCAACTCGCCAAAACGGAAGAAAAGCAGTGAGGCACGGGCATGGAGAAGCACAAGCATTCGAGCACACACACGCACACACGCACAGTACGAGAGTCGGAAAAGGCGGCATGAAAATAAAATAATTTTCTGTTATGGTCGGACGAGAAAAGCAACATACGCCACCCAGGCAGCAAGAAATGGAGGCAGAAGGCGGAAGCGGAGCGGATTCGCAGGAGGCACTGTTGCACAAGCATCGACCGGCACACGTCCACCGCTACTGCACCTTCTCAAAGACGAGAGAGGTGAAGGCGAGAAAGTTCTGCTCCAATGCGCGCTGTGGTCGGGTCGAGAGTCGCAGCATTATGCGGCGCTCCAGAGACGACGGCGAGGGTAGAGGCTGCATGCTGACACCCGCAGCGCCGTTGTCCTGTCGGTGGTCGGTGTCTCCGAAGGTGGTGGTCTTGTCACTGTTCCTCGCCGCCTCAACCCCTTCGTCCTCTGAGCCACCGAGAGACACCCCCTCGCTGGCATGCCTGTGGTTAGCGCTGGCGCCACGACAGCTGCCGTCCTCCGCATCCACCTTGCTCCACCTTCGAGTCGAGGTCAGCTCGGCGGCGGTGGAGGAGGTAGTTCCAGCGTGCTTGCGCTTGCCCTTGTTCTCGGACTCTCCCTTGGTAGTCGACGGATGTAGCGGTTCGGTATCCATGCGGTACTGAAAAACAGTGTTGGCGAGCGTCAAGTTCGGGCACAGGTTGCCCTCCGAGAAGTGCCGCACAACACCGCAGCCGTCGTCCATCGAGGATGGAAAGAGCCGGAAACGGCCGAAGCTTGCCACATAGGAGCAGTACGTGTCGCACAAGTCCTCCTTTGACAGCTGCGTCACACGCTGCACTGGCCCAACAGGACGCCGAGCAGCCGACATCAGCTGCAGACTGAAGCAGCCGCTAGTAGTGTACACGAGAACCCCTGACACATCACCACCCCACGGGAAGATGACCCGGCCGTCATCCACAGCGTGCACCTCGATAGAGACGACACGCCACGTGCCGTGGAAGCTCCGCTGCGCCTCCGTCATGGAATGAAAGAAGCGCACCGGCTCACGAAGCCTCTGACCGTCAGTGGCGAGCACGGAAGGAGGCAGTGTCAGCGAGAGCGGCGAGGTGTGCCTGTCTCCATGCACCTGTTGCGGTGAGTGATGGGCGAGTGACGGGGTGGCGGTTGTGGAATCAGAGGTCATGGTACTAGCATTATCCGCCAGTGCGGGCCCCGCAGGGGCAGCAGTGCGGCTCAGCGGGAAGTTATCGAAACATTTTGTGAGTGCCTCAATGGAGGCACGCGTCATGTTCGAGAGCGGCGGCACGGAAGCCCACTCCGACACAAACTCGCGCTTGAAGTGTCGCACATCGTTGTCACGCATGTCACCCGGGATGCAGGGGGCCGGCACGCGGTGGCGCCGCAGGTCCTCCCAATTGAGGCCGTGAAAAAAAGGGTGCCGCTTGATCGTGTTTGCATCCTGCAGTCGCATCGATGGATCTCGAGCAAGCAGACCCGTCAACAGCGAGACCGCCTCTGGGGAAAAACCTCTGAGCTTGGGAGACCCCTCGGCTACCCCTGGCCTCGACGCCGAACCCTCACAAGCACCCGTGTTGTCGCTGGCAGGCAGTACCGGCAATACTAGCTCACTGTGAAGAATGTTGTCGTAGATGGTGTTGTTGTTTCGGGCATGGAACGGAGTTCTTCCAGCCAGCATCTCGTACAGCATCACGCCAAAGCTCCACCAATCCACGGCAGCCGTCTGCACATGGCCCTGGATCGTCTCCGGTGCCACGTACTCGGGACTGCCGACGAAGCTGCGCCGTCGGCTGCGCGAGAATGCGCGTCGGGCAAGGCCAAAGTCTGTCAAGCAGATGTGCCCATCCGCCGCCAGCACAACATTTTCTGGCTTCAAGTCGCGGTGCACCACATCCTGGCAATGCAGGCATTCGAGCGCCAGGACAAGCTCTGCCGCGTAGATGCGCGCCGCTTCGGGAGAGAGGCATAGTGCGGGGTAGATGTAGTCGTACAGCTCGCCACCAGGAAGGTAGTCCAGGACAAAGACGAGGTAGTACTCGGTCTGAAACACGTAGTGGCAACGCACAATGTACGGGTTCGGACGTAAGCTCGTCAAAATAGCATTTTCCTCCTTCACGTAGGACGCCATGCACCGCCGGTACACCGTCGCCTTGTTCATGATCTTCATGGCGTATACCTCGCGCGTTGCGCGCATTTGAACCTTGAGCACCTTACCAAACGTCCCGCGCCCAATGACGGTGAGCAGCTGAAAGTCATGGAAGCTGACCGGTGATGAGGTGCCGCTTGGTCCGGGTAGTGAGCCTCTAGATGACGAGAGTGAGTGGTACCGGATGGGCGATGCCGTGTTGGTTACACGCTGGTGCACTACCACTGAACTGCTCTCCTCCCCGACGCAGCTGCGCGTACTCATAGCGGGTGATAAGCCCACCACAGGAGACAACTGCGAGGGACGGTCCGATGGCACCGGTGGGCCTCGCTGGGCCGGGGTACTGAGAGTTGACTGCATGCCCCTGTAGGCGCCGCCACCAGGAGCGGTGCCACAGCGATCGAGACGGCGATTGTAGTTCTCCGCACACTGAAGGCACGCAGAAACCGTGCTTCCAGCAGCCTTTGCGTCCGTGGAGAGCAGTGTTGTTTCCTGCGCCGAGATACGCGTAGAGTCGATGATATCCTTGGTTGGCGCTAACGCGCGTGCCGGTGAAGAGGCGCTTTCTAGCACCGGCAGCTGCTGCAGGCAAGCAGGGCAGAATTGAATAAGGCAGAAGAAGCACCGGCGCGGGAACAGGCAGGAGGTAAACTCGGCGTTGCACTGTGCACAGTTCGCAGATGCTGGGGGCAGCCGCTCATCTGAGAAGTTCACCTGCACTGGTACCGCTGCCGTAAAGGCAGCGGTACGTACGGGGGTGTGCGCCGACTGCGGCGCCAGTCTCGCCTTCTTCGTGTCGCTCACGTAGTTCGATCGCCCCTCTGCACCTTTCGCTTCACCGTCATCGCCTGTCTCGCCCATGACTGCCGCGCCGGCTGTCCGAGTGCCAGTGCGCACCCCTGTTCTGGGGAGCGCTGTCGATAACTCCTTGTTCGTGACGGAGGGAGCGGTGCTGCCCGGCATTGGCAATGTTGCCCTGGTTGTGGCGACAGTGACCTCCAGACTTCTCCCCTCCACTCTTCCGTGATCGGGGGCCTCGGGGGAGCTTGAGGCCGCAGCGGCTCCTGTGTAACTCGCGCAGTCAGTTAGGGCGGCAGGGAAAGAGCCGCCCGACATGGGGAGCAGAAGCGCTGCATCCTCCGCCATCCCTGGCGTAGCGATCGCCGCTCCTTCAGCAGAACAGCGATACTGCCTCTGTTGGCAGGACTGCGTCCTCTGCACCTCTCGCATAATCGCTTCATCGTCGTCGTCGCTGCTCACAAAGTCAGTGCGTGTGCTCATCAGCCCCAGCAGCGGCTGAATACCGGTGAGCTTCAGTTGCGTGGGAAGCTCGCCATTGTGCAGGAAGTCGTAGAGCTGCGTGCGAGCCACGTAGAAGAGATTATTCGGCACAAGCAGCTGCTGCAAGTAAATCTCTAGGTAGCGGCGCCTTTGCTCCACCAGCTCCGGGCTTTGGTTCGTCACATCCATCCAGTGGCTGCAAGGAAGCACAGGCACGACTCCGTAGGCCCCATGGTTGGAGCCATGCCGGCTGCTGCAGATCTGCTTGAGATCGTGGTCCAGCGCCTTGAACTGCTGATACCGCCGATAAACTCGCCAAGCGTCGTGGCCACGCACGCACTCGACAACGTACTCGACGTAACTTTCCTTGACGCGGTAGTGGCTGATAACGACGGAGGTGATCGAGTACTGCTGCGCCAACAGGACGAGGGCATCGGCATCCTTCTCTGGGTCCAGCGGGTACTGCCGTGGCGCGTACAGGTTCCCGAGCAGACGCTCCTCGCCTTCAAAGGCGCGGCGATCACCACCGTGGGCCGCAGGCGATGCAGCGCTGCCGCTTCGGTTAGACGGGGCAGTCGCTGCTGCCGCCTCACTCCGCATGAGCGGGCTTGGGCCAGCGTTATCATTAGGCGATTCGTTTGCCTCTGCTGGCGCCGCCTTAGTGCCGCTTTCTCTGCCTGCATGGCTGCCTGAAGTTGCTGGTACGCTGCACGCAGTGTGGCGGCGGCGGAAAAGACTGTAGAACATTTCAAGCGGACTAAGGGGCGTTCGACAGGGAGCAAAATTGCACACACACACACACGTGTTCTAGCGAGAAGCCAAAATGTAGGCAGAGGGAGAGCAGCTCCAAGAGCACAACTCTGCCAGCCTCCACGGCACCAGAGCGGTGACGGAGAGACTGAAACAAGTAGAGAAAGAAAGAAAGAGAAATTCAGCAGATGATGTATACAAGCAACGGTGGCAACGAAAACTAACGAGGCGCCGCTAGGGAAAAAGGCCAGAAGGAGAGATAAGGTACCTTGCACAAGCGATGGTGGCGAAGGATGTGTATGATGGTGTGTGCACTGAATACTCGCGGCTGTCAAATTGGCCCCTCTCCCTGTGTGTTCGTGTGTGTGTGTGTGCGTGTGTGTGTGTGTGTGTGTGTTCTCTCGCTTGTACATATGGCTCTATATACATACGTATATCTGCGTGCAAGCGTGCACAGGTGCCTTCACAGTGCCTTGTCCTGTTGACGCGTAGTGTGCCTTGAGCGCGTCAGTGGAGAGGTCGACAGCAAAACAAAACAAAAAAAGGCATCAGAGGTGGCAGCGAGAAAACAAAAGAGAGAAGACGCGGGAGGACAAAACAGTGCTGGAAGAGGTGGCATGCAATGAAGGGCATGGACACCCTCTACGCGGTGATGGGTGTGCGGCGCAGTGCAGTGCAGTGTTGTTGCGTTTTGCGCTGTCGATGAACAACACAACGAATGGAACGATCGGTAAGAGAAGAGACCGAGACAGGGAGGGAGGCGGAGGCACACACAACAGCACGGGGAGTCGCACACGCCTTTCGAGAAGGTACGAAGGAAGTGATCTGAAGACGCAGTCCTACGCAAGAAGTGCAGTGTGGATGGTGGTTGTGGTGCGATCGAGCGACGATGATGAGCAGTACGTGCGATACTCAAGTCACAACCCTGCGACAGGAACAGTTGTACAGCGATAGAGACGCCAAAGGAAAGCAGGACGAGAGCGACGGTACCCCACCAAAGCGAAAAAAAAAAACGAGAATAGGTCAGTGTAAGCAATCACACGCCAGCCCACAGAAGCAGGAGGACGGTGAGGCATGGGGGGCGCAGTGCCAGCCCAGCAAATGGTCACACATGAAAAATAAGAATCCTCATCATGAGAACTCTCAGCAAACATAGAATCGGCGGAGAGACAAGACAACTGCAACACGACCAGGGGCGCCCAGCATCGCTGAGATGTAAAGGAATGATGAGCAAGTGACAAACACACAGCGCGCGGAAGTTGTCTATGGGGCTTTGGCCAACCAAGAAGACTAGCGCGTGTCGTATTGATATCCCTCCTGCGTTTTGTTACATCAGTTCTTCGCACTGCAAATGCCCTTGTAGCGCAGTGGTGCCTCCGAAGCGTGCTCACCCGGGTTCTTGCATCTTTGTCGCTTTACCTGAGAGACGACACAGGAACACACACACACACACACAAGCCACTACATAACGACAACGATAAGGGCAAATGAGGCAGGATCGACGAAGGCAACCAGCAGCTGGTGAACTGCCTCCCTCCCCTCCTCTGTGCGTAAGGTTTGAGGAACGGGTCAGAGAAAAAGTGACGTGTTCGGCTGTGGTGTATGCCGAAGAGGGAGGAAGGTGTGGGTGAGCCACCTCCCTTGCTGCGCACACATAAACAAGCAAGAACCTCGAGAAAGCGAGATGCGCGGGGGAGAGAAAAGAGGAACCGGCATCAGCGCGGGTGGTGCTGGTATAGACTGAGGATCTCACCACACGCACGCGTACATGGGTGGTTTCGTGTCAAGAATCATACGCACAGACTGCCTTGTTTCCGCTGTGTGCGTTTGTGAAAACGGCCACCGGCTGCCTCGGACAGTACACGCACCAACGCCTCATCTCCCAGGCTCCCCGCGCTCGTCTAGCTTGCACCTGTGCAAGGTCCACCCAGTAGGCATCTCCATGAAACGCATAAGGTGGGTCCGACCATGAAGAAAACGAGAATTATCACCGCCCTTCAGGCTTGCACTCAGTAGTCCACCCGCTAGGGGCATGCCTCAAGAGCCGCTAGTCAGTCTATAAGATAGTCCTGGGCGTACGGGTATCGTTGTCGTGCGCCACAGGGATATCTAGGGTGCCTTCATCGGCATTACTTTTTTTTTTCCATTTTGGATGTCACCGCACATGTCGGCGACAGTTTTGTGCTTGTTTCTCCGTTGAGGCTGCCACCTCTTCCCCCCTCACACAAGTACACTCACACGCACCGAAGCACCAGGCAGGCTGCGGTCAATCTACGCAAACACCCGTCGAGTACACGCCAAAAAAGCGCCCCCGAAAACGATGCAGGTGCGTCAGAGCAGCATGTCCTGAGCAGTACACAGACATCTGTTGCCTTCCATCGCGGCACGCACCCTCTCTCACCACTGTGCGTCGGTGAGTGGCCAGCCACACACGCATGAGCGTGCACGCTTAATGTGTCGAGGAGGGCGATGCTGTCTGTGAGCGTACGGCGCTCTCCACCTCCTTCATGAGAAGCGCAAAGTCGTTCAGGCTCAATCCCTCATGAATGCGCCGCATCGGCGTTACGGTGGAGACGCGGTGTTTCATCTCCTGCACCATGGCCGTCCGACGCCCAGCCTCTGGCGTCATGAGGACCGTCGCCTCCTTGGCTTGGTCACTTATGTGTATCGGCACCGCTGTCGTGGACCGAGATCGCATCTTCGGCTCGCGCTGCAGTGGCAGTGCCAGAGCAAGCGTCGACGCATTGGGGGTGCACCCGCTCATGCGGTCTAGTGCTCTTTCCTCACCAGACTCCGGCTCCACCCCGTTGCCGGCAGAAGCCTGCCCGAATGCGTCAAGCGGCGAGAGCGGCGATGACGCCAATGCTGCCGAGCAGCTTCCATCCGCGCACGATGTCGTCGTCGCGTCTGGGTCGTTGGGCATCGAGACAAGATGCTGCACGCACAAGGGGCTGCGAATGAAGCCGCCTAACGCCCTCGCAGACTTTCTGTCAGATGCAGCAGAAAAGGCAGCTGCGTTTCTGCCGCCCACAGAGCTTGAGTACGACGCTGGCTCACCGCCAACGCAGCTGGTACCACCACTCGGCGTGAAGGAAAACATAAGTGCGCTCGCAGGGTCCGCCGCTTCTGCCCTCGTGCCGCCAGACGCCGACGACGCGCCTGTCACTGCAATTGTCCCCGCTCGCTCTTCTCCATCCTCGCTGTTTCCACCGCCGACTGCTGTGTTGGCTGCAGTTGGGGGATCATCGCCTTTAGCACCGTTTCCAGCACAGCCCAGGTTGAAGAGCGGAAACTCCTCCATGACGGCCCCCTGCGTCTCCTCGGCGTCTCCGAGAGAGAGATAAACCTCCATGGAGACGTAGTACATTGCGTGGTAGATGGCGGCGAGTCCGAGACGCAGCTCTTGCTGCTGCCTGTCGTAGTCCACATTTGAGCGGAAGAGTAAGTGCAGACGACGCATAGCCGCAGTCACCTCCGCGTCGGTGTAGCTCACATTGCGGCGACGGAAAATTTTGAAAATGAGGTGCCGCATGTAGAGCTGATGGGTAGTCTCCGTCTCCTCTTTACTGGGTCGGCTGAAGCCCTCCACCGTTGCGCTCTCGAACAGGCACTGCAGAAGACCTTCGACATGGAGGTAAGAGGTGAAGTACAGACGGGTGCACCTCTGGAAATCCGCTGCCGCGGCACGTGTCCACGTCTCTGGCGTAGGGAGAGAGATAAAGGGAACGCGAAGCCGAAACTCGCGCTCCTGCAGTGTTTCTCCCGCCCAGACGTCGCTTCTCCACGCAGAGCCGCTGTGTTCATCCGCCCGACTCCTCTTCGTTGGCCAGCACGGGAGACGCGAGCAGAAGCCAATCATGTGGAGCACATCCTGCTCGACACCGCCGTTCTCTGCCATGTACTGCGCCTGCGCCTTAAGCAACAGCTCTTGCACGCCGCGCTCCTCATCAGCCATGGCCAAGTCGTGGAAGTCGTCGTGCAGGCGACGCAGTAGCCCATCACTGACCAGTGAACCAATAATAAAGCGTCTGCTGCTGTTTATCCCCACCAGCACGTTCTCGCCCACGCGCGAGAAATATTCGGTGATCTCAGCAAAGCGCTGCAGTGCATGAGCGAAGCGACGCAGCTGAAACGCCGCCACCGGCTCCAGCACAGACGCGTGCAGCTGCAGCACGAGAGGAAGATTGTACGCAACGTCGTAAGAGCCGTAGTCGCGCAGCTTCGAAACGTCGCTCACATCGAAGCGCGGGGCTGCGTCTGGTAGATCGCAGCCATTACTCCCGCGGCCACGGTTGTGCCTAAAAGGAGTGTGAGGATACACAGACCCCGTGTGAAGCAGCTTCAGCTGCGTCGGACCACCGTTACCGTTGCGGCTCGTTGTTCGCTGCTGCTGGGAGGAGGCAGGGTGGCCGTTCTGCTTGCCCCGACTATGCTCGGGTTCACCTGCAAGTCCACCGCTTGACGTGGGCATCCCGAGAAGCGATGGTCGCGCTGTTGCGGGGGTTCCGTCAGCCGCTGAGGGGTCGTGCAGCGGGGGCAAGTTGGGATCCAGTTCCATATCCCCCACAAGCTGTGCACGGATCCCGTCCTCGTCGGAGGATTCACTGGTCTCCTCTATTGCCTCCCGAAGCATCTGCTGCTCTGAATCCTCATCGATTCCTGTTGACTCCACGGGCCTCCAGGCTGTAGCCCCCGGTGTCGTGAGCGGCTGAAAGGCACCAGAGCTCATGTGCAGAGAGTGCTTATAGTTTCTGCTAATCCGACGCTTAGCACCCTCAAAGTTCTTCAGCATCGCCTCGTAGCGACGCTGCAGCTCCTGCAGCGTCTCGTGGTTGCTCAGTGGCACCTTGGCGAGGTATACGGGGAACTCCAGTGTGGACAAGATTGTCATGAGCTCCCTCAGCTCCTGCAAAACATGATACGGCGTGTAGAACTCATCCTGCTGGCGGCAATTGCAGGGTTGACGCCGCTGCAGCTCCACCATCGAAAGGGCACATCTGCCGTGCGACATGTCTGGTGCGCCGCTAAACTGCATTCGGCGTGGATTGCCTTCCCGTGCACCCTGTTTGTTGTGGTGGCACCAAGACGGCGGAAAACCACCGCTCAGCTCCGCTGTCTTGTCTTTCTCAACGCTCTTGCCAGCTCTCTGGCTGAGCATGTGCACCGCATCTTTGTCGATCCGGTCACCGTCGTCATGTTCACTGCCCACCTGGTCACGAAGGGGATCAAGCGGAGGGATGGACAATAGTTGGCGGAAGCCTGGGATGTGAAAAAAATGCCGTGCCGCTGCTGTGGACTGGATGTGAAGCAGCGACTCAAAGTACCGATACTCCTCCTGAAGCAGAGACTTCGCACCTGGGCTCAGCGTCTTGGTCAGGTCATCGTTGAGCACAATGTCGGAGCGGTGCACGGTGGTACCGGAGGTCTGTGTAAGGGCATTGGCCACGACAAGCGCCGTGTTCACCACACGGTTCTCGTCGGGCGCCGTCACCAGCGGGTGACGCGTGAACTGGACGAGGCGACGCAACGGCAGGTCCCCCGCTGCGTAGAAGCGCGCAAACAACTTCTCGCCCATCACATGCGCTTGCAAGATCCCAGACTTGGTCAGAGCGCCGCCCCACTTGACCACCAAGAGGCCGACCGTCGGTTCGCCCGACTCGTCAGCGATACCGCTCCCGCTGCTATGGCGACTCGGTGCGCTGCCGGCAACTTTCCACCAAGAGCTACCGCCGTAGTGTGCGTGCTTCTGAGGTGATGTCCGTTCACTCTCGGCAAATGAAACTGTAGCCGAGATGCATGTCAGGCGCGCCTTGACCTGGATCTTGAGTCCATCGGGGCGGCTTCGGACAATGGACAAGACGCGCGCCCAGCTCTCTGCCGTGGATGCAGAGATTCGGCCTTTCAAGGAGCTGACAGTGCCAAGGAGCGAAGCATCCAGCATGTCCGCGGACCCCGCAGCACTCATATGTGAAATTGGCGTCTCCAAGAGTATCCGCTCCACCACCTCGAAGAATTCCGTTAGCTCATCAACGCTGCGCTTCGTCTGGCGCACATCACGACCTTGGAAAGCCAGCCTTAGCAAGGTAGGATCGTTGAAGAGTAGCTTTTTCTTTTGCTTTGGCGTTACCTCGCCATGACGAATGACGCCCAGCACCCCGAGAAGTTGGCGATCGGGTGAGTATGTGGAGAGCTTCTTCAGCGTGGCAAGGTGGCGCACAAGACTGTCCTGCGGCTGCTGTGGTGAGCCGCCATTGTCATCTTCGTCATCATTGTTCACGTTCGGCCCCAACAAATCTGGAGAGGTAGTGGTGCCGTTACGTGGCAACTGCGGTGCAGAGATGGAGACTTCGGCGCGCCCTGTCTTGCCTCGCCCGTTCTCCGCTCTATTGGGTCCAGGCGATCCCTCGCCGGGCGCCGTCACCGCAATGTGTGGTGTGCTCAGACTCAGCAGCTCTGTTGCTGGTCCTGATGTTGCGGTGTCACTTGCCGCAGCGGGGGCGGCGCTCTCTGCCTCCAACAGCGATAGGAATAGCGGCGCGCCGCCATCCCCTGTCGGCAGACGTGCCGCCTCCACCACTACGTCTGTCAAGAATGACACGTTGGGGTACGGTGCGGTGTCCACGTTGCCGTAGCGCTCCGATATGCACCTCTGCCCAAACGCAATCGCCTCCTCAAGCTTTTTGAAGACGACCGGAAACTTACCAGAAGCCGTGATCTGCTCGATCGAGAGACGGTCGTACTCCTCCGGCACGTAGATGGGCAGGGCTGCCGAGTCGAGGAGGACCTTCTCCAGCCGCCCATGGATGTCTGTCAGGATGATGCGCCGTGTTCGAGTCGGGTCATACGTCGAGGTGTAGTCAAGGATGAAGGGCAGTGACGCCAGCGCCGCCGCATCAATGTCGACCACCTTTCCACAGGTCACTATCACAACGTCAATGGGGCGCACTTCCGCTGCGATGGCGGCGATAAGACGCTCCTGGAAGAAGCCGACGTTGACAAAGTATAACGGGGCGTCAAAGCGCCACATAAGGATGTTCGGATACACAAGCAGCTCCGGGTCTTTCCGGATGTCCCCGTAGCGAAACGTCTGCATGTTGAATCCAACGCTCACCGCGCGCGGCCGAGCGATGCGAAGCACCACCAAGATGAGAGAAAACGCAATGCCACTTAGCACACCGATTGTAATACCCCCGACCAGGGTCAGCAAAAATGTCAGCACCCACACGCCGGCGTCCTTGCGACTGTAGCACCACACCTGCGCCGGCCCCGAAAAGTTCACAAGGCGCCACACACTCGAGACAACAATCGCGGCCAGTGCGTGCTTCGGTAGGTAGTAAAAGACGCCAAGCCTGGTGAAGAAGAGAATGGTGACGAGCACCACCGCGCCGGTAGCGTAGGCGGTCAGTGGTGTGCGCACTTTCTGCTCAATAAGCACGGAGGAGCAGCTGAACGAGTTCGACACCGGCATCCCGGACATGAGGTTTACCAGCAGGTTCGTGATGCCGCCAGCGAACAGCTCCGTATTGGGGTCAATATTTGGCATCACTCGCTGGGCCACCACGTACATCTGCACAAAGATGATAACGGTGATGGTCAGCGTGTACGGCCCCAGTCCGATAAGATTGTCCATTGGTGGAAAACGCGGCCAGCTCAGGACGGCCGGGATGTCGCGCACGATTGCCAGGTCCAGACGCTGGTCCAGTCGGAACCCCCACGTCACAAGTGTGGAAGCGACGACGACGATGAGCTGGTGTGGTATGCAGAGGGGCAGTCCGACTTTCTTGATCTGGATCAGGTATGTGCAATACACCATGAAGATCGCAAAACAGTACAGACTTTTCACGGACATCTGAGACCCAAGAGTGATAACGGTGTTCATGAAATCGCCGTAGCCCTTGTCCTCTGGCACAACGTTGAACATCACCTTCAACTGGGCCGAGATGGCCAGCAGCGCCGCGGCACACGTGTAGCCGTCGCCGACGGCCTTCGCAAAGATCGTTTTTATGACCGTGCCGCAGTCCACAAAGCTCAGCGCCATGCTCAAAATGCCCACCTGCACGCCGAGGCTCTGGAAGATGTCCTCGCGCTCTGCGACCGGGATGCCCGGGATAGAAATCAGCAGCGTCGTGATCTCCGCCACCGGCCCTATCGACAGCGACGCGCACTGGCCAAACGTTCCGTACGAGGCAGAGGCGACGAGGGCCGCGATGAGACCACACGAGAACGGCAGACCGGCCAGACTGGACCACGAGAGAGACGTCGGCACAATCATGACGCCCACAATGAAGCCGGCGATGCCGTCACTGAGGATGACCTTTGGGGTCAGGAGATGGTACCACCGCGAGACGGGCATAAAGCGGTGAACGTACTTCATCGCCGTCGTCTTCCACACCTCCCTCGCGCTCACCGGGGGCTCACGGCCAGCCCTGGCGCGCATTGCGTTGGCTGGGACCTGAGCCATCGCGGCGTCTCACCTGAGCCGTTTCGAACCGCTGCACTTCTGCTTCGACGTGTGGGCAGACCGTCAATCTTGATGTGCACAGAGAAACAGACAACAAGTCTGGGTGAACTACACACCGATGGCGACGGCTAACAGCACCAGAGATAGCCCGAAGCACGCTGCAGCGAAGAAACACAGTGTGCGGAGGTGAACAGGGAAAATAGATAGGATACGTGTCTCTATGAGTTTCTCTTGTATCTCAAAGTTTGCTTTGTAGTTGTGTAGCTGCGCATGCCGTGCAGATTGCGCGTGTCTTCCTCCGATCAGGTTCGGCGTGTGTGCATCAATGAGAGTGAGCACCACGCCAGCATAGCCTGCAGGTCTGCAGGAGAAAGCAGGAAGATGGGGAATCGACAGCCAGTCGTGAGTGATGGGTGACTTCAGAAAGAAGACGCAAACCGAAGCGGAATAAGTCTGCGACGGGCTCACACGCGCCGGCACGCACTGAGCAGAGGAGGGGAGGACGAGGGCCGGATCGGCTCGTGAGCGACAGAAAGTAGTGCTAACCGCAGCAACGCAAGAGGTGAGGAGGCAAAGACCTCCGCCCCCCTCCCGCGGCGACTTTCCTTCTCACCTCGCACGGTGCTTACCCCTTCCCCCCCCCCTCTCATAAGAGCAGCCGTACGTCAGCACTCGCAGGCACAGACAAGCAGCTGCAAGTGGGTGCACGCCCGACAAGAGAAGTAACACGATGCACTGGTATTCGATAAGGCAGAGAAGACTCTTGTATTGCTGAGTATTGGCGATCGCGCACGCACATGAGATGAAAAGGCAACAAAATAAATGAAATTGTACGGCCCACACAAGGGGCGCGGGGTGGAAGGGGCTGGAGCAATAGGGTGGCAGCCACTCTCCCTCGCTGGAACGTCAAGTAAGGAGATGAGAGACAAGGCACCACCACTGGAGGAGATGAGGGAGAAGGCTCCCTGGGCGTGCCTATGCCTCTAGATATATAAGTGTGGAGCGAGAAAGCTAGGGAGAGAGGAAGCGCCGCGTTGTCGATGTTTGATGGCTTCGGTGCTCCTCTCTTGAGAGAGCGTGGGGGTTGCTTGCGCGCTGCGTGTGTGCGCGTCCTTCCTTGTTTATTCATAGGCAACTGAGAAAGGGGAGGCGACACGGAAGACAACGAAGCGAAGTTGGCAACAGGGACGGTGACTGTGCTATAAGCACGCGGGCCCTAACCTGTCGAAGGGGGGAGAGTGCAGGTGCTCGCACAAGCACCAAGAACGAGCACACCATATGCGCTCCTCAATGCGCAAGAAAGCCCGGTTTGTCAACGGTTTTGGGAAGGGGCAACGACGCGGCAGAGGCGCTTCGCACACGCGCGCCAAGTCCGTCACAGAGCGACAGCTACATCGCAAAATATACGGCGATCAGCAGCGGTCGACGGCGGAGGGAAAGGCAGAGCCGCCGCCCAGTGCATTGGAGCAACCGGTCGGCCCCACTTTTCTCCTGATCCACCTCCATCCGCAACGCCCACCATGAGTCACGGAAGGAGAGGTAGCGAGGGGGAGTGGAGAAGGCGGTCACGATTTCTTTACGTCTTTGCTTCGGCTATTGCTGTAACTCACAACATGCAGCGGTGTCTTATTTGCTTTTTGTGGTGCATGCCTTGCTTCGCGTTGTATGAAGAAGCAAGCGCGCGCGCCGACGCCTCACCCACGTGTACAAAGAAACTCCTCCGCGTTGGCTTCCCTCGGCGTGTTGTCTCCCTGCTGTAGCACATCCGTACCACTCCGCCACATCGCGTCAGCACCATCAGGCCCACACACACACACGCACACATACCCGCCGCGTGGTGCGAAGCAACGCCAGACACGTTGAGCAACAGAGCAGAGACGCCGTCACTGGCGTGCGACCCCAGTTCCGTGCCTCACAGGCAGACTCACAGCAACTCCCATGATGGAGCTTGTTATCTGGTGCATCCTCCTCGGAAATGAGAACCCTCCTCAGGCTTCCTGCATCAATAGGCGGTATGAGGGCCGACAGTGGTATACGCTCGAGTCACAGCGACACGCTGCGCATCATCTGAATGGCACCAGCGTGTGCGCTGTCGCAGATCAACACGACGAAGCGCCATGCACAATCTGGCCGCCGATATCTGTAGCAACGCGCCGCCCTGTGCACGCGTACGCCGTAGGTCGTTGGCCCTCTGTCACCACCACAAGTAGTTTTGACAGTAGCAAGCATGGGGGAGGGGGAGGGGTACCATGCCTCCCCCCCCCAGACAAAGAGAGAGGCATTACTGGGCCCCTGAGTTACCAGGCGCAGAGAGAGTTGAAGAGCGCACACGAACATACGAAAACAGTACGGTGCGTGTCCGACGAGAGGGAGGGGGAGGGGGGGGTGAGGCCACATCTGTAAAAGGAGAGGCTTCGCGTGGTCGTACAATACTCAGACATCGAGAAGCAGAGAAAGGAGGGGCGCCAAAGGCATCAGGAAAGAGGTGCGTCATCGGCACACACACATACACACAGGAGAGAGATGTGCGCGTGCGTAGACTCGCACCATGAGTGAGGTTCTGCAGGGCCACCGCGTAAGGAAGACACTTATTACCGTTCCATCGCCCCTCATCCCTCTTCCGCTTCCCTCAGCCTCATACCCGCAGACACGAGCAGCGCCGCCTCCATCCCCTTCCCGATCTGGCACGCACGTGGTGGTGTTGTTGTTTTTTCATGAATCGTACGACGCTCGTCGGAAGTCGTGCAGCCGTGCACGCTACCGGAAACTGTTGCAACGCTCGCGAGTTATGAGCTGGTCATACGCTGGGCGCACACCGAAAGCAAAGGTCTCGTTACGAGCTCCGCGACTCATCGTTCTAGCACGTGTCGAGTGCAGGCGCGCGGGTAGCCGCTGACCGCCCTCGAAACACATAACGAGCTCCCGCATACCTCGGCACCGCAGAAAATGCAACGGAGCTGCAGTGGATAGCCGCACCCGCCACAAGTGCGTGGTAGTGGAAGGCCTCTCGTGGGACGAGGGATCAGCTGCGGCGCCGCACGGCGTGCCTTGACCAGCGCACGAAGCTTTTCCTCATAACCCTTCAGCGATGGTTTAGAGGTCTCTGTCATGCGCAAAATACATTGGCCGCGCGAGATGAAGTCTGTGCAATAGAACGCCTCAGCGCGGCAACCGTAAACCACTTCCACCCGAAAAGGCAGCTCCAGTTGCGCAGGTTTGGTAGACCGCAAGTGGGCAGCCGCAGGGGATGATGGCAGTCTCGGCGTTCCCTTACCGCGCTCCTCTGCAGGGGCAGCGGGACCTCGGCCAGGCAGCTTCACCCGCAGAAGATGCTCCACAAAGTTCAAGGAGAGAGTATGGAAGAGAGAGATGGGGTCGAGAAGCGCCTGGTTCAAGTAGCCGATCAAGACAAAGGGTACGCAACTCCAGAGCTGTGCAGCCTCTGTGGCGGTGATGGTCGCGGTGCACTGCGGAAGCGCGTGCACGTCGGGGTAGTGATCCTCCACAAGTTCCTCGTTCACGAAAAGCTTTACGCCAATCAGCAAGTCGTCGACAGGGCGGTCATAAACAGTAGACTCACCACGCTCAAAGCGCATGGTGTTGCGGTAATCCGCCGGCGCCACTGCCGACAAAGCCGGAGCGGGCGATGGGGACGCGGACATCTGCGAAGACGAAGCCATTGAAACTGATGTTCTTCGGCTTTCGTGTCCCTGCTGATGTCGCTTCAGCGAGGTGCGTCCCTGAACACCTCGGAGAATGATGTCCGGTATTGGAGCCTGGTGCTGCCGCACTTGATGGAGGTGCGCAACGCGGCCGCGCCACTGATGCTCGATGGCAAGTGGCACGGCATACAGGTACGCCATTCCGTAGAGTAGGTCTTTTCCCACCTCGCAGACGGTCATGATTCTCGGCTCCCCCCCAGGTAGCGCCAGCAGCTCAGCCTCCTCGACTGGTACGGGGCGAGGCGAGAAGATGATCTTGCCTCGATGGTCCCGATGAAAGGCGGACATTGGTGCACCGAGCCGCTCAGCAAATGCCTGAGCATACCAACTATTGGCTGGTACCGATGGAAGCGGGAAAGGTGGCCTGGGACTCGAGGCTGCCTTAGATACGGACAGCGAGTGCGGTGGTGATATCTCTGCAGTGGTCGAATGTTGGCGCGGTATCCGTGCCGGTGGCACTCCTGGCGTGGCCCCCACAACCGCCGCGCTCGGCCGCAGGCCAGAAAGAGAGGGACGCGGTTGTGAAGGCAGCATGGCCGTCTTCCCGGAGGTTGGCGTCGGCAAAGACAGTCGAGTGGATCTCCCCGACTGTCACATTCGTGGGGTCGCGTATAACGAAGCGAATATAGGGGGACGGGAAGGAGACACCAACACAGATGGAGAGTGTGTGTGGGAAAGAGCCTACGGCGTCTTCGATTGTTCGCTGTGGGAGAGCGAGCAGCAGATGAGGTGTGCCCACCAGCGTCGCAAGAAACGCCAACACACGTCTTAGGGACAACGCACAATAATACGAGAAAGAGAAGAATGTCAAAGGGTAGGCAGGGTACTGTAATCCGACACGTACTCTCAGCTCCGCATCACGGAGCGCAGCTGACTCTTTCCATGGAAGCGTATGCCAACCTCGCAGCCCTTCATACGCGTCCTCGACATCCACCTCTCTGACGCTGGCAGAGACGTCCACAAGAAGTCTATTGCCTGGGCGTCGGCATCGGGTAGCACTACCCAGCAGTAGGTAAGACCGATGGTCACCACAAGAGGGGGTGAGGGTGGTTGAAACAAGTGCTTACGACCACCGAATGCCGCTCGAAAGCGCATGTGCAGAAGCACAAAGCCGGTTAAAGATGAACGCGTAGTGATACATCCACTTCCGAAAAGCGTGTGTGTGGGTGGGTGGGTGTGGGTGGGTGGGTGTGGGTGTGGGTGTGGGTGTGGGTGTAGGTGTGCGGTGGCTCTCATCGCATCCCTCTATTCGCTTCTCCGTCCCCCCTCAATCTCCCGTTCCTGCGGTGAATGCTCCGAGAAGGGAAGCGGCATAGCACATCCACGTCGAAAGGGCAAGAACATCCCGTAGAGGGTAGCAAGGATGACGAGACTCTAGGGCAGCGCAACATAGCTAACAAAGCACAGGTGTGACATCGGCACTGGAGCAGACACATTCTCGATGTGCAGCCTCTTCCTCTCGCTTGTTTTTTTTTTTTTCTTCATCTAATTAAGGCGCACGCGTGTACGGCTATGCATGAGGGTGAGGAAGAACATGGGAGATCCGAAGACGAACGAAGGGAACATGACGGCCAAGCAGGAAGAGCCCAGCAAGAGAAGGAATAAGCTGAAACTGCGCTGATGAAGCCAATGAAGCACCGACAACAAAAAAACACGTCAAGGGGATAGAAGAGAGATTGGGTAGACAGGCAAGCGTGCAGAACGGAGACAGCACAATCGCCGCCATGTGCATGCACTCCACTGACCAGGCGGTGCGTAGATGGAGGAGGAGAAGGGGGGGTGCAAAGGGAAACTGTGCAACCTCTCTTGAGATCAGCGACAGTTCTGCACCGCTGCTCAGAAACGGTGCCCATGCTCAAGCAACGCTGCCTTTGTCACTTCTTTAAATATGTGCTGTTGTCTGTTTTCGCTCTGTTTTTTTTTTCTTTGTTTTGTTCTTGTACCTGATTACCATGTGATGTACATGTGCGCATGCGTGTGTGTGTGGGGGGGGGGGTGCGGCAGTAAGGGGTGCTGCCCATTTTTCGTCACGCCTTTTCACTGATGCATGCGTGAGAGTGGGCTTGCCGGTGATGTCGAGGAGGAAAAAAAACTGAAAGCAGAACATGAACGCGGCGGAGGGAAGGGGAGAGGAGAGGGTTGGGGCGTCCGCGCAACACAAAAATAAAAAGTTCAAAGGAGTCGCGAGACAGAGAGACAAGTAAGAGACGAGTATCTGGTGTGCGACGCACCAGGCAGCCTTTCGTCGTCCAGTACACTCCTCCCCGCTGACGCGTGCGCACCCCCATAGAAAAGGAGGAAAACAGAGAAAAAGGTCACATGTCGAGGGGACGTTCTCCATATACACGCCCCCAGGGAAAGACATGCACCGTCAGACAGCCTATCAATACATAGAGACACATCTGCGCGCACTCCGGCGCCACATCATCAGTCTCCACCCAGCATGGGCGACGCTGAGAAATGCACGCAAGCAAGGAAAAAAGGGGGGAGGAGGGGGAACAAAAAAGAACGCACTGGCAAGCCTGCCTGCCAATGGCACGTCAGAAGTGCAAGAGGACGGGAAAGTCGGCCTCCTGCTGCGTTTTCGGTGAGTACATCTTGGAAACACTCTGGAAGGCTGCCGTGCGCTGCAGACGCCGTCGGTACCGCTCTCGTTCTCCACGTGTTTTCATGTCCTCGTAGCGGTCTTCCCGAAAGGGAAGCGCATCACCGCTTAGCTGTCCCTGACGGCGCCGTGGCAGCTTTCGCATCGGCCATCCACCCGACCTTGTGCCCGCGTATAAGTTGTCCCTGTCCTCCCCTTCGTCCTCCAGGGCGATCCTGTCGTAGCCCAGGAGGAGGTGCCGATTGTGGCTCTGGTGGATGCTACTGCGAACAAGCATGAGCGGAAGCAAGCGCCGCTCCTTTGCCAGGCGCATGTAGCGGAGCATGCGGCGCTGCGGAAGATAGTGGAGGTATCTCGGACATACGTGCATCTCGGAGACGCCATCGACATCCTGTGCAACGTCGACAGCGTTCTGGACCCGTTGACGATACCACGATGCGAGAGGCGCATGAGTGCTAGTCAGCGCAGCACGAAGTTTTCCACCGCCTGTGCTGCGAGATAGCGGTCCAATATAAAGCGCGTCCATGAGCACGTTGGAATCAGAGTAGTGTGGCAGCCAGCCATGTACACGTCCGACCTGACGATCAAGCAAGTTCATCAGCTTATGGAGATGAAGCACGCGGTGATGTTCCAGCGGCCAAGCAGCCGCCAAGCCGCGCTGAATCAAGCGCTGTCTGTATTCAGCGAGGCGCTCACGGTCCTTAGCCTCGGCATGCTGTTGTTTCGTCTTCCAAAGTTCTTTCATCTTGGCAATGATGGCTCTCAGCAGCAGCTGCGCCTTCATCTGCTCATAGAGAATTCGCTCCACCTCAGCGGCCGCGTCTGCACAAGATGCACGGTGATGCCTCGCTGCCTCATCAATGATGTCATCTCTCTTGACGAGTGCGTGTGTTGCACGCCGCTGGGCCCCTGGCTGTGGTGGGAGCGACGCCTTTGAGAGACACTGCTTATGAGCCCCGTCATCACCGTCTCCTGGTGACATCACCGCTGTTTGAGAGGAAGGGAACAATGTCGTTGCGAGCACACCTTTCGATGACAGTGGTGGCAGCACCGAGATGCCACTGCCTGTGCTGAAAGCATGGCTGCCTCGCTTTTCGATGGCGCTGCTGAAGTAAATCTGCGGTGCACGCAGGTCCAGGTCTGAAGCACGGCTGCGCTCATCCCCTTCCGCCTCTGGTGCTTCAAACTGCGCAAACATAGACGGGACCGAATCTGATGCGCAGAAAGGCTTCTCCTGCGTGAAGGAGACGGCTGTCGCGACTGGGGCTGTATCCGTCAAGCCATCAGTGCTGCCTCCTCCTTGACACTCTCCACCCCGCAACGGTGGCAAAGGGCCACGGCGGGAGCAGACCTGTGGTGTATCGACCGCCGTCCTACCTGTTCCCTGTGCAGCTGGTGACGGTGCGGTATCATGGGCAGACTCCTGTAGCAGCGCGCGAGCCGCCTGCTCCATCAGCTCTGAGATTACGGTGTCGTAACGCACAGGGTCCATCATGAAGAGCTCACGAGCATCTTCCTGAAGTTGATCCAGCTCCGTACGCAGAGCAGGCGTGGTTGAACCCATCGTCTCTTTCGGTGAGCGCTTGTTGGCTGTCGGGTAGGCGCCAACGACACCGGTCTCGCCGCGACGCGGGGCTTCGCTCCTAATGGTTTGCAAGAACTTCTGTACATGCGATAAAGTCTCCGTATCAGCGGCTGCCGCTGCCGCAGCCCCGGTTGTGGGCAACACAGAGTGCGCCGCTGCCATAGGCGACAGCGAAGCTACAGGAACAGCGTCCATTGTCTTGTGAAAGCTAGTGGCGCCTCTTGGTGTGTTGGAATTAAGGGCCATGCGCTTATCAGTACCCCCATCGGCGGGTCGCCCACGCGCCCGGTCACGAAGCGACGGACCTAGCAAGCTGGCAGCGGCTTCACGTGGGAGCAGCATGTACGACTTTGAGCTTCCCGGCGCCCGCTCCACCACCACAATCGGTGGTGGAGCTAGCGTCTCCTGCTCTGCCTCATTGCTATCGAGATTGTTGTTCTCTTGCAACGCTGATGAGGTCTGAGCGGCGCCAGCTGCGGCGCTTGACGACTTCTTGGCAGACCTGTAGGAACGCTTTCCCTTTCGGGGTGCTGGGTGAGGCGGGTGTGCCTTCGCGGAGGACAGTAGTGGCAGTGATGGCGTGGTCGACGTGCCGGTTGCACCATCGTCAGGGAAGTCGAAGCGAATCAATTCGCTGCCGTGGCCCTCCGCCTCTAGAGAGTGAAGGGGCTGCGACTGTGAGGCGATGGGCAATGGCGGCGGCATCATCCCTTGTGTTGCGGACGACGGTATTGCGGACTCGGAGACAAGGTGCTCTCTGGACGCCGATGCTTCCGGCACGAGTCGCCCTCCTGAGACTCCATCACGTGGTTCCTGTTTCTTTTGGGGTGATGCCGATTGGGAGGCGTTGACGTCAGTATCATGGGAGGGTGGTGGGACACGACTGCCAGTGCGTGAAGCGCTACCGCGATGCTCTTCCTCCACCGACACCAAAGAGTGAAGCATCTGCAATACTGCCACCTCGTCGTCGGTGCCATCCATCATTGCCCGGCGAAGGATCTCTGTCACGATTGCATCCACCACAGAAACGTCAGCATCGGCTCCGGTCGGACTCTCTGTCATCCCCGGCACCCCAGCACCTTCGCTGGGGAGTGCGGCGGCACCACACAATTGCCACCCTTCCATGACGCTGAGAATATCGTTGTCCTTTGAAGACCCTCGCATCTGCTTCTCCGCGGAACCAGCCACCCCTCCCACTGTCGCCAACGTTAGATGCTGCGCGGCACCGACGCCGTCCTCCCCATCACTCGTCTGCAGCACTGTCAGTATCACCGCGTTCTTCTCCACCGCCTCCATCTGGCTGTGTGCATGCGGCACACCCCATTCGTCGACAGAGCGTGGCACGGAGGAGAGAGGCGGATTCTGAGGCAGCGGCAACATCGCCGCCGCCGCGCCGGACAAAGCGGTGTTGGAGACACCGTTGGTTGTGATTGGCGAGGCTGACGTGTGTGCCGCGCCCGTCGCATCGGTGGCCCCCGCCCCCGCAAGAGATCTCGGCGATGCTCCGGTGCCCTGCTTCGAGGTCCTCTTTGTCGTCTCCATGTCGACGGTTGTGGCGGGTCCGGATGCGCGTGACGTACGAGCTCGCCCAAGGCTCTGTCCTCCACGGCTGTTCGACGCGTCGCCCAGCCGCTTCCCGTCCGTGGGGCCCTCGCTATCCCTCTTACCCGCATCTCCATTCTTCGACACCTTCGAGGCCTTGCTCCTGCCAGAAGCTGCAGAGCCGGTTGGCGATGATGTCCGCTGGGCAGATCGAACTTGGCGGCTGTCCAGAGACACGCTCCGCGATCCGATGCGGAGATTCTGGTCGTCAGTGGGAAACGCAAAGGCTGCAGAAGCCGTCGAGTCCAACTCCCACATGTCCTGTGAAGAGCGATGTCGCCGCTCTATACTGCCGGCAGCGTCCGCAGCACTAAACATGAAGGCATGTGCGTATGAGACAGCTTTTCCAGGCTTTGCCGGCGTAAGCGTGAGCAGCCGCCGAGCTGGATCTCCGGAAGTGACTCTCATGGTAACGAGCGACCCTTTTGCCACTTCTACCACGTCCGCTCCGGTGTCAACGGTCATCTTCAGGTTCATCAATCGATGTGTGGCCACCTGCACCACAGCAGCGACAGAGCTGGTGGAGGCAGGTGCAGGAGCAACGCCGCCGATGGCACTGTCGAAGCCCGTGCTTGCTGGCGGAGGAGCCGATTGTAACTTTTCCACGCGAAGCTCGTAGCAGAGATAGTGATGAGATCCCTTAGTATCACCGGCAGTTTTGCGGACGCCACTCTTCTTCTTGGGGTGAGTCGCTGTAGCGACGGCGTCATCCTCCGCAAAGCTGCGAGGACTCTTCTTCACTCCGACAACGGTGAAGGCAAGGCCCTTGTCCACGATGTACTCACGGAGCAGCTCCGTCTCCACTGTCGCGGCAGTCACCGCCTCCTCCGCAGTCTGGCCACTATGCACACCCACGCCATGCAAAAGCGTCGTTGTTGAAGGCCTCTTGTCAGCCGGAAGCGCACCACTGCCTGGCGACGCACACTTTAAGGCTCCACTATTGTTAAGCCGCTTGTATCCACCCTCCTCGATGGAAAGCGTCTGCTGCGAGCCGCCGGAAGTCATGGACCTCATGGCTCTACTTGTGCGAGCTCTGTTGCTTTCTTGTCCCCATTCCTGCGCTAGCGCTGAAGTCTCCGCTTCACGTCTCGCAGCTTCCTCGCACGCGCGCTTTGCCGCCTCAAGCTGGAGACGATGACCAGCCAGCTTCTGCTCCATATCAGCCGCATATTCGGCGTCGCCTTTGCCGACGCCTTCGGTGAGCTCGCGTCGGCGGGCTTCGATAAGCTGCACATAGTTGTGAGCCGCGCACAGCTCATGCAGGTCATGCCACAGGTCAGCTCGGAGGTTGCGCAGCTGAGCACGTAACAGCACCTTCTGATAATTTTTGGTACCACTGACACGTCGGTTCTGCCCGTGACGCCTTCCTTCATGGGGGCGCCTGTGCTTCTCATACAGAGTGTCTGTTTTCCAAGGCTGTGCACCACCATCGGAGGCAGCAATTGCGCCTGGCGTACTCGAGGGCGGCCGCCGTGCACATAACAGGTTGTCCTCAGCACTGCGCCGATCCCGCTCATCCCCCGCGGTCGCCTCCGTCGGCTTCGAAAATGCATCTCTAAGGCCTGCCTCCATCCCCCTGGCCCTGTCGATCGCCCCTTTATAATCTCCCTCCACAGATGGCGATGCCACTTGGTGATGGGGTCGCATTGGCGGCGCCGATAGTGGTCGGTTCTTCAGCAGTGTTGCCGCATCCACATGCTCCAACTCATACTGAGCAAGCACCTCCGACATGAAGTGAAGCAAGTTCAGTCGATGTGAGTGAGCAGTAGATGTGGATGGGGCACCGCTGCTGTCCTTCGGGCCCCCCCACCCCTGCTTCTGCTGCACACCGGCAGCCAGCGTCGGGGTGGCCGTACTTCTACAACCAATTTTGTTGCCGCGGGTGAGGTCTGTAAGGGATAAAGGCACCATACTGGGCTCGCTGATGGTAGTCGAGAGGGAGGCGTGGTGGCGTAAGTGAGGGTCCAGATCCGCTCTGCCCCACTCCCGTGTTGCCGTCATGGTCTCGGAGATGGACGGCGAACGGTTCAAAGAATCCCCGGGGACGGGATGCAAACGTGTGTAGTGCATCGATGCGGCGGCATTATCCTCATGAAACCTCAACGGAATCCCAGTGTGCACGTGTTCCCCGGGCACCGGTCTCGCGTCTGTGGCCCCGTCCTCGCGCGTCTCCCCTGGCAGGGGATGCCCCATGTCCGTCAAAAGGCCCATGTCCACACTTTCCATGAGCCAATCCATCTGCAGCAAATTCGATGAGGCTTCGAGCAGGTCTTCCTGCTCCTTTTTCGCGCGCCGCAGCCGCTGACGCAGTGATTGGCGTGGCGGTGGCTCGGCACCGTCCGTGGTTTCTGCTGTTCTGCCAGGCGGCTGTGTCTCCGAGTCTGTCGATGTCAAATCACACATCTCCTCCTCGAGAGCCTCCTCGACCGAGTCCACATGGTTGTCCAGCTGATAGACGAGCCGATGTAGCTGCGTGGTGTCAAGGTTGGTGCTGCCTTTGCACAAGAGATCGTTGCGCAGCTTGTGTAGCTTCGACCGCACCGCAGTCAGGTCGAGCAAGGACGTCGGCGTAACCGTATCTGTGGTATGCCCATCACCTCTGTCTTGGTGACGCGAGCTTGCTCCACCTGCTAAAGGCACTGTCGCCACATCGCTTGTCAGCTCGGATGTTGGCATCGGCAGCAGGTTCAGCCCCTTCTGCCGCGTCTTTTCCCTCATGTTGTTGGCCACCTCCAGCATGTCTTCCATGTCCGCTACCGCATTGGCGCAGCGCCCCATAAGCAAGAGAATCTTGGTGTGTTCTTGTGCAAGAGCCTGCGCGGCGCGCTCGCTTTCCCCACGAAGCTTCCTGCGCGGAGGCATGGTGGTCGCCGCTAACTGAGCCGCCTCGGCCACCAACGAATTTGCCTTCGCCACTACAGAGCCTACCTCCCCTGTGACCACCTCGCCTGCCGCCGCGTCGCCTACACGACAACGCTCCGGCCGGAATGCGGCAGCCTTCGTGCCCAGCTCGCCGTTGGTGGGGCTTGTGAGGGAACTGTTGCAGGTACTGTTGCCTGACTGACTCGTGGGATACGACAGGTGGGGGACGCCGTGTGGCACGTGCTGAATGGGACACCCTCCACTGCGTCTGCGCAGGTGAGCAGTTAGCCCGCCCGGACCCCTTTCAGTCGTCTGCAATGAGGCCAAAACATCAGGGCCTCCATGTGGACGTCGCTGAACGCTACCCGGTGCCTGCGGGAGGTGTGTAGGTGGCATCATCAATGGGTTGTCACCGCTTCTAAGATGCGCCAAGCCAGTCTTTGGTAGTACCGTGTTGGAACAAGTTGAAGGCGAGCTAAGAGGAAAGGCAGAGTCGCAGTTGCTGGACGCCTCAAAGGGGGTAGTGCACTGATGCCTCCGGCGATGGTCGGTAGTCGCTGACGCCACCTCGCCGTCCTGCCGGGTATCCACAACACCAGCATCAGGGGAGGAAGCCAGCATGATGGCAGAGGGGCCTCCGTGCGCGTTGTGTTTCGGGCGCATGGATGACGTCCTGCCAGCGTCGGCACGTTCTCCCTCGGCTGCCGCGACGTTATCGGCCAGCTCGTCCAGAGAAACTCCGTTCACTTTGCCTGCGCCGCAGATGAACGTGTTTCCAAGTTGCTGCAGGTAGCGGGATGCGATCCCCTCAGAATCCTTCGACATTTTCCTCCCGAGTCGCGTCGGCGGCGGCCGCACAAAGACGGAAAAAGAGGGGTCGGTCGACCCCGAGCCTGGCAGAGCAGTGTTGCTGACAGCGGTGGTGCACACCGGCGTGCGAAAGCTGGCAGAGGAGCCTACATTGGATAACGGCAGCATTGTGCTGCACCTAGGTGCCACGCGGCTTCGAGAGAAAATAGACCTGTGGGTATCGCGTCTTGTTGCACCTGTGTGTGTGTGTGTGTGTGTGTGTGTGTATGTGTGTTCTCGCAAAGGCAGAACGCTCCTACAGGCTGTGTTCAGGGTGAGTCGGTCTGCGCGTTTATGTGTATCGCAATGACCATCTTTTCTGTTGCAGTCAGAACCTTCACATGTGCTGCTTCCACACTTGCAGCAGCAGCCGCAGCAGCAGTGGCTAGAAGAGGAGAGAGCTGACAAGGCAAGCAGGCAAAAAAAACGGATAAACAGTGCACGGCTCTTTGTGTACGTGCCGCGGCCGTGCAATGGCATACGGGGAGGGGGCGAGGAAAGAAAGGAGAGAGTGACGGAAGAGAGCGAAGGGAAGGTGGAAAGATGCCGGTGGGTGATAAATAATGCGTCAAGGTCAACTATGACCACATACAAATCTAAGGACGATCCATTGGGTTGGAAGAAGAAAAGACGAGAAGGAATTCGGGTGATCAATCGACCTCTCCTTTACCTGTGTGAAGCACGAAGGCACCGCAGCGTGCGGGGCAAGATGAGTGAAAAATGGTGCTGTACTGTCTCCCCCTTCCATGTGTATCGCTCACAGCAGAGAGGAGCGGCGACGCTAGCGCGCAGACAGCAACGTAGACACATAATATATACATATATATATATGTGTGTGTGTGTAAAGACACTCTACACTTCCCTCAGCAGCACCCACAAATCCAGGCAGGGGCACACACACACACACGCACGCACGCACGCTCAGCCCGCGCTGCGAGAAGAGGCTCCAACTTTCCTGGTGAGTAGGAGAGACGATTCCATCAGAACAGAGAGGCCAGCGAAGCCCCTGCACAGGTGACGCACATCACAGCACCGCAGGCGGGGGGGGGGTGCGGACATTTCGAGCAAGGAGAAGAACCGGCGGAAGATGTGGTAGCGAGGAGGAGAGCTTGTCCATTACGGCAGAAAAGTTGCACGGTACACGCGCACGACCGTCTCACCGCCGCCACGAGCGGGCGACTGTACACTCAAGAAAGAGTGCTGCGTGCGCGGAAGCGAGAAGGGAACCGATTTGAAGAGAAAGGGTGGGATGCTGCAAGGCGGAGGTCTAATGCAGCTCTGCCTCCCTCCCTCCCTGAGCTAAGCCCTCTCCTCTAAACACTCGTAGAGTCAGCGCCTTTGGCTCTGTGGGTGGCCTGCCTGCCATGAGGGCAGCCCTTGTGAGAGGCGGGCACTCACTCACACACACACACACACACACACACGCACGCACACACACACACACCATAGCGGCTCGCATGTTATCATTAGCCCTGACGCCACTGTGTTTTCACACTTTAGTTTCCCTTTTGTATCCACGAGTAGGCTGCGCAAACAGTTTTCAGAAGAGTGGCGCTCTTCTCAGTTTTCTCGCTCCCGCGTCCCCCCCCCTTCATGCTAGCCGCCGCTGAAGGACACGGGTATGAAAATGGAATGTGGAGCGACGAGCGTCTCGCGCAAGATGGAGCGCAGCTCATGCAGCACAAACTGCGATATCTCGTGCTCATTCACGTACACACCGTTTCCCTCCTCACCACCGTCACCATCGGAGATACTGCTGCTGCCAAAATGCGAGTAGAAGTCGGTTGATGAGCCGCCATCGTCGTCGTCTCCGCCGATGATGGCGGTAATACTCAATCGATTCACCACAGACGTCGAGAGCGGGCCAGGCTCCAGCCACACCTCACACGTGTTGTGCTTTATGTTCACACAGATGTAGCAGTCGAGGTCGAGGTTAGCGATGCAGAACATCATGGGCAGGCTGACACGCAGTGCAACAGCGCCCAGTCGAATCTCATGTTGCACCGCAATATTCAGCGATAAGTGCATCGAACCACCGTAGGTAACGTGGAAGCGCACATAGAGGCCGCCAGGACCAAGAACCGAGGCCAGCGAGTCCACCGGCTCTGGCTGCAACGGAAACTGTGAGGAGGAGGATGTCAGCTGCTGGTGGGGAGAGGTATCAACACCGCTAGCGCCGCCACCACCGGCACTTGGCCCGTCGAAGAGTCGATGTGGCCCGGTCATCGGGCGGGGAGTCTTGACTCCGGGGTACACATGGGAAGGGAGCCGGTGCAAGCTCTCGCTCATATTGTCTGTCGCGGTTGAAAACCCCGCGCCAGGCTCCACGGCGGTGGCGGAGGTGGCGGAGGTGGTAGCAATGTTTTCCGTTGACATGGAGCCGCTGACAGTGTACGGAGAGGTTCCGCGCGTCTCGAGCCCGGTGGGTCCTTGCCCGTCCTTGCCACTATCAAAGAGTCCCTTGCCCTGCTGCTGTTTCTGCAGGTGCTGGCGCGTCCGGCTAGGGGGCCCGTCAATCGCGTTTTCAAAAGAAACGATCTCGACGAAGGGCGGGGTCGTCCCCCACTCCACTCGGCCCACCTCCAAGTACACAATCGGTGGCAACTTGCTCGCGCTCTCCGCTGCGGCGGGGGAAGAAGACGACGCAGGCGCGGCTCCCGGCGTGTGGGCAGCACCACCAGCAACCGAAGTGGCAGCAGTGCACGGCGCCGCAGCAGTGGAGCTCGCTGAGCCAAAGCACGGCCACGGCGAGCCGGCGGGGATGCGATGGGCGGTCATGGTGGCTGCAACGGTTGACTCGCCCGTGAAGGATGCACTCTCTGACGGCCCGCCTTCATTATTGCCATTATTCATGTCTACAGCAAGCACGGCTGCACCTGCGCCATGATAGCTGCTGCTGTGCGGCGCGAAGGCAGCGCTGGTGGATGGTCCTGGCACAGAAACGCCGGGGCCAACGCCGCTGCCACCACTACCACCAACTGAACCACCCGCGCTCCCAGGTGGAAGTGTCTCTGCTGCTGATGCTGGCGCTGCAGCTCCAACTGCTGACAAACCAGCACTGCTGTGAGGTGCCTGCGTGCCAGAAGGGTGCAGAGCCGTCACGCTCGCGAGCGTGGAGTTGGCCAACGGGTCAGGTATCGACTCCCAGCGACTCGCGGCGGCTCCGGCTGCGGCGCCCGCTGGAATAGCGATAGAGCTAGCCACTGTCTCCTGCGGGAAGTCGCTGTTGATGGCGTTGGGTGAGTACTCCAACCTGCCTGTCCCAGCAGAGCTGCCACCACCAGCACCGTAAGAGCCGGCCGACAAAGAGGCAGCAAGCCCTGCACCACCGGCAACTGTGGTAGGTGTGGTTGCACGCGTCCTCGCGGCCGCTGAGGATGATGCGGCAGCGCCGTTGCTTGGCTGCGCAACATTTCGGCTGTTGATGCACTCCACCACCTCCGCAAGCCGCTTGTTGATGAGCTGACGCAGCGCCTCTGCGCAAGTCTCGTCTAATCGGCTCCAGTTGAAGTGCAGTGACATTTTACTTACTCTTGACAGCACACACACACACACACCGTTCCGGACACGATGACGAAGGTAGAGTCAGACGCCAAGACCGCGGCAAGAGAGAAACGCGCCACGATCGTATGTGTGCCTGTCCTCCGCTGCTTCAAGCCGTCGCAGTGATATGCAGCAAGGGACGGGGGGCGAGAAGAATGGAAAAGTGGGGCACAGTCCAAAATCACGACGGCAGCTGGGTAGCCTGTTGCGGTCTCTGGGAAGGGCGTGGAGGGGAGGCAGTGCTAGCGACGTTTGCGTGCAGAAGCACCTCACGATGCACCAGGACAGCGCACGGAAAATATATATATATATCGAAAGAATAGGGTGGCACACATGCACATGTACATGAATGTACACATACGCTTCAAAGGAGCGACAAAGGTGTGTGCCTTGTCGGAAAGATTCCT